>CM053582.1:281433099-281447688 GCA_028627135.1 Pseudochirops cupreus | reverse complement strand
ACTGATTTAAACAGATGAAGAAACTAAAGTTGAGAGAGTCAAGCAACTCCTCCAAGGTCACAAATAATTTATGGCACAGCTGGAACCAGACCCAAGGCTTTTGGCTCTTGGCCTTCAGCTCTCTCTACTCTAATGAAGCAGTTCTTAAGAGGAGTGACATTTGAGACAATGAATAAATAAAAATATTTTTTTAACAATTTTAGTTTATTGAAACAAAATCCATTCTCTCCCACATTGAAGAGACAGTGTAATTAAATAATTTTAAATATAATTAATTTATAGTTTAGAACAATCCTATGCCCAGAAGAATGGAAAATTTGTCTTTAAACAATGAAGAAAGCAAAATAAATCTTATTTTTTTTTTTGCCTCTAGGGAAAAATCTCATGAAAATAAAAGACATTTCAGATCAGGCCTAAACAATGCACAGCCCACTGGTCACATGTGCCCTTCTAAACAACTCTTGGCAGTCACTGCCAACCTCTAATGGTAGGAGCAGAGAACATACTCCTGCTCTGTGTGAATAATGGTGATATGGTAATCCATCTCCCCCCCCCTCTTTCCCTCACTTGGTCTCTCCCCCATTCACCCTTTTCCTCATTTCCTGTAGATATTCAAAGATCTAATCAGCTCTAAGAAAATATTACTGTAATATCTATATAAAGGTAAACCACCACCACTGCACTCTACCCCCTCTCCATCCAGCAGACAAATTTAGCAATTGGGTATGATTTGATGGAGTTTTCCATATATTCACTGGCTATTGATAGTGAAAGAGTGTTAGGGGGAGGGAATAGCAAAGCACAAAAGAAGGGGGTATAAGAAGGACTGAGCCTAGGATTAAATCTCTGAAAAGCAGAATCATTGGATTTAGCCCTGAAAGGAACCACTGCAATCATCTAAATCAACCCTTATCATTTTATAGATAAGAAGATACAAGTCCGGAAGGGTGTCAGTGATTCCCAGAAAGTCCTTTGACTCCAAAGTCTATTCTCTCCCCTCCATAAAGCCCCATTCTCATTTTTTTACTTTTAAGATGCTATAATCTTTGATTATGGGGATTAAAAGAAATTAAATGACAGAGGAAGATCAAGAAACAAAATTGTTTTAAAAAAGATAATTACATGGCTCTTTGTTACTATGGCAAAATTCCATCCCATTTCCCAGAATTCTCATGTCCCAAATGGGAAATGAAGGAAGGAGTTCACATCAACTTCTGAATTCCACCCTCATCCTTTAAAACGCAACTCAAATGCTGCCTCCACCTCCTCCATAAAACTATTTTGAGCCATTTGGTCATGCAAGGTCCTCGTTGGCTATCTTTAAGTCTTGCTACATAATTGACCTACCTTTTTTCCCTGAGGTACATATTTCTTTGAAATATTTTTAAATGAATATTGGATTGAATTTTACCAAGTCTACTGCAAACCTTCTCTGTAGGAAAGAGAACACCTCCTCTTCAACGAGGGAGATCCTTCAGTGGAGAAGGGGACAACTGGCAGTAGCAGCCAGTTTGAAAGTCATCTGAAAATCTGTCTGTATGCCTTCATTGACCTGGGTGCTTTAGTCTCCTGCTGTTAGAATTTAACAGCTCTTGCCACCTCCTGAAAAACATCCAAAGTAGTTCTGGGTGCTTAAGAAGCTGAACACCTGGTTTATATCAGTTGGAAAATTTTGCATAACTCCTACACAACCGTGAAAATTAGCATGGGATTATGAGCCCAAAGCCTAAAATAAATGATGCAATTTAAAAAAAAATCAGGATGCAGAAGTTAGTACATTAATAGAAGGTTCAAAATATATGACTGGCAAATGTGAGAAATTCTGGAGAAAATTTTAGAGACCAATAGACATATCTTTATCGACTGGAAAAGTTGAGATCAAGGAGAGCTGTGGAAATGTTTTCATTTGGAGGCTTTTGGATGCTATACATTCAATAAGCATTTATTAATTCAACCCAATTTAATTCCACAGCTACTTACTAAGCACCATACAATGCTTGAGGCACTCTGCTATATGTTAAGGATTGTTGTTCTGTTATTTCAGTTATGTCTCACTCTTCATGACCCCATTTGGGGTTTTCTTGGCAGAGATGCTGGTGTGGTTTGCCATTTCCTTCTCCAGCTCATTTTACAAATGAGGAAACTGAGGCAAACAGGGTTAAGTGACTTGTCCAGGGTCACACAGTTAGTAAGTACCTGAAGCTGGATTTGAACTCAGGAAGATGAGTCTTCCTGAGTCCAAATCTGGTGCTCCATCTATGGTGCTACCTAGCTGCCCCTGCTGAGGATACAGACAAAATAAAAAAGTAGTCTCTGCACTCTAAGAGCTTGTGTTTTATGGAAGGATACAACATGCATCTACAGCATTTGCATATTTTCTATTATCCAAACAGTTAAAACATCGTTCAGAGTACAAACTGTGGCCCAGAACCCCAAGCTTGGATTACATAGGCCTGATTTGATACTGGGGGCAGTATCCCAAATCGTTCTCTCCTATTATCCACTCCCAGAGTTGCCTCTTCGAAATCTCAGAATAGAGCCCAAATATAGTTGATATCTGGTAAATAAAAGAGTTAGACACAAGCACTCAAGGTAATAAGTGCATATATTCAATATAGGCTAGCCTTTATCCCCCTCTGCAGAAAATGAAGAAAACACATCTAGGATTCACAGTAATGCATAATCAATACAGTTTTCCTTCCCCTCAGATGATTCCCCCATCTTCCCTATGGTTCTAAAGTCCAGCCAACTCATAGCTCCACCTTCTAGTTCAGACTTCCTTTGAAAAAGAAACAAAGCTTGGGTTGTGAGTGACCACATCACATTGTGGGCTCCTCTTTACCCCCTGACACTTCTATAGGGCTCTAGCCATGGGATATCATGCTTTAGTTTAGACTCCCCTGAAGGGAAACGCATTTGGAGTTGTTAAAAAAGCTACACTGACAAGCATCTACTTCTTGTAAGGTATTGGTGCTAGGAAGACAAGACAAAAGAAAAAAAATTGTTCTTACCTTCGCATTCTCCTGGGCAAAATTCACATCCAGGGAAAAACTAAAAAATTCTGCCAAAATAATTTGCATGTTTTGCCCCTTGATTCTAAATATTCGGGGTTTTTGAATCTCTAGAACTTTGACTTTATTTTTTTAACTTTCATTCTGGTACTGACATGATGAAGACAGCTTACATTGGAGTAATTTTGTTTACGTTTTCATCTCATTGATTCAAAAAAGTGAAATAAAAGTCTGATTTTTAAAAATTTTGCTTTTTAAATATATGCAGTTTCAGTTCCCAAATAGTATGAAAAGACACTGAACAATTCAGGGACACAGAAATGTAACACCAATGTTTGAATCACAAAATCTTCAAACTTAAAACTTGGAAGGGACTTCAGTAGATCCCTAGTTTAACTGTAACATTCTCATTCTAATATATTTAACATGTAACAATCCAGCCTGTAGGGCAGCTGTGTCGCTCAGTGGATAGAGCACTGGGCTTGGTGTCAGGAATATTTCATCTTCATGAGTTCAAATTTGGCTTTAGATACTTACTAGCTGTGTGATCCTGGATCAGTCACCTGTTTGCAGTCAAACCACTCCAGTATCTCTGCCAAGAAAACCCCAAAAAAGGGTCAAGAAGAGCTGAAAACAACTGAACAATAAAACTTTACTTTTATCCCTATTGAATTTCATCGAATTAATTTTGGCCCCATAGTCCAGTTCGTCCTTTTGGATCCTGATTCTGTCATTTAGTATGTTGACTATCCCTCCCAGATTCATGAAGTCTGTAAATTGAAAGAGCATATTCTCTATCCAGTCTATCCCTTCATCCAGTCATTGACAAAAATGTTAAATGGCACAGGATTAAGGATTGATCCTTCAAGCATTCCATTAGGCTATATAGAAAAGTAGCCACAAACTGTCCATTAGCTAAAATTTAAGTAACCCATAATAAAATATTACTTCAATACTTATTTTATTATAATTTATATCTATATCTTTAAACATAGTTTATATTTTATTATCATTTTCTTAAAAACCGCTTCTGAACAATTGTTCCACATGGAACCTGCTTCTCTAATCTGCAGTTTGTTGAACAGACTTCCATGTGCCTAAGATTGCCTCATCT
The DNA here is from genome assembly GCA_028627135.1 of Pseudochirops cupreus. Classification (NCBI taxonomy): domain Eukaryota; kingdom Metazoa; phylum Chordata; class Mammalia; order Diprotodontia; family Pseudocheiridae; genus Pseudochirops; species Pseudochirops cupreus. The sequence continues at coordinate 281,443,563 of CM053582.1, read as the reverse complement.
TCCTTCACAACCCTAAATGGTCCCCATTTAGAGGGTTTACTGGGGCGATTTACACAAACATTCCCTGAAAAGCTCTTAGAGCCTCACATAAGCCAGGATTTGCAGAAGTCAGAGGTACCACTTAAGAAATTTTCTACATAAACTTGAAATATGTACATTTTCAACAGACATTGAGGTATAAAGAATATTGCATCTGGAATCAGAGGACATGGGTCCAAGTCTTGGTTTTGCTCCCCCTACAACCTTGGGCAAATCACTTCAGCTCCCATTCCTCAGTTTCCTTATGTGTAAAATTAGAGCATTAGACTAGAAATCCTCTCTAGATTTTTTTTCTATCTTTACTGCCAGCAACAGGGGAAAGGGCTGTCAGGAAAGGAGAGTTCTCTTGCCCTCCTCCCCTTCATTCTTCCGCGTGGCTCAGGAGGGTACTTTGCTGGGTGCAAAGAGATTTTTCTTTTTTTTACAGCTTTCAATTGCTAGTACCTCAGCCTCAGATTTTTACTATAGAACCAGGCATCTCTGAGAGGTTTCCCTGCTACCTAAGTGTTTTCTTTTCATAAATGACTGGGGGAGGGGGAGCTTTTCTATTTTTCTCCTTTCATCAGAGTCCTTGTAACACAATGGTGACTTGGAAATAGCTGATGAAATAAGCAGAATACTTCTTAGCAATTTGCACCATTAGAGAGATGTGGACATATCCACTGTCTTTAGAATTTACAGGCTTTTAAAACATATCAGCAGAATTTGTTTTTCTAACACCAACCATCAAAGCTGGCAAGTCCCTTTTCTCTCTGCAGAATTCTATTTACACCTTATGAGCCTCTATCTGAGTTCCCATATTGACTGACAGACCTGTGAAATGACTGTGCTATTTGCCATGTAGCTGTCTTCAAGCCAGGTCACATCCTCCTTTTACAATGATTTTCCACCCACAAGAAGCCCATTTGATATGTGTCTTGGGCTCAGCTAAAACCTTAATCGCACAATGCTTCAAAATATAATTGGCACTTAGTACAGCTGCCAAAGCATGGTACAGAAAAAGTCCTATTTGTAAATACAAAAACTAGAACTCTTCAATATAAAAAAACTCACCAAATTAATGGAACCCATGGAAAATCATCATTCAAGAAGGAAGAGAATGGAAAGGAGGAGAAGGAGAAGAGAGGGGAAAGTGGAAGAAATGGGGAAGGAGAAGGAGAGAAGGAGAAGGGAAAGAAAAGGAAGAAGAAGAAGAAAGGAAGGAAAGAGAAAGAAAAAGAGAAAATACTAAGTCTATATTAGTAACTAGTACAAAAATAAAGTATTTCTTCCTATTTTTGGTAGTTTAAAATATAAACAAAGTATATACATCTGTTTCTCTCTAGGTAAGGAGTTAGATGAAAATAAGAGTCTATATAATGGAAACACTAAAATATGTAGTTATACACATACCTTTTTAATTTTTTTTTTAGTGGTTGCTTACCTTTTACCCTCAAATTCTCAAATCTATTTACTTTTGACAGGCTATTCTAGAAATTAGAGCATATAATATTCCAAAAATGCAAATATTGCCTTTTAAAAGGATATAAACACCCACCAACATTTTTAATACTTCTGCTGTGCTTTGTGATTTGTTGCCAACTAGCACTATGAGTGAGTGGGTGGGTATGTGCAGACATACACATATTTATATATGTACTTACCTGTATGTGTTCATGTATATTTAGATATTAGGTTCCCAAATCTAGCCATTTCCTCTACCCCACCCCAAATGCTATACAACATCCTCCAACATATGGACAGTGTTGTCATAAAAACTTAAGGTTTATTAGGGTTTTTGCATAATATACTAATTCATGGCTACATGAAAGTGGCATGCCACAATACTCATTACCTCTATGGAAAGAATCCAAAGACAAATGGCTTGTTTACTCAAAAGGCAGGAAGGAGCTTTGGGGACTTGGAGAAGGACAAGCTACAACTCAAGTTTAATAAACTTTTTTTTTGGACAATTCATTTTCCAGGAGGAAATAAACAAAGAACCACAGGACCAGGAAGCAGAAGGAAAAAAAAAAGCAGCCCTAGATTTAGCAAACCAGTTTTGAAAGGTTGCCTGATCTTTTGTAGGATGCCATTTTTGACGCTCTGCACACAGTAGGCTTATTGAACTAACAAAGGCTTATTGAATATTGACCTGATCAATTTTCTGTCATTCAGGTAAAAAAAAAAAAGACATTCCCCTCTGTTTTAGTCCCTGAGCAGGGGATAAATCTTGGTAGATACCTATGAAATTTTTATTTTTGTTTTTCCCATTATCATTTCCCACACTGTGAGCCCACCTTGTCTCAGGAGTTTCAAGGAAATCTCGAGAATATAACAAGAAAACATAAAAAGAATCACCTGTCTATAAAAAAAAAACACCTATGCTTCATCAAATCCTCAATCAAAGCTTAACGTTACACACTAACTATTAACCACTCAAACTGATATTCTTTATTTGCTGACTCCAAAGAGGAAATTATCAGGAGAAAAATGAGAAACCTTTATGACTAAGCTACCTTGCATCATCCCATTCAGGAAACTGTGGCATTAATAAAATTTCCTTAAAAGAAAAAAAAAAAGATCCCTGGATGGAGGTCTGCTTGAGCATAATGTTCTGTGCTGAGAGAAAGAAAAGAGATAGGAGATTACTGTTACTGAATTAAATTCAATTAACAAATATTTTTAAGCACTTGCTATGTGCAAGGCACTGTGGTACTAGATGAAGAACTAGTCCTGGAGTCAGAAAAACCTGATTTCATTTTGCAAGGCAGTTGGGGTTAAGTGACTTGCCCAAGGTCACAAGCTAGTTAGTGTCAGGTGTCTGAGTCTGCATTTGAACTCAGGTCCTCCTGATTCTAGAGTCAATGCTTTATCCACTGTGCCACCTAGTTGCTCCCAAGGAAAATTTTATTTCAAATTCCACCTTAGTAGCTGTGGGCAAGTTATTTCACCTCTGACTGACTTAATTTAGTCATTTATAAAATGGGAACGATAACAACTCTTACTTCCCAAGATTGTTGGGAGGAGAGATAATATTTGTAAAATGCTATATAAATGCTAACTATTATTAGGAAGCAAGGATAGGTTTGTATGTGTGTGTGCGTGTATATATATATATATATATATATGTATATGCACAACATTACTCTGATCTCGAACTTAAAAAAACTCAAGTTATATGATACAATAACATAAATGCATATGAGAGGTATAGGCAAAGTACAATGAGATATTGGAGGAAAGAGAAAGGAAGAGAGAGAGAGAAAGAAAGAGACAGGGAGAGAAGGAGAGAGAGAGACAGAGAGACAGAGAGAGAGAGATCACATTCCCGTGACTATAATCCGGACCTTATGGAGGAAGTAGGACCTGTGTTGGCCTTTAAATGAAGAGACTTCATCTGGGTGGTAGAGATAGGAAGACTCCATTTTAGGCCAGAAAGATAAGCAAAAAACACAGAGATGGACAAGAATGGGGCCTAAAGAATTCTCTAATTTAAAGAAATTCCCTAATTTGAAGTCTGAATACATTTTGAAGCATACTGTTTGCTCTCTTTTTTTGTTTTGTTTCTCTTTCTCATGGTTCCTCCCATTCATTCTAATTCTTCTATACGACATGACTAATGTGAAAATATGTTTAATAAGAATGTACGTGGAGAGCCTGTATTGGATTGCACACTGGTCTTGGGGAGGAGGGGGAGTGGAGGGAAGCGGAGAAAATTTAAAACTTATGGAAGTGAATGCTGAAAACTAAAAGCAAATAAATAAATAAATATTTTTTTAAAAAAGAAGTCTCTAATTGAACTAGAAGTAAAGTTCACACAGGGGAGTAGTATGAGATAAAGCTGGAAAGGTAGATTGTAGCCAGATTGTAGTGGGCTTTGAATGGCAGGACCAGTTTTTGCCTTGTTTAGCAGGCAGTGGAGGAGGAATTCCTCAAGGTTTCTGGATGCAGAAGTGCTATAATCCTATGTTAGAAAATAATGCTTTTGAGTTCACCGAAGGAGGATTTTTCTTTGTCTCCAAAGACTATGCTGTAGATATATTTATTTTTTACTGGATCTGTGATTTTTATTGCTTTAGGGAACTACCCTTGAGGAAACTATTTCTACCAATATAGGTTGGTATGTGTTCTGCGACTTACAGTTTAGCTGCCTTAAAATGGAGATTCTTAACCTCTGGCAAGCTATGTACCCCTTTGCAGAATAGTGTTTTTAAATGCATAAAATAGAAATAGGATTACAAAGGAAACTAATAATATTGAAATAAAGATGTAACATTTTTCCATCCAAGCTCATAGACCCCTATGAAATCTCTAACCTTTGCTTTAGAGAGATACAGTTCTAAAGAAAAACAAATGCATTATAAAAATTCAGATCTGCTCCCCAGCAAAATTTTATGCAGCGTATTTATGTATGTATTATTTTTGCATAAATATCTTCCTTTCCTCCCACATTTAAGAAAGACAGGAAAATATTTAGTTAATTTCTTAATTTTTTATGCTTTGAAAGAGCAATTACAAACATGAGCAGAAGCTTTTCTAATCTAAAGACACTTTGGACTAGTTACGGTAGTTAACACATTAAATTAAAGGAGCAACACAGGCTGATGATTATTACTGTCTTTGTTGCTATTGTTTGGGGGCAATGTAGACAGAGCACAGCGCCTGGAGTCAGGAAGACTCAGTTTCCTGAGTTCAAATCTGGCCTCAGATTCTTACTAGCTGCGTGACCCTGGACAAGTCATTTAACCCTGTTTGCCTCAGTTTCCTTATTTGTCAAATGAACTAGAGAAGGAAATGGCAAACCACACCTGTATATTTGCCAAGAAAACCCCAAATGAGGTCATGAAGAGTTGGGCATGACTGACCAATAACAAAAACTGTCTTTTAAAAATATTACTATTGTCTAGGCAGTGGGAAAGGATAGTTACCACCTAATTCTCCTTCTTTATTTAGCCCAACTGCCTTTATTCCCATTTTCCTTTTTCCCTACTTTCCTGGGACTGAAGATTAATGGTTATTTTCACTGCCAAAGGCATCCTCCCAACATACTTCAGGGGTGGGAAACCTGCAGCCTTGAGGCCACAAGTGGCCTTCTAGATCCTTGGGTGAGGCCTTTTGACTAAGTCCAAGTTTTACAGAACCAATCCTTTTATTGAGGGGATTTGCTCTATGAAGTCTGGATTCAGTTAAAGGGCCACTTGAGGACCTAGAGAATCACATGTGGTCTTGAGGCCACAGGTTCCCCATCCCCGACTAGGTTTTTAAGAGCTGACTCCTTCCCCAAGAGAAAAATACATAATCTTTATACCAGGAATCTTAGGAAAAGAAAATCTTAAATATAAAAACTACCTTTAAGTTACTAACAAATCATCTCCTTCCTTTCTCTCACAATTTCTTTCACAACTAACTCAAAGTTAGAAACATTTACTTCTGGATTATTCCCAGTTGTTTGTTCTTATGTTTTTAGGTAACATGTCTGACTCTGGGCGTGAAAAGCATAGAGATTTGGAACGGGCAGAAACAGCAAAGAGCATGGTTTGGCTGGCTGGAGATTTTGAGAGGGGGAATAATGTGAAATGCATCAAGAAAGAAGTTTGAGCCTCAGCTTCAGGGGTTTAAATGAGAACTAGGGAGTTTCTATTTTGTCCTAGAAGAAATAACAAGCCCTTGGAACTTCTTCAGCAGGGGAATGCTGTAATCAGGCTTGTGGTGTAAGAAGAATATTTTGGCAGCTGTGGGAATGACGTATTAGAAAGGAGAGACACTGTGCAGGGAGACCTACAAGAGGCTATTGCAATTACCTAGATGGCAGGTGACAAGGGTCTGAACTAGGTTAGCCCTACATGAATGGGGAGAAAAGGATGGATGGGTGAGATATTCTGAATGTAGAGCCAATAAGACTTGGCAACTGATTTGAGAGAAGGGGCAAAAAAAGGGTGGAGTGAACAGGTCTCCAAGGCTGAGAATGTGGATGACTAAAAGAAGGGCACTGCCTTTAAAAGAACTGATAAATAGAAGTATGTGTGGTACGGTTTTACATACATATGCATATTTGTGTCCAATGGTAGCCATGTCTATGGAGAGGAGAGGGAAGAGAGAAGAAGATGTATAAAAAGTTCACAGCAGAGAATAAAAGAAAATGTAGAAGGAAGCACAGGAAGCAGAGTAGCTTTGAAAAAAAGTAGGATTATTATATGATTTTTCCAAAAAAAGCAAATAGGGTGAAATGTAAATTCATGGTTTTAGGGTGAATTCTCTATTTAGGTTGTGCTGTGTACATGGAAATAATTTGTTTTTATGGACTTGCGTTCAAAATAAATTTTTAAAAAGAAAGAAAGAAAGAAGGAGGGTGGGAGAAGGGCAGGTTTAATAGGGGGAGATAACGAGTTCTGTTTTGGACAAGATCTTAGTTTTAGAGCTGGAAGTAACCTCAGAGGCCACCTAGTACAATCCCTCTCATTTTATAGATGGGGAAACTGAGGCCTAGAGAGGTTATGTGACTTAACCAAGGTCTTACAGCTTACAAGTATCAGAGGTGAGATTGGAACCCAGTTCAACTAGTCTCCAAGTTCCACTCTCTATCCAACTGTACCCTACGGTTGAACTTGAAATGTCTGTGAGACATATAAGTAAGGATGCCCAGCAGGCAGTTAATAAGAGACTAGAGTTCAGCAAAGTGCTATTATGGACATTTAGGAGCTATTCGCATTTGTTTTTCAGTCGTTCAGTCGTGTCTGACTCTTTATGACCCCACAGACTACAGCACGCTAGGCCCTGCTATCCCCCACTATCTCTCCAAGTCTGTCCAAGTTCATGTCTGTTGTTTCCATGACACCATCTGTAATGGTAATGGGAATTTGAAGACCTTCCCTGCTTTGAAGATATACCCTGCCCCCAATCGGCTGAATGTAATCACATGGAGCCTGTGGTGGGAGGAGTTTGCTGAAGGGAAGAAGAGCCCACAGGAAGCTGGGAGTCAGAGCAGTTAGAGACTGGAGGGAGGAGAGGACATACCCAGGGAGACAGTTAGGCTTGTGAGTAAATGTTTTTTGGCAAGACTAAAGGATGCTGTGGCTCTCTGTGCTGTTATGGCTTCTTTACTATTATGACAGAATTGGCTTACTGATTTTGGGGTTCAGTTTTCTGATGTCTGAATAAATGTTTTGCTTCTGTCTTCTATATGGAAAGTCTGTTATATTTTGTGATTGAGCACTATGCTGGCATATTTAGAGTAGCTGTCAGCACTGTGAATATTGTATTGGTGCTACACCATCTATCCCTCTCATTTTCTGCCTTCCCCGTTTTTGTTTTTTGTTTTTTGTCTTCAATCTTTCTCAACATCAGGGAAAGTCTCATATTTTCCAATGAGTCCCATATTTTCATTATGTGGCCAAAGTATTTAACCTTCACCTTAAGTATTTGACCTTCCGGTGAATAACCTCTTTAAGTATGACTGATTTGACCTCCTTGCTGTCTAAGAGACTCTCAAAAGTCTTGCTTCAGCACCACAATTTCAAAGCATCAGTTCTTTGGCACTCAGCTTTCCTTACAATTCAACTGTAATAGCTATACATTGCTACTGGAAAAACCATAGTTTTGACCATATGGACCTGTAAGCAAGGTGATGTCTCTGCTTTTTAGCTGTCTGGATTTGCCATAGTTTTCCTTCTAAGAATCAGGTGTCTTTTAATTTCATGGCTGCAGTTGCCATCTGCAGGGATCTTTGAGTCCAAGAATATTAAATCTGACTCTGCTTGCATTTCTTCTCCCTCTATTTGCCAGGAAGTAATAGGACCAGTTGCCAAGATCTTCACTTTTTGCCATCAGATTAGTATCATTTGAATATCTGAGATTTTTGATATTTCTCCCACCAGATTTTGATTCATCCAGCCTGGCATTTTGCATGATGTGCTCTATATGTAAGTTAAATAAATAAGGTTGCAATATACATCCTTGTCACACTCTCTTCCAGTCTTAAACCAATCAGTTGTTTCATGTTTGGTTCTAACTGTTGCTTCTTAGTCTGTATACAGGTTCCTCAGGAGACAAGTAAGATGATCTGGTATTCCCATCTCTTTGAGGACTTGCCACATTTTGTGGCGATCCACACAGTCAAAGGCTTTAATGTACTCAGTGAAACAGAAGTAGATGTTTTTTCTGGAACTCCCTTGCTTTCTCCATAACCCAGCAGATGTTGGCAATTTGGTCTCTAGCTCCTGTGCTTCATCAAAAACCAACCTGCAGAATTTTAAACATAAGTAGAGAAATGACAATTAAAGTCATAGGAACTGATGAAATCAGAAAGAAAGTGAAGAGAAGAGAAAACAGAAAAGAATCCTGTAGTACATCCACAGTTGGGGGGGAAGAGATGGATGATGATGTTACTAAGGAGAATGAGAATTCATCAAACTGATAGGATGAGAACCAAAAGAAAGAACTATTACAAAACTTGAAGGAGAAGAGAATATCTAGGAGGAGGAAGAGGTCACTGGGGTTGAAAGTTGTAAAGAGACCAAGAAAGATGAGCATTAGAAAAATTAGATTTACCCATTAATATCATTGATAACACCAGAGAGAGTTGTTTCAGTTGAGTGATGGGGTCATAATTCCAATTCAAAAGAGTTGAGAAGTGAGTAGGAGTTGAGAAAATAGATGATAAGTAAAGATGGTTAAAACATCATCTTTTGTTTTCTGTACAAATAAGCAAACATCCCCTCTAAAAAAAATATTGAACCACTGGGTCATTCTATTGATTAGTTATCTTCTTCATCAACCTTTACTGATTCCAGGGGATCTAGTCTTTAAACAATTCACATTGTAATGGGAATGGGAATTTGAAGATCATTCCTGCCCTTTAATAAGCCAAAAGGAATTTGAAGACCTTGACTGCTTTGAAGATCTTCCCTGTCCCCTAATAAAGCAAATGTAACCACATCGAGCCTGTGGTGGGAGGAATTTGCTGAAGGGTGGAGCAGAACCCACAGGAAGCTGGGAGTCAGAGCAGCTAGATGGTGGCAGAGAGAGGACATACTCAGGGAGACAGCTAGGTTTGTGAGTGTTGGTTTGTAGGAAGGCTAAAGGATGGTGTGGCTCTCTGCTATGGTGTAGTGTATTAACTTCTATGTTGCTATGATAGATTCAGTTTTCTGGTGTTGGGATTTGGTTTTCTGGTGTCTGGATAAATGTTTTGCTTCTGTCTTCTATGTGGAGAGTCTGTTATATTTTGCAATTGAGAACTATACTGGCATGTTTACAGTGGCCATTGGTCCTGTGAATATTGTGTTGGCTATACATATATCATTGTGGGTTTTTCCTATTTGTATCTCCAGGGCTTGGAACATAATAAGCATTTGCTTGATAGATGTTTTTCATTCATTCATTTCTACTTCTTCACTATATATTGAAGGAAATAGGTCCAGACAGATAAAAGTGATTTGTCCACATAGGCAGCAAGTAGCAGAATCAGAAATTTTGACTCCAAATCCAGTCTTTTATCTGCTATACTATTCTGCCTTTCTCTCTGTAAAGCTTCTGTCACTCTGCTTCTGCACCCTTCTAGGTTTTAGGGTTTTGGAGGACTTCTCACATAGACAAACTCTCTTGCTTGTACAAACCCAAGAAACCCTAGCAATATCAGTATTTGGCTCATTTTGTTCTCCCCAAAGGAGCTTTCAGGCCTCTGCAAGTACTCAGGCTATAAAAGAAATCAAATATAGTACTGCTTTATTTAGCCCAACAAAAACACAGAACAAGAGGGGGCAGAGCCAAGATGGCAGTGTAGAAGCAGCAAGATACGGCAGCTTCCACACAGCCACATCAAATACCCATAAAATATGACTCTAAACAAATTTTAGGGCTCTAAAACTCACACAAATATTCCTCCCGCTGAAGGCAGCTTGGCTCGAAGGGACCATCTCAGTGCTAGGAGCCAAAACCAGCCCAGCCTGAAACCATGGCGTGGCCCTGGGGGCAGCCAGACAAGCCGAGCCGAAGCCGCAGTTGGAGTTTCAGGAAAGTGGATAAGCAGCAGCTGTGGCAGTTTCCAGAATTATCAAGCCATAAGAAAAAAGGACTAAGTGAAAGGTCAATGGAACTCAGCTAAAGCTGGGGGAGAAAAGGAGGTCTGGCCAAACTGCCTCCAGGGCAAGGAAGCAGCAGAAGCGGAGGCCCTGCAGCCACCTCCACGTTGCTGCTTCAGAGCTCCCGGCCTGCAGACTGCAGGGGGGCCAAGCGATTGTTCAGAGGCCAAGTGCTCTTTCATTGAGTGGCCTGGATCCAGATTGTGGTCTTGGGTGGTGGTCCTGGGGTGCGTTTTCAGTGAGCCAAAGCTGGTGAGGGCTGCAGCAGCCTCCTAAAAGTGCTGGCAGCTGGGAAAACACCAGCAATTTGGGACAGAGCTTTCCCCTCTGGAAGCAGAGTTTTACAGAGCTAAAAAATCATTGA
>CM053582.1:281387544-281432599 GCA_028627135.1 Pseudochirops cupreus | reverse complement strand
AAATCACACAACTCTTCTCAAAGTGAGCCCCAAAGCAAAACCTCACATCAGGCCATACATATAGCCTTCTCCTGGCCTGGTGAATGTCACAGCCCTCTAGACCCACTGCCCAATCACAAAGCTACAAGGCACGGGCATTCCCGGAAAACAAGCCTGGCACCACAGGCTCCACATGACCACATTCAGCCTATTAGGGAACAGAGTATACTTGCAAATATCCAAGGGTCCTCAGGGTCATGTAGCCACATTAGCAAAGGGCCTAGGGGCAGGGAAGATCTTCAGATTCCCATAACACAGCAGTCTGAAGCAGAGGCCCTGCAGCCAACCATACATGGCAGCTTCAGAAGCTCCCTGCCTACAGATTGCAGGGGGGACCAAGTGATTATTCAGAGGCTAAGAGCTCTTGCCTTGAATTGCCTGGATCAGATCACGGTCTTGGGTGGTGGTCTGGAGGTGCATTTTCAGTAAGCCAAAGCTGGTGGGGGCTGCAAAAAACAGTGGCCTCCTAAAAGCTCTGGCAGCTGTGAAAACCCCAGTGATTTGGGACAGAGCTCTCCCCCTGAAAGCAGAGCTTTACTCCTGAGCCCAAAAGCCAAGTAACTGACTGGCAACATGAGCAGGCAAAGGAAGCAAAACAAGCACAGCAATCCACCTTTACATTCCTTTTTGGGGGACAAAAAGAACCAAAGCATGGAATGGGAGGAAGAGAACACAATTAAAACTCCCACACCAAAATCTTCCAAGAAAAATACAAACTGGATAGAGGCCATAGAAGAGCTTTAAAAAGAATTTGAAAACCAAATAAGAGAAGTAGAAGAAAAACTGGGAAGAGAAATGAGAATGATGTAAGAAAATCATGATAAGAGAATTAACAACCTGACTGAAGAAAATAACACCTTAAAAAATAGACTAACTCAAATGGCAAAGGAGGCCCAAAAAGCCAATGAGGAGAAGAATGCCTTAAAAAGTCAAATTTGCCAGATGGAAAAAGAATCTCAAAAGCTTTCTGAAGAGAATAATTCCTTCAGAATTAGAGTGGAGCAAATGGAAGCAAATGACTTTATGAGGAATCAAGATACTATTAAACAGATCCAAACAAATGAAAAAATAGAAGGCAATGTGAAATATCTCCTTGAAAATACCACTGACCTAGAAAATAGATTCAGGAGAGACAATTTAAAAATTATTGGACTATCTGAAAGCCATGATCAAAAAAGAACCTAGAAATCATCCTTCAAGAAATTCTCAACAAAAATTGCCCTGATAGTTTAGAACCAGAAGGCAAAGTAGAACTTGAAACAATTCACCAATCACCTCTTGAAAAAGATCCCAAAAAGAAAACTCCTAGGAATGTTATAGCCAGGTTCCACAATTCCCAGATCAAGCAGAAAATATTACAAGCTGCCAAGAAGAAACAATTTGAATACTGTGGAAACACAATCAGTATAACACAGGATCTAGCAGCTTCTACATTAAGGGACCAAAGGGCCTGGAATATGATATTCCAGAGATCAAGGGAGCTAGGATTAAAACCTACCCAGCAAAATTGAGTATAATGTTTCAGGGGAAAATATGGTCATTCAATGAGGTAGAGGACTTTCAAGCACTCTTGAGGAAAAAACCAGAACCGAACAGAAAATTTGACATAAATCTTAATAAAGGACTGACTCTAACTGGTCTGTCCCCTATTATGTAAAAAAAAACCCAATTCTTCTTTAAAACATAATAAAGATACATAATGTGTTATAATATGATAATATATTCACATATGTTAAAATTCAAGACACTCATTAGGTATCATGTCATTTCTCCAAACAAATATCTGTCCTATTTATATCTATGTGGTATGTGTGTGTATGTGTGTGCGTGCGTGTGTGTGTGTGTGTGTGTGTTTATGGTTGTATATCTGAGTTATACATAATACAGATTTAAACAGTTACATTATATTTTATGTATCAATATAACACAGGAACAAATATATATATAAACATGTTTATGTGTGTGTACACCAAAGTATACACAGAGTATGGAGGAATAAAATATATAGCATCTAATAATTGTCTAGGATTTTAATATATATACAAATATATGTTTTATATATGTACACAGGTACATTATATATTATAAATATAATATTTATACTGCATTATATTATATACACATAGATATATAATATGTATATAATACATATATAAGATAATATAAAATATATCTGTGTATAATGTACCTGAGTTTATATTATATGTAATGTATCTGTGTATGTAATACATATAATGTATCTATTCATGTATAGCACAGAAATGCACAGCATTATATATTTATATTTATAAAACACACACATATATACATACATTTATCTACATAAACACACATATTACAAAAAGTAACCAACTTTTTTTTTAGAGGGGGGAAGGTAAGATAATTGGGGTTAAGTGACTTGCCCAAGGTCACACAGCTGGTTGTGTCAAGTGTCTGATGCCAAATTTGAACTCAGGTCCTCCTGTCTCCAGTGCTGGTGCTCTATTCACTGTACCACCTAGCTGCCCCTGTACCAACTTTTAAAAGGCTATGTTGAGGGCACAGTGAATAGAGTACCGGCCCTGGAGTCAGGAGGACCTCAATTCATATCCAGCCTCAGACACTTAACACTTACTAGCCATGTGACCTTGGGAAAGTCACTTAACCCCAATTGCCCTGCCTTCACCACTCCAAAAAGAAAAAAAAAGGCTGGGGGGGGAGGGCTAGTCAAGATGGCAGAGTAGAAGCAGAAAATCATGTGAGCTTCCACCCCAAACCCCTCCAATACCTGTAAAATATGACCCTAAACAAATTTTAGGGCTTCAGAACCCACCAAATGACAGAGAGAAACAAATCCCCCACTGAAGGCAGCCTGGTAGGCCAACAGGAAGGGTCTATCACATCAGGCTGCAAGCCAAGCACAGCCCCACATGAGCCGGGCAGCCTGGATCCAGGACGGCCTCAAACCAGTGGCACAGACCAGCCAGAACAGAGTTCAGGAAAGTGAATCACCAGCAGCTGTGGTGGTTTCCAGCCTTCTCAACCCATAAACACCAAAGAGAAAGTAAAAGGTCAGTGGGGGACTCTCTTGGAACTGGTTGTTGGAAGAGCACAGTCTGGCCCCTGCTCCTAGAGTGAGAAGTGGCAGAGGCACAGCACCTGCAGCTGCTCCTGAGCTCCTGGCCTGCAAATTGTAGGGGGACCAAGCAACCATTCAGAGGGTAATTGCTCTTCCTTTCACCTGCTTGGATCTGGGTCACAGTCTTGAGTGGTGGTCCTGGGGTGAAAAACACCAATGTGTCAGAGTTTATGGTGGCTCTAGAGAGGACACCCTCCTCAGACCTCTGACAACATTTGTGAAAACCCCAGTGATTTGGGACAAAGCTCTCTCCACTCTGGAAGCAGAGTTCTACTATGGCAAAGAGTTCAAAAGTCAAGTAATTGGCTGGCAAGATGAGCAGGCAGAGGAAGCACAATCAGACCATAGAATCCTTTTTTGGGAACAAAAAGGATCAAAACATGGAACCAGAAGAAGTCAACAAAGTCAAAACTCCTGCATCAAAAGCTTCCAAGAAAATATGAACTGATTACAGGCCATGGAGAAGCTCAAGAAGGATTTTGAAAATCAAGTAAAAGAAGTGGAAGAAAAATTGGGAAGAGAAATGAGAATGATGCAATAAAATTGTGAAAAGCAAGTTAACAGCTTCCTAAAGGAGACCCCAAAAAAGTACTGAAGAAAATAAGACCTTAAAAAATAGACTAACTCAAATTGCAAAAGAGGTCCAAAAACCCAACAAGGAGAAGAATGCCTTAAAAAGTTGAATTATACAAATGGAAAAGGAATTTCAAAAACTCATTGAAGAGTATAATTCTTTCTAAATTAGATTGGAGCAAATGGAAGGTAATAACTTTATGAGAAATCGAGCTACTATAAAACAGATCCAAACAAATGAAAAAATAGAAGGCAAGGCGAAATACCTCTTTGGAAAAACCACTAACCTGGAAAATAGATCCAGGAGAGATAATTTAAAAATTATTGGACTACTTGAAAGCCATGATCAAAAAAAGAACCTAGAAATCATCCTTCAAGAAATTCTCAAGGAAAATTGCCCCGATATTCTAGAACCAGAGGACAAAATAGAAATTGAAAGAATTCACCATTCATCTCTTGAAAAAGATCCTAAAAAGAAAACTCTTAAGAATATTATAGCCAAAGTCCAGAGTTCCCAGGTCAAGGAAAAAATACTAGCAGCAGCCAGGAAGAAATAATTTGAGTATTATGGAAACACAATCAGGATAATACAAGATCTAGTAGCTCCTACATTAAGGGATTGAAGGGCTTGGAATATGATATTCTGGAGGGCAAAGGAGCTAGGATTAAAACCAAGAATCACCTACCCAGCAAAACTGAATATAATGCTTCTGGGGAAAATACAGTCATTCAATGAAACAGAGGACTTTCAAGCATTCTTGATAAAAAAAAAAACAAAACCCAGAGCTGAACAGAAAATTTTACTTTCAAATACAAGAAGCAAGAGAAACATGAGAAGGTAAACAGGAAAAAGAAATCATAAGGAACTTATTAAAGTTGAACTATTTACATTCCTATATGGAAAAATGATAATTATAACTCATGAGACTTTTCTCAGTATGAGGATAGTTGAAGGGAATATATATGTACACATACATATATATGTGTATATATAGGAGGGTATATGTGTATGTGTACATATGTGAGTGTGTGTATATGTGTGTACATGTATACATAGACAGAGGGCATAGGATCAGTTGAATAAGAAAGGATGATATCTAAAAAATAAAATTAAGAGGTGAGAGAGGAATATAATGGGAGAAGGAGAAAGGGAAAGATAGAATATGGTAAATTATCTCATATAAAAGAGGCAAGAGAAAACTGTTAATATGGAGGGGAAGAGCAGGAAGGTGAAAGGGAATGGGTGAACCTTACTCTCATTGAATTTGGGTTAAGGAGGGAATAACACACACACTCAAGTTGGTATCTTACCCTATAGCAAAGTAGAGGGGAAAGGGATAAAGGGGGGGGGGGTGATAGAAGGGAGGGCAGATTGGGGGAGAGCATAGTTAGAAGCAACACTTTCGAAAAGGAACAGAGTCAAAGTAGAAAATAGAAGAAGTGGGGGGTGGGATAGGATGGAGGGAAGTATAGTTAGTCTTTCACAATATATCTGCTATGGAAACATTTTGCGTAACTACACATAATACAACCTATATTGAATTGCTTATCTTCCCAGTGGGGGTGGGTGAAGAGGGAAGAAGGGAAAGAATCTGGAAATCAGTTTTAAAAACAAATGTTAAAAAAATTAAATTAAATTAAATTTTTTTTAAAAGGCTATGTTCTAAAAGTTCACAGAATCTCAAAGTTGGAAGAGACCTCAGAGACCATCTAATTCAATCCATATCTGAACAGGAATCTCTTCTACAACATTCTCTGAAAATCTTCATCTATCCTCTTACAGATGAGTTTCAGTGAAAGGGAACTCTCTGTCTTTTGAACACTCTATTTTACTTTTAGCTAGCCATATATTCTGCAAAATATGTAATGTATTATATATGGTATCATACATGAAATGCCATAACATAGACATGTTTTAAAATCCTAAACAATCATTAGATGCAATATATTTTATGTCTCCGCACAGATATCTGTCTTCTGTGTATATTTGTGTGATATATATACATGTTTATATATGCATATGGTATGTATATACATATGTATATGTGTTTCCTTCTTTCCTTCCTTCCTTTCTTCCTGCCTGTCTGCCTAAATCTACTTCTCTTCAAGTGAATTGGATCCCTCACTTAAATCCAATTCATTTGCAAGTTTTGGCATCACCTTCCTGATGTCATTGTCCTCTTCAAGAATGAAGGACAAACAAACAATGCTTCTCTTCAATTTCTACCCAATTCTCCCACCCCTCCTCCTAACTTCTCTACTTCTGTTAAGGGTCCTACCATTCTTTCAGTCACCCAGGTTGCAAGAGAAGAGTCCTTGAGAAGGACTCTTCCATCACATTCACCCCTATGTATTCACTCAGATGCCAGCCTTTTTCCACCTCCACACTTTCCCTGTTCATCCTCCTCTCTTTACTCATTACAATTACCCCTAAATAGCCTAATTGGTTTTTCTGTCATTCAACCTCTTCACTCTCTCACTCGTCCTCCAGACTGATCATTTGGAAAATAAAGATCTGACCTTGTCACTGCCCTACTCAAAGAACTTTTATGGTTTCCTCTTTCCAATAGCATATGAACTGCTCTCTTTGGCATTTAAAGCCCTTTACAATCTGGCTTTAGCCTCTCTTTCCAGGCTGAGTAAACATTGCTCCTTCTCTAGCACTCTGTGTTCCAGTCAGACTGACCTGCTTGCAGTTGTGTCTCAGTATATGACATTCCTCTCAAGTCCCTGACTTTGCCAAGCTGTTCTCCAAGCCTGGAAATTGCTCCCTTCTTACCTCCTCTTCTAGAACCTCTAGTTCCCTTCCAGGGTCAGCTCAGATGCCACTGTCTTTAAGCAACCTTTCCTGATTCTCTCAGTTACTAGTGCACCTCCCCACCTCCTGTCATGACACTGTATTCATCTCGTATGTATCTTGTGTTTACTCATCTGTGAACACCATCTCTCTAGTAGAATGTAAACTCCCTGAGGATAGAGATTATCTTGTTTTTTAATATGTATTCCCAGGTCCTAGAATAGCACCTGTCACATGATTGGTATTTTCTGGCTTTCACACTACAATCCTGGAAATATATTTACAGATACTTATCACAGTCTTGCTAAATCTTCTCTCCTCAGATTAAACATCCCCAATTCAGCACCAGGCCCTACCTGATACAAGTATCAGTGCTATCTGCCCTCTCTGGGTGTATCACCCCACCTTTCCCTCCTCTAGCTTTTGCTCTGGCGACAATAATTTTATCAGTACTACCATTGCAATCAAAAAGAGCATGTCAATCTATTCACAATCCCTGGGACTGACTAAAACAAAAGTCCTTGCCCTACCTGTCACTTCCCCAAAACAAGTAGGCCTTTGAACCCAAATCACTCTGGCTCTTACTGATTGGTCAATAGTAAGTCACAGCCTAAGCCTTACTTGCTCATTGTTTGAGTTTTGATGGCTCCAAGTGAGTACGTGGCAGTTGTTTCTGTTCTGGTCAGAAACTCTGGGGGTCTTCCCTTCCCAGACTGATTCTTTTATGAAGGCAAACAAGGCCATCTTTTGCCTCCATTCTTACCTAGCCTTTAATTTCTGACTGAGTGTTGCCTCAGACAAACTGAGACCTAAGAAAGGGTTAACTTGAAAAGGCCCAGGTCTCCCACTGCATCTGGGGCCAGTACCAGCATCCTGACCCATGTCTCACCAGTAGGACTTTAATAACTCTGGAGGACAGAACAAGGCAGATGACTTTGCACTACTCTGAGTCACTTAAAGCCAATTCACTTGCAAGTCAAGATATATATGTGTATATATATATATGTATATATATATATATATATATAATATGCTCATATATATAATATGCTCATATATATATATATATATAATATGCTCATATATATAATATGCTCCTATGAGAATTTTAGCTTCCTGAGGGTAGAGATAGCACCAGTTTTATGTCTATTGAGCTAATTTCTCTTTAAGGAGAGGCTGTCCTGATTGGCCAAAAAGACTAAAGCTTGAATTATTGGTTTGGCTTCCTTGCTCCTTGAGCAGTAAAAGGCTCTGCCGAAGATTAATTGATGGTCTGGAAGATTTAGCAGATGTTCTATTGCTCTGTTGGAAGATCTGCTTCACAGAACTATGGTAAAGGAAGAAGTAGAGGTAAGTAGCCTTTTATTTGATTTTAATTAGGAACTTTATCCTTTTTAATCTTATCACAAGTAAAGTTGTTTTAATTGCATTTTATGGTTCACCAGGGCCTCATCTAGTTCTAATTCTAAAACCGATCACTGCACTGGACTGAGCTAGACCTAGCCCAGAATAAACATAGAATAGAGAAATTGTAGAAAACAATACTAACATAATATCAGTTGTTAAAAGTAGCATGAGCTCTGAATCTACTCCCCCAATTTGAACTTGAATTAGTAGCTTGGATTCCCCAGATCCCAGCTAGCTATTTTCCTTAGGATTCTAAGGGTAACTCTGAGATGCTGGAACATCAATGTGGTCCTTCTACCAATATCAATTACCAGTTAATACCTCCCTAATATCATTTATAGCCAGTTAATTGAAAGGATTTTACTGAGAAAGTATAACAAGGACTCAGGTACAATATGCTAGGACTGAGAGCACCCATTGCCGCCTTCTTTGCCTCTCTTCCTCCCTCCCCCAACTTACACACCTTGGTCCTTAGGGAGAATAGACTCAAACACAACATGGTTGCTTTAAAACAACAACACTCCCATACACCCAGCCTAGGGGATGGGATACTTTCAGACTTATAGAGAGTCCTTTTCACCCTTTAAGAAGTTTCCACCAAGGGGTGGCTAGGTGTGTAGTGAATGGAGCACTGGCCCTGGAGTCAGGAGGACCTGAGTTCAAATTCGGCCTCAGACACATAACACTTAACTAGCTGTGCAACCTTGGGCAAGTCACTTAACCCCAATTGCCTTGCCCTCCCCCCTCCAAAAAAAAATACGTTTACACCAAGACCACTTCTATTTGTAGCATAGTTAATGGCCAGATTCCTCCCTTTCTTGCAGCATATGGCATCTCAGATGCTAAATTAATTTACTTAAGGGTTGGGTCAAATGAATTGTTCTCCATAAGCTTCCCTGGATTCATTCAAATCTCAGCTAAAATCCCACCTTCTACACAAAACCTTTCCGAGTCCTCTTTAATCTTCCCTCTGAGTCTACCTCCAGTTTATCTTACGTTTGAACAGATGTTTGCATGTTTTCTCTTCCATTAGAGAGAGAGAGAGAGAGAAATTTATGGATTTTTTTTTCTTACCACAGGTCTAAAGGCAGCATGATATAGTGGCTTCAAAGCCAAGAAAATTGGAGTTCAAATCCTACCTCTGTCCCATGATCACTATGTGACCCTAGCAAGTCAAAACCTCAGTGCTCTAGGTAACTAAGACTCTCAGTTGCAGAGGAGCTGACCTGCACTGATAAAGGGAATTGCCTTATCCAGCAGTTCCTTATCTCAATGAAATCACGCTTTCAGGCTATATCCCCTAACAGAGGTGTATCACTAACTTTAGTTAATTAACCATTATTTGGGTCTTTGTGGAGAGAAGTTCACCAAAGGTGACAAAAAGAGAAAGAAAAAGAAGAGAGACTTTCCTAGGGGTAACTAAGAGTCAGAAAACATAAAGGGAAAACAAAGACTTTTAAAACTTGTCTTGATTAAAAACAAAAACAAACAAAAAAAACCCCTATGTTGTGAATAGTGAAAGAAAGCAGAAAAGGGGGAACCTGGCATGTGTACAATCATTCTGGGAGAGAAGAAAGGAGGAGGTAGTGAACAGATAGATAATCAGACACTGCCCTAAGTCCAGGACAGCTAAATAGGTATCAGGAGCAAAAAGGTAGCGAATAAGGGTTTGGGAACAAGCAGGAAGAATAGAGAGAGGGGAGAGGTGTACAAGCAGGTACTGCCTAATTCAGGATGTTCATAAACCACTCACATATTAGGTTAATTCATCTCTTGGAGAGTGCTCTCATTATAGTGGGAACAGATGCAAGGAATTTCCATCCCTTCACAATGCTCCTGCTACTCCACCAGCAAACGGGTTATAAATATAATCTTGGTTTGCCTCAGCTATACCAAAAGCAAAAAGGAGTTGTGCTGAGTGTTATACCAGATAACTGATAAAATACTATTCCCGAATCCTAAAAGGTAGTTTAAAAAAAATGAGGATAAGATAGATAAATACATAACAAGAGAACATCTAAAGCAATCGAAATAAAATAATTTTTTAAAACCTAATATAGCAAGTCTATGGTTATAGTTGCATGCTTTACAGTCTGGATTCTATTTTTATTTTTATCAAGATTTTGTTTCATGGGCTGTATTATTATCAGTTGTGGATAACTTGATGAGTCATAACTTTTAAATCTGGATGGCTATTGGGTAGATCAAAGTATTCATCCCATAGTTAAGAAAGAATGACTCATCAACGTACCCAGGACTGATAATAATGTATACTAAGGGAAAAGTTCAAAAAGCTTATTTCTTAACTTTAGTGTGATATATATTATACAACACATGCATACATATGTGTATATGTGTATGTTTGTGTGTCTGTGTAAATACCTACACATGTGTACACACACACACACACACACACACACACACGTACTTCTTTTCCTTTTCTTCCATGACAGTAAGAATTTAAAGATGGATGAGTTAGTCAGTCAGTCAGGCAATAAACATTTAAGTGTCTACTATGTGTCAAGCGCTGTGCTAAGTTCTAGGGATACAAAAAGAGGCAAAAGACGATCTCCTCCCTCAAGGAACTCAGATCTAATGGGAAGACAACAAGCAAACAAACAAACACAAGCAAGCTATGTACAGGATAAATAGGAAATAAATGACAGAGGGAAAGCATGAGAATTAAGAGGGCTTAAGCTGTGTGCCAAGCTCTCTCCTGAGAGCTAGAGGATCCAAAGAAAGGGAAAACAAACAAACCAGAAAAAAAAAAGATCCTGCCCTTAAGAAACACATGTTCTAAGTTGGGAGAGAACATGTAAATAACTAGATATATTCTTGTTCTGAAAGTCATGTGCAAAATAACATAAGGTAGTTGGCTAAAATAGGAGGCATTAGAAAAGGAATGCAAGGTGGTCCTGGTTTTATGTTGTCTTTCTTTTGTTGTTTTTTGGAGGGGGGGAGGTAAGGCAATTGGGGTTAAGTGACTTGCCCAAGATCACACAGTTAGTAAGTGTGTCAAGTGTCTGAGGTTGGATTTGAACTCAGGTCTTCCTGACTCCAGGGCCAGTGCTCTATTTACTTCACCATCTAGCTGTCCCAAGGGGGTCCTGTTTTTGAGCCAGTTTCATAGATTTAGTGCTAGGAAGGGTTTTCAAAGGTCATCTAGTCTGACACCTGCTCCTTCAACTTTTTATACATAAGGAAACCAAGTCCCAGAGACATTAAATAACTCACTAGAGTTACACAGGTGGTAAGCAATAGGGCAGGATTCTAATCAAGGCTCTGACCCTAGGCACTCTTGACATTTTAGGTTCTTTCTTTTTTTTTTCTTTCCCTTTCTGTACTGGAGGGGAGAGGGTGTAACTTATTTATTCACTCTTTACCTTAGTTTGAGAAACAATGATGATCTAGCCAATAGACAGTTGACTTGGAGTCAGGAAGATTTGGGTTCCAAGCCCTGGCACACACTGACTGGTCACTCTGGGCGAAGTCATTCAGTATCTCACTGCCCCCAGGCAACTCTCCCAGACTGTAACTTGTGAACAGTTAGTTGATCTGCACTTATATAGGATTATCTTGGGGTTTACAAGCTAGATTTCTTTCTTAATGACCACACCTTAAACCCAAAGCATCCTGGCTCTCATTAATTGGCTAATAAAGGTTGCAGCCCAAGTTTCCCTTGGTCATTGTTTGTACCCTAATAGCTCAGAGTGAGAGTAAAAGAAATTGTTTCTGTTTTGGCCAGAAACCCTCAATATATTTCTCTCCTAGACTGATTTTTTTTAACTAGGTAAAAGAGGTCGTCCTTTGCCTCATTTCTTACCTAGACTTAATCACTGAATGGGTGTGGCCTCCGTCAAACTGAAATCTAACTTAAAAGGTCAAGGTCTCCCAGTATGTCAAGGCCATCTCCAGTCATCCTGATCTGTATCTTTCCACTGCACCCCGATGGCTCAGGAGAGAGAAGCTGCTGACTTTGCACTGCCCTCCCTCACTTAAATCCCATTCAGCTGCAGGTCATGGTATCACCTTCCTGATGTCATGGTCCTCTTCAAGAAGGAAGGACAAAGAACAACAACAGAGGGAGTTCCTCTGCAATTGCAAAATCCCAGCTTAACTCAAAAGGCAAATACTTCCTGTCTAACAAAAAAAATTATAATAACAAATTCATGTTGTATATATCTATATCCATTCAGGGAAATAAAATATGTTCGAAGAAGATAAAGCCAGCTAAATCCGATTGATTTAAGTTTTCTTTTCTAATGACTTTCTTTGCTTTTCCACCCACTCTTGTTCTATTCTTCTCATCTTGGTTTCCCTAAATTCTTGGTTTGTTGTGCTGTCTGTCTTGGTTTGCAAAAGGACTATTCACATTGTTTCGAAGATTCTGATGACAGGCTGCCCTAGTGCATCTGATACAGATCCTCTGGGAGCCAGCGTAGTTAGCTACACAAGGCTCCTCTGTTTTCTTCATTGTCTCTCTGCACTCCTACATGCACATACTATGAATGGGTAGGCGTTTGGAAGTACTTAAAGTCCACTTTCCTTCTGTTTTTCCAAGGTCAAAAAATGAGCAGGTTATTCATAAGGTAATATTTCTCCAGACATCAGGGATGCACTCTCCAAGAAGTAGGTAAGAAATGTGGGGTCAAATGATGCCATAGCAGGTACTACCGATAGTTCAAGACACTAAAAGAAAAAGTTCATCTGACAGTAGGTGTCCTCCAAGGTATATGGGTTGGACTGGAGAGGATAGCACTGTGAGGATAGCCATAGTGCAGTCAGATGTGCTCTTGACAAGGTGCCTCTGAATATTTTGGGGTGATCTTATAATTAACATTGTTGTAACTTCAGTCTGTAAAAATCTCATTTGTGTTCGGACACCTAGGTATGTGATATCGGTTTGTGACATCAGCCTGTGCAATCAAGTTGTAAAAGTCACTCTTCCCCACCAACTGTAAAGCATTAACTCTGTGCCTTCCCTACCCCCAGCCTAGAGGTATTTCCTTTAAAACCATTAACTCTATAACTATGAGTCCTTCTATGGATTATCAGTAAGATAACTCTTAACAAAAAGACTCATCCATCTTATCAAAAGGGACTTTTGAGGGCAAACAGGCTGGGTACTCCTCCCTAACTCCACCTTTGCACACATAGTTAGCATGATTGAGATCAGAGTTATGATTTTATTACTATATAATCAGTATCCCTAATTCCTATACTTTGCAGGCCATCTGCCTGCTGAAGAACGTCACACTAACTTGGTAACTCTGCCTTTAATATATATCAGCTTGCAGGTCTCCTTACTCCACCCCTTGCCTCAGTGTAACAATAAACTCTTGTAATTCTGCCAAGGACAGCTGAGTCCAGTAATTCTTTTCAGATGACGAACCTAGAAAGGATTTTAATAGAAATCCCTTCTACTTATACCTCTTCACTCTGATCACCTCCCTGGTCAGCATTGACTCTGGGCAAACTCGGGACATAAAATAAGTTTGATTTTGGTATCTCCTGTACTCATTTCTTCTGTCTTTCTTTCATGTTACCCTTATTTGAGTGTCCCATCCCCCTGCTGCCTGGAGTTCCTTCAGCCAAAGTAGAAAGTGATTTGGTAAACTAATTCACACTAAAGTGTTAGCATGTCATTCCTTCTGAAGATGAGGATGTTTGCATTTTAAAAGTTCTAGAGAGGACAATACTTAAATAAAGACTCTAATCTAATGGTGGAATTTGAAGCATCTGAGCTGAGGAAATATGTTGTGTTGGAGGGAGGGGGATACAGATCTTTCTCTATATTTCCCAAATCTATCCAAATTTTACTAGTTCTTAAAGGTACATAACAAGTCCTTCTTCCTAGATAGAGGCTTCCCCCCTTAACAAAACACATTGATTTCTCCCCTTCCCATATCACTTCTTGTCAGTAACATACATTTTAACATTTAGTTTTAGTCTGTCTTGTGTTGTTCTCTAATAGCACCTCATCATAATAATAGTAATAACAACAAGGATTTATATCAAACTTAAAGGTTTTCAAGGTGCTTTACAAATATCTTGTTTTATTCTAACAACAACCCTGGAGAGATATTATGATACCTATTTTACAGATGAGGAAACTGAAACAGACAAAAATTAATGACTTGCTCAGGGTCACACAGCTAGCAAGGGTTGAGGGAGGTAAAGGTAGGCTAGTCCCTTACACTTGCTATCTGGGAGACCCTGAACAAGTTACTTGCTTATTTATTTCACCAGCCTACCAAGATTGGGATAGAAATTCCCTAATAGTTGAGGTGAAAAGGTAAGGTATTGTCTATAGAAAACTATAATAATTTTATTGTGTACTTGTATTGCACCAGAAAAGTCACTTAACTTTGTTTGCCTCAGTTTCCTCATTGGTAAAATGAGCTGGAGGAGGAAATGGAAAACTACTCCAGTATCTTTGCCAAGAAAACTCTAGATTGGGCTATGACTGAAACAACTGAGTTATGAACAATAATACTTACCTTGCAAAAAAAGGACTGGGACTTATATGAAGACTATAGCACCTGTTAACAAGTGGACAATCTCCCAGTGACAACCCAGACCACTCATTCTCTTCTTCTTGTTTAATTAAGGACTAAGTTCATTGTTTATTTTTATGCCTGTTCAAGATATAATCACTAGAAACTTTATGGGTTATCTATCCAATTTCATATTATAGGCTTCATAATAGGTAATATTCATCCAGTTATTAAACTATGTTTTTTATATTTTGTAAGTATTCGTTCATTTCATTTAAATTGCTGCTTTTGTTTGCAAATAATTGAAAAATAGTTCCTGATCATTTTGAATTTCATCTTGGCAATTTGGTTTTCCTCTCTTTTCAAATCAGATTTGCTAACTTTTTAATCTAGTTTTTCCCCAAAAAAGTTAGGCTTTAGTTTTATTTATCAATTCAATAGGCTTTTTTCTTTTAATTCTGTTGATCTCTAGATTTTCAGAAACGCTATTTTGGTGTTTAATTGAAATGTTTGGATTTGTTGCTTTTCTAATTAAAAAAAAATTTCCAGCCCAATTAATTGATCTGTTCCATCTTTTTTGTTAACAAAATGTTTAAGGATAAACATTTTCTCCTTAGGAGTGCTTTGGCTGCATCTCAAAAGTTTTCATATGTGATCTTACTATTGTCATTTTCTTTGGTGAAATTATCTATTTCTCTTAATTATTCTTTGACCCACCAATGCTTAAGGTTTAAATTATTTATTATTCAATTAATTTTAATCATTTTTAAAGGCCCATTATTCAACATAATTTTTTATTGCATTTTGGTTAGCATGTGTTTAATATTTCTGGTTTGTTCCATTTTTCAAGTTTTTATACACTAATACATGGTTAATTTTTGTAAAGTGTCATATGCAACTGAGAAACATACATACATACATATGTGTATGTGTGTGTGTGTGTTTTTAAAATCCCACTTATTTATTGCCAGGGATCTATTATATATAATTTTTCTAAAATTCTATTCAGATCCTTAACTTTCTTCTTAACCTTTTTTTCTTAGATATCTCTAAATCTTAAAGAGGCACATTGAAGTCTCCTATTGTATTGTTCTAGTTTCCTGTCCATTTCTCCCTATTATTTGATTAACTTTTCCTTTAAATATTTAGGTGCTATTGCATATAGTGCCTATATATTAAGTATTTATATTGACTTTTTTTTGGTTTCTTTCAGCATAATATGGTTTCCATGTTTTTCTCTTTTAATCATGTCTATTTTTACTGTTGTTGTAAGATCATTATTACCACCGCAGCTTTTTAAAGTTTACCTGAAGCAAAACAGATTTTGGTCCCCTATTTAGCTCTGTGTAACTCTTTGTTTCAAGAGAGTTTCTTAGATAAATGATATGTTGTTGGATTCTAGTTTCTAATCTGTTTTCTTCTCTTCTTTTACTTTATGAATAAAGTCATCCTTTAAAATAAAGTGGGTCCAGGACCATCTCCAGATGTCTTGATCTATATCTTGCCATTGGATCCAGATGGCTCAAGAGGAGAGAATGTGACTGGTAACTTTGCATAGCCCTCCCTCACTTCAATTCAATTCACTTGCACGTAATGGCATCTCCTTTCTGATGTCCTGGTCCTCTTTGAGAATGATGGACAAACAACAACAAAGTCATTCTATTTGGATTTAGTTATAATTATTAATTATTATTTAACACAAGAGTTGTTTAGCCTCCATCTTATTTTTGCTATATGCTCCATTCTTTACAATGACATTAGTAAAAGAAAATGAATGTGCTGAAGACTGGTGATTTGTATATAAAGCATTGTATTTTCACTCTACTGTCCCTCTTCTCTTCTCCTCACTCAGACCCCAGACCCCAATCATAATTTTATTTTCTCTCTTTTTAATCCCTGCTTCACAATCCACTCTCCAAAGCTGGAAGTGGTTTTACTTATAGCTTCTTTTCTCCCAGGAACTCTAATAACCCTTATGGACAAGCTGTTCTTCTACCAGAGACTGCTTGTAAATGTTGTAGTGTTATTTGTCTTCTTCTGAGTTTGCTTCTTTGAAATTCATAGACTCACAAAACTAATTGTCAGTGTCTTCTTTTTACTCATATTTTCAGTCTTATGTCCTCAAATGTGACTTTGTGTCAGGACTAAGCTTGGCTCTTTCATTCATTTTTTGGATAGGATTGTGGAACCTTGGATGGACTTGTTCTATATTATTTGGGGTCATGCCAGTAGGAGTGATGCAGGTTGTAGGCCCCCTTAGCTCCTTAGGATACAGAAGCCTTTATTCTCCGACACCCTCAGGGAAAGGTCAGGTGAGCATGCAACAGACCTGCTCATCTCTCTAGGGCAGGTAGGCTAACATCTGTGGTCTCAGTTGAAACTGTGAGAGATTTGCGAAGTTTCCTCATTTCTTTTAACTCCCTGTTACATTCCTATCTCTTCTCCATACTTTGCAAACCAGTTCAGTCTCGAGAGTAACTCATGATTTCCCTGAAATGAGGTAATTTGAAAGAAAATCATACTAGTCCACTTCTGATTGGGCACTTCCAAATTCGGTGAAAGGAAATACGTAATGAAGGATTGAAACTGCTTTGTGCCAATTAGTTAACACTAATGAAAGACTGTGAGCTTGCCTCACCAGTCAATGGTGAGGTAGGACAGGTGTTAGAGATGGAGTTAAGATCAGGACAAGAGAAGCCCTCCAGCTTCCACATTTTGCACTCCCTGGCAGATGCCATTTGAGTGACAGGGGCAGTGCCCTTTCTCATGAGAAAGAATAAAAACTTTTTCTGATCCCAGACTCAGATTCCAAACTTTTTCATCTCACACAAAACATTCATAGCCCCTGACCCCAGAACACAACTGTAGTTTCCAAGTGTCCTTGGTTTGCCCTTGGCCCAAGTTTCCATCTTTCTGCTCCTCTCCTCCCTTCCACCAGTATGTAGTTGCTGGCTCTAATGTCCCTGGCTCAACCCTGACCCATGTGCTGAAAGGCTTCTTCTCTGCCCTATCCCTCCTTGCCCTGCCTTTTCTGATCAGACCCCTCCTGTAGTGCTCACAGGCTGTCTCTTTGGACAGACCTGGGCTGGCTGCAAGCAAGCCCTTACTGTAATTTCTCCTTTGGTTTCCTGATCATTATTGGTCTGATACTTTTTTTTTTTAAACTTTGCTGAAGTAAGCTCTTGGACCCAATTCAAGATAGTAGTTCCTAGTCACTTGAAGGGCCCTGAGGGAAGCAAACATAGGTCAGATAATGGCTAATAGTAAGTGGGAGTAGGAAATACACCCTTCCAACAAGGAAAGACAAGGGGAGGTGTACAGAAAAACGTCACAATGTTGCCTAAGGTAACCCTCTGTGAGGTAGAAAGTGAGGGACTCTTAAGATAATGAAAATCAATTTTACTAGTTGTGAGACTTCCTGTAACACTGAAGGGCCTGGAACTGCAGCAAAGATCAAGACATTGTGATGGGGAAGACCAGACCTTCCTGCGTGAAATAAACATGCTAAACTTTAAGAAGGGTCTGAGACCTGAATATACTCAATTACATATGAAAAAGTAAAAACCAAAAAAAACCCAACAACCTGAATTTGCCTCTGGGGCACAGATCTTCTTCCCACTTTGTCCCAAGCACTCTGCATGAGATTCCCTGAAAGGAGTCTGGGAGTGCAGCTGGCTAAAATGGGACTGATCACTGAGACATCAAGGTGTAGGATACCTCCTGAAGGAATCAATTCTGAACCAGGGAGGATTGTCAGACAAGAGAGGCTAAACCTCTCTTATCTCCTTCCTAGAGTTGATGCAACTTAGGGTCAAGGTTACGGGAAAGGCAAGAATCTCTTGCCTACCCTAGAGCACAGGAAGACAGCTATTGTAGGGAGAGCTGGTTCCCACTGGAGAACAATCCAAGGGAATGACTCCTGCAGAGGTACTGCACTCTGGAGAAGAGCCCAGCAGCCAAACAACCTCGCAGACCATCCTCCACATAGAAGCTGCATCAGCCAAGCAAGCTGACAGGATCTAGCTACACTTTTATCTGTCTATCTATCTATCTATCTATCTATCTATCTATCTATCTATCTATCTATTGATCTATGTATACACACACACACACGCGCGGACACACACATACACATTTATATATGGAAGTGTTCTTTTTTTTATGTCTGTGAAAACAATGATAACATGACAGGAATTTATCCTAGGCCGACCTCCATTTGAACTCCATCAATAAAGATAAGAGTGACAAGTGAGATAAATTAATCATTACATATTAATAGTGAGAGGCAGCTAGGTAGAGGAATAGAAGGATAGAGTGCTGGGCCTGGAGTCAGGAAAATGAGTCTTCCTGAGTTCAAAGCCTTAGATTGAAAAGGCCAAGGTCCCCCACTGTGTCAGGAACCATTTCCTGTCATCCTGATCTATATCTTACTACTGGACCCAGATGACTCTGCAGGAGAAAGTGAAGTTGTGAACTTTGCACAACCCTCCCTCACTTAAATCCAATTCCTTCCTGAAGTTGTGGTCCTCTTCAAAAACAAAGGACTAGGGGCTGCTAGGTGGCACAGTGAATAGAGCACCAGCCCTGGAGTCAGGAGGACCTGAGTTCAAAGTTGGCCTCAGACACTTAACACTTATTAGCCATGTGACCTTGGGCAAGTCACTTAACCCCAATTGCCTTGCCTTCCCCCCTCCAAAGAGAAAAAAAAGAATGAAGGACAAACCACAAAAACAGTAGATAGAGGAATAGAGTGCTGGGCCTGGAATCAGTTGGGCAAACTCTGTTTGCCTCAATTTCCTTGTCTGTAAAATGAACTGGAGAAGGAAATGGCAAACCACTCCAGTATCTCTGCCAAGAAAACTCCAAATGAGGTCACAAAGAGTTGGACACAACTGAAACAACTGAACATCAACAATATATTAATAGTCATTGAATATTAGTATAATAATATAATATGCATAATATGTGATATATAAGAACATAATATAATAATGTACTATAGTATAATCAATTATATGATATAATTGCACAATATAGAGTTACGTGATATAAACAGCATAATGCAATTTCATAACACTTTACATTTTGCAAATTGCTTTGATCTCATCTGAGTCTTAAATCAGCTTCTTGTGAAGTTGGCAGTTCTAGCAGTATTATCTCCATTTTCCAGAAGACAAAAACTGAGCTTGAGAGGTTATATAACTTGCCCAAGGTCACCAGGCTAATAAGAGACAGAGCAGAGGCTCCATCATTTAACAGAGTCTCAGCATATCAGAATTGGAAAGGACCTCAGAAGTCACTTGTGTTATATATGGCTGTAACTCTAATCCAACCAGCATCTTATCAAAATTCTTCTCTAAAATAACCCCACCAAGTTGTTCTTAGCCCTTGCTTGAAGACCTTTAATGAGGGAGAACTCGCCACTTCTCTAGGCATCTTATTCCATTTTTGTTTAGATCTATTGTTACAGAGATTTTTCTTATCTTGAGCCAAAATTGGTTCCTAGTTTGGCTCCTTGGTGCTAAGCAAAAGTCTAATAATCCCTGTTCTCTGGGATAACCCTTTACACAACTGAATTCAACTATCACTCTCACATTTTTCTTCTCCAGGCTAAAAATGGCTATTTCCTTCAACTGATTCTTGGATAGCATGAACTTCAGACCCATCACCATTTTATTTGAAGGCTTTTAGGCCTTTCCTTTCTCCTTTCTCCTGAACAAAATGACCTGCGACCTACAGTCTCTGAAGGTTCATAGTATCATAAGATGTAGAGTAAAAAGAACCTTTAAATTCATTTGAACAACCTTCTCATTTTGCAGGTGAAGAAACCGAAGGTCAGAGAGGTTAAGTAATTTACATATCACATGAGTAGTAGGGCTGATAGGGAGGCTGAAAAAGATTAGGTGAATATAATTCATTAATTATTATTAATAATAAAGTTATCTCTTCAGGAATGTGAAATTATTATTTCTTTCAGAATATTAATTAAATATTAATTAAAATATTAATAATACAATATTAAATTAGGATTAAGGTTTTTTCCTTCTTATGTCCTCATTCAGAAATTACCCAAGTTCCCACCCACCCCAACCCTTTACATGCTTTTCTGTCCTGAGTAGGAGAGCCTACCCATCCGGAAAACCTTACCAAAAAAATTAATCTAAGGTGAATTCTGGGCTATTATGTTCCACTCAGTTGGGGTGGTGGGGGTTAGATTCTTTGTCTAGATTGCCAGAGGGTGTGGGTGGTCTGGGAACAAGAATAATCAAAGTCACATCCCCCAGGCCTTCATTAGAATAGATCCACCTCTCATTATAATATGCATTCTTCTCATTAATTGTTGACCAATCACAGCTGATTGCAAAATATCTGGAACACTTACTCTTCCAAGGGTGTATGTCAATAAGCCTCCATGATCCATCTTTGGCATTTGAAAGTGTCGCCAACTCCTTTTATTAATTATCTACTAGCAATAATTAATATAATGATTAATTACCCAGAAACTATGTCTCTTGAACTTTTTATATGTCACAAATGTTAGAAATTTAACAAGATTTCTTAGAGATGCAGATAATCCAAAGAAATGAATCTTTAACATTATAATTTTGGCTTTATATAAGCCTAATTAGTCTGTTACTAAGCCAATATCAAGAAGACAGGTAGTCGTTGGTAATGGTTGAATGTATACAACCATATTCTTTTTCTTCCCAGTCCCCTTTATGATCAATGACACAGTTTTGAAACATGAAACAACCATGATGGTGTTCATCCATGCTTGAAGTCTTATAGGGGAAGACATAATGACAAATAAGATTATAAAACTGGTTTAGCTCCTTGAGAACATATTGTTGGGGGAGAAGAAGAAAGTGTGCTTTCCTTGGCTTGAAAAGACCAACTAGAGAGACCCTGAAGTCAAGAAGCATTTATTAAGCCTCTATTTGCTACGTGCATTCCTCGTGCTGAGCATTGGAACCTAATAGTCGTGGATATTTTAAAGCAGGAGTGGAAGAGTTTCAAAAAAAGCATTTTTTCTTCATATTTGAAATGATGAAGAAATTACATTCTTTAAGAATAAAATGCCTAATGCTCTGGGCATATCAGGCACTTAAAATATTTGTTAATTAATTAAAAAATAAAATAAAATAAAAAATATTTGGTAGTTTAATTTAAACTAAAAAGAAGAAATGATTGTTATCACTCTAATATCATCTTAGTGTCTTTAGTTGATTGATAATAGGGATCATGTTGTTGTTATCCCATGGGGAGGTGGGTGTGGGGCAGCTAGGTGGCACAGTGGATAGAGCAATAGCCCAGAGTCAGGAATACTCATCTTCCTGAGTTCAAATGTGGCCTCAGACACTTACTGGCTGTGTGACTCCAGGCAAGTCACTTAACTCTGCTTGCCTCAGTTTCCTTACCTGTAAAATGAGCTGGAAAAGGAAATGATCAACCATTCCAGTATCTCTGCTAAGAGAAACCCAAATGGGGTCCTGAAGAGTCAGACATGACTAAAATGACTGAGCAACAATGAATAGGGAACTTTGCTTCAGCACTCTGTGCCTGGTAAGTTGTCAGTCAGCTAGAGACTGGGGTGGCGGTAGTGATATTGTTGTTGAGTCATTTCAATTGTGCCCAGCTCTTTATGACCCCATTTGGGGTTTTCTTGGCAGATACTGGAGTGGTCTGCCATTTCCTTCTCCAGCTTATTTTACAGATGAGGAAACTGAGGTAAAGTGACCTGCCCAGGGCCACATAGCTAGTATCTGAAGCCAGATTTGAACTCAGGGAAATGAGTAATTCCTGACTTTAGGCCCAGCACTCTAACCACTGAGTCATATAACTATAATCATTGCTCCTGGGGGAGGCCGAGACTGGTGGATAACTGGAGTACTGGAATTCTTCATTGGCGCAGGGGTAAAGCCAAATGGATGTTTACATTAAGTTGAGCACCAATGAGGTGGGCCCTAGGAAGCTGAGGGCCACAAGGCTGCCTAGGGATAGGCAAATGGGCCCTCTTTGGAAAAACAGAGCAGGTTAAAGTTTCTTTACTAATCACTTTCTCTTCTACCAGATAGGGAGACCCAGGCTAAAAAAAAGATGTCAGCTAGAGTCCTTCTGGACTAGAAATGCCCCAGTTTTAGGCCATAACACAGGCACAATCTTGCCCAATTAATATAGAATGAGTGAAGGAAGCAACACCCAGACTTCTAATTTTTATTGACCTCATAAAAAGTCTCTTAAACTTTTAAGTAGAACTAGTCTCTGCTAATTGCCAATTGCCAAGCAAGTTGGGCTGCTTTGAGAAGTTCACGAATGCGTCATTAGCCATAGTTCAGCCTCTCATTTCTTCTCATCTTCTCATCTCATGGTTGTTACAGTTTCCTAATTGGTGTTCCTGTCTCCTTTAGATCCCTTCTCTAACCTATTTGCCGTATTGCTTCCAGAGTGATCTTCCTAACTTACAAATATGATTATGTCACTTCTCTACTCAAATATCTTCCATAGCTCCATATTACCTACCAATTAAAGCACAAACTCTCCAATTTGACATTTAAGATCCATTGCAATCTGACTCCAAATCCTTGTTCCAGCAAAACTGTTCCCTGTTCTTGTCCTGCCCTTTTTTAACTCTTTGCCTTCGTGTAAGCCATACCTTATGCTGAGAATGGACTTCCTTTCCCCCCAGATCTATCTGTTCAAATCCTTTCCTTCCTTTAAAGACCAAGTCAAAAATGGTGTCTCCTTCAGGGATTCTTCTCTATCATCTAGTAACAGTGTCCAAGACTTTTTGTTTTGTTTTGTCTTTACGAAGGGAGGCTCTAAACTATTTTTAAGCACACATCTACATGCTAAGGAGGAGTCTCTCATAGCAGATGTACTCCTGGTACATTGGCTAACTCAGGGCTCATTTTTGGTTTCACTAAGCTTTACACAAATACGTACAGCGATATGCTGTTGTGGTGTCCTAAAAGGGTATTGTTTCACTAAGACATCTTATCTACTCACACAAAACAGATAGACCTTGATGGTATACTTAATTCAACAAATTTTTTGAGGTCCTATGTAAGGTCTATTTTCTATGTCCTTTCTACTGTAGCCATAAAAGGTACAGTGAGATAAGAATTTAGAGAAATGAAAGACAATTTTTACCTTGAGTCAGCGTACATTAAATAACAACTAGACCTTTATTTTAAAAATCTCTTTATTGACTTTGTGGAAAATCTTTGACTCGTCAAAAAGACCATATGAATTGTAGCTCTTCCCACCTCGGGAAGAGAGGAAGCTATGTGGAATCAGGACTGGAAGGAACATGTTTTTCAGACACAGGGGACAGTAATAGGTCTGAAGGGCTCTAGAAAGGTTCTTGAACAACAAGGAGAAGTTAAGAGAGAGGTGGCAGATGTTCTAAGGCAGCAGAATGACTGTGGTTGCTGATGTCCGTAATATCTGCAGTTCTCTTCTTTAAGACCATTAGAAGCGACTTCTAAACAGATAAACAAGGAAATACATGACTGTGTTTGTTTTTATTTTCTTTTGTTTTCATACAAGGTTCTTAAAGCTCCAATAGCAAGATGGGGGGAGAAAGCATAAGGAATTGGCAGTTTTTCTTTTGTCCTCTGAATTATGTCTGCTAAATTGTGCTTTTTTTCTTTCATTAAAGAGCATTTGGCTGGTTTAATATGATTTCTCATAAACACTTATGATTGACCCTGTTTTAAAGTTGCCCAGGGTCTCTTTGTTTTTGGCATGAAGGCTGAGATAGCTCTGGGAACAGAGAATGATCTTTCTTATTTCCTAGCACAGAGCTGGGATATCAACCCCCAGCCCATTGCTCTCTAATTGAGGGCATAAACATAAGCCATTTCATAACTAGACTTCCAAATGCATAGCTACTGTGGACTCAGTCCATTTTAAAATTTGTCCTATTAGACACAAGTCTATCAACAGTTATACCAAAATGATACAATATAATGCCCTCACACAATTGTCCTTGAATTAGTTATATCTTTAAAATTCTGGGAGCTTTTATAATTACGTTAGGCTCATGTCGACCTCTTAACATATCCAAGTGTAGTCACCCATGGGTCTGTGGGTATTAACACTCATAGCACATCTTCTTCTCAGTCAGGACCTTAAAAGAAAGCTAATTGTTATTCATTCACTGGCTCTCTCCCCTTTATGAGGCAATGCAGGACCTGACATCAATCTAGAGGTATCTATGTAGCCACCCATCAAATCTCTGGACTCATGCCCCCACAACCCCTTCCTTTCCTTCATAGTTGTCAATCAACTGTCCCAACATCAGCATGGTTATATTAGTAACAAGGGGTTAATTGGATTAATTTAATACATTTTGAAAGTATTATTTGCATTTCACATACCCTATACATTCCAAAAGGGGGGGGGGGGGGAAGACACAACTCTCTGCAAGTTAGCAGACATTCATGTCCAAGCTGCAGCTTCCTCTCCTAAGATCTGGGCCACTGGACTTCAGGAATCAATATCTTTTGGAATAATCAACATTCCCAGTAAAATTGGATGTGGGCAAAGACAGAGCATATGACTGTACTACTGTCTGTACCAAACTTTGAGAATGATATGGATGCTTTCAGAGAGATTCTCATGGTCCTAGCAGTTCAGAACAAGAAAGCAGTATGCCAGTTTGGGAGTCCAAGGAATGATACTACCGTAGATCTGCAACTTTGTCTTGCTTTGATCTATCTGTGTAATGCCAGTACTAGAATGGCGGAAGTCAGGAAAAGTAGGAGGGATGAATGAAGGATGGAAGAAAAGAGAAATAGAAATGTCCCAAAAGGCTAAAGACCATGTGAACTACTAAGGTCACTGCACAGATAAATGGCCTAAATCTTAGGCTATCTTTAGATTGCCATGTTCCTTTTCCCTTTCAAAAACATCAGAGCACAGTCCCACTTTTAACATCCTTGTGCTCCATTTGTCATCAGCATCAAACTGGGAGCCCAAAGAGTGAATGAAACATTAGGATGCTGACAAGAAAGGAGAAGGAAATAAGCATTTATAAGTGCCTCCAATGCTTTATAAATTTACTTCATTTGATCCTCACAATGACCCTGTGAAGTAGATGTTATTATTATTCCTATTTTACAATTGAGGAAACTGAGGCAAATAGGTTGAATGTCTTGCCCATCTAGTAAGTATCTGAGGCTAGATTTGAACTCAAGGCTTCATGACTCCAGTTCCTGCACACTATCTACTGCACCACCTAGCTACCTTTAAGACTAAAATGACCCTGGTCCAAAAAAAAGAAGATTTGAGATAGGTTACTAGTCATTAAAAAATTGGAGATAGAAAGATGGTAACCCCACTAACATCCTACTCTGTTATTCCATCATGAAATGGGGTGATCCTGAGCTCTCAGTGGGTTTTAAGAGGAGGACAATCACAGCAGATCTTTTCAAATTTGATAGACTTCAAGGGCAGGTTAAACCAAAGACTCTATCTTTTGTCCAAGGACTGACCCAGCTAAGTATAAGAGGACTCATTCCCAGAAGGCTGGTTTTCAGTAATGATTTTTTTTTTTTACCATAACAACTCATTAAGCCATATACTAAATCACAGAGGGGATTTATTTGTGCCAATAGAGAAAAAAAAAACCTATGAATAAAATTATAGATCCTTCACATATTGAAGAAATAGACTATGTAGAAGGAGAATAAACTTTGAGATGACTGCATTTATGGGCCAGCCTTTCTTAAGAAAATTCTACACATAGCAAAGAACTTTCATTAGAAAGACAGATTTTTAAATAAATAAACAAATGAACGAATGACTACAAATTATTTAATTAATTAATAGTTAAAAGGGAACATAAATTTAAATTTAAATAATTTAAATTTAAATAAGTTTTAAAATAAATAGCTTTTTTTAAAAAAAGGGCAGAATTTTAGTAGGTAGGAAATATACACATTGATGAAGAAATAGAAAATAAAATCCAGGAAACTAAGATGTGAAAAATGACATTAAAGGATACAGTACCCTACCTAAAGTTTCCTTTTGGGATGCTGGCATGCTCTGTTTCCCATCTTAGAAGCCTGAATACTTCTTCTTGGGATTTTAGAATCTCAGTTAAGGGATAATCTTACTGATCTGAAACTTCCCCTTTCACATTTGCAAATCAATTCAGTTCAGCCTTACTGTGTAAGGTGAGCTCCAGCTATATGCAAGTCACCATATTAAGTGATAAGGATGCAGAAATGTAACCTTGGGCTCAAAACTGGCATTTTCTGGCTTCTGACTTTAAAAAAAGACACATGTGGCTCTAGACTCCACTTCAAGAAGAGCTCTTTAGAGGGAGAAAAAGAACTTATGAAGAAGCCAAGACAAAGACTGATTATGAAGACTTGGTAGTAGCATCAAGGTCTTACAAACGTACTACAACTTGTAGGTCTTACAAACTTAATACAACTTATATTACAACCAGTTAGGTGGTATAGGGGACAGAGTGCCAAAGCTGAAGTCAAGAAGACTTAACAAATCTGGCCTCAGATACTTAGTAGCTGTGTGACCCATAGGGAGTCACTTAACCTTATTTGCCTCAGTTTCCTCATCTGTAAAATGAGCTGGAGAAGGAAATAGCAAGCCGCTCCAGAGTCTTTGCCAAGAAAACCCCAAATGGAGTCAATAGTCAGGGAGGAGAAGCAATTTACAAAAGGAAATGGTGAAGTTATAAAGCCCTAACTCAGAATTCTCCCCCACCCTGCTGCTGACCCTTTTCTTCCATTGGCTTGAAGACAGGTGCACAGTCTAAGCTTGGCAATCTACCTCAAGTACCAGAACAAGGAAACAGTAGACCACCCAATGTACATTTGAGAAAGCACTTCTGCCCTTATTTGGCATATCTTATGCTGAGGTGTCACCGAAGAGAGGGGTGACTCTCTACTGCTCTGAGTTTTGAGTCCTTGTAAATCATGTGATTTCTGGGGAAGGGGAACGTGGGCCTGTTTCCCACAAAAAGGCTTACTAGATTTTAGAGTAGTGTCTGAGAAGTTCCACCTCTCTCACTCACTGCTCCTGTAAAAAAAAAAAGATGGAGAGAAGTAGACCACATGATAGTACAGTGAGATGGATTCAGAAGAGTTTGAGTAATTGGATTCAAAGTCTTTATTACTTTGATATCCTCTGGTAAGGAGGTGTCTGGTGGAGTGTCCCAGGGAATTCATGCTTGAATCTGCAGCCTTTAATATTTTTGTCAACAAAAGAATAGGCGGAATCCTGAGCAATTTACAGGGAGCACAAAGCTGGGAGGGAAAACTGACCTACTAGAAGACAGAGTCAGGACCTCTTCCCAAACCACACTCCCCTCCCCAGCCCCAAATCTTGACAGGCCAAAATATCAGGCTGAATCAAATAAGATGAAATGTTATACACATCAAGCCTTAGAAGTACAAGATGGAGAAAGCATAGTGAGACAGCAGTTTGCCTGAAATGGATCTAGGGTTTTAGTAAATTAGAAGTTCAATATGAAGCAGCAGTGTGATACAGTGGCTAAAAAGCTAATAGAATCTTGGACTACATCCAGAGAAGTATAACTTGCTGGAATAAGAAGGCAATAGACCTCTGTATACTGTCCTGGTCAGACCACATCTGGAATATTGGGTTAAGTTCTGGTACCAGTACTCGGAAAGGACATGGCTACAAAAAGAAAAAAGCCCAGAGGAGAACAACCAGAATGTCAAAGGACCTCAGGCCCTCAGGATAAGAAGATCAACAGAAGGAACTGTGGGGGACTAGGTGGGGGTGGGTGGAGGGAGGTTGGTCATGATACTCATCTTCAAGTATTCAAAGGGTTTTAAGTCTTGCTCTTCTGGGACCCAGAGAGCAGAAAAAGAGCAAGAGGCAGAAGTTGAAAAGACGCAAATTTAAGCTATCTTAAAATGGAATGGGATACCTAAAGAGTATCTCTTCCCCTCACTGGATGTTTTCAGGCAAAGGATGAATGACGATTTGGGTATGTTGTTGGAGGGATCTTTTTTGAGGGTATAGCTAGGATCAGATGGATAGCTAGATGGCACAGTGGACAGAGTGCCAGGCCTGGAGTCAAGAAGTTCAAGTGGCCTCAGCCACTTACTAGCTGTGTGACCTTGTGCAAGTCACTTAACCCTGTTTGCTTCGGTTTCCTCATCTGTCAAATGAGCTAGAGAAGGAAATGGCAAACTACCCCAGTATCTTTGCCAAGAAAATTCCAAATGGGGTCACAAAGATTCAGATATGACTGAAAACAACAACAATCAAATGGCTACTAGAATCCCTTCCGACTCTGAAATCCAGGAATTCTGTGATCAGCATTTCATATTCTTTTTACTGTGTCTCACAGAGAATCCTATTGTGCTACATGGCTACGAACTCCTCGGTTCATTTTGGGACCACTAATCAATTGGACAAGTCGACAAGAATGTATTGATGATCTACCATCAATAATATTTACCAGACAAAATGAGATTGACCTGAAGAAACCAGTTGAAAAAAGATTCCAAGAACTGGTACATTATGACCCTAACTGCTGTTCCATAATAGATGAATTTTCCAGATGAATAAAGCTTAGTTCTATAAATATCAAATTAATTTTTAAAAAAATTAACCATTTTTGCAAGATTATACTGTTGAAACTGGAGTTAGAAGACTTGCTTTCAATTCTGTTTTCCAGCTCTGTGACCTTGGACTAAACTTTCTGAGCCTCAGTGTCTTCATATGTAAAGTGAGGAAAAGAATACTTGAGCTAGCTACTTCACCATGTTGTCAGAATCAAGGACAATAATGGGTAGGAAAGCATGTCAGGAGCTATATAAATATATTATTATTATTAACTAGTCCATTCTTCCTTCTTAAACATAATATTCTGGGTACAATTCGAACTTCTTTTCATGACTCAAGGTAACCATTATGAATATACATTGTTATACTCTGAGAGGAGTCAGTGATGTCTTCAGACTATTGAAATATATAAGGCAATTTGTCCCTATATTAATGCCCCCAGGTTACAGTACTTTTTTATTTCTTATATTTCTTTTTTATTTCTGTTTTCTACAGTGTACTGTCCTCCCCTATCAAACTGTCATCTCTAGCTATTATCAATAAACCTGCCTCTAAATGTCCTTTCACTTTTTCTGCTCCTACTCTTGAAAAGGGACCTGAGGAGGTATAGTCTCCTCTGAATCAGTTCTCCTGAGCTTTGGTAGAGAAACTTTGTTATATTTAATATGGTGGTCCAGAGTTTGCATTTGTTTATTTCTAGGTTCCTGACTGTGCTCTAGATAGTTGGAGTTGTTAGGTAAATGACTTCTGGATAAGAATTGCTGTGCTGTGTGATTAGATCATGTATTTGGGGCTAAAAGGGACCTTGGAGGGAATTTAGGCCAACTCTTCATTTTACAGATGAGAAAAGTTGAGAAAAAAGATAAGAAAGATGAGAAAGCCCAGGGAGAAACGATTTGTCTAAGGTCATACAAGTAGTAAGAGGCAGAACTGTGATCAGGTCCTCTGATGGGCAACCAAGTGGTGCAGGGGGTAGAGTGTGGGGTCAGGAATCAGGAAGACTCTTTTTCTTGAGTTCAATTTGGCCTCAGGCACTTCTTAGCTGAGTGACCCTGGGCAAGTCATTTAACCCTGTTTCCTTCAGTTTCCTCATCAGTAAAATGAGCTGGAGAAGGTAATGGCAAACAACTCCAGTATCTTTGCCAAGAAAACCCAAATGGGGTCACAAAGAGCTGGACGTGACTGAAAATGACCAAACAGTCACAACCTCTGACTGAAGTCCTTTCCTCTTCCAGTGTTCTTTCCATTGTAGTAAGTGGGGCCGTTGGTACCAACTGCGGTCTGAAAGCCTCAGGAATCTGTACTCAGTATTTTGCTAGATGTTCCTGAACTAGATGCTAGGAAAGCAAGTGGAATGAATGCTATGCTTTCTTTCTCTATGAGAAGAGGAGATTTCATTTCTTATTAGAGTTTCATATTGTGGCATGTTCTGGTCTCCAGTGTACACTACAGGTTCAAGAGTATTCCTCTTGGGAGTAAGGAAATTCACAGCTGTGGTGCCTCCAACACAGCCCAGGTAAAGCAGTATAGTCTGACAGGATCCCCTAAACCACTTCACTTTTTCCCCCAAAGAGAAAAATAACGACAATAACTGTTCTTTCGTGTCCAACTCTTTGTGACCCCGTTTGGGATTTTTTTGCCAAAGATACTAGAGCAGTTTGTCATTTTCTTCTCTAGCTCACCTGACAGACGAGGAAACTGAGGCAAACAGGGTTAGGTGACTTGCCCAGGATCACACAGATAGTAAGAGTCTGAGGCTAGATTTGAATTTAGGAAAATAAGTCTTCCTGACTCTATGCACTGGGCCAACTAACTGCCCCGAGAATAACAATGATTTATAGCATTTATATGGCAATTTTAGGTTCGCAAAGTGCTTTATAAGTATCTCATTTTATCCTTGCAACAACTCTGGGAGGTAGGAGCTATTTTTATCTTCGTTTTATAGATGGGGAAAATGAAGCAAACAGTTTAAGTGATTTGCTGCTAACACAGCTAATAAGCGTCAAGGCTGGATTTGAATGCAGGTCTTCCTAACTCAAGGTCCAGTGCTCTACTCACTGTACCACCTAGCTGTCTACAAACATTCTCATAATAAACATTGTCTATGTCGTTTTCACTCTATCCGTTCCTCCAAATTCTTCAAGCTGGTGCATGGGGAAGAATTTCAAATGCAGTCAGTGCTAGGTAAATAGCTGCAGAAATTCCCTGGAATCAAAGGAGTGGTTAAGTATAAAGTAAATAAGCCAGCTCCCAAATGCTGTGATTCTATGATTCTAATGATATTCAGGAATAGGAGGCAGGATGACAGACCCAGAGGCAATTCTGAAGCTGCCAGCAGAGCAGCTGGTGGAGCTCCCTGAGATGCTGCTGGCTGACTGTCTTTCACAGTTTGGCTCCTCTGACTGCCATGGGGGAGGAGGAAGAGGAGGAGGAGGAAGAGCCCAATATGAGGGAGGACATGGCAGTGGACCTTCTCACTACCGTCTGTTTCTCTCCACTGATTAGGTTGGCACTTGGATATAAAAATGTATGTCTTAAACCTATTTCTGGCTTAAACTTGTGTGAAAGAAACACATAACTTTTTTTTTGGTAAAGTTGAAAACAGGGACAGATGCCTCAAAGCGTATGCATTTTATAAGAATCCCTCCTTCTTGGTTCTGGATCTTTGGAAGGAAAATGAAGCAAGATATGTCAACACCCACTAAGTTGTTTGATGGGAAAATAATGATGACAAAAACGACTAGGCTGCTTTGGTAGTAAAGAAAAGAATTTAAGTGGAATTAAACTAGTGAAGAAGTTGAAATTTAAATAAAATAAACACCCTCATTTATAGGGGAAAAAAATCAAAAGTGTTGATATGATAAATATGTTCTTATTTAACATCTACTGGATGCCAAAAATTCAGTTGATGTGAATAACCTTGCAAAATTAGCTTCAAACAGACGAACATATACAGATAGTAATTTTTCTAAGGTGTTGGAGAGTTTTAAAGTCACATCATTTTAGGAAGAATCAAAAAGAACAAAGTAGAAATGAGAAAACTGGAAAAATGTAAATGCCACACCAGAATGATAGCATACCCAATTCATTCCTGCAAGTGGTTAGCCAATAAATTTAACTTCAAATTTAATACTGTACAATCACGGAAAATGAGAAAGCAAAACATTCAGAAGATAATGAGATCAGAGAGCAATTGACATAGATTTATAAAAGACAAATCACAATTGAAAAATATTCTTGTTTTTTGAACAGTTGTATAGAATGGTGAAAAAATAAGGATGAGGGAAAATTATTTGCATTATGTTTAAGCAATTTCTGTCATAACTATAAAGAATCTAATTTCCTTTGGATTGGATCTTTGCATTCTCCAATGATTCTACACTTATCTGAAGCATGAAAGACCTCCATAATGTTGACCAGACTATACATATGGGAGAACATGGACAAGAGTCCCATCTAATAAGCAGGGAAGAATAGGTTGCAATCTGCACTGTTGGAGGGAATACCCATGGATCACAGACTCATCTGAGTATTTTGATTCTTCATTCATTACCAAACAAAGTGGGTATAGTTATCAAGCTCTAAGTGATTCTTTAAAAGCATAGACCCCATTCTGGACAATTACTTCATTTCCCATTTGTATTGCTAAGCCACTCCCCAAAGAGCAGGTAACTGTTTCTCACTTCAGGGGTGAGCCACTTGAGGGACAGACTGGAATTTCTAGTACTGCTGTACATGAGCCCACATAGGGTGTACTCCTCATTAATTATCAGTCCAAATGAATTAGTTTTTCAAAAAGGTATTTATTCATCAAGTACATATAGTCAATGCTGCTATAAGATTTGTTTAAAAAATGGAAATTTGTTCCAACATGATTGATATATTAGGGAACATTTTGAGCATAATGTGAATTTTGAGTTGGCTTATTCATGGCTTCTCCTCAAGAAGCAGCAAAAACGCAGAAAACTTCACCACTCACAATAACTCACAAGCTGCACCCATATCAACAAGCAAAGTCTGGTCTTTGTGAAGGTAAAGTGCCATATTTATTAATGTATCTTCTGATATAACAGGAATTGTAAATGCAAGAAGGCTGGTCGCCACCACACACAAATCTTCTGGCATGACCTTCAGGTCCCAGGGCTTGAAGTTGTCTCCTACCCAACTTGCATCAGACTTTGTCAGTTCAGCCCACTGAGAACCAGGCCATAGGCTGATCTGCAGCCTGAAGCCACAAGTACCCTGAGGCTGTGGATGCCACTATTTACTGTATTTATGTATTTCTTAATCATTTAATATGCATAAAACACTTTAAAAAATAAGATTCTTATCTTTTTAACATGTCACTGATGAATTTTTTGAGTAGTATACCCCTATCCCTATTTTCCCCATAAGCTCTGTTGTTTTTATTTCTCAGTTTTGCATAACTCTGTACTTTTTGAGGATGAATGTGTCATGTTGTAGTAGAACTAATTGTAAATCAAATTATGTAATAACTGTTGTTACAGTTACAGGTGTTAAAGATGATATATGTCTGGAGGATAAACTCATGTCCCCTAGTTATTAGAAGTCCTTTTCTCCCTTTACGGAGTCCTTATGAATCTCCCCTTACATGTAGCTCTCTGATGATTTCCTAGAGTCAATGCCTTTGTAGAGTCCCGAAACTGCCTTTCTTCAATGTGTCTAGTGTGTACTTTGTGTGTTTCTGAGCTCATGATACAGGAGCTGCTAAGAGCCTCTGTTCTTCTAGGAATACTTCTACTACCTCTGGTGGGCATTGCTATGGATTTCTGGTCACTGGTGGGACCTCTGATGGCTCTGATGGATCTCCTGAACTCAAATGGTCATCTAGAATTGGGGCATAAGATATTTTTCTCCAACTGATTCCCTCTCATCAGCTTGGCTGGAGCTCCACCACCATAATCCTGTTTTTGGAATTTGTGATGCTGCACTGACTCACTG
The DNA here is from genome assembly GCA_028627135.1 of Pseudochirops cupreus. NCBI lineage: Eukaryota > Metazoa > Chordata > Mammalia > Diprotodontia > Pseudocheiridae > Pseudochirops > Pseudochirops cupreus. The sequence continues at coordinate 281,398,635 of CM053582.1, read as the reverse complement.
GGTACACAAGAAAGAAGGTGTGTCTGATTTTTTTTTCAGCCAGTCACAAGATTTTTCCTTTGTGGCATCATTTGTCTTTATCCAATGATCAAAACACTTCACTCCTCTCAAATTGATTAAGGACTTTTTTGGTACCTAGTTGATGCTTTTGACTGATTCAGTGGAGAAGTCTGGCTCTTCTGTGTTTACATTAATTTATATAATTAGGAATTGTCACTATAATAAGAAATTCAGGTTACAAAATTAAAATACATTCAATTAAGGATCAGCCTATAGAATAAGGTTATTGCATTGTAGGCAAAATAACAACATAAAAACAATATAACTTGAAAGGATATAGTAGGCATGGGAATAGTTGACCCTGCTTCAGACTTTGCTATCATCAGTGAAACAGGGCAAGAGAATCTTCTTCATTAGGATTGTTTGTAGCCTTCAATAATTTTCATACTATATGGTATTCAACAAAGTTTTATATCCTAATCCTTCTAAAAATGATATTTTGAACATTCAATCTTCAGAGGTCATTGTTGTTTCATTGCTTTTCTGGCAAACAAGGAAACAAGAAAGATAAAGGTGCATATTTTAATATTCTACCAATTTTTTTCTCTCCAAGAAGTGTTAGCTATGAAATTCCCATTGCTATCTGTACCAGTCACATAGTGTGATGCTGACCATCTGTTTGAAGTATTGCAGACACACTTGGGAAATCCACAATGATGGGAATTCAAAGCTTTCGTTGGTTAGAGAGACACCGTCAGTCCAAGAAGACACTACTTTGGCTTGGTTGCCTTCCTTAGAGGACCATCTGGGTTCCACGCCTACCCATACCACAGACTGTCTGTGTGATAATAACGCATTACTTGGCTTTGTCTGACCCATCATTCTAAAGTATAGTTAAGATAATGCCTACCATCCACAAAGGTTTGTGAGAATTGTTGAGGCAACAGATATAATACATACTGAATGTTGCAAAGATGAAAGGGTGCTATGCCACTGCCCCAGAGCATTATACACCCACAGGTATGTATTTCTGAATATTCTTAATATAGTGATGTAAAAGGGCAATCCTTGGGTTACATTTAAGTATCTGTGTTTTTATTGTACTTTTTCAATGTTAACAACAATTTATCAAATTATTATAATATAGGCACTGTATAACCTGAGAAACAAGATGTGTTTATATACATATATATGCACACACACACACACACGCATACACACACACATATATATATATATACACACACATACACATATGTGTATATCCACATAGATAAATACAAAATTAATACAGCACAGTTAAATACAAGATAGGGAAGGAGGGCACTAGCAGCTGTGATCAGAAAAGTCTTCATGGAAAAGGTACATCTTTAAGGAAGAAAAGAATTCTATGAAATAGAGGTAAGAAGAGTGCATTACAGAAATGAGGGATGGAGAGTGCAAGAGTATGGAGACAGAAGATGGAGTTCTTTCTTGGTGAGTAACAAAGAAGAGCTATTTAAAAGAATAGTAGACTATGTGAAGGACAATAACATATAATGCCACCTGTTGTCACCCATGCCACTGTGAAGCACTTCCAAAGCCAAAGAGAGGAGTTTGTTTTTTTTATCCTGGAAGCAATAGAGAGTCTCTGGAGGTGATTGAATGAAGATGATATGATCAGAGCTATACTTAAGGAAAATCACTTTAACAACTATATGTAGGAAAGAGATAGGGCATGGAGATCAGTTAGGAGGCCTTGCAATAGTATAGAAGAGAAGTGATAATGACCTGAACTAAAATGGTGGTTATATGAGTAAAGAGAAGGGGTTGGATGCCAAATATATGGAGGAAGAAATGTCAAGACTTGACAGTGAGATGTAGCTCTTTTTGTGGTGGCTAAGAATTGGAAATTGAAGGGATGCCCATCAATTAGGGAAATGGCTAAAAATTGTGGTATGTAATTGTGATGGAATATTATTGTGCTATAAGAAATCATAAGCAGGATAATTTCAGAAAAACCTGGAAAGATTTATATAAATTGATGCATAGTGAAACGAGCAGAATCAGGAGAATGTTGCACATAGTAACAGCAAAATTTTATGATGAAGAATTGTAAATGACTTAGCTATTTTCAGCAGTACAGTGATCCAAGACAATCCCAAAGGACTAATGATGGAGCATACTGATGGAGCATTCATACTAAAGTATACTATCCATCCACATTCATCCATATCTTGACATATCCATTTCTTTCCTATATCCCTTGCCATAACCATTGTTATTCACTTTAAAAGGGTTTTGTGCTTTTGCAAGAAAAATCTTTCACAATAAAAACCAAGAAGTGTAAAGTAGTTCCCCATCCCTATAGGTAGCACCAAAAACTAGATAAAGTATTAACTGTGTTTAAAAAGGAGATATAGAAACAGACCTAGAAACAGAAATTCTTCTGGAATGCTGGAATCTCTTCTGTTCTTGCCAGAACCCAGGGGAGGAAGGAGCCCAGAACTAGGTGGGTAGAACTGAGATGGGGAGGGGCTGTGCACAACTTCTTTTATTCAGGGGGACTTCCACCATTGCCTTCAGTGAGTCCATCAGGGAACTTTTTGGAACTAATCAGAGTTAGAATCCTAGACTCAGGGCTTAGACATCCAAAGGCACCAACCTTTGATTTCCCAAGGTGGTGCTCCTTCCCTAGAACTCCAGTGTGTTTCCTCTCATGCTTTTCCTCTTTTAGACTCTGAGGTTTGTTTCCCTGTCTGATCTGCTTAGCTTAGAATGGTAAGTCAGGAAATAGGAATCCTTGACCTAGCTTTCTGCTGTGCTCTTCGACCTTAAGAAGACCTCCTTTTCTAATTTCCCACTTTACCTTGTCTTTATTACCCCCATTCAAAATGCAAGTATAGAACCTGGGGGAACAGACAGGCAAGCTCTTCCCTAAGAACTCTTCGGTCATTTTTTTCCTTAGGAATGTCTTTTTTGTGTGTGCAGCTCCTCTTAGGCTGGTTCCTGGCTTCCCTATTCCATACTCCCTAACCTTATTTACCATGCCCCACTTGGAACAATTAGAACAGCAGGAGGGGACAATGAGTCCTTGTCTTAGATTTCCTTCTGAACTTTCAAAATCATCCCAGAAAAAATACCTTTGCCTGAGGTTCTCTATAGGCTGGTTCTCTGCCAGTGAGGTACTGGCCCTAAATTTCCTCCTTTCATTTGGAGATTAGTGTCACAGGTGGCATTGACAAATGGATGACAGGAGTGGCATTGGCAGATAGGCGAGAAAGGTGACAATGGTTGAGGATGCATAGGTATTATTTGACTATAAGGGACATTGGCATATCGGTGTCATTGGTTCATAGGTGACATGGGTTATGTTGATACATTGGCTAAATCAGTGACATCTGTCAGTAGGTGACATGTACAGATCATTGACATTAGCATTTAGGTGGCATAGCTGGCATTCACAGATTGGTGACAAGGTGACATTGGCTCATAGGTGATATGTGTGACATTAACACATTGGTGACATTTGCAGATAAGTGACATGCACAGATAGAAGATAAAAGTGTCATTTACATTTAGGGGACATAGGTGGCATTTACACATAAGTGACACAGGTAGCATTTGTAGTTATATTACATAGGTGGCATGTGGAGATTGCTTTCACAGGTAACATTGGTAAATGGATGACAGCACTTAGAGAGAGGTGACATAGGAACATAGGTGACAGGTGAGAGTAGCACCTTGGTGACATAGGTCAGAGACATGACACATAGACATGACACATAGGTGACCAAAGTGGAATTGGCAGATAGATGACAGAGATGGCACTGGAAGTTAGATGAAATAAAAGACATTGCAGACATTTCACAAAGAGGCCACTAGCATCTAGGTATTAAGAACCAACAACAACTGCCATAGATCAAGAGCTACTCCCAGGCAGGATGGAAGCAGGGTGAAGTAAGACAAACAGAGCAAAGTAGTTTGGGGAGTGAGAAGAGGGGGTGAGAAAGGTATGTCACCTCTGTGTCACCATCTCTGGTGTCACCAAGGTGCCACCTATTGTCACCCATGCCACCAAGCTATGCCAGTTAGCTCTTTCCTCCTTTTATCTTGTTGATTCTTTTTCCTCAACATCAGTCACATTTCTTTCCTTCTCTCCCTTCACAGTACCACCACCCTAGTTCAGACTCATTATTCACTCACTTCTTTCCTTCTTCACATTTGAATTCAGGTCTTCCTGACTCCAAGCCTGGTGCCCTATCCAAAGTGCCACATAGCTGATCCTCTGGCTTTCCTTGTTAATGGGACAGATTGCAACCCTAGCCCTGCTACTTACTTTCTATGCAACTTTGGTTAACTCTCATAACTCAACCAACTAACCAGCGAGTTCGTATTAAGTGCCTGCTACGTGCTGGGTGCTCTGCTTGGAGATGAAGATATCCTCAAGTATACAATATCTCCTTCATAACAATAAAATTGTTAAGAAGAATAGTTAAAGTATCCATGGTTTCCTTAATCCGTGGTACAACCAGGATTACTCTTGGGTCAATTGGTACCTGTTCTTGAGAGTTGGTTGTTAAATTTCCAGTATAAGCATTTGCACCTTGGAAATTTGCAAACACTACCTATCAGGAAGGGCAGCTAGTACAGGGGACAGCCTGTTGGACCAGGAGTCAGGAAGATTCATTTCTGTCAGTTCAAATCTGGTCTCAGGCACTTTTACTAACTTTGTGACCCTGGGCAAGTCACTCTACCCTGCTGGCCTCACTTTCCTCACCTGTAAAATGAATTGGAGAAGAAAACGGCAAACTATTCCAGTATCTTTGCCAATCTTTGTGGGGTTTAGAATTGAAAGGAATTTTTGAGGTTATCTGGTCCAATCTCATTTTCTGGAAGAGGAAACTGAGCTCTAGAGAAGCAAAATAATTTACACAAGGTAGTAAATAGAAGGACCAGAATTTGAATCCAAGACATCTGATTCTATATCCAATGCGCTTTCATGTACCATAAAGCCTCAACGTCTGTGTCGTTGTTAAATATGTTGAATAACAACTGTTGTTTCACCGTCCTCTAAATATTGCTAGTCTCTTGAAGTGATGAGATACATCATCCTGTTTTTGTGAATTTGACTGTCATACAATTTTGCCACCAATTTTATTTTTGTTTAGATGTTATGGGTACAAGGAATACCTTCCCAGACCACTCTCAATAAAACACAATGGGCTGGAATCCATCAATTCACCCAAACTAAAATTTCTGTACCTTTTGAACAGATCTGAGTTTTTCGTCTCATTATCTGCCCTACGCTTCAAGGTGCCTGAATAACTTATAGGGGCTAATTTTTAAATGAGGGAGTGGAAAAGGGGGAAAACCTTAGTCCTAATTCAATAATTGGTTATTAATATGAGAGAGAAATAATCATTCTTCTCAAACGTTGTGAGGTAGGTGCTGTTATTATATCCATTTTATAGCTGAGGAAACCAAGGCTAGGTGACTTGTCCAGAGCTAGTAAGTATCTGTGGTCATATTTGAACTCAGGTCTTCCAGACTCCAGACCCATCTCTCTACCCACTGCACCACCTACCTGCATTGGAGCAACAAACTCTTATGATTTAGTTAAGAGAAATAGAAATATTTTGCCTAGAGAAGAGAAAGTTAGGCTATAAGAAAGAGGCATGAGAGTTGTCTCCAAGCATTTGAAAACCCATCACATGGGAGAGGGAGTAAATTTGCTCTGCTTGGCCACAGAGGGCAGAACTGGAAGCAATGGGAGTGTAGTTGCAAAGAAACAAATTTCAGCTTGGTCTAAGGAAAAAACCTTGTTCAGAATTAGAGCTAATATCAGATTGTAAGCCGTCTTGGGGTGGGGAAAGGGGAGAGAGGAGGGAGAAAATTTGGAACTCAGAATCTTATGGAAGTGAATGTTGAAAACTAAAAATTAATTACTTTTTTAAAAAAAGAATTAGAGCCACCCAAAAGTAGAATGACTTCTTCTTCAAGAGGGGAGCAAGTTGCTCTACACTGGAGATCCACAAACAGAGGCTGCAGGATGAGAGGCTGATGAATTAGAGGGGATTTTTTTTTCAGATAAGAGTTGGATCTCTCCTATGTCCTTTGAACATGGTGATTCTGTGAGAATAAATTGAAAGTGTGTCACTGAAATGACTGTACTTTTCTTTTCTTTCCAATGGACAAAATAATTTTTTTTCTTTTCACTTTATTAGCTTTCCAGTATCTATAATTAGCATTGGGGTTAAAGAACTGTTGGGGACGAGTGGCCCGAAACCCCTGGCTCTGCTATTAACTGCTTGTTTATGACCTTGGGAAAGTCATTTATCATCACTGGATCTCAGGTTCTGTCTGTATGAAATGAGTGAATTCAACTTGATGACTTCTAAAGTCAATTTCAGCTGTAAATCCTATGAAGGTAAAGACATTAACCCTGAGCCACATGAGAACTCTGTAGAAGAGATGAGTAAGAAGATAAATAGAGGGATGGCAAGGACCATACTTGACCTAGATTTGATTAAGATCTTTAACATGGGAAAGTTTTGAGCAAAGTCAGAAGCATGTTCCCCTAATTCAGCCAAGTGATCAGGATGATCAGTGTAATAGCATGTTTAAAGAAGGACATCACTTCATCCTGTAAGACACAGTCCTACTGTATTTAAATGCCTGATAAGAAAATTAACGTTGAGATTCCTCAGGTGATATAAAGGAAAAGGATATTAGCCAAAATAGCCATACAAAACAGGTCAAACTTGGCACAATTAAGGAAATTATCTTATGCTGGAAACTATTTGAAAATCGAATCAGAAAATGTAGGTTAAATGCTTAACAGCAAGAATCATGCTGATGAAAATTTAAACCCTATCACAGCTATGCAAACCACCACATTTCCACATACAAGGCATAAAAGAACTGAGAGATGACACAAAGGAAATGTTGAAAGTGTCTTCTTTCTTTTCAGTTACAATTTTATCATATAGTTCAAGGATTTGCATTTGTGGGTACACTCTGACAGAGTTTCCCAGACAAAGATGTATTCTTTTGACCTGTTGATGTGGAGAGGAATAAAAGAGTATAATGATTGTAAAGGGAGTCAGGGTAAAATTAATTTTTATGTGTAGCAAAAAACTTTTTAAAAAATAAGTATTTCATGGGTACTTATTATTTTTACTTCTTTGTTACTTTCCAATTAAGTGCTCCCACCCAATAGACCCCTCTCCTATAACAAAGTTTCTTGTTGTTTAGTCATTCTTCAGTTGCATCTGACTCTTCATGACCCCATTTGGGGTTTTCTTGGCAAAGCTATTGGAGTGGTTTGCTATTTCCTCTTCTAGTTCATTTTACAGATGAGGAAACTGAGGCAAACAGAGCTAAGTGACCTGCCCAGGATCACACAATGTATGAGGCCAGTTTTAATCAAAGGAAGATGAGTCTTCCTGACTTCAGTCCCAATGCTCTATCCATTGTGCCACATAGTTGATCAATAACAAATACATTTAAGCAAAATTTATTGATCTAGTGGTCATATCTGGCAATATGAGCCTCACTTTTTACCTCTATAGCCTATCACTTTCAGTTAATTACCAATCAACACTTATTAAATACCTGCTATGTGTCAGGAACTGGGCTAAATGTTGGGAATAAGAAAAAGAGATCCCTGCCCCCAAGGAACTTACAATCTAATGGAGATGACAACATGCAAAGCAAATATATACAAAGAAAGTTATTTACAAAATAGGAAATAAATAACACAGGGGGAGGCACTAGAGGTAAGGGGGTTGGGAAAGGCTTCCTAGAAAAGATGAGATTTTGCCTGAGATTTTTTTTTAAATTCTATTTTAGACTCAAACACCAGAGTACAAATACAGAACAGAGAAAAGAAACAAACACATATCATAAACTTAAATATTGGAACTTAAATACAAAGTTAGAAAGAAAAAAAAAAGCATGTCCTGTGCATAGCAGAACATGAGAGAAGATTCAAAATAGGTAACAATAAATTTTCATTTCAAGAAAGCCTGTATGATCAATAATACACATTGTGTTGAGAACTGACCATCTTTTCTTTGCTTCCTTGTGAGTTTTCTTTTGTCCTCTGTTGTGCACTTTTTTACTTTGTTCTTTCTCTTCCCCCACCCTACCCCCAGAAGGCTCCAATAAAGTTTAGTTATGTTTCTCTATAGCTATAAATATATACGCACACATATACATATAGACATATACTTTCCCAAACATATTCTCCTCCCTTTACTTCTATCCACTACCTTGCCCTCCTATAACTTGCCTCCCCCCCTCCAAGGATACCTCCCCTATCCTCCCATTCCCATAAATCTAAACACCCTTCTGTAGTCCCCTTTTACGTATTCCCTTAGCCTCCCTTCTAAAGATCCCCCCCCTTGTCCTCTCCCTGCTCCCTATGCCCCTACCATCTTATTTCTTCTGAATTTAGAAGACTTTTATACTCTTCTAAATTGGTATGCGTTGTTCCCTCTTCCCATTCCCTATGAAAGTAGGTTACCAGAACTACCAACCCTCCTCTCCCATTCAATTCCTCTGTGTCAAATCTTCCTCTTGCACCTCATTTGTATAAAATAATTACTCTTCTTAACAGTTCCTAAATAGTTTTACTTTCTATTTTTGCTTTTTTTGGGGGTGGAGGACAGGGCAATTGGGGTTAAGTGACTTGCCCAAGGTCACGTGGCTACTAAATGTTAAGTGTATGAGGCCAGATTTGAACTCAAGTCCTCCTGACTTCAGAGCCAGTGCTCTATTTGCTGTGCCACCTAGCCGCCCCAATGGTTTTACTTTTTAAATTCATGTCATACTCAGGTTTACCCCCATCTTTCTTATGAGCTACCCAATTATTAATAAGAATCTTAGACATACAAATTACATATATATAAAAAGTAAACAGTCTGTCCTTATAATCAGTCTTTGCTATGTGCCTTATATTTCTCTCGGTTCTTATATGTCAAATCTTCTATTAAATTCAGGATTTTTTTTTAACAAAGTCTTGAAAGTCTGAGAGTTTATCAAATGTCCATTTTTTTCATTCAGGATAATACTTAATTTTGCAGGGTACGATATTTTTGGCTGGAGTCCCAGTTCTTTTGCTCTTCCATATATTGTTTTCCAAGACCTATGGTCCTTAATATCTCTGTTGCTAGGTCTTGTGTAACTCTAGTTGTGGTACCATCATATTTAAATTGTTTTAATCTTGATGCTTTTAATATTTTATTCCTGAGCTGGGGGTTTCAGAATTTGACTACGATATTCTTAAGGGTTTTCCTCATAGGATCTCTTTTAAGTGGTAATTTTTGTATTTTTTTCTATTTCTACTTTCCCCTTGTTCTAATGCTTCAGCACAATTTTATTTAATAAGTTTTTGTATTATTGTATCAGTATAGGTGAAATCCAAAGGCTTTGGCCACAGACTGGATATGAGGGGTGGGAGATAGTGAGGAATCCAGGGATGACTGCCAAGTTGTGAGCCTGACAAATTGGAAGGATGGCTTTGCCCTCTACAGTAATAGGGAAGGTAGGAGGTGGGGAGAGTTTAGGGGGAAAGATAGCAAGTTCTTAGTTACTTACTACCTGTGAGACCCTAGGCAAATCACTTAGCTGCTCACCCTCTATTTCCTTATCCCCAAAATGGGTATAATAGTAGCTACCTCCCAGAGTTGTTGTGAGGATCATATTTAATAATATATTTAAAGGGCCTTGCAAACTATAAAGCTCAATATGTATGTGAACTTTATTAGGAGAAACAATTTTCAATCTAGCATATTGAAGCTTATGTTTTCTTTATTCTTCACAAGGAAGGGAAGTTTCTACCGGTTGCTTTAATTCATATTTTAATTTGATTTTAATTTTAATTTAATTCATATAGGGAACACCCCATGTGGAAACAACTTCTACGGGTACAGCAAATGTACAATTCTTCTGTAACTTAAAGAATTGCCTATGGCCACAGAGAGATTAAGTGACTGCCCACTCCATGGTCACTCAGCTGAACCGACTTGAACCCAAGTTTGGCTCTCTGTCTCCTCTGCCATCACACCTTTCCATAGTTTGTTACGGTAGAGATAGTTATTTTTAATTCAAATCCTGCACCAACCAAATAATCAATCCACAAGCATTTATGAAGGGCCTACTATGTGCTAGGCAGTATGCAAACACTGGGAATACAAAAACAAATAAAATAATTTCTGCACCCAAAGAACTCCCATTCACATGCACACATATAAGTATGTACAAATTATACATAAAATAAATTAAAGGTAGTTTTGAAAAGGAGGGTACCAGCAACTGGGAGAGAGGGGTACCAGCAAAGGCTTCATATGATGGAAGGTGATGCTTGAGCTGAGTCTTGAAGGAAACAAATGCATCTCAGAAGCAGAGTGAGAAAGGGCAGCATTTTTAAGCATGGGGTGGAGGTAGAATATGGAGTATCTTGTGAGAAAAAAGGCAAGAAGACCAGTTTGGCTGAACCCTAGAATGAGGGAACAAAAGTAATGTATCATAAAGCCAGAAAGCAGGTTGATGCCATGTTATGAAGGGATGTAAATGTCATACAGAGGTGTTTATATTTTCCCATAGAGGCGATAGGGAACCACAGGAGTTTATGCAGGGGAGAAACATGGTCAAATCAGAGATTAAGGGAAGTTTCTTCTTCAGGTGTGTGTAGGATGGACCAGAGGGGAGAATGACTGGAGGTGAAGAGGAAAACCAATTAACAGGCTATTGAGAGTCCAGGTGGGAAATGATTAAGGGTCCAAACTAACAGAGTAGCTTTATGAGTATTGAAAAGGGGTTAGATGTGAGAGTTTGGACTGCATCCGTCATAAAATTATAGGACTGTCTCTTAACTTCCCTCTACCGAACACGGCCTGATTTCTAGTTACTAGTGAGAAATAGCATGATGCAAAGGCAACTGTCCCAGATTTATTTAAATATAAGTTCCCATACCTACCAAACCTTGACTTCGGTGGGATAGTCAGTACCCCATGGACACTGAAGTCAATTAAAATAAATAATAAGTGCACATAGGCGTATATCCCAAGGAAGTCAATGATAAAAAGACACCCTAGATATATATAT
>CM053582.1:281346564-281387044 GCA_028627135.1 Pseudochirops cupreus | reverse complement strand
TTATTCTGCCCTGTTTTATATTACCTGAAGATATTGATGTACTTTGGCCCACAGACGTTATTTACAACTGGAAGGAGGTTAGATGACTGCTAATGAGATGAGTAGGATATGTTAAATATATATGTAAAATAGGTGACATATACTATAGAGCATATATATTAGCAAATACTGGAAGAGATCATTCAAATTGTCCTTGTGTCTTTGGGTAAAGTTAGGACAAAAAGTTCAGAATAATTTTTTTTAAAGCCCTAAAATTTAATGAAAAATTCTAGATTACTCTTTTACATATTGGATGTTTTTTGTGAATTAATTGTATACTTAATATCTGATGACCCTTTAGTCAGCTACTCTTCAAACAAGTTTTTGTTAAGTTCTTGCCTCATTCGAAACATTGTGTTAAATACCCAGGATACAAAGAAAAACAAAAATATTGTCCTCTATCCTCAAGAAACTCATAGTCTAATAGTATTCTAGCAGTATTTTGACTAACATTGGTATTGTCAAAGTCTGTAAATGGTAGTTTTGCTGTTTAAGGTATCTCCTGCCTTTGGTTGGCATCTAGACCTTTCAGAATGTAGATATTTATTTTAATTTTTTTTTGCTCCTAAGTTTTGTTTTAATAGTCTAAGATTTTATAGAATTGAGGTTTCTTACTTCCCAAAATAATGTTTCTCAGCTGCCAGTCCATGGATAGTTTTCAGTGATCCATAAAAAGTTTTTTTTTAATTAAGCATTTTTTAATTAAAAATTTAACACTGAACATCAATGCAGCCAACTAAATTAATTTAGTAATTATTTGTTAACTGCAATACATAAAATATCATAACAGTTTTTTCAATCATTCTATCCATTAGGAATTTTTGTCCATTTGTTCTTGTTCATTTTTTCCTCTAGTATGATTATGGTGTATATTCCATTTTTCTGGCTTTGCCTGTTATTTTATTTTGTTTTTTGCTTTGGGCTATTTCATACAAATCTTTTTTTTAAAAAAAATCTCCTCTAATTCTTAGCCTTAATTTCATTGTAGTATTCTATTACATTAATGAATAATACTGTTACACATTTATATTGTTTCTAATTTTTTGTGCACAAGACTGCCATGTAAATCTTTGAAAAAAATAGTGTTTTCAGGTTATATTCCCAGCAATGGAATTTTGGGGTCAAAGAGTATGATTATTTTTCTAACGTTTACTGAATAATGCCAGATTGCTTTACAGAAAGATTTTGCAAATTTAAAATTCTACAGCAATGTGTACTTGTTTCTCTACAACCTTGTTAGTTAGGTTTCCTTGTTTTTTGAATTATTTTTGTCAGTTTCATGGGTGTGGGGTAGGACTTCAAAGTTGTTTTAGATTCCTTCTCTTTGGTTATTATTGAATTTAGTAATTTTTTGACTGATTATTAGTTATTTGTGCTTCCTTTTTTTTTAATAATTTTTTTCTACTCATATCCTTTAGCCATTATTCATTGCAGCTAGGTATCGCCCACATGATTTTTTAAAAAAACCTTTCTTACATATTTGAAGAAGGAAGTTTTTATCCCATTTTTGCTATAAAGTTTTTTTTTGCAATATGTGGTCCATAAAACTTTGACTACCAAATGTCTTTACTGCTTCAATCATATATATTTATAAGTAATTCTTTCTTCTCCCTGTATTTCGTTCTTCCCAACCTGAATTTCTCTTCCCTGGTTCTGAGCATTACGTAGGCAGAGTTAGAGAATTAGTTCTGTTAGTGGTCTGTTGTACAGTTTGGGGATGAGATATTTCATTGTAGCATTTAAGTCCTTAACATTCTGACTACAAAATTTCATAGAGATGTTTAAAAATTTTTAATTAAATCACAGCATTTTTGAACAACATGAGGCACCTAGGGTGTATCTAGTTCAGTTCAGTAGAATGTAAACTTGAAAGCAAGAAATATTTTTAATTTTTGTCTGTTTATATCCCCAGTATATAGAACAGTTCCTTGTACATAGTTGATGCTTAATAAATGTTTGCTGACTTGCCTTGCCTCTTATTTTACAGGTGATAGAAAAGGAAATGCAAAGATCTGGATCATGTTTCTATTCCAACTCAGCCATCCGCTAATTCTTGTCTTGATTATAGGATACCATTAAGGGCAACTAATTTTGATTGAAGTTTGGCATAATCCCCAAACTTAACAAGATCTGGCCTATGTTCCTTCCATTCTAATAAAGCAGCTCCTTTGAAAAGTTATCAGTGGCCTTTTCTCTGTCCTTCTGTTCCTAGACTATTCTCTAACTTTTGACCTTGGTTATCCACATCTCGAGACTGCAGTTTTTTTCTTTAACTGATCCTGGAGGACTGATCTTTGTCATTCGGCCCCTTAATTAGATGCTTCTGTCATAGCTCTGGCCTTAACCCCCTGTTCTGTTCTCTCCACTTGCGTGACTTTACTTTTCACTTCTCTTCTGTCCAGATGACATCTGGATGTGTGACTCCAGCTCTGACTTACAACCCGTGCCACAGGCCAGTATTTCCAATTATCTAGCTGACATTTCCACTTCAGGTGCCCCACTGTCTTCTCAAATTGAGAGTGTTTGAAACGGAAATCTGACTGCCTTAAATTGAGCATTCATTTGCATATCATTTACATGTGGTTGATTTAACATGACATGGCAGAGAATTCTTCTTTCTTCCTGTTCCTCTTCCCCTCATGATCCCTGAGGTTCATTCAAACTCTTGACATTCTGACTTCTAAGATTCCTTCCAGCATTTATGTTCTGTGGATTTCCTTTGTATTAGGAGTGTCTTAGCTTAAACTTATATGATTAATATTAACTGAATTTGTATGTACTCTAAAGCTAGCAGAGTGCTTTACTGATTTGAGAGACATGAAGCTGGGGTGTGCTTATAAATGTTTAATAAATGACTGGGAAAATGTATGCAGGACACACTTTAAAATTTAATTAGTATTGTTAACATTTTCTCCTTCACTTTGTTAAGTCTAAACAATCAACAAAGTAATAAATCAAGCCCTGATTTGTAATGTTTGCCAATTTCTTAGATATAAATGCTTAGAAAAATTTGACAATTAACTCTTGGTGGGAACTGAATAGAGTCTGAAGGGGAAAGTGGAAGGGAACTTGGAAATCATCTGGTTATTTTGGTCTATTCTGTTCTAGTCCAGTTGCCTCATTTTACAAAGGAGGAAATTTAGGATCACACAATGAGTCCACTAAGGTCACACAACTAAGTGACACAGACTTTCTCCCTTCATGGCCAGGACTCTTGCAATTAAAACCATTACCTCCCCCATGTTTGTCTCTGTATAAATGTATGTCGGTGTACTTGGGTCTGTATGTATTTATGGAGAGGGCTGTAACACTTTCCCTTGGCTTGATGTAAACTTAAAGGGTAGAGGGAAGGAGCTGGACATTAAGCTAGATTTGTCTGTCCCTACTGATCCTGAGATGTCAGTGGAGGCCAGGCAAGTGGGGCTAAAGGAAAAAAGGAGCTTCTGCTAATTCAGAAGGCCTAGGAGGCTAGCATATATGGGAACCAATCTCAGTGACCTCTCTGGGCTCATGGACCTTGGTGGAGCCTTACCCTGCCAGGATGAACTAGCCCAAGACAACCCTGAGGAAAAGGGAGGGAAAGGAGAACTGGGCTCACTCTTCTAGTCCCAATGCCCGAGGGCAGAAAAACCTTCCTTGGGTTAGAGCCAGTTTAGTTTCTTTCTCACTGTATGCCTTAGGACAGATTCTAGTCTCCTTTGTCTTTCACTTTCCTGATCTGTAATAAGGAAAGAATCTGCTTATTCTTTCCCTCCCTCAATATCACTTCCTGGGCCAAATACTCTGAAAAATATATGCTATCATGTCTTCCTCCTCTACCAACCAGGCTCCTTCAGCATCCCCTGCCTCTCTAGGGATAGCCAGTGGTGTCAGTGGTGGTCATTAACCGTCACCAGGGCCTGTTGGAATCAGGCGCTCCCTTCAGGTCTCAGCTGTGTTACCGCACAGGCCTATTTTGATCTCCCTCGTCATTCCTGTTCTTCCCTGAACCTGAAGTTGAATGTGCTTTGTATAGACCTTGTGATTACTCCTCTCTGTACTCGTTGTAGATGTCCAGTTGAATGCAAGGCAAAGAGTGTTTTGTTTTTCTCTACTTAGCCCAGCACCTAACATAGCTCCTTGCGTGTGGTGGCTTCTTGAACACTTGTTGGATGGCTCTTACCACATCAGAGACAAAATTCCTCAGCCTGGATTTCACGGTCCCTCATAATGTGATCAAACCTTACTCAGAAAAGCTCTCTGACATAAACCCTATATCTATCCAGTCTTATGGTCTCATTGTCCACAAAACAAGCATGCTTAGCCTTTATTCCAGGTCTGTGCCAATACTGCCTGCTCATAAAAATCTGGCCTCAGACACTAACTGGATGACCCTGGGCAAATCATTTAACCACTCTCTGCCTCAGTTGCCTCCTTTGTAAAATGGAAATAATAGCACCTAACTCTCAGGGTTGTTGTGAGAATCATATGAGATAACAATCATAAAGCACATAGCACAGTGCCTAGCACATAAGTAAATGCATATAAATGTTAGTTGTTATTATCTGGAATGCAAGTCACTTTATGCCCCTGGGATTCATTTTGCTCACTTATAAAATAAGAGAGTCAGACCTAGTTGGACCTCCGAGGTCCTTCCCAGTTCCAGGTCTTATGATCATAAGTTTGATCTGTGGTTCTACCTGAAGAGTTGCTGACTAAAATATAAAAAATAACTGTCATATTTTCGACAGCATTTAATGTAGTTCAGTGAGTTTTGGCATGTGCCTAGATAGATGAATGTGTTAGGAGGAAAAAAATGACTTACTCCACATAAAAATTACCATCTGGACATATCTGCCATAACATATTCATTAGGAAAAAAATAATCTACTTATCTGTTCTGATGGGTAGTGTGCATCACTTTATGTGATTGTGCTGAAGGAGAGGTCTACAGAACCCAGAAGCACTGGTTGAGTGATTTTTGAAGGCAGCTTTTTTTAAAAATTAAATTTTAAAATAATTTTAAATTTTATTTTCATTGAATTCTCTCCTTTCTACTTTCTCCTAATGGTGTTACCCCTAACATTTAGAAAGCAAAAAAAGCAAAATCCACCACAAGCATGTCTAGTCAAGCAAAACAAATTCCCATACTGGCCATGTCAAGTATAGAGTCCATCACCTTTCTATTTGGGATTTGGGCAGCATGTTTCATTAAGAGTTCTTTGGAATTGTGGTTGGTCATTGTGCAGGTTGGAGTACCTAAGTTTTTTGAAGTTTTTTATCTTTATAATATTTTGTTATTGTATAACCTAGTGTCCTTACTTCACTTTTCATTAATTCATACAGATTTTCCCCCAGATTTCTGTAATCTTCATCATTTTTTTTATGGCACACGGGTATTCCATCTCATGCATATATCATAACTTATTCAATCATTCCCCAAATGATGGGCACCCCCTTAGTTTCTAATTCTTCACCACCACAAAAGGAACTACTATAAATATTTTTGTACATATGGGTCCTTTTTCTCTTCTTTGATCTCTTTGGGTTACAGACCTAGTAGCAATATTGCTAGGTCGAAGGGCATGCACAGTTTAATAGCTTTTTGCGCCTAGTTTCAAATTGCTTTCCAGAATAGCTGGACCAGTTCACAGTTCCACCCACAATGCATTAAGGTAAGGTTTTTATGCAACCCCTCCAGCATTTGTCATTTCCCTTTTTTTCTTTTTTTGCCAACTTTGCCAATATGAATGGTATGAGGTTATTCCCCAGAGTTGCTTTAATTTCAATTTCTTTAATTGCTAGTGATTTAGACCATATTTTCCATCAACTAGACCAAACCAGCTTCTAACCTGTGGATGGCCAGAGCCAACAGAGCAGGCTAGAGACAAGAGAGTCAGGAATCAAACAGAAGTTTAATTTCAAAGTGAGCGAAATGGCTTACAAGCAAGAAGGGAAATTAGACACATGTACTGGGGCCCCCTAGTGGGGGAACCCACTTTAATGTGGGCAAATCTCATTACTTATACCAATGATTCCACAGTTAGCTGCAGCCCTGACAATGAAGGGTGACAGCAACAATGTGACAGTTTTGACGCGAACTTGTCAGAGCTTGTCTGGTGCTTGTCCGGTGCTTGTCGGAGCTTGTCCGAGCTCAGAGAACATCTGATGCTGGTTAAAGCGATACAATAATTGTGGGAAACAATTCTGGGATTTTGCTGTGACTGAGATCATCCAGAGAGTGAACACAAAGGATTGTTATTATGCCAGTCTCAGGGCATAGTTTGCTTGTTGGGCCTTAGATCTAGAAAATAGGGTGTCTCCTAATGACATTTCATATGACTATTAATAGCTTGAGTTTCTTCTGGCCTTTGACCATTTATCAATTGGGGAATGACTCTTGTTCTTATACATTTGAAACAGTTCTCTATGTATCTTAGAAATGGTAACCTTATCAAAGAAACTGACTGCAAAGATTTTTTTTTTCCAGTTTCTCGTGAAGGCTTTTAAAAGGGGACCTTTTTTTGTTATGTTGCATTTTTGTCAACTTAGTTCAAATTTAATTTTATGTTTTAAAAACTTGAATTTTAAACTTTTTATACATTTTTTTTTGTACCAAGGCTTATAAAAACATAATGATGTCTATCACAAAATCTTCTTTCCAAATATATATTGCTCCCTTCTTTGTTAGTACTGTAAAACCTTTGATGTCTAGTTTGTTGAAGGAATAAAGAGCAGGTGAGATGATGTTTATAAATTACATTGAAATCCTAAAGTGCTATACAAATATGAGTAGTTATTTTTGAATAGTAATGAATAATCTGATGAATTATTCCTCTGCTTTGCTCTTTCAGGTTGGCCTTCTCAGTAATGGCATCAGCTCTACCTAGGACCCTGGGGGAGTTGCAGTTGTACCGAATATTACAAAAAGCCAACCTTCTTTCTTATTTCGATGCCTTTATCCAACAAGGTGGTGACGATGTCCAGCAGCTGTGTGAAGCTGGTGAAGAGGAGTTTTTGGAAATCATGGCCCTAGTGGGCATGGCTAGCAAGCCCCTTCACGTCAGAAGGTTACAGAAGGCTTTACGGGACTGGGTTACAAATCCTGGCCTTTTTAATCAGCCTCTTACTTCCTTGCCTGTCAGTAGCATCCCCATTTATAAATTACCAGAAGGCTCGCCTACATGGTTGGGCATGTCCTGTAGTTCTTACGAGAGGAACAGCAATGCTCGGGAACCTCATCTGAAGATTCCAAAATGTGCTGCTACCACATGTGTCCAGAGCCTGGGGCCAGGTAAGTCAGATGTTGTGGGGACCTTAGCGCTACAGAGTGCCAGCGACTCCAGACTTTGGCAAGGTCACCACACTACAGAAAGTGAGCACAGCCTTTCCCCAGCAGACCTCGGCTCCCCAGCCTCACCAAAGGAAAGCACAGAGACTTTAGATGCAGCCGCTGCTCTGTCTGTGGCTGAGTGTGTGGAACGAATGGTACCCACGCTCCCCAAAAGTGACTTGAATGAAGTGAAAGAATTGCTGAAAACCAACAAGAAATTGGCTAAAATGATTGGCCACATCTTTGAGATGAACGACGATGATCCACATAAGGAGGAGGAGATTCGAAAATATAGTGCAATATATGGGAGATTTGACTCAAAAAGGAAAGATGGCAAGCATCTCACACTTCATGAGGTAAAAACAGAATGAAAATGAATTAGGAGCTTTTCCTTCCTTCTTCCTCTCTTTCACTTTCTCTTATCTTTTCAACAAATCCTACCTTTCATAGGCAGTAAATTTAGAAAAATTTTAGAGCAAAATATATTTATGACATTTAAAATGCACACTAGAAATGTCCTCAAAGGATATGCTTCTTAAAAGTTTAGACTTTTGATGATAGGGGCAGCTGGTTAGTACCAGATAGTAGAGTGCCAGGCCTGGAATGAGGAAGTTGTTTTTTGGTCATTTTTCAGTCATATCTGACTCCTTGTGACCCCGTTTGGAGTTTTCTTGGCAAAAATCCTGGAGCAGTTTGCCATTTCCTTCTCCGGTTCATTTGACAGATGAGGACACTGAGGCAAACAGAGTTAAGTGACCTTCTTAGGGTTACACAACTAGTAAGTGTCTGAGGCCAGATTTGAACTCAGAAAAGATGAGTCTTTCTGACTCCAGCCTCAGACACTGCCTTCCATGGTTGTTGTGAGGATCAAATGAGATAATTATAAAGCACAACACAATGCCTACAATATAGTAAGCACTATCTAAATGTTTCCTATTTTTGTTGATATTAATTATTGTCTTTGGGGAAAAGGGCTGGCAGAATATAAAAGATGCGTAGTATGTTAAAGTACTTAACACTTTCATTATTTTTGTATTGAACTCAAAGATGACAGCTTTTGAGGTATAATGTTAAAGTTACTTTTGTAAGAAATCTCAGGGCTCAAGGCTCTCATGAAAGCATAAAACTATTGCATTTATAATACATCTTGTATGTAATTATTTTGGAGAGATATAAAATTCTTAATGATTTTTATAACTAACCATTTTTAAAAAAATTATGGGAAAATAAACAGAACATAAAGCAGTTGCAGATTGTACCAATAAAAATTCATGTTAGGTCAGTGTTCCAAGGATTTTTATGACTTTTAAAAAATGGTTTTAGATTGACTTGGGCATAAAAATTCTTAGCTTTATACCCCTGCAGCTCTATATATCCAGAATTATTCTGAGTAAGTACAAATAGTGCCAGTAAAATTTTTCTGGCTACCATTTATATGTATTTTTCAGAAGTTAAATTATGCTTCATTTTTTAAAAATAAAAAAATATACAGGTAATAAAGCCATTTTTCCTTTTCGGAGTAAGAAATAAATATGAATTCAACATATATATGAATTGGACACTCACTATATGTGTTTGAATTGTAACAAAACTTGGTGCCAATTTGGACAATTTGTTAACAATTTAAAGTATAGTATTCTGAACTTTGAAATTTGTCTAAGTGGTAGGTTCTGTCAAGTCCCCACACACCCATGTGCCTTTTTCTTGTAATAAATCCAGTTGCAATGCACATCTCATGGACTTGTGTTGGTGTTTTTGGTTAACAGTTCTTAGGGTCCAGTAGAGAGTGGGTTAGAGTATAATGGTAAACAACTCCTTTAGGTAAATGAAGGCATCTATCCACACTGTGAATCTTTACCTGCTGCTGTATGTATTCACAGTCTAGGGATGAGAGAAAAAAACTCTCAGTGATACTAGAAAGCATACTTTGCAGTCTAATCATGTAGCCCTTTAATACTTTTAGATATTGTATAAAAATCTTCTTAAGAACAGGTATAATTTTAACAAAGGACAACTATGTTTTCAGTAAGATCTAAAGTCTGCCATGTTTTTTTTTTAGCCCTGTTTAAATCTATTTTAAAAATATAAATAGAACACAAAGTCAGCATTAAAGGGCATATTTTGGGAAATGTCAGAGGGTATCAGGAGTAGAAATGAATTCATTTTGTGAACCCACTCTACCTAGCAGTTTAAAAATTAAGATAGGAGAAGTGTCTCGACTGCAGAAAGGGGGATTTTCCTACCTGCTCCAGTAGATCCTTTGGGAAACTGTACCCCAAGCAGCTTCTGCCTTTCTCTGGGGCATGTAAGGATATTCATAAGCTACATGACTAAAAGGCTACTGTGGCGAGGGGGTAGGGGGAGAGGAGTTCTTGACAAAATTCAGTGCAAAGTCCTCTAAATGTAAACGTACTACTGGGTAGTTTTAACTTGAGTTTATGTGTCTCATCCCTTAATACTGAAATCATGAAGTTGCTGAGCTATTAATCTACCAAGACTGTCTTAACTTTTATTGCTAGTAAAGTTTCTTCAGGTGTTAATCATCAGAATTAGGGTATTATGGCATCCTGGGCAAGTTAAAGGGGAAAAAAAGATCATTTGCAGTTTGTTTAGTACTCTATTTCTTTTTGTCTATGATGGTGTTTTGGGCCTTATATTTCAAAATAATTAATTGAATTTGTCCAAAAGGCTAAGGACCAGGAATGTTGTAGTTTTACCTTTTAAACAAAGAAAATTTGAGTTAGGAATAACTGACTGCTAGATGGAAGTATTTCTGAGTGATTTAGAATGCCATTTTTGTTTTCAAGACAGAGATATCGCAGGCTGGATGAACACAACCCTATGTTCTCTATAACTATCACTTTTCAGGTCTTGAAGGCTTGGAAAAGCATTTGCCCCATATATTTATTCTTGTGTGTATACACAGGAAACTAGATTTTATGGCACATAGAAAAACCAAGTAAATAATTATGGAACAAGTCATGATTATAAAACCTTTTAGCCAAAGTACTAGTGACAGTTTTTAATTCTTTGATTTCATTCATGAGCAGAGACATATTATTCTGAGTTTTCTGGTGAAGCCAAGGAACAGTTCCAAAGCCTGACAACTTAGAAGAGACAGTGGATGCTAACAATTAGCACTGATCACTACCTTACCTTTTTTTTTTTTGTATTGGCCTTCTTTCACATGATTTCAAATGGCATTCTTTGACCAAATATTTAATGAAAAGCTGGAGAGGCAAACAAAAAAGTCTTCATTAGTTCAGATCAGCTTTTTTTATTCATTTAACAAGGATTTATTGAGGTTTGCTATGTGCAAAACAATATGAGGTAATAATAGTAAATAGTAAGACATGTTCCCTGCCCTGAAGGAGCTTATAATCTAACAGGGAAGAAATACATTAACATGCAAAAGGAATATTAATATAGCTTTCAAATGCTCTAAAGCTTGAGTTCTCATATTTGGGATTACTATTACTGTCATTTCAAAATTCAAATGGAGCTCTATCTCTAGGCCATACGTTGACATGGCAGGAGTGTGTAAGTGTAGATGCATACCAAATGATCATTGATGGTCCCAATCTTAAACATTATATTTTTCAGAATTTACTTATTTATTTTTAGTTTTCATCATTCATTCCCACAAGATTTTGAGTTCCAAATTCTCTCCCCATTGCTCCCCTACCCCCACCCCAAGATGGCATGCATTCTGATTACCCCTTCCCCCAGTCTGCCCTCCCTTTTATCACCCTTCTCCCTCTTATCCTCTTCCCCCTTACTTTCTTGTAGGGCAAGATGGATTTCTGTGCCCCATTGCCTGCATATCTTATTACCCAGTTGTGAAACATTATGATTTTCACTGTCCATTGTGGAATCTTCTTAGTAGAATCAGTCTCCATGCTAATTGATGATAAAGAAGTTTCATTAGCTCAGCTTTAAGATTGCTGAGGAAAGAGAGAAAACTGATTTCAGAAACAGTTTACATGGAAGTGTGGATGAAATATATGATAAAGACCAGTATAGAAAAGTTAGTAGGGAAATGGGGTTGAGAATGGGATAGGAAATTTTATTTTCTTCATTATAGAAATAAAATTTGATATTTTAGAAATTAGGAAGAAAGGAATGAGGGACTAGACCTGTGAATTCATTCATATAGAGAATGTAGGAAAACTCTGCCAATAGAGTGCAGTACTCTCTCTGCAGTTTATAGTCTTAGAGAGTTGTCTAGAATACCAGTCAGCACAAGTTATGTGACTTGCCCAGGGTATCACAGTCAGTATGGATGTGTCAGAGGAAGGACTTGAACTCAGGTCTTCTTATACTCCAAAGTCATCTCTGTCTGTCATACTACTTGTAGAGGTTAACAATCAGAAATTCTGCTTTCAGTGAAGGAAATGTTTGCTTTAGAAGATGCTTATTCATTAAGTGTATTCTAAATAAGGACAACTAGATGGTCCAGAGGATAGAGCACTGGGCCTGGAGTGAGGAATACTCATCTTCCTGAGTTCAAATCTGGTGTCACACACTTACTAGCTATGTGACCCTGGACAAGTCACTGAACTCTACCTCAATTTCCTCATCTGTCAAATGAGCTGGAGAAGAAAATGGCAAACCACTCTAGTATCTTTGCCAAGATATGACCAAAAACAATTGAACAACAACAAAATTCTAAATATATATATTTCTGTTGGGATTTATTGCATTAATTTAATTTTGGTGATTTGGGGCATGAACCTCTTTTCAGATAGTGCAGTGGAAAGTAGCATTGGTATCAGAAGACCTGAGTTCAAAACCTCTCTGGGTCTCAGTTTTCTCCTCTGCAAAATGAGATTGGTCTACCAGAGAGGGCTTTAGAGCTAGCCTTCTTAGTTCTATATCTATGATAGAATATTTTGGTTTTTCTTATCTAGAATCCATCTATTAAAAGCACTAAGCGCTGTGTTCAGAGGACCATCAACAGATCTTCCTCATAGATGGTTCTTGAGGACCTTTAAAATTCAATACACTTTTTTGGTCTTTTGGAGCCTGAATTCAGAATCAGAGAATCTGTAGCACGTTTTGTTTGTTTGATTGTTTTTTGCTGTTTCTTTTGTTTCTTGGCTTTCAGTATGATGATAGAAGGACATTGTTTTCAGTTTATATATGAATTATTTTTCTATGGCTCTATAGCAAACTGATTTCTTCTCAGTTCTTTAAAATTTTAATGGATCAGACTTCATAATAATTTAGACTTGTGAGCTTGCAGAAAGAATAACTGGATAAAATACAAAAGAGGATACTGGAAAGGTTAGTGGTTAATGCAGTAGCCCAGTTGAAGTTAACTTATTTAAAAAATATTTTTAAAAATTAGTCTTTTCCTCCAGGTCCAGAGGTTATAAGCATGTATCCAAAAAAATACTTAAGAGACAACGTTTTCTACTAGTGTTCTTTTAGGACAGTGGTTCTCAACCTTCCTAATGCCACTACCCTTTAATACTCGTATGTGGGCGTATCTGCATGTGGGTGGACTCTCCTGGAGATGGATAGAGGAGCGGTGTCTTGGTTCCTAAGACCATGGGAAATATGTGTTTTCCCATGGTCTTAGGTGACCCTGTTTGACCTCCCAAAGAGGTCCCGACCCACAGGTTGAGAACCACTGTTTTAGGTTGAGGGGATAAATATGAAGTCAGATTTTCCCACCTACATTTATAGCATTTAGCTTTTGGCCCCGAGGTAGAGGAATTAGGCTGTTATCTAGCAACAACAACAACAATTTCTTGTATATTTCTGGCTTAGAATGTCATTTCGACACATTGCATTTCATAATGAAGTCTTTTGGCCAACCTGCCACACTTGTGAGATGTCAAAAATAATTTAACAAATAATTTATAGGATCTGTGAAGTTAGAATCAGAAAGCCTCTGAGATCATCTGATTTAACCCTTTGCTTTTAGAGATGAGGAAAACAAAGTCCATTTACTTCTTGCCAACATACTTGCTATCCTTATGATTCTCCCCCAAAATAAAATGATAAAATTGTGATTAGGGTTTTGTTTGGTTTATTTGAGAAGGGTTCTAAGAATATAAATTGTAGACTATGGCTGGACTGTGGGCAGGTAGGTGGCACAGTCAATAGCATGCTGAGCCTGAACTCAAAAAGAGTCATCTTCCTGAGTTCAAATGTGGCCTCAGATACTTACTAGCAGTGTGACCTTGGACAAGTCATTTAACTCTGCCTCAGTTTCCTTATCTGTAAAATGAACTGGAGAAGGAAAATGGCAAATCACTCCAGTATCTTTGCCAAGAGGACCCCAAATGGGGTCACAAAGAGTTGGACACAATTGAACAACAACAACACAGCATGACTAGAAGAGGCATCATGGTGTAGTGAAAAGAGTACTAAATTAGCAGTCAGAGGACCCGAGTTCAAATCCTGGATCTCTGGCATATTTTGAGTGTGACCTTAATCTGCATGTTAAATATCCTTTTGGCCTCAGTTTTCTCATCTGTTAGGTGAGAGAAGTGGATTGTACAACCGTTAAGGTAAGATCTCTTCCAGCTCTAAATCTGTGACCTGACTGTGTTTTCTTGTTAATTAGGACATTAGGAATATAAACATATTCAGAGCTACATAAAGACCTTAGAGCGATAAGACCTTTGTTTTTAAGTGAAATGCCGTTTAAATGTGTTAACTAAGTGAAACATTCTATGTGATTGAGTGGAAAAGTCTGAAAATCATTTCTGTGTTTAATTTTCAGCTGACTGTTAATGAAGCAGCGGCTCAGCTCTGTGTAAAAGATAATGCCCTTTTGACAAGAAGAGATGAACTCTTTGCCCTTTCTCGGCAGATTTCTCGAGAGGTCACCTACAAGTACACTTACCGAACAACCAAGTAAGCTTTAAAGGGATTGACGTAACTGAGAGGTAAAAGTAGGCTACTGAGGCACAATCCCCAGATGCTGCAGTCCTTCCTTCCCCTTTTAATTCAGTGATCCTGATGGAGTAAAGGGATGACTAGGTGGTAAACACAGGAAAGAAAACTTAGCATTGAGTTTTCAAAGGATTGCTAACGTGAATTCTGTTATTGAGTGCTGCTCTTCAAAATATTATGACTATCCTCTTAGCAATATAAATAATTTTGGGAGTATCTCAAAGGATTCTTCTCCCTTTTCAGAAGCTTTTGTTGCAAGTGTGATCATTGAATTTGACAGATAGTCTTTAGCATCTAGAGAGGGAGTTTGGCATAACGGAGAAAACTGGCCCCAGGATCAGAAAGACCTGGGTTCAAATCCTGCCTCTGACACAAATTGTAAGTTGCATTTGTAAAAAAAAAAAATGCAGCTTAGTCCCTGTCTCTATCCTGTTCTGGAGTGCCTACATATACATTGATAAGACTTAATTAACATTTATTGAACACTCACTGATTGTGAGAAACTGTTCTAAGTACTTTCGGGATCTCAAAAGAACATGTGTTACCTATTAGCAAGGAGCTAATAAGCAAATATTTTACAAGATCTTGTTGCCTTGTATTTGAGGGGAAAAGATAGCTCTGCTGTTAACAAGTAAAGTGGATGACTGTTCTTTTGGGAGGCCAAAAAAGCTTATAATACTGAAAACTCTCAGTGATGATGGTTTCATAATTTTACCTGTAAATATATCATACTTTGAAATATATGCACATGCTGTATGGTGTAATAGAAATAGTCTTGGGTTTGCAGGCAGGATACCTGGCTTTGAGTCCCAGGTCTGACACTTAAAAGCCGTGTGACTGAGTAAATCACTTCAGCTTTTTCCTCATTTTTAAAGTGGGAACAATAATACTTGTGTCCCAATAACCTTAGGGTTATAAGAAAATGCTATCTAAATCTCTTTATAAATGTGAGCTGCTATTATTTTCATCCACAGCTCATTCCCATTAGATTCCCTAATCTAGTTCTGAAGGTCTAGGTTCGCTTTGCTTTTATTCACAAGTAATCCTAACTAGACCCTCGTTTCTTAACTTACCACCTACAAGACTCCTCATGTGGATTTCTACCACTACTCTTGCAATTACTATTTTAGTGTTTGCTTATTTGTTTGTTTTCAAGTGGTATCCCCTCAGTATTTAAATGGTAGCTTCAGGGAAAAGGTTCTTACATGGACAAGAACCTAGGCTTCTGGGGTAGGTCATCTTGCATTTAAGATTGTATAGACTCTTCCTTCGGTGCATGGATAATCAGAAGGAACCGTACCTACTGAGACTCCATTTTCTTCACAGTTCTCAAACTAAAAAGTTTAACTTAAAGTAGGCTGTATTACTTCATATGATATTTCTGTAGAGTTCCTAGAACTCACGTAAAAATACAAGTTTTGTCCCCCCATCACAAATTATTCTTTAGCTGCTACTTTTTTTTATTTTAGCATTTTATTTTTCCCCAATTACATGTAAAAACAATTTTCAATATACATTTTAAAAATTGAGTTCCAAATTCTCTCCCTTCCTTCTCACCCCCTTCGTTGAAAAGGCAAGAAATTTTATATAGGTTGTACATATGTAGTCATTCAAAACATATTGCCATATTAGTTATAAAAGAAAATATAAACCAAAATTAAAAACCCAAGAAAAATAGAGTTTTAAAAAAGTATGTTTCAATCTGTATTCAGAGTCTGTTAGTTCTTTCTCTGGGGATGGATAACTTCTTTATCATTAAACTTTCAGAATTGTCTTGGATCATTGTATTGCTGATCTTTCACAGTAGATCCTCTTACACTATTATTGTTACTGTGCACAATTTTCTGCTGTTTCTAGTCATTTCACTTTGCATCAGTTTATGTCTTTGCAGGTTTTTCTGAAAGCAGCTAGCTCATCATTTCTTATAGTACAATAGTATTCCATCACAATCATATACCACAACTTGTTCAGCTATTCCCCAATTGATGGGAATCTTCTCAATTTCCAATTCTTTGCCACCATTAATCTGATATTTATGAAAGGAAGAATTGTAGTCCTGTTTGTTTTCTTATTCTTTTCATGATAAAATGTGAAACAGTCAGACAACACATATCTCTGAATGCTTTCTCTTTCTTTGGGAGCTACAAATACATAGTGATCCATTTCCTTTCTGCATAAGTAAATTTGCCTACTATTGGTAGAATTAGTCCCCTGTATATAAACTTGAAAATGGTGAGGTGATGCTTTTCATTCTCCTAATGCTTATCATTTATGCATCTTTAAACAAGCTCAGGTATCTAAATTTCAACTATATCATCTGTTTTAATGAATATAGAATGAGATGAATTTAAGAAGAAAAAATTGTAATCTTAATTTATTGTTTTTTTCTAGGTCTAAATGTGGAGAAAGAGACGAATTATCCCCCAAGAGAATTAAAATAGAGGTATTATTATATTTTTATATGTTTTCCTAAGCCAAAGATCAATTTTTAATATAATTAAGGAAATATGAGAAAAGTTATAGAATATCAACTTTGTTTATAGAACAGATTTTAAATATGTCATCCTAAGAAAAAGATACAGTAAGGCTTGATTAGATTGTAAGAATCTTACAATTAAAAGGGACTTTGGAGTGTTGTTAGCCCAGCTTTCTTTTTATAGATGGAACTAAAGGACAGAGAGATGAAATAGTCAATATCTCTTGTTACGGATGGCAGTTAGAAGGTGCAGTGGTTAGAGAACCAAAGACTCTTCTTGCTGAGTTCAAATCTGGACTAAGACACTTACTAGCCATGTGACCCTGTGCAAGTCACTTAACCCTGTTTGCCTTAGTTTCCTTATCTGTAAAATGAACTGGAGAAAGAAATGGTGAACTACTCCAGCATCTTTGCCAAGAAAACCCCAGTTGGGGTCATGAATAGTCAGACATGGCCAAAAATGACTAAATAACGAATTGTTATGGAGGATATAGTCTAAATTAGTGAGAGTCAGAATTGTAGACTACTTAGAAAAATTGCGTTACTTTTGAGCACATAGGGTAACCATCAGAGGCAAATAAAATATTACCTTCCAGAAGTCCATAAAGAAGAGTGACTTGTCATTTGCAGGTAAGTGATTTGATGCTTCCTAGTGCTTGAGTGAAAACCCGTTTAGTTTTACTCTTCCTCCTAAATTTTATGTACACAGTTAATCAGTTTAGTACATATTTAATAGGCAACACAAAGATAAATAAACAGCCTTTCTTTAAGAGAACAAATTCCAATTCTTAGACCCCAATAAATGAGACTGAGACCTACATTGGGGGTGAATGCAGCTGAAATAGCAAAATATACTTCTTGTTTTTGTCCTGCAGGTGGTCAGGTGGGGGGTTATAAAGAGGAATGTATTTTCCTCTCTTATATAAAGAGGAATATACTCTTCTCTCCTCTAAGCACTGAAGAGTGGTTTCAAGATCACTGTTTTAAAAAAAATGATGTATTGAATAAGCTGCCTGTTTTAAGGCTAATCCATGCTATGGTATGAAGAAGTTAGTGTCAACACCTGGCTAGGGGTGGTGTTTTTGAGATCTTTTCTATGTTGTTGTATGGAGAAGAGAAGATGTTTGATTCTATCAAACATATGATAGAGTGTTTGAGCTGGAGGTCAAATCAACATAATCACCTTTTTGGATGCAGAGACCTGTGGTAACTGCAGGGTTAGAAAAGGTTTTCTTAGAAGGTTGGTCCCCCCTGCACAGGCCACCAGTGTATTCCTTGTTTTAAATTTAGAATTCTTGTAGTATAAAGAGGGGACTGATGGGGCAGACAAGGGAGGATAAATACAGAGGAGAAACTAAAATAGAATAGCATACATGATGATACTACCAGTGTCTCTGCCATGCTAATGTCAGTTTTGGTTTATAGGCAGAACTCTAGGTGCAGAATGAGGACAACCAGCTCTCTGGGAGTCAGAGGGAGTTTGGTGGCTCCCCATAGAATGCCCTCTGATGTTAGAGAGTGCTCGTGACAGCCAGGTACTGGTCGTAGTCCATCTTAACTGCTATGTGTACAAGAGTTATACAGTTAAACAAGGTCATAGAGACAGGAAAGTTTGGATTTTGTAAATAAGAAAAGTGGACCAGAGGTAGCTAGGTGGCACAGTGAATAGAGCGCCAGCCCTGGAGTCAGGAGGATCTGAGTTCAAATGTAACCTCAGACACTGAACACTTACTAGCCATGTGACTTTGGGCAAGTCACTTAACCCTAACTGCCCTGCCTTCCACCTCCAAAAAAAGCAAAAGAAAAAAGAAAAAGAAAAGTGGACCAGTTGGGCTAGAAAGTAGAACGAAATTAAGAGTGTTAGGGTAAATTGACACTAAATTATGGAGGTTTTGAATGCCAGGCTAAGAAGATTGAACTTTACTAATTAAGTAGCAGATAGCTATTAAAAGGTTTTGAGCAAAGAGGAACATGGTCAGATTTCTGCATAAGGACAGTCTTATATCAGTGTAAAGGGTGGTTTGAAGGGGAGAGACTAGAGGTGGTGAGAACATTTAGGAAGAAGTAATAAGGAAGTAGCTTGGACAGTAGGTTAGGAGGGTCTGTACTAGGGAAGTGGCAGTGAAATCTGAGATGCAAGAACTATCAAAGAGATGGAATTGGCAGGACTTTGTCATTGAGGAGAGATTCAAGGTGAGGTAGAGAGAACAGTCAAGATTTAGTGCTGCTGACAGAAATAGTGAAGTCAGGAGGAAGAGCAAATTTTTTGAAGCAATATAAATAAGTTTTGAACATGCTGACATTGGCAGGGTATCCAGGTAAGAGATGTTCCCACGGTCAATTGGAGATGTGTATCTGAGAAACCTTAGAGTCAGAGGTTATTTAGGAGCACTCTGAAAAAAAAGTGATAGTAGAGGTAAGAGAGAGCAAATGAAGTTGCCAAGGGAGAAAGTGTAGAGAAGCAAGAAAAGGATGGGGGACAAAAGACACAGAGATTAGAGAAGTAGGGGGAAAACCATTTGAATGGTGTCTGAAGCCAAGATGGAGAGAACATGCAGAAGGGGAGACATTGCTCGACAGTGTCAGAGACTGCAGAGAGATAAAGGAGGATAAATACTGGATGAATGCTGCATAAGACTGGATTTGGAATTACGTGGTTCCCTGGTAACTTTTAGAGGACTGAAAAGAAAAGAAAATTGCAAAGAGTTGAGGAGAGAGTGAATGATGAGCAACCCCTCACTTAGGGTTGGGGAGCCCTGAGTATTCTTATAAAGAAATGGAAAGAAGCCCATGGTGAGGGAAAGATTAAAGACAGTTAATTATTGATTCAGGGTCCTAGAGGAGTTTGTGGGGATCAAAGGTTTAGGTAGAAGGATTAGCCTCAATAAGAAGTAGTTGCCTCTTTCTCTGAGAAGAGGAAAGAAAAAGGGTGGGTGATTAAGCTATGAAATATTGGGGAATTGTTGTTTGACCTTCATCTTTTCATTGCTTTATGAGGTTAAATTATTTTACAAGTGTGGGAGGGTGGGGTTGCTGTTGAGAGCTCCAGGGGAGAAGAATAGGTTTGGAACACTTACATGACCAGTAATATAAGGATGCAGTAAGGACAGATAGAGGAGTATTGCCAGGCCCCAGTGAGGACTCAGCTGAAGTTATGGAAGGGACCTTATAGTTCATCTGTGTAGTCCAGACCCTTCATTTTACACGTGAAGAAACTGAAATTCAGAAAGGTGGATCGCTGCTGCAGGTTACTGAATTAGTTGTAAGTCAGTAAGCAGAGCTGGGATTAGAACCTGTCTTTATTCCTGGTTCAGTGTTCTTTGTGCAGTGCTACTGGTCTGCTGATATGTTAAATGTTTGATTATTTCTCTAAGGACTAATGGACATTGAAAACCAAATGCTTAAGGGAATATTTTGAGTCAAGGGGACTTAAATGTGAATATATAGAATATAGCAAAAGTTATCAGTGATTCTGTCTTCCCTCTGTCTCCTTGTTTTCTCTGTCCCTCTGTCTCTGTGTCTCTATCTCTGCCTGTCTCTATGTCTCTGTCTCTCTCATTTCATTGGTGTAGGGAACTCCTACTAAGGAACTTCTATACCAGTGCAGATTGACACCTTTTCTGAGTTGTAAAGTCTTAATGTCGCCTGGGACATTGAGAGATGACATGATGCACAGCTCGTATCTGTCTGAGCTGTGTGACTTGAACACAGGTCTTTTTTTATGCTGAGACCAGCTCTGTTTGTATTATGCCAGACTACTTCCCATCTTCTCATTCATTGTTGCTAGAAATTCACATGGCTTTGTATTTTGTGGTTGTTTTCTACTAAGAATTTGTAGATGTGTATGGATAGAAGTATTAAAAGACTCATTGCAAGACTCATAACTTATATTTTCACACAGTCCCTCCCCCCCAATCTGTTTTTGTTTCTTTAATGAACTGTTTCATTTTCTTGGAAAACTGGAGCTATTAAATTAGCTTATTAACCTAGGAGTTGATGTTGAGGTGGCTTTTAAGAGTAGGATTTTCCTCTCTATTTAGTTTTGAGGGATTAAAGCTGTAAGGGGAGATAGATAGATAGGTAGATAGATAGCTGACCCCCTACTCTAGATAGGGGTTTTTCAGCTGGGGTCCATAGATTCCCCTACCCAAGGAGTCTTTGTATAGATTTCACAGGGTCCCAAAACTGGGATAGGGAAAAATAATACATGTTTTCACTAACCTCTAATTGAAATTGTACATTTCTTCAATTATGAATTATTCTGAGAAGGTAGTAGAAGTGTCTGTAGGCTTTACCAGACTGCCAGAAGGGTTCATGACATAAAAAAGTTATGAACTCTTGGTCTAGAAGTTTGATGATAAAGGTGGTTTTTCTTATTGATGTAAAATTTGAAATTTTTCATTTCTGAATACATTTGGTAGCTGACATCAACAATTTACAGAGTTTATTCATTTTCAGTATTTTTATAAATTAACACAAATAGAAATTAACACAAATGACAAAATAGAATGTCAATGTAGAATGGAAATAATAATTATGGAGAAGGAGAAGTATTTTACTTGATTACAAAATGCTTAGTCATACTATTCTTTGGTGAATGGATTACATATTTTCCTAATTCAGAGGCTTTACTGAATCTACTCTGTTGAGCTAGGGTAGATTTGAGTTTAACATATTGGACCTCCTTTTCTCTGTAAATGTGCTTAGGACTTAGTCTAACCTTTCCTCTTTATAATTAGGCATGTTTTTTCATTGCTACTGGTTAGCTGTTGTTTTTACATATATTTGCATATTGAACTCAATAGAAAAACACTATGACTATAATTTACTATAGTTGTATTAAATCCATTGCGCAAGGCATGGTACTCATTAAAATTCACAAAAAATATTGTAAACTTATGTCTCTAATTAAGGCCAAGAATTAGGGGAGGTCTACATAGAAAAACATAGTCAATAGACTGGGAATGGGGAGTACTATGATATTCTTTCTTCCCTTTTCTTACAACCTATTAGATAGACTTTTGAGTAAAGTCTCAAATCAGGTAGCTATGTTTCTGACTTCAGCTCCTTTCCAACAATGTGCTTTTAGTAAGGCATGACTGCCCTGTTCTGTCTGGAAGAATAACTAACCCAGACACCACCCCTGGTGTATTTGTCTGCCACTGAAAACCCAGACTTAAGTAAGGATGGTTATACCAATTTTAATTATGCTCTTGTCCTTTTTCATTGGAAACTCAGAATTCAGTTTTGTGGTAACTGAAAATAAATGTGATAACTTGCTGTTAAGAAGTTATTAAAGTACTTATGTATGCAGAGCATCACCATTCAGGGCACATATGTTTTCCATTTTCCCTTTACCAGCACACTTTGTCAAAGGCCCATCCAAGAGGGCTGGTAGATTTAGAGAAAAAGAAAAAAATTGGATGACAGTTTATTATCTAGGGAAGCTTACTTTCTAGCTGATAGGAAGCTCCTCCATTTATGAACACAAAATGAAAATAAATTATAAAATGTCGCTAAGTTTAGCAGGTTACCTTTTGAAATTCAAATCTCTATTGTACTCCTTTGTTTGTCTAGAATGAGTAAGTAGGCAGTCTGAGAGGAAAATATGTATGAAACAAATCCAGAAAATAAGTTAAAGGAGAAGAAAAATCAAGAGGTAAGGTATTCAGGTCTTGTTTGTTTGTTTTTGTTTCTTGTTTTTCTTTTCTTTTTAAAGATAGTACGTAGAAACAAATGACTTCTGGTCTTTTCACTCAGAAGATACTTGTTCCATGAAGAAATGTTGCTATTAGCTCCATGAATTGTTTCTTAGACTAGAAAATGATGTGTATCACTGAATGAGAATATGACTTCTAATCCCAGGGTTGGAAAAAATAGCTTTCTTGTTCATGTTCAAATTTCATGTTGTAAGTTCTCCTTCTTTCACATAAATTACTGGCGATTGGGGGATGAAAGAGACGGGAGGTGCTAACACCCTTGTTTCCATGTGGGCTAGTAATGGAAAGCAATCGGAGATAACTGGATAAAAAGAGGTAATGTTAGTTAATAGAGACCAGGGAGCTAGAGATTCAAAGACAAAGAAGTTTTAAAAGAACTTCAGTGGGTGCAGGGAGTGGGGGGACACCCCCTGGGGAAATTGGGGCCTGAAGAAGAAAGACTCAGGAAACATCTGCAAGCAGTTCCAGTTGTGTGGGGGGAGGGAAGAGGGTGCAGTACATCCACCTACGCCCGTTACTAAGCTGGTTGAAAAAGAAAGCCAGTATAATTTGATGTGGATTTTTCCCCCTCTGGATCAGAAGAACAGAAGCACTACAATCTGCTATTCATATAGAAAGTGTGAGTAGAAAAAAGGATAGAGCACATGTGGGACTGAGAACATCTGCTCTGAGAAGCCATTTTAGAGGCCACTGAGCAGCAGCCTAGAAGTAACAAAGGCTTTCTGCTAGTGTTTTGGGAAAAGACAGGAGGAGGAATGGGGTTGGAAACCAGTGGGATAAGAGTAATTAGGTCATGAACAGGCATCCCACCCCGTAGCTTTTATTTTCCCAGGACTTAGGCCGAAAGTCTTTCTAGCTAGGGAACCCTGTGATTAATTGCAGGAGCCACGAATATGGCACCAAAACAAATTGCCAGCAGCTTGATGTAGATGATGATTGGGGCTGGATGGAAGGAGGTGGGAATGGGGGTGGGGTAGGGAAAAGCATGAAAAAACAAATGATAAACAAAAGACATGCTCAGCATTGGAGATCTAAACAGGTGAAGAGTCTAGATTCTTGTGGCATCTCCATCCCTTCATTTCTAAAGCTGTAGAGTTTTGGATATTTTAATCCTTTTGTATTTCAGAGTGACATCTGCCCAACCCACTCTTCTACCAATGGAGTCTTGAATAATATAGAAAGCTGGAGAAAACAGTGACAGAAATATGTGTGGTGGTGGTCTTGGCAAACAGACCCATTGCTATGTGTATATTATTTGCTAAATAGTTTTTTGTTTGTTTGTTTGTTTTGAGGCACTAGTGTGAGGCAATATACTATTTATAAATTCTCTTTCCTAAAACACTTCTCATATGGATACTGTGATGGCATCCCCACTCCCCTTTAAAGTGGTCCTATCTTCTAAGAATAATAAATAAAAAATATTAACTGCTTACTATGTAGTAGGTATTGTGATAGGTATTGGAAATACAAAACCAAATACAGAAAAATCCCTGCCTTCAAGGAGCTGATGTTCTATCAGGGAAACAGTGTATACACATAAGTAAATAAAAAACATATACAGGGTACTATGGACATTTACCTTCGAAAGCAATGTGGTATGGTGTGTAGAATATTGGACTTAGAGTCAGGAAGACCTGATTTCAAATCCTAACTTAGACATTTAATAACTGTGTAATCCTAAGCAAGACATTTAACCTCTGTAGGCCTTGGTTTCCTCATTGTGAAAATTAACAAGAGGTAGGCCAGCAGTTCTCACCTTGGGGGCTGACCGACCCTTTCATAGGGGTCACGGGGTCACCTAAGACCATCAGAAAACACATATTTCTGATGGTTTTAGGAACCGAGACACCACTCTATCCATCTCCAGGTGGGTCTGCCCACATGCAGATACAGCCACATATGAGTATTAAAGGGTCATGGCATTAGGAAGGTTGAGAACCACTGACATAGGCTGAACTTTGAATGAAGCTGGGAAGATGAAATGCCACATATGTGGAATAGCAAGAAATTTAGTTTGGCTGAAATGTAGAGTGTATGGCAGAAGACTGGAAAGGTAGGCTGGAGTCAGATGATGAAGGATTTTGAATGCCAAAGAGAAGAGTTTATATTTTATTCAGCTGATAATAGAGATCCACTGGACATTTTTTTCAAGGGAGTGATTAGATTTGTGCTTTGGGAATATTACTTTGGCAGCAAATTGGAGGATAAATTAAAGTGGAGAAAAGCTTGAGGCAAGGAAACCACTTAAGAAGCTAGGGTAATAATCTAGGCCGGAGGGGGTGAGGGCTGAACTAGGATAGATGGAGAGGAGGGGACAGATGCAAAAAATCTTATAGAAATAGAATCTACAATACTTGACAACTGACTGGATATAGGAGAAAGAGAATAAAGAGTCAGGAGTAACACCAGTGTTGGAAACCAGAGTGATTGGAAGGATGGTGATATCTCTGAGAAAAATAGGGAACTTGGGAAGAAGGGTGGTTCTGGGGACAGATTCTGAGCTCTCTTTTGGAAATATTGAATTTGAGATACCTATTGGACATTCAGGTAGAAATGTCCATTAGGCAGTTAGAGATGTGAGATCAGAGGTCGTGAGAGACAGTAAATCTGGACATAGAGATTTTGGAGTCTCCAGCATAGAGATGATAATTGAATTCATGGAAACTGATGAGGTCACCAAGTTAAAGAGTTTATATAGAGAGGAGAAGAGGCCCTCAAGACAGATCCTTGGGATATACCCATAGTTAGGAAGTGGGATATGGAGGATGATCCAGTAAAAGGGTCTGAGGAATGGGCAGACAGGTAGGAGGAGAACTGAAAGAGTATCTGTCCATGAAGAGAACATAGTCAATAGTAGCAAATGCTTCAGAGAGATGAGAATTAAAAAAAAAAAAAGGACATTGGATTTCTCAGTTAAAGGAGATCATTGGTAATTTTGGAGAAAGTAGTTTCAGTTAAGCAGTGAGGTTAGGAAGCAAAATTCTAAAGGGTTGAGAAGGAAGTGGAGAGAGTGATTATAGACAATATTTTCTAAGAGTTTGGCTGCAAAAGAGAGGAATAATATAAAGCAGTGGTTCGATAATAAGATCAAGGCAAAGTTTTTAAGACTAGGGAAGCCTGAGGATGTTTATAGGGAATAAGGAAGGAACCAAGAAAAAGGGAGAAATCAAAGATAAGAGGGAATTTTGAAGGGGCCTACTGCCAGAGGGAATGGAAGAAAATATGAGAAAGGGTAAAAGTAGAAGGGTTGACTTTGGTAAAGAGAAGAGCCACCTCTTTATAAGAGACAAGAATAGAGGAAGTGAGAGTAGGAGATGATGTCAAGGGGTTTTGAGATGTAGAGTAGGGGAAGAGACATCATGGCAGATAGCCTCCATTTTCTCCTTAAATTGTCAAGTGAGGTTCTCATAAGCAGGAATAGGGATGAGTGATGTGGGAAGCTTGAGGAAAGAAGAGGAGGTTTAGAGCAACAGTTAATGAGAATGCAGTGATTAGAGAAGAGTAAAAGAATTGCTTCAGTGGAAGGGGGACGATTGGAATTAGGTAACATGTATGTAATGCAGTCATTCTGGCACTGTTCATTAGGATGAATAGAAGAAAAAGGCAGATGGGAGAAACAATCTAGAATTTAGATTTCGTATGGCATGAGCAGCACTTGGATAAGAGGGTAAATAATTCAAAAATAGAAAACAATTTAAAGTTTAGCTGTTTAACTTTAGGGTCAAGATGTAGAAGGAAAGAAGTTGAGGTTCCAGCAGGAGCAATGGCTGGGATTGTCCTGAGGGCAGAAGGAATGGAAGGCACAGTGTGGATGAAGAGCAAGTTTGGAAGGAGTGTAGCATAGGAAGAAATGGAATGATAGCACATTATAAATGATTTTCAGAATTGTTGGTTATGAAAGTGGAAAACTTCTAAGTGATAGTGAGAAGGGTATGTCCATCTCTGTGTGGCTAAAATTGAGGAACTGAAAGGTATTTGGGGTAGCATCTGAGAGTTTGTTGAAGTCCTTTACTATAAAGCAGGGGTTGGGGTGGAGAAAAGGGGAGTATTGAATTCCTAGAGAAGGAGAGATAATAATTTAGGGACTGTGGATAAACTGTCACAAGGAACTGTATAGGGTGATACATATACATATATGTGTATCTGTGTATGGATGGATGGATGGATGGATGGATGGATGGACAGAATGATTCTCCAAGAAGGAAAGGTTGTTGAACGATGGAAGCAGAGGGGGATTTGGAAGTTACCATGGAGAACAAGGAATATACCATCTTTCCTTATACCAGTGTGTTAGCAGGCATGAGAGAAAGTCTTTTCAGTAGTTGAAAGAATGGCCAAGGATACCATGTCTTCTGAGGGGAGCCAAGTCACCATGAATATCAGAAAGTAAAGCATCACAAAAGGAAGAGGAATAAGATGAAGGCAAATTTGTTAATGATAGTGGAGAGGGAAAGGCAAGAGTTCCAGAGAGCAGGATTGTTAATGATAATATCACATTTCACCTGAGTAGCAGTTTTTACATTTCAAAACACTCTTATAATTGTTTACATTTAGTCCAGCAGCCCAGTGAAGTAGGGAGGGTGGATTATTTTAGAGTTAGTCAGTTGATCAGTATTTATTAAATACTTACTATGGAGCAGCTGGGTGGTGCAGTGTACAGAGTACTACATCTGGAGTCAGGACTAAGTCTGGACTAAGTCATTTAAATTACCCTGGGCAAGTTGCTTAACCTTGTTTGTCTCAGTTTCTTCATCTGTAAAAAGAGCTGGAGAAGGGAATAGCAAACCACTCCAATATATTTGCCAAGAAAACCTCAAATGGGGTTACGAAGGGTCGGACACAAATGGAAAACAACAAAATAAAATCATTATGTGCCAGGCCCTGGGGACAAGAAGAAAGGCAAAAACACACCCTTCCTTTAAGGAGTGAGGAAGACAACATGTAAACAACTACACACATACAAAGTAGGAGATGGAAGTATACCAGGAAAGGCTTCCTGCAAAAGGTGGGATTTGAGCTGAATCTTGGAAAAAGCCAGAGAAGCCAGGAGGTAGAGGATGAAGAGGGAGAGAATTCCTAACATGGGGGACAGCTAGTGAAAAGGCATGGAGATGAGAGATAGTGTTGTGTTTGGGGAGAAGTAAGAAATGACTATCACAGGATTTTATAGTTGTGCAAACCCAAATACAGGGGTTAGGTGTTTTACACATTTAATGTCATCATTAATGACAGAGTTCAGGCTAGAATCCATGGGACTAAACTCATGGTGTTCTTTTCATTTACCAATTCTTACTCATTCTGCGATGTCCATCTTTTGAGTGCCAATATTTTTTGGAAATTGTTTTTATTGCTTTCTTTTTCTTTGAATTCTTAGTGATCACTGGGGCACTTGGGAACTTATTTTTTCATTTAGAAGGGACCATAATGGTCATCTAGTCCAGACTCTTTACTTTGCAGATAATGAAATTTAGAATTCAAGAGGTTGACTGAATTAGCCAAGATTTGTTGGGTAGTAAGTAATAGAGGGGTAGTGCCAATGCAATATTTACAGCACCCACGATCACAAGACTGTGACTGTAATTCCTACATGGCACTCCATCACAAAATATAACAAACTCTCCATATAGAGTACAGAAGCAAAGCATTTATTTAGACACCAGAAAACCAAGTTCCAAAGCCAGTAAGGTGATTCCATCATAGTAGTAAAGAAGTTAAAAAGTCATAACATGGAGAGCAACAGCATCCTTTAGCCTTCACACAAACCACCACAAGATCAATATTTACTCATGAGCCTATCTGATTCCATGCCTGAGCATCCTCTCTCTCCCACCGTCTCTCTGGCTCTGACTCCCAGCTTCCTGTGGGCTCTGCTCTACCCTTCAGCAAACTTCTCCCACCACAGGCTCCATGTGACTACATTCAACCTATAAGGAGACAGAGTTTAATCTTCAAAGCAGGGAAGGT
This sequence comes from Pseudochirops cupreus, assembly GCA_028627135.1. Taxonomy (NCBI): domain Eukaryota; kingdom Metazoa; phylum Chordata; class Mammalia; order Diprotodontia; family Pseudocheiridae; genus Pseudochirops; species Pseudochirops cupreus. The sequence goes on along the minus strand of CM053582.1, from coordinate 281,358,624 downwards.
CTTCAAACCCCCCTAGGCCTTTTAAGGGGCAGGGAAGATCTTCAAATTCCCATTCCCATTAATAAGAGGTGAGATTTGAACCCAAGTCCTCTGGCTCCAAGTCGAGTACTCTTTCTATCATACCACAATGCCTTTCTACTATTCATTTATTTATTGTGATTATTTCAAGTGACTTTTTTCTTTGACATCAGTCACATACATTATTTATCATTCATACATCATAGCCAAACTCCACTGTAACATCAGAAAGGCCAAGGCAAATTAATTAATTATTCTTGTGGAATTATCCTGTATGATGTTGTTTCACTTAACATGGTGGCTAATGTCTAAGGCTATTAGACAGAATATACTTGGGATGAAACCTGGACACTATACAAACTGAAATACCGTAATGATACTTAAACCCTGTTGTTATCTCACTCAATTCTGTTTCTTCCAAATTACCACTGCAACTTTAAAATGTAAGAAATTCACTTAAAGCTTTCTGTGCCTCAGCGTAGTGCAATCTGTGAGCTAATATGAAAAAACAAAAACAAGAAGTTAATGAATGAATTTCTGTGAACAGCCCTTAGATATTTTCAGGGAAAAGATGAAGCATGCTGTTAACTTTGTTTGTTTTTTGGTTAATAGGATGGGTTCCCAGATTTCCAGGATACTGTGCAGACCCTTTTCCAGCAGGATGCTGTAAAAGTTCAATTAGCATTGGCCAAAGCTAAAGGTGAAGAATTTGCAGCACTTAATTCTCAGGTAATGGAAACCATCAGTTTGGTAGCCATGGACTTTTCCTTTCCTAAAAATGATGATTAGTGAAAAATAAGCAACTGCGTCAGTTAATTTTGGTTTTAAAGTTTTGATGACTAAAATGATTTCTGGTTGCTTCTAAAGTTTACCCTGATCCACAGCTGTATAAACAAGATAGCTATCACATCCTTTTAGTTTGGTTAAATTTATGAACTGAATCTAATCTGGTCCTACTTAAACATTCTTTGTAATTTTGAAGATTGGAGGCTGAAGAAAGACTCCAAAGAATCAAGCTACTGTTAGCTGTATAAAGGCAAAATAGTCACTGGCTTTCAATGTCTGCATTTTAAAAACAAAGAGCAATAATAGTATTATTTAAAATATTGTAAAGTATACAGTAAATACTATGCCCATACTTTAAAATTTTAAAGTGATGTTTATAGATGAGCAAATGCTACAAACTATACACATATTTTTCTATGCCAGGTTTTTTATAGGCTGTGTTAAAGTTAATGGAATGTTGGGTTTGGAGGCAGGAACATCTGGGTTCAAACCTTTACTTGGACCCTTACTAGCGACCTAGACAAATTCTTTAACTGCTTGTACCTCACACCATTTCCTAGGTTCATAGAATGATGGATTTGGAACTGAAAGACGTCAGTAATCTAGTCTAACCTCCTCATTTTATACATGAGGAAACGGAGGCCCAAAGAGGTAAATCACTTTCCCAGGGTCATGTAGGTAGTGACAGATGTAGGATTTAAAGCCACACCAAAGCTCTTTCCAATATACCACACTACCCCATTATTATAGGTTGCAATTTGCATCGGTGAATAGAGTTTCTACACTAGGAGTTCCCCTAAGTTGATGAAATCATAGATACTTTTTGTACCTATCATACTGATATCAATTGTAGACATGAAATCATGCAAAACATATTGCCATATTAGCCATATCACAGAAAAGCAAGAAAAATAGAGAAAGTGAAAAAGTTATTAATGCCTTTTGTTTTCATAATCACATTCATTTGCAAATCCATTCCTCTCTCCTTCCCCTGCCCAGAGCCTTTCCTTGCAAAAAAAAATATTTAAAAAGGAAAAATAGCTCATTAGTAACACAAATACTGCTTCTGACAACACAGGCAGCATTCCACATGCAGAGTCCTCTGCCTCTCCAGGGAAAGGAAGGAGGTGCATTTTAGAAACTTTTCTCTGGGGCCAACCTTGGTCATTTCAATTGCGTTGTATTCAGCTTTGTTTTATTGTTTTTTTCTGTTTACATCGGTGCAGGCATTGTATATATTGATTTCCTGGGTCTGTTTTCTCTTTCAATCATTTTTCAGTCATGTCTGACTCTCTGTGAGCCCATCTGGGGTTTTCTTGGCAAAGATACTAGAGTGATTTGCCATTTCCTTCTCCAGCTCATTTGACAGATGAGGAAACTGAGGCAAACAGGGTTAAGTGGCTTGCCCAGGGTCACATAGCCAGGAAGTGTCTGAGGCCAGATTTCAACTCAGGATTTTAAGTCTTCTTAACTTCAAGCCTGGTGCTCTATCCAATGCACCATCTAGCTTTTCTGTTTGCTTTTACTCTTTTTCATTTTATAGAAATCTTCCATGTTTCTTGGAATTCAGCATATTAATCATTTCTTATGGCTCAGTAATATTCCATTGCATTTATGTGCCATGATTGTTTAAACTAGGGGTGGGGAGGCCTCCAAGCCACAGGTTCCCCACCCCAGTCCCAAATCAACAAGCACCTGCTCTGTTCCTAGTGCTCTCTGCCACAAAAAAGTGTGGTCTTTAATGTTTTCAAGCATATAAGACCTTCTTTTTTGTCTTTAACCCCCTTGAGGTATATGCTCAGTAGGAGGATCTCTCAGTCAAAAGATGGGGAAATTTAGTCATTATTTTATCTTATCTCATGTATTTGTCCTTAAATATCTTAGATGTTTCTAGTGGAATTGACATTTCACATGAATGTATTTTTCCAAGTTGTTTTAGAAACCAATACATTTTACCACTATGACAATTAGAAACATCCTCCATTGCAATTGTTGTCATTGTTGTTGTCAATCAGTTTTTTATCTTTCAAAAAAGCTCATTATTTATGTTTAACTTTTTTTTTCGAATTTTGATTTCCAAATTCTTTTCCTCTCTCCTGCCTTTCCCCAGCCCACTGAGAAGGCTAGCAATGTGATATTAATTATAGAGGTGAAATCATGCAAAACATATTTCCATATTAGCCATATCACAGAAAAGCAAGAAAAATAGAGAAAGTGAAAAAGTGTATATCAATTTGCACCCAGAGTTCATCAGTTCTTTCTCTGAAGGTGGATAGCATTTTTCATTGTGAGTTCTTCAGAATTGTCTTAGATCATTGTATTGAACAGAACAGCTAAGTCTTTCACAATTGATCATCATACAATATTGTTGCTGTGTACAGTGTTCTGGTTCTGCTAATTTCACTTTACATTAGTTCACGTCTTCTCACATTTTTTCCGAAACCATACTGCTCATCATTTCTTACAGCCTCCTAGTATTTCATCACATTCATATACCACAACTTGTTTAGCCGTTCCTCAGTTGATGGGCATCCCCTCAATTTCCAAATCTTTACCACCATAAAAAGAGCTGCTCTAAATATTTTTGTACATATGGAACTTTTTCCTTTTTCTCTGATCTCTTTCCTCCATTGCAATGTTGACAGGACATATTTAGTGTTGCATACTATACTTTTGTATCTGAAAGAAAATAGTTACAAGACATTGTATAAAAAATATTTGAGAGTTTTAGTAGACAATAAGATTAATATGAGTCAATCATGAAATGTCAGCCAAGAGAACTGATGTGACCTTAGGCTGAATTATGGGGGGTATGGTGTTCAGTACAAGGGAAGTAATAATCTTTTTGTATTCTGCCCTGGTCAGACCACATCTGAAATACTGTGTTTTGTTCTGGGCATTGTATTTTAATAAAGATATTGACAAGATAGAAAGGAGGAGGGCAGTCAGGATGATGAATGACCTCAAGATATTATATAGCTAGCACTTACATAGCACTTTAAGATTTGTAAATGCTATTTGTGTGTATATGTATCTTGTGAAGTAGGTACTGTTATTTTATCTTTTTAACACATGAGGAAACTGGATTGTGAGAGGTTTAAGTGACTTGCCCATATTTCACATAGCTGGTTAAGTGTTGGCAGTTGGATTTGAACTCCGGTCTTTCTGATGCCAGGTCTAACATTCATATCTACTCTACCATCTAGTTGCCATATCATATGAGGATCAGTTGAAGGATCTGGGGATCTGTAATCTGGAGGAGAGAAGACTTTGGGGGAGACAGGATTTTTAATCTTGAAGCATTTTCAGGTGTGTCATGTAGAAGAATGTCACGTGGCTTGCTCTACCTGGCCTCTGAGGGTGTGTGTGTAAGTTACAGAGAGAAAGAGGTAGACTTGATTTAGGGAGAAACTTCCAAATAATTAAAACTATGCACAAATAGAATGAACTGCCACAGAATGTTATCATTTCCCCTTTCCTAGAAACCTTCAAACAAAGAATATATTACCACTTGTTGGTTATATAATAAAGAGGATTCTTTTTCAGGGATGAGTTGAATTAGATGGTCTCTGAGGTCCCATCCAGTTCTGAGATTCTGTGATTCTGATTGAAGGTTAGGAGAAAATAAATGTATCAAATAGGATAGGAATAGGGACTTGGGCCTGTGATTACATTGGTTAAAGGGAACTCCCAGGTGTGGAAATTCTCTCTATCAATGTAAGAAGGTTTCTTCACAATTTAGAGTCTTAGAAAATTGCCTAGACTGAACAAGTTATTGTATATAATTGTAATGGAGTACTGTTGTGCTATAAGAAGTGACAAGTAGGATGATTTCAGAAAAACCTGGAAAGACTTACATGAACTGATACAAAGTTCTCCAGAACCTGGAGAACATTGTACATAGTAACAGCAATATTTTAAGATGATCAACTATGAATGACTTAGCTATTCTCAGTAATACAGTGATTCAGGACAATCTCAAAGGACTCATGATGAAAAATGCTATCTGCCTCCAAAGAAAGAACTGATAGTGTCTGAATACTGATGGAAGCTTTCTTTCTTCCCTCCTTTCTTCCTTCCTTCCTTTCTTCTTTCCTTTCTTCTTCCCTTCCTTCCTTTCTTCCTTCCTTTCTTCTTTCCTTCCTTCCTTCCTTCCTTCCTTCCTTCCATCCTTCCATCCTTCCTTCTTCCTTCCTTTCTTTTCTCTTTTTCCCTTCTTTCTTTTGTTTGATTTTTCTTCCACGATACGACTACTATGGAAATGTTTTACATGACTGCACATGTATAAGCTGTATCATATTGTTTACCATCTTAGGGCAGGTGCAGAGGAGGGAGGAAGGAATAGAATTCAGAACTTAAAACTTTTTTTTTAATGTTAAAACATAGTGCTTACATGTAATTGGTGGGGGGGGGAATAAAATATTATTTTAAAAAATCCCTCAAAACACTGAGAGGTAATTGATTTGCCCAGTGTCATTTGGCCATTATGTATCAGAGGAAGAACTTGACCCCAGGTCTTCTTGGCTCAAAGGCCAGTTTTCTACTTATTCTGCCACTCTGCCTCCAGGTATATGAATACATACATGTTTGGGGTATATGATTTTCCCTTTGAAAGTTTTTATATTTTAGTTTCATATTTTTATACTTGTGGCCTGATACAATTAAGAAGTGATACAGGTAGAAAGAAAAATGATTGCTTTCCATTCCTGAAGTTTTTTTAGTGCCTTGTGTGAAGGCATCCAGTTATTTCCAGAGAAAAATTACAGAACTGCAAAACTCTCTAAGACTTTTAGCTATGAATTTTCTGTATTGAAAACCAAAACTTTTATTTCGTTACTCAGCACACTATTTACAAATATTACATCACACACACCACTGTTTCACTTATTTTCAATATCTTAGGTAAATTCATATTAGGTTGATTTTAACTATTCCTCCTTAGCAAAACATTAAAGATAAACCACCTGGAACATAATGCATGAAGCTTCAGCTGGTTTTTATTTATGACAGTGCAGGAAGAAGAGCTGAAGAAGCATTTGGAAAAATAATTGTATGTACTAGCAAGCTAACTACATGTTTTACCTTGATATAGGAAGCAGGGGGGTTTGGTAGGATTTGAAATCAGAGGTTTTAGGTTTGGGTCCCAGTTCTGCCATCCATCTCAAGCTGTTCAACATTGGGCAAATAGTTTAATCTCTCTGAATAATTCAATTCGATAAGCATTTATTGAGTTCTTGCTACATACCAAACACTGTTAAGCATTCACTCTCTTCCTCTGCAAAAATTATATGCCGCCTACTTAACAGGGTTGTTTTGAGGATCCAGTGAGATAGATGTCAAGCACTTTGTAAACTGTGAAATGCTCTTTAGATCGGAGCTATTATTAGTTTTGGGGGAAATGCTTCAGTCCTGCTCAGCTCCATAAAGAAAGTGAATATCCTCTGGCAGTGTGGAAGTTGTTCAGTGTCATTCTGTATTGTTTAATTTCCGTGAGAGGTAAATTGGACCAATTTTTGTAGATGGAAGTTTTACACCTTTTCTCTCTACAGCCATAATGTCCTCCTCTATTTTCAGAATCCATGTAGTATCCCAAAATAAAGATACCAGGATATCGCCCTCTGTGTTGGAAGAAGCTCCTAACAGATGCTGCTGTTTCATTTAGATTTCTTAGGAAAAGAATCTTTAAAGGGGACTAAGTAGCTTGTACCACAATCTCAAAGACCTTTTGCTTTTCAGTTGAAAGAGGAATTCTTTTTATAGACCTTAGAAGACAGCTTGGTTGCCAAAAATCCATTTGGTGTGTTGTAGCATGATAATATAGGCATGCATGCATATTTATGGAGCATGTGTATGATATATGAAAGTGTGAACTTATTTTAATGAATGCAAAATATATTTGCTTTGGAGTCTTAAATTGGCACCTTCAAACCTTTCAAGAGTCTGATCTAGACAGTTTTAGTCACTGATTTTATTTTTGCTTTATTAGCAGCCTGAAAAGGTGATGGCAAAACAGATGGAGTTCCTTTGCACCCAAGCTGGCTATGAGAGACTACAACATGCGGAAAGGCGATTGTCTGCAGGGCTTTACCGGCAGAGCTCGGAAGAGCACAGTCCAAATGGCTTAATAGCAGATAATTCTGACGGACAAGGTAGAGGTGCTACCCTGCCATGATCTTACAGCCAGGAGTAATTATGAATTTCAAAGACAAGCAGATAAGAATATTATTTATGTTTCTCTTATTTTCCAAATGGTGTCTTAGAGGTTTTACTGAAAATTATTTTTTGTAAATTGTTCCATTCTTACAAAGACAAAGAAAAAGCTGCTTAATAAAAGCTTGGCATTTAGGTTTTTAGGATTCACTTATCTATTGATATGAAAATTTTCTTTGTTTCCTTTGTTATTCTCCAACTTCATCTGACACATATGATTGACATAGATCTTGTAAAATGTGTGGGTGGGAAAGGGAGACTTAATTAATGGAATAAGAACAATTGAGGGGGCTTATTTCCCCCAGAGATTTGTTGGCCAGAGTGAATGCCCATTTTTCTAAGAAGGACCAAACAACAGTATTACTTAGACTTTAAAAAAAGAAAAAAAGAGCCAACAGTTCAACCTGTTGGGTGTTAGTATTTAGTTTCTTAGGAAATGTGGTGGCTGTTTCCAAAGCAATATTACCTGTCTGTTAGAGTGGACAAATGAAAAGGACAAATTTGGTTTTATTCAATGATGCATATAAAATTACTTTTCCTCTGAAAATATGTAGTATACTACATCATATTTTAAAGATTCATGATTTCATCTGTGTGGACACCCCCTCTGGTGATGTGATCATACCCTCATTAGACCTGAATCACTGTATTACTGAGAATAGCTAAGTCATTCATAGTTGATCATCTTAAAATATTGCTGTCACTATGTACAATGTTCTCCTGGTTCTGCTCACTTCACTTTGTATTAGTTTATATCTCACTGTGCCTTTCTTTTCTGTCATGGGCTTAATATTAATAAATATGTAATGAAGACTTATGAAGAATTGTATATTTAGGAATTGGTATGAAGTCAGAGACCTGAATATTTCAGGAGCTGTAACCAAAAATTGTTTTCCTTGAGAACTGTTAATTTTAGACCTAACAGGTTTGTTTTTAAAATAAATGAGTAGACTTAAATTAAACACACTTATAGCTTTCAACTTAATATATCCATAGAGAGAATCCCAGAAGAAAGGATAGCAGCATGTGTAGGTCATGTGTAGCCAAATGAAAAGAATCCCTTTTATAATGAGGTTAAGGAATAGTGTGGGAAAGAACTTTCTCTGCTGATGTAAAACATCTATTCAGAGACTAAAAAAAAAAATCTTCAGTTTTCATGGGTAGTCTGTTGGTACCTTTGGATGAAAAAAAAATCAGTAAAGAAAAAAAATATAGTATTATGAATTGCAAATGTGTTTTGATTTATGGGAGTATATAATTTGGAATGTACCATTTTTCAATCATATCTTAAGTAGGAAATCTTTTTTTTTTATATGAAGTGGGAATAAGGATTGGGAATCACAATTTTTATCTCATTTGTTGTGAACTTTGTTAAAAGCTAATCATTTATAGCACATGGAACAGAATTGTACTTCTCAAAATTTAGTAAAATCCTGCAGAAGAGGCAGTTTGGTCAAACAAAAAGAATCAGAGGACTTGAGATTGAATCCTGGCACTGCTGCCTATAGAGAAGATCTAGTCACTTAATTTCTATGGACCTGTTTCCTCACTTGTACATGATGGTGGTGATGATGATGTTGGATTGTTGTTCAGTTGTATCCAACTCTCCATGATCTCATTTGGGTTCTTCTTGGCAAAGATATTTGGGTGGTTGGCCATTCCCTTCTCTAGGTCACATTATAGATGAGGAAACTGTAGCAAACAGGGGTGACTTGCCCAGAGTCGCATAGCTAGTAAATTTCTGAGGCCAGATTTGAGCTCATGTCCTCTTGACTCTAGGGCTGCCACTCTGTCCACACCACCACCAGATTGCCCAGTGTTGGACTGACCTCTGAATTTCCTTCTAGCTCTTAAGTTATCCATGTTCCATGAACTTGATTTTTCCCTCCTTTTAAACAGTTACAGTTTTTCCTCAACCATTGTTAAAAAGTTTTTGGTGCTACTTTTGTCCTGAAAAACAACACAACAAAACCAAACCAAACCAAACCAAAACTGCAGTAATTCTAAACATTTCTTCTCATTCTTAAAACTCATTTTAATGTAAAGAATCCTGGTTTTGCCTAATACAATTTTTAATGTATTTTTTTTTCAGTAGGTGAAAGACCCTTGAATCTTCGAATGTCCAGTTTACAAAATAGACAGCCTCCACATTTCGTGATGGATGGGGAGCTGAGCAGACTTTATTCTAGTAATGAGGCCAAGTCTCAGTCGTCAGGTGAGAATACAGGGTATGATGATTAAGCACTTCACTTATCTCGTAAGTTCTTCTTTAAAAATAAAAAACAAAACCATAACCAGAATTGTGTCTCGAAATATCACTTGATTATTTTGCTAGGTTTTTTTTTTTCTGGAAATCTGTCAAGTATAGTAAAACATCATTGCATATTGGCATTTCCAAATTAAGGACACATGTATAGCAGAGACAAGATTTTGGACATGACAGCTTAGAGTTTTTATGTATTGGTGCAGCTGCTCTCTAGTGATGGTTACATACATAGATAAGTTAACCATTAATTTCATTATTTTTAATGTTAGATCTTTAGAAGCAATAGTAGATAGAGAGTAGATCTTAGAGTCAGGAAACTGGGGGTTAAAAATCACTTAAATTTTAAGAGCCTGCTGATATTCTCTAATATGCTAAATTGCTGAAATTGTGGTGACTTGCATTGAGAGGGAGTTGTTAACCTGAAGCTCCCTATATTGATAAAATCACCAAGCCAATCAAAAATAAATTATTCTGCTTAGGTGAATCATAACTTTAAAGTGATATGGAACTGACTATACTTATATATGCATCCATATGTTAAGAAAAAAGGGGATATTCATAGTACCAAAATTTATTTAATTAGCAACTGCTAATTAATGCTAGTACACTTAAGTGTTTGTTTGTATATCAGAGTTTATTGACCATTTAATGAGCGGAAATAGATACTTAAAGTATCTGTTGAAACCACTGCTAATTGAAGATCCATCAGAAAAAGAGAAAGCATCTAGTTAAATTATAAATTGAATTTTAGGTCGACTGACCTATTCCAACACTGTAATAACACAGATGAGGAAACTGAGGTCCAGAAAAATCGTAATATGGCAATTATAATGTGACTTAATGAGGGGATAGGAGTGTGTTTCAGGTGACAAAAAATAAGTTATGCCTAACTTGTCAGGAATATACATGTTCCTTGAAGTAAGTATACCTGTACGGTGTGCAATTGGTAGTTGATATTAAGAGAGGTTAGTCATTCACTTTCAGTAAATACTACTATAAGTAGATATAGGTAAGGTAGAAAGCCCTGATTAGTTTTGTATGCTATGATTTATGTTCATAATTTTTTTCTTGAATTTTTTTTTTTGGTGGGGAGAGGGGAACAAAGTCTCTAAATAAGAGTCTGGGAATGCCATAAGGAAATTGGGGAGATTAAAACTCCTGGTTACTCTCATGGATTCCACCACATTTAAAAATGATACTGCTTTCATTAAAGGACTTCTTTTTTTCCCTTAACATTTTGCCCTAATTCCTGTTCTGTGAAAAGTTTTCTAAATAGGAACAGTTTGTATATCTTTGGTTAGGTATATCTTTCATCCATATAGATACATACTTCTGAACTTGTTGTGTAGACATAATTGTGCCAAGGGGTTGATAGAGAACAAAGCAGAGGAGTTACTGATCGATTGGAAAGCTCTTATATATTTCAGGAAACTCTGAAAAGTGAGTTCTGTGATTTTAGGGTAGCTACTAGTTTCTGCTAGGATTTCTAGGGTACTTGGTAAGCTGAAACAAAAATAGCATTAAGTACTAAATTAAAGATTTCATTTTATCGTTGTGTAAAATGTGAAATGTATCATATATATATTATTCCATTGGAGTGCTTCATTGTTAGGTTTACTTTTTAATTCATAAAGGAAGGAGAGATCTTCTTCCTTTGTTCTAGATCTCTCACCTTCATGTTGTGTATTTAGGAAAATCTTTTAAATATTCCTGTATTTCATTGCGCGAAAGGTTTTCCTCTCACATTATTTCCAATCTTTCCCATATCTTTTTGATCAGAAAAGTTTTGTAATTGTATATTACCATTCAGTTTTCCTGTTTTGTATTTTTTTGTTTGTTTGTTTTAGGGGGGGTTGCTTTTCGAAGGGGGGAAGGGAGGGCAATTGGGGTTAAGTGACTTGTCCAAGGTCACACAGCTAGTGAGTGTTAAGTGTCTGAAGCTGGATTTGAACTCAGGTCCTCCTGACTCCAGGGCAGGTGCTCTATTCACTGTGCCACCTAGCTGCCCCTTGTATTTTTTTTTTTAAAGAAAATAGCCTGTTAGAGAAGTGAAAGAAACCATGGGTTGGAAAGACAGTATGATGGCTTGGGTAGAATGTTGAAACTGGAATCAGGCTGACCTAGGCTCCAATGCCACCTCTGACACTCTCTGCCTTTGTGACCTTGGGCAAAGTGCTGAACTTTCTGAGCCTCAGTTTACTCATCTCTAAAGTGGAGATACCTCCCTTTGCAGGGTGATACTCCTGTGGGATAGTGTATATAAAATGTGAGAGGTGATATGGTACAGTGGGAAGAGGGAGACTGAATTTGAGATTAGAGGATTTGGAGTGAAATTCTACCTCTGCCCCTTTCTACCTTGCTGCTCTTGGGCAAAGACACCCTCAGTTTCTGCATCTGTGGAATGAGGGGTATTAGGCTTGACCTAAATCAATGATCCACTGAGCTTTAAAATGCTATATAAACAACTGTTATTGAATTGTATTTTTCATGACAATCCTAATATAAGTATTTGCATTCTTTCCTAAAATTTGTGTATATAGTTACTGTATAATTCATTGATCCCAGTACTTACGGCATCTTTCTTTGTTTCCATTTTGATGCAGAAAGCCTTGGGATTTTGAAAGATTTTCCTCACTCAGCTTTTAACTTAGAAAGGAAAGTCATAAAAACAGAGCCTGAAGATACAAGATAGCCATGATTCTCCCATTGTACGTTGGAAAAAAATGGCACCAGATCTGAGGATAAAGCTACAACACAAAAACAAGCCTTAATAACCAATG
>CM053582.1:281278015-281346064 GCA_028627135.1 Pseudochirops cupreus | reverse complement strand
GTTTCAGTATGGATGTTTCAGAGTACTAATGTGGATCACAGAAGGAGTCATCCAGAAGGTGATAAAAGTGTGATGGATAATGGCCAAATCCATATACTGAAACAACTTTCCTCTGTATCTTGAAATCTTTATCTGCCTGCAGAGGTGGACGTGAGAGACTAGATTCCAATAGGAGGTGCCCTCCTGCCCAAATGATGCTATGTATTTACCAATCACTGGAGACACTGTGCAGACACTCTTTTCTACGTGTATTTTTAGTTGACACCTATATTTCTTATTTATTTTGCAATTTAGTTTTTGGTACACTTTTCATCTCTTTAAATGCTTTTTTTTCTGAAAGTAATAATAGCTTGAACACATTTCTGTTTTTAATTTCTACTGTTTAATGTAAGGCTTTGGGCATGCTTATATGTATATATACACATGTGTGCATATGTACATATACATATATAGCATATTCACATCCTCAGAACATATATTTGCCTATCTACTTAAGAATAAGAATTTCTCATTTAAATCCTTTCCCCATGATAAAATGCAGATGGGACTTTTACCAAAACATACTTGCCCTATTGGTTTAAGAGGCAGTAACAAGAGCATGGGTAGTAGTCAGATCTCCATGCTTGTTACAGAGTAACTCAACTCTTGGTTGAGAACATGATGCACCCCATGAAATGCACCTTTTCTGTCTCTAATTCAGTTCTGCATTGTAGATACGGAACAATTACTCAGTTGTCATGTGTGTCATACTAAAATTTGTCAGCCCGGTGTTAAATGAAGTGTCTGCACTGTAGTCCCTGATCACTGTAAATGTGTATAATTGTTTTATTACTTTTGATTTGTGAAACAGCTTTATAGTGGAAATACCAGTCAACAATTTTTCTATTATTAAAAGGTGGTTTTTCCTCCCTAAATGGTTCATTGTACTGTATGTAGTGTTTTGATCATTGGCCAAGCTTTTTATGTATGCTTCAACTTTGTTGCTAGTTTGAGGTTGAAGATGAGGTTGTCTTTGTTCATTGTTTGTGGGAATAGTATAAGTAGGATTTAAATAGAATGTTTCTTCAGTTTTTAATATTAGCCATAGCACTGGTTAGTATCTGAGTAGTTTCATGAAACGTTTCACGTATTCTAACATATTTTGAGAGATTTCGTGAGGTTATAAAAAAAACAACAAACCTGAATATTAATGTTCAAGTTTATAGACAGTGACAGATTTTTTTTAAAGATGCAGTAATCTTCCCTCTAATATTTGTCACAGTGCCTGTGACCAAAAGATGTGCATGGACCAAAAGACTTCATCTTTGAATACATAGATATGTATGATTGGTTAGCATCATTTGCTGATCTTTCAAGTAATGATGAGGGGAACACCTCACAAGAAAAATTTCAGTAAAATATAATTTTTATTTTGTAAACACTAATGTATTAAATTTGCTATACATTAAAGCATATAATATATATTTTTATTTGAACTGTAAATATGATTCAGTTGTCTTAGCAAGTTCACTCTGTTGTAGAATATTTCCTCCAAACAGATTTCATTGGTTACTTCAATGTCACAACTCAAGAGGGATAGTGCTCCAATATATGATGCTTTACCATGTGAAGTTTGTAGCTCTGTGACTTATTGAGCCTGTCCACTGATGAAAAGCATGAGAATGGCAAGGAGCACATTTGCTTCCTGTGGTAGTTAAAAAAAAATGTTTTAGCATTTCGTGTATTTCTAGCTTTTAAGACAAACTGAATATTTTTCACCAAATGGCCTTTCCAACTCCTAGTTATCTGTTTAAATATCTATTAGTCCAAGTAGTTTCCTAGTATCTAGAGACTGATTCCTTAAAAAAAATTTCAGTGGACTCTATGTTTCTTAGTATAGGCGTTTGCTGACCATGGGTATTCAGTAAATTCTGTTGAGCTGCTAGACTGATTTTGGTCAAGATTTCATTTAAACACTGCACCTAGGTCTTCAAAAGTGAATCATTCCATTAAGGCACTCCTGGAATGAACTGGCAGCCCCATTTGCTAAAGGATACAGATTCATCAAGTAGGAAATAACTAAAGTTAGCAAGAATTTGGCAAACATTTGGTATTTACAACAGCTTGAAGCATATGACCAAAGATGGTAGCTGCCGCTTAACTAAAGATCAGGGTATGTCCCACCTGTGCATGTGAGAAATTTAGGAAATCTGTTTCATTTAAACTTTATCAACTTATGAGCATCTGATTAAAACTATCTTCATTATTATTGAAATTTCTTAAAGTGTCAAAAAGTAGAGTACTATGTTCCAAAAGGTTTTTTTTAATGTATTAATTTTTAAACCAAATCTTTTGCCATTTACTCATTTAGTGAATTTATAAGATTGCCACCACTTCACAAGAGGCAAGGGGCAAAGCTAAGAATTTTAAAGGCCTTGCCTGTGCCGGAGCCTTTTCTTGGATGTACTGTAGAGTAACAAAGCATTTAAACACTCTTATCTTCCTTTAGTCTTTTTTTACTCATTCCTACCTGACCTCTCAAAGAAGGGGTAGGGGGAGAGAATAATATTAATTAGGTTAGATGATTTACATTCAAAATGTTCACCCCAAAATGTTGAAGGTTGAGTCTTATAACATGCCAAATAAAGACTTCTTTAACCAAGAATTAAGACATTTTGTTGCATTTGCATTAAAAAAAATCCCCCCCCCATTGCATTCAGTTCACATGAATAATATAATAATATACGTGTCGAAGAGGCTAGAATGGTTCAGTGGAGAGAAAGCTAAATTTTAAAGGGCCTCTGAACTCTCTGTCCTTGGACCATTATCTAACCCCCCAAGCCTGTTTACTCATCTGTAAAGTGAAGTGCTTGCACCAGTGTAATCCTTGAGGCCCCTTCTGACTTGAAAAAGTTGGCTCTATGAACCCTTCACTTTAATTTCAGTATCCACATATGAAGAATTTCTTGTTGCCATCCTTCCTTTTCCTGCTTATTTTTCCCCTAGGTACTGTTCAGTAAGGGAATGCCTCTCCCAGCCCTTGATACCTTTGTACTTGATAAGTTTTCATGCTTCAGTAAGCATCTAAAAAGAGTTTATTGCATAGTAGAGCAGATGATTTGTTTCTTTAAATTGGTACAATCTACCCAGAATAAGACCTTCTGAAGTTCTTACACATTCTTAAATGAGCAAATACAGTCTTTACTTCAAAACAGAGTAGGCTTTTCAAATTTTCTAATGGTACAGCATTTTCATAAAACCAACTAGAAACTTTGCATTGGGGAAATGATAGTGGTTGTATATTATCATAAAGACAAAATGTTATAAAATTCCTCCCCAGGCCCACAAAATTGACATGTTAGTGCCATATTCTCCAGTCTTTAAAATATGAGCCCAAGAATATTTTTTCATCAGTAACTTAATTGTATTTCCTGGTAACCCAAACAATCTGGTTATCTCCCTAAGCTAATTTGATTGTGGGTGAACTTTCAATGACGTGGTGAGTTAGATTGTGCACCATATTTACACGTTCTGAAACTTCTGAGTCATCTTTGCACTTCATAGATTTGTGTTTAAAGCACCAACACCCACACACAATCCTAGGCAGGTAGACCATTCGTTTATTCTGTCATATGCGCCCAATGTCGACAGGTCATTTAGCCATGAGTATGTAGGAAGATACTTAGCAGTACATGCGTAGGTGGAATCTTACTCCTGACTGCCATGGATCAAATAAGCATCACGATGATAGACTCAAAACGTCTCTTGAACAAGCCTGTCAATGGTTAAATAAAACCTTCACAGAATAGCCCTTGTGACCGGTTGCTTTTTCTCATTACCAGAAGACAACTTGATTACTCTTATGTTCTGTTTGGTTATTATACTCTCCCAAGGACAACATAATCTCCATCTCATCTGTTTGTCAGTTTCTCAGAAAATTGTTCCTTTCCCCCTCTGTTTTCCCATAAAAGTGTCTAAGAATATTTTCTTTTCTGTTGAAAATTAAAATGGCCCATTTCCTACTTTCCCTTTCTGAACTGAATCCAGTCCGTGTAGGCTCTTTAGCACGCAGTTAAGGCAACAAGCATTTATTAAACATCTACTAGGCACTGCATATATTCATAAACTCATATGAATTTCTTTCACATTCATCTGCTACTTACAGATTAGATCCAAAGCTTTCTCCAAAGTTCTGATTTTTGTAGATTATATGGAGCAGACTGCATGGCACCTTCTACTGTATATTGATTGCACCAAATATTAAGAACCCTTCATTGAGGTGTGGGAGGCATAGTCAGAATATTCTAGTAACCAAGATTTTTTTTTTGGTTGTGGGAAGATGGGAATAGTTAACCTTCAACTTTATCAGTTTAAATAAAAGGGAAAAAATGAAATGGCCTAATTTCTTTTTAAGAAGGAAGTATAAGTTTTTAAAAAATTAATTTCCAAATAGAAAGTGATACAAATTCTTTTCTGAATATTTCAAGACCTTTTCACATTTATACTTGTTATAGTATACTCAGGAAGATGATAGAAATCCTACTTACTAGAGCTTATCACTTAGGACTGGGGCAGAACCACCTCCTGCACTGTAGTAATATTAGTATAAATCTGATGGTTCATCAAATCTATGAAGCTGCCAAGATATGGAGAATATTATACTTAGGAGACTGCTGGAGCCAGCTCTGAAAGCCATAGGAAAGCAAAGGTTAAATCTCAGTGTGAGCATTTATTCAAAAGTGTACAATTGCCACAAAGCTAGACTTGCTTCATTGTTTTGTTAATTGCCTAGACTTAAGAAAGTTTTTAACATTGCAGATTAAACATGTGTGTGCATCCCCTTCTCCCCCCTCCCCCAGAACTTGGTCATCATACAATTATCATCATGCCCCTATATTGCTCTATAAACATGACGAGCTCAGCAGACTGGGGGGAATGCTGTGATATGATAAAACATTTATTAAGAGCCCGCTATATGCCAGGTACTGTGCTGAGTACTGAGGATACAAATCTGAAAAAAGAAAGACAGTCTTTGCCCTGGAGGAGCTTATGATATAATAGAGAAAGACAATAAGTAAAAGGAGGCAGAAAAGGGAAAGGGGGTGATGATGATGTTGATGCTGCTGCTGATTGATGATGATGAAGACAAAACCAAGCAAAGCAGCTGGGGATTACAATAATAATAATAATAACTGGCATTAACATAGTGCCTTAAGGCTTCATTCAAAGTGGCTACCAGTGTTTATATCCACTATCTCATCCGAACCTCACAATACCTCTGATTATATTCAACCAGAAATTGAGTTCTTATTTGCATTATGGAGGCAATGTTTTGTGGCTAGAAAGCTGCCCTAAGTCAAGAAAACCTGGTTTCAAGTCCCAGCTATGATTCAAACTGTTTTTATGATCCTAGGCAAGTCATTCAACCTCCCTTTGCCCCGTGTAACTCTTAAGCTATAGAACAATTGATGAGCTTAAGTCACCGACTTTAAAGGGTAGAACGATTGCTGATATGATTTGGTTGAGAGACTTTCCTTTTTGAGAACTTACACTGTTGAAATTAGAGATCTAGACAAAGAAACTGAGCCTAAAACTATATGCTTATAATATATACTTAAATTAGTTAAGTAGGAGAAACACAAACAAAAAAAGGACATATTCATAAAAGTGGTGATAGCCATATGTGACCACTAAGGAGTCAGCACTTCTTGGAACCAAGTCTGGTCTTGGAAGTGAACTTCAAGTAGTTTTGGAAAAGAAGACCTAGTTCGGCAGAAGGGGAAAGCATTTGCATTCTGTCAGGGGAAGTATGAGCAAAGGACCAGGCATGGGAGCAGACAAGCCATGAATGATATGGAGGAAGACCACTAAACTGGGTGTGCTTTTAGATTTGTCTCTAATACCAACCAAAGTTTGTTCTATGGGAGGGGCTAGCATTCAAGAGTAAGAGGAATCCCTCAAACTGCTGAGGAGAAAGTTGCACTGCAATTGGAGAATGCTTTTAGATAGGGGGAAGCTTAGAGAACACATGAGCTGGAGCCAGAGGACTTGGGTTTGAATCCTGAATCTGTTGGTTAATAACTTCAGCCTGGGACAAATCACTTCACATCAACAAGGTAAATGAACAAGCTTTTAATAAGTGCCTACTGTGTGCTAGGCATTGTGCTAAGTGCTGAAGATAAAAATAAGGACAAAAAAATAGAAAACAAAAAACAAAACAAAAAAACAATCCCAACAAAATATTTTCTTCTCGCAAGGAACTCTAATGGGGGAGACACTATGCAAACGATTGTGTACAAGCAAGATATATATCTTGTAGAAGGTGGGATTTTAGCTGGAATTTAAAAGAAAGTAGGCAAGGCAGAGCTGAAGAGGGATAGAATTGGATTGTCTTGTATGAATACCATAGGACCATGGCACTAGATTATAGAATTATTATAAAGGTAGGAAGGGGTTGACTTCTGAAGGGCTTTCAAAAACAAAAGGATTTTATATTTGATCCTGGTGCTGAGAGGAAGCCACTAGAGTTTAATTAAATAGGAAAGTAACATGGTCAGACCTCTGCTTTAAGAAGAGCCCTTTGAGAGCTAAACATAGCATGGACTGGAGTGGGGAGAGACAAGGCAGGAAGATCGACGAGAACTCCATTGTAATAATGGTGGTGAGGGTCTGCACTGGGTGGTAGCAGTGTCAGAGGAGAGAGGTGGGTCTATATGAGAAGGTTAGGAAAGTAAAATTGACAGGACTTGTCAACATATTGGATACGGGAGAGGGGAGTGAAAAAGAGTGAGGTATCAAGGATGATGCCCAGATTGGTACCTTCCCAAGCCGTAGGGAACCTAGAAAGAGGAGGGATTTGGGGTTGAAGAATAACAAATTCAGTTTTGGTCTTCATCTCTCTCAATTTCTTACTCTACAAAATGAAGAGGTTGGATTATGTGGTCTCCGAAGTACCTTCCAACTTTAGATCCCTAGGTATTCTCGTTTAATATTTATTAGTATCTTCACATTAAGATGGAAAAAAAAGAGAGATTGAAACTTAGGTTACTTGCCAGTCTAGATTTCAACTCAGGATTCTAATCAATGGACATCATCTTCCTCTCATTTTCCCACCCATTCCTTTGCATACCATTCCAAGACTACCTGTTTAATACTTTTTCTGGCCAACAGCTTGCCTTCTAAATTCCAGTAATCCCCAGATTTAAAAAGTTTGCTTTTCTTGTGGTCATAAAGTTATAGAGCCCTAATAGACACATGTCACAATTACCCTAAATGGAGCAATAGGTTCCAAATGGCAATAGGAAACCAGGATGAATCTCATACAGCTCATACAAGGCTCCCATTTTCTCCTGTAGTAACTATGGTGATGGCTTTTAGGTCACCACAAACGGCTGTGCTAAATGGCCCACGGATGGCACTTTGTAGATTTTACTGTGGGATGTTTATCATGGCTCCAGTTCAGCAGACTCTGAGGGACTGCTTTATCTGTCTACTTGATTGGATAAAAGATGTCATGCTAACTTCCATAACTTCTAGGGAATGTCATGTTGGGCAATATTTCCACTTAAAATTTCACTCTAGTCTGCACTTGTCTGAAGCTGTTCAGACAAGATGCTTGAAAGGGTTCTTCTGAAGGTAGGCCCTATAGACAGTGCTGAAGAAAGTGTAAGATGGCCACTGATCTCAGGTTATTATCTTATTCCACCTTAAATTCAAAAGGTGCCACCCAGAGCTATAATTCCTGACACCTAACTAGCCATCTTTATTTCTACACAAAAAGCAACTTTTTCTGAGCCTTTTTCTCTGGCTCCTTAAGAGAATGGTTAAAGGCTTCTTTTCTCTTCCTTCTACTTCCTAAGTGGACACAGTTCTAGAAATGTTCTAGTCAACAAGCATTATTATAGAATACCCAAGAACTTGGAATCTGATAACCACTTGACTCACTCTATCCTGAAGGCGAGGCTGATTTTGGCTGAGCCCTATGGACTCACTATGTCCTAACTAAAAGGGGAGTGGGGGTGGAGTTCTGGGATTAATGGGTTTAAATGGAGGTGCCCAGATCTAAGAACCTGCAAGGTCTACTGGTGCCAGCAGAGGGCACTAATGAAGTGCCCACAGCTTTTTTTTTCTTTTTTAAAGTTTTATTGATGTGTTTTGTTTTTGCATTATATGCATTTACAGATTATTCCTACTTTCTTATAAGAAAGTAAAACATAAAACTAATCATACAGTGACATCATCTGAAAGTACATGTTTTACATTAGTTTTACATCTGTAGCTCCCTCCATCCTCAACTCTATTTTAAAAAAATGAACAGAAATCTATTTTCTTTCCCTCCAACCTCAAACAAAATTCTTATAATAAATATGTACAGTTAAGCAAAATAAAGGGGCAGCTGGGTGACCAAGTGGATAGAGCTGGTTCTGGAGTCAGGAAGACTCATCTCGAATTCCAATGTGACCACAGACAATTAGCTGTGTGACCTTGGGCAAGTCATTTAACCTTGTTTGCCTCAGTTCCTCCTCTGTAAAATGAGCTGGAGAAGGAAATGGTAAAGCACTGTAGTATCTTTGCCAAGAAAACCCCAAATACGGTTGCAAAGAGCTGGACGTGACTGAAATGATTCAACAGCTCAGCAATAACAGCAAACAAAGTTCCTCTATGATCATATACAAAAGTATAGTTGTTTAATTCCCTCTATTATATTCTTATGTTTTTTCTCCTTTGTCCTCTTCTATTCCTCTTTAAGTTGTTGATCCTTTTTTTTTCATTCCTTTCAACATTTTCTTCATACTCATTGAGAAAGGCTCCCATAAAAGGGAAGAGAATCTACAATTTGGTGACAGTATACCCATGGCATGTTGGGTAGATCTCTTGTGAAGGATTTGCAAGAAAAAAGTGGACTAGAGTCCTAGAAGACGTGAGCATGAATGAGATGAGACCTGTATGAACGGAAGGAGTATCCTCACCGATGGGGTCACAGAACCATCTAATTGAATCAATAGTTATCAAAGCAGTTTGCGTGGACATTCCATCTTCTTGGTTTCTGGTTTTATTTTTAAGTAAAAAAATTTTAAACATAATAAGCTATATTGTTAATTAACCCTGTTATTAAGTGAGGTTCAACAGAAGCAGAGTTTTTAGTGAAACAACTAACTAGCACATTTGAAATGTAGAAAATGAGAGCCCCAAACCAAGACAAGCCCTCAAAATATAAGCAGATACATAGATAAGATGTGATAATATAAATAATAGTGCTAAATGATATTTGAGAACAAGCCTGAGAGTCCTTCTAAGGTCATTTCTTAATTAAGCAGTTCTAGTATGTAGCATGGTAAAAGTAATGCTAGACTTGACATGATGAGACCTGAGTTCAAATACCTACCCTAGGCACTTACTAGCTGTGTTGTATCATTTGAGTATCAACCTTGGGCCGGGAAATGGTGAGTCTGTTCACTGCAATCCCCACAATACTCAGAAACCACAGGCTCTCCAAAATTCCTGTTAAAAATTTCAAACCTCTTGTAAAAACTTTCCAAACACCACAATTTTGTTTGTTGTTCAGTCATTTTGGTTGTGTCAGACTCTTTGTGACCCCATTTAAAGTTTTCTTGGCAAAGATACTGGAGTGGTTTGCCATTTCCTTCTCTTGCTCCTTTTACAGATGAGGAACTGAGGCAAAGTTAAGTGACTTGCCCAGGGTCACTCAGTTAAGCCCAGGATCACATAGTAAGTGTCTGAGACCAGATTTGAACTTAGGAAGAGGATTCTTTCTGACTCCAGGTCAACTCTTATAAGTTGAGTCCACTTTCAGGAATTTTCTCACTGCTCTTGATTAGTAGCCCCTACCCTAAGAAATCTGATAAAATGCATATTTTGGTATTCTCTCCTTATAATGAGGTTGATTGTATCCCAACTAGTAAACATGCATTTTACAATATTAAAGATGTATGGAAATTTCCCGGGTCACGTGCATTCTGCATAGACTATCTACAAGAACTGTTTAAACTTTCTGATCCTTTTCCTTCGTTCTTTCAAGTAACATCTCCTCCCTTCTTTCTGCCCCATAACCCACCCCTCCTCATCCACCCCAACCCTGTCAGTTTAATTCATAGTTCTTCCGAAAGGTTCTGATCCTACTGACAGTGGTCCCCCAAAACGGAATCAAGTTCTCGTCCATCTTTACTCTGGCGAGTACTGCAGACTATTGAGAAGGCTTGGGGTTCTTTGTTCTGTTTTGTTTTTGTTTTTTAAACAGAACAGAGGTTCTCATTCAGCTAAAGTCACAATGGGCAATCCTTACTCTCACCAAGCACTCAGATGGGCTCTACATATGACCCCTTAGCCCCAGGTCCCAGGAATCACCCAGAACTTGTCTGCAGTTTCTGGGGAGAATGCCATCTGGAAAATTGTCTACGAGGAAGACCTAAGCCAGACACATCCCAGCAATCCAGTGACTTTTGGCTGCAGTCTATCAGATAGGAAATTGTTTTCCATGGTACATTTATCTGTATGTCAGAGCACTACTCCATGTTTGCCAGTACAGATTAGACTTATAGTTCTGAACTCAAATGCAAATGTTACATGCAGACCATTTCTTCTCTGGCCCTTTAGCATTTATGTCCAGTGGAAGAGGAAATATATTAAATGGGCCTTAGGACTATAGAAATAGAAATTTATTCTAATAGAGTTCAAAGCAACTGGAGGGGAAAGAAGACAAATTATAAATTATCTGAGACCATTTAAGTACAAGAACTTAATGGAGTCATAGGGGACATATAGAATATGGGTCAAATGTACCCAGATATGGCAGCATACCCTAAAATAAGCATTAATATTAGCCCTTCTCCTTTCTGCTTAGAAAGTCAAATCAAGGCTACCTCTTGGCGGGTGTAAAAGCATTTGAAAAATGAAAATAATATATGAGAGAACTTTTAAAATTAAACTTTCTCTGACCCTTTCTAAATACATTTGGAAAAATTACCTATAGCTTGTGCTGTTAGTCATATTTTCTAGGAGACAATGATTCTGTTTAAAAGCTTTATTTATGTGATATCAAGCATATAGATTGGAATAGAAAAATTCTAGATTGGGATGGAACAGTACCTAGGAGGGAGACCCGGGCCAGACAAGTCCTAAACCAAATCCAAGAGCTTTAGGCTGTTGTGGATCAGATTAGAAATCATCCTAC
Source organism: Pseudochirops cupreus (assembly GCA_028627135.1). Taxonomy (NCBI): domain Eukaryota; kingdom Metazoa; phylum Chordata; class Mammalia; order Diprotodontia; family Pseudocheiridae; genus Pseudochirops; species Pseudochirops cupreus. The sequence continues at coordinate 281,334,894 of CM053582.1, read as the reverse complement.
TCAGTACATTTATCTTGATGTAGATCAGAACATAACTCTCCTTCAGCCAGCACGAATTGTAATTATGGCTTTCAACTCTCATTTAGACTTTACATTCAGTACATTTCTCATCTAATCCTACTTTATCATTTGTCTTGGGACTGTGCGTTATATGATTTGGAAGATTATCCTTCTCCTTTCTCGGAAAGAGAAGGGTTAGTGGTAACGATCACCTCAGAGTATTCTGGCACACCAGACCAGCTTAACTGTAAGCCTATGAAGAGGCTTGAGTGGTTCCTTTCTCACATCACAAGAGCAGCTGCTGCCCAAACAGTCCCAGGTTCAGTCATGCTTTGAGTCAATTCCCATTCAAAATTAGCCTATGAGCCCCCAATAATTCTTTTACCATATTAACCAAAGGATCAGTTGATCCAAAGAAAAAGGTATTTACTTGAAATATAAGTCAAATTAAATAATAAAGGATTAAATAAAACAGGACATTCCCATTATCCATACCCCAAATAGTTGCTTCCTCTTCTCCCAGGTCTTTTGGTGTTGAGTGGAGGGCAAGGTAAAATTATATTGGCTGACACCTTAACATCTCAGCAACAGCAACATACTATAGGTTATAGCAGTGTTATATAAGTGCATTGGCTATGCTTGGTTTCAGCTTTTCACATCACCTATATACATATATAGTAGGAGAAATATATAGGTGGTTAATTTTTAAATGAGTACTACAGCTCTGTCTGGTCTGGTCCCCCTTCACCTTTGGCCAAATATCGTGAAGAGCTCTGGTTGTTGAGGATTGAATGTCCAAAATTGCTTTCTTCTCTGCAGACCCCACGCCTCCACCACTAGTATCAGGGTTGGGCATAGCCAGGGGTATTTTAGTTTAATAACAGTTTAAATAGACCAGGTTAACCAGGTTTAATAAACCAATTAGTCTGACAACAAAGATTTAACAACTGACTCTCTGAAAAAAATGTATACATAACACACTTTTAAATTTAATATGCATCAATAACACTTCCTCCATCACGTTCTCATTTTTTAAACAATTAACAAAACAGCAAATCAAACAGTAAATCAAAACAAATAAATGAAATAAAATCAAATAAATCAAACAAGAAATCAAACGTAGCATTTGCCAAATTCTGAGCTACAAATCTTTACATGGAAAATGTAGCAATTGTCTATGTCATTGGAGCTGGTGCCAACACACCCCTTGGCATAGCTCTGAAGGCCTGGGCTGTCCAGGGTTTCCCGGTACAGCGCCGCATGCCAGGGAGCAGTGGCTGTCCCTCCTTGTTGCTGCTGTGTTTCTGTCCCTTTTGCCTTCAGCTGCAATGCTGTTAGACTTGCTCTCCTTCCTCTTGTAGGATACTTGAATGATTGGGGGGAGGATGTGATATCACCACAGGCTCATGGAAAGTATAGTTTACAAAGGGATCATCTTCATCTCTCTTTCACGTGTATAGATTTTGTAGCCCAAAAGGCTAGATAAAAATCACAGATCCTCGAGGGAGATAGGTAGCACAGTGCTAAAGCTCTGGACTTGGAATCAGAAAGACCTGAGTTCAAATTCAGTCTTAAACACTTAGTTGTTAAGATCCTGGGCAAATAATTTAATATGTGTCTGCCTTGTTTCCTTAACTGTAAAATGAAGACAAGAACAGCACCTATTTCCAGAGTTGTTGTGAGGAACACATATGATAATATTTTTAAAGCACTTAGCACAGTGCCTGGTACTTAAATAATTGTTTCCTTCCTTCCTTCCAAGTATCTGACTGTTGGGCTTTCCCTGTTTGAGTCTGTATACTTGATATCACATAGCTAACACTTGAAAATATAACTTTGTCCTTTAGTGAAATATGCAATTAACATAACAAACAGATTATCAGATGTATGGAGTAGGGGATAGAGAAGGTTTAAAAAGTTTTCTCATTTCTTATCTTTGATTTATTTTTTAGTTCTGTCCTCTACAAGAGCCAGTCGTGATTTAGTTTTCTAAGTATTCTGTTTAATGTTTAATGTTGCTGAGGACTAAATGAAAGTTATTTAATTTCTCTAGGAATAATATATGATAGTTTGGGAAAGGAGTGATGAAAACTGTAGAAGAAGTAAGGGCTCAAGGGTCAAGTATCTTTATAGTCTCCCTCATGTACCAAGTTTATCTCTTACCTTTACTCACATTGTTCTGCTTTGATGGATCATAAGAACATAGATTTGGAGTTCCATGGGGGCTTTCGAAACAGTTTAGTCCAACCTCTTTTTTTTTTTGCTTTTTTGTTTGGAGGGCAATTGGGGTTAAGTGAATTGCCCAAGGTCACATGGCTGGTTTTTTGTGTTAAGTGTCTAAGGCCACATTTGAACTCAGGTCCTCCTGACTCCAGGGCTGGTGCTCTATTCACTATGCCACCAACCTCTTAATTTTATAGATGAAGAAACTGAGGCTCAGAGTGGTTAAGTGATTTGTCCAGGGTCACACAAGTAGTAAATGACAGAAGCAGCATTTGAACCCAGAAGTCAGAGCTTGAAAGCCAGTGCTTTTCCTGCCCTTTGATACTGCAATATTTCCTCTTCTTCCTTCATCCAAATCCTAGACACTTTTCTATGTCCAACTTAAATCTTTCCCTCTGCTTGCAGTCTTGATGCATTGTTGCATGAACCGGCCATAGCCTTTTTACTATACCCAAATAAACCGATGTTTGTGTCCCAGGTAGAAAGAAATGACAATACCTATAAGTTTCTGTCCTCTGTTACTATCTTCTTGGTCTATGACTAATCAATACCCATAACCTGGTAGAAACTATTACTTGGTTTATGACCCAATCAATGTATCTAAAACTTAGTTTTGTGAGTAGCTTTGTTGTTTCATCTTGGTCCATCTTAAAAAAATGATAATCATAGTGTCACAGACTGTTACACCTGAAAGGGGCCTTAGAGATTACATATTCAGGCTACTCATTTTAAATGTGAGGAAGCTGATACCTGTCAAGATAATGTGACTTCCCAAGGTATCATGTCTATTAAGTGATAAAGCTATGGCAAGAATATATAGCTCTTTTGACTTCTAGGTTCTACTCTCAACTTTCTGGGTTTCTTTGGATGTATCCTGGGTCTTCATTTTCTCTATAACATTTCTTGGACTAGCACCTCTAGTGTGAGGGCTGTTCATCCCCCTTTGGTATCCACCTGCCCCCCAACTCTCACCTGTAGTTCCAAGAAGCTGTAGCATGTGCAGGAGACACATGCGGTAAAACCATCTCAACAGATAGGCTAAACCACGCTGAGGATAACCTATGGGTCTTAAACCTGTCTAGTTGTTGGGGATGGTGTCTATGCCAAGCACGTGAATACTTCCCCCTGTGGAATGTTGGTGGATGAGAACGATTTGTTCCAATGGCCATTAAGGCAGCTGAAGCAGGTGCTGTGGAATGTTTAGAGCTTGGTCAGACATCAAAGATGCCAACACCATCCAATTCACTACATCCCTGGCCATTGCCAGTAGTTCTGACTTTTGTCTTGCCATTGGACTTTGGACTCTGGAAGAGAGAGTGAGGCTGAGGATGTTGTGAATTTCTGCCTGACTTAAATCCAATTCACTCATGAGTCAAGATATCACCCCATGATGTCATTAGTCCACTTCAGAAATGAAAGACAAACAACAATGAAATTTCTTCCAATACCTCAAGGATCTGTGATTTTATTTGTGTGGGTACTGCCATCACCACCCCACTCCCACACCCAGATGTCTTGTCATCTTGATGTTTTAGCAGATGGTTATTGTGAGTTGCTGTGTATGTGTCAAGAAATTCATGGATTTAAGGAAATACCTTCAAGCAGAGTCTAAATGAGTTCTTGATGGACACTTTTTAGAAGGGTTTCCTATTCATTATAGGTTGGACTGGATGGTCAAGGGGTTCCTTGTAACTCTGAGATTCTCTGATTCTGTGGAGGTCTAGCACTTCTATTATATCACGGATTCCTCTGAGAGGAAGAATCATGGCATTATGTATTTGGAGTCAACACAATTGGATTCATACCATGATGGCTCTGCTACTTATTACCTTGTGACCACAGGTAAGAACTTTACTCCTCTGGGCCTGAGGGGTTAGATGAGAGGATTTATGAGATCCCTTCCCAGTCTAAAATCTATGAACCCTTTGACAAAAAGATTATAAAAGCATCAGGGTGCTCTGCCTCTCAAAGAAGATAAACAGGGCCCAAGTAACATGAACCCATAATATAAGTCTAAGAGCTGATTCAAAGCAGACTTTTTAAAATGGAAACCAATAACGTAAGTGAATCAGAAATAAAAAGGCAAATGTAGAAAATAATTAGTAAGCCAAAGACAGGCAAATTAAATTGCCTTCAAACAAATAATTAGGAATTTACCCTTCTGATGAGGTGAGCTGACCAATAGCATTTCTACAGAGTAGGACAACACCACAGCATAATAAGCAGAGTATTGTTGGAAGAACTCTAGTCTGGACTTCCTATACAAATCCATTTTAGCAGATCAATGGAGTTGGATTCAGGAGGAACATGGATTCAAATCTTGCCTCTGATCCTTACTAACCTTGGATAAGTCTTTCTAAGCCTCAGTCTTATGACCTCTAACATGGAGGTAATAATACCTACTGTACAGGGCTATTGTGAGGATCAAATAAGATCACACATATAAAGCAAACCTTGAAGTACTGTATGGGGGACAGGTAGGTGATACAGTGAACAGAGCACTGGCCCTGGAGTCCGGAAGACCTGAGTTCAAATCCAACCTCAGACACTTGACACACTTACTAGCTGTGTGACCTTGGGTAAATCACTTAACCCCAATTGCCTTGCCTTCTACCCTCCCAAAATTTAAAAAAAAAAGTGCCACATGGGCAACTCCATGTTGCAGTGGATAGAGTGCCAGACCTGGAGTCAGGAAGACTCATCTTCCTGAGTTCAAATGTGACCTCAGATGTTTACTAGCTGTGTGACCCTGGGCAAGTCACTGAACCCTATTTGCCTAAGTTTCTTCATCTGTAAAAAAAAAAAAAACTAGAGAAGAACATGGCAAACCACTCTAGTATTTTTGCCAAGAAAACCCCCAATGGAGTCACAAAGGGTCAGACATGACTCAGACTGATGAATAATGACAACAAAGTACTGTATACACATGGGTTATTGTTACTCTTAGGCTGTTCCATCATTTTTTACTTTAAGTGATAGCATTCAATATTTAATGTAAAGAGCACTAGGCTTGGGGTCAGAAAAATCTAAGTTTCAGTCTTAATTCTAATAAATGAGACCTGTGGTTCTCAAAGGATATGCTGGGAATCTCTAGCCTCTATCTGCAGATGAAACTTTTTTTATCCCCATTCTTTCTGGCGTGGCATGAAGAAGTTACAACAGCAATTCTGTCTGCAGAGGGGCAAAGCCAAGTCCTCCCCTCCCAATACTGGATGGAGGAGTCGAGGAATTTCAAGAACTGGAATCTGAAGCTATATGGCACTGTGGACAGAGTGCCAGCCCTGGAGTCAGCAGGACCTGAGTTCAAATCTGATCTGAGATACTTCCTAGCTGTGTGACTCTGGGAGAATCACTTAACCCTGTTTGCCTCAGTTTCCTCATCTGTAAAATGAGCTGAAGAAGGAAGTGGCAAACCACTCCCATATCTCTGCCAAGAAAACCCAAATGGGCTCAGGAAGAGTCAGACATAATTAATCAACTAGATAACAACAACCAACCCGGAACATCCCCCACCTCAAATCCTTCTTTGTTTACCACTTAAATATTCTGTGTGCTGTCCTTCCTTATAACAAAGAATAGGCTGAACAAAGCAAGTTTGAGAACCATTGAATTAGGTCAAGCATTTAAATGTCAGTACAAGTATACCTTATTTTATTGTGCTTTGTAGATATTGTGGTTTTCACAAAATGAAGATTTGTGGCAACCCTGCATCAAGCAAATTTATTGATGCTATTTTCCCAGCAGGATGTGCTCACATCGTGTCTCGGTGCCACATTTTGATAATTCTCGCGATATTTCAAACTTTTCCATTATTATTATGTATGATGTTATGGTGTTCTCTGATCAGTGATCTTTGATGTCACTATAATAATTCTTTTGGGGATCTGTGAACCTCATCCATATAAGATTGTGAACTTGATCAATAAATGTTCTGACTGCTCAATCAACCAGCTGTTCCCTCATCGCTCTCCCTTTCCTCAGGCCTCCCTGTTCCCTGAGACACAACCATGCATATGAGGTGGTTTGTTTGTTTGCTTTCTGCTTCTTAATTTATCTTTTTAAAAATTTAAACATTCAGCTTTTGAAATATTGAGTTCCAAATTCTCTTCCTCCCTAGACCCTCCCCCACCATTAAAAAGACAAGCAATACATCCATTAGGAATGGGAAGACATGCAAAACATGGAAAATACATATGTAAAGAGCACAGCTATTTAACTAAAGTAATTTATACAGGTGGTTGTGGTTTGGTTAATTAATTTTTTTTTCTCTGTGCTTCTCACTTAGTAGATAGTTAATAAATGTTTGTTGAACTCTGGAATTCCATTTCACAAACAGACCTTCTATCTCTAGTTCATCAGTTAGCCAGATATGGTCCAGGGAAGCAAAACTTCCATTACAGAGAGTCCTGGGGTGAGAGTTCTAATTTCAGCTCCTGTTAGAATGTTGTTCAGGCACTCAGTCAGGCTATTAAGCACTTTGTATATGCCACTGTGCTGGGCTCTGGGGATACCAAGGTAAAAACACTATCTTTTCCCCCAAAAAGGGAAGGGGAAGGGAGTCAGCATTTATATATAGTACCTACTCTGTGCCAGGCCCTATGCTAAATACTTTTTACAAGCATTATTGCATTTAGATCCTTCTGAGGTCAATCCCTTGGCTCCTCCATCCCCTCATTTTATTCTTGTCTTACCCAGGACTGGGATGGGAGGACTTGGCTTCACCCCTCTGCAGACAGAGTTGCTGTTGTAACTTCTTCATGCCACACCAGAAAGAACAGGGAGAAAAAGTTTCATCTGTGTTAGAGGCTAGAGATTCCCAGCATATCCTTTGAGAACCACAGATCTCATTTATTAGAATTAATACTGAAACTTAGATTTTTCTGACCCCCAGCAATCTTACTAGGTGGGTATTATTTATTCCTGTTTTACAGTCGAGAAAATTGAGTCAACCAGAGGCTAAGTGACTTGCCCAGGGTCACGGAGCTAGTATGTTTGAGACCAGATTTGAACTCAGGTCTTCCTGATTCCAGGACCTGCATTCTCATTTACTGCACCAGCAACTAGCATATATTCTATTGGGAGAGATGGCATGTAAATAACTATGAGTAACCATGTACCCCACCAGAAGGGAAGTTTGGCAGTCCTGTCAAGGACGGCCCTGGTACCTCATGTGCTTTGAATGTCTAATGAAAACCCCTAGAAATGGGATGTTGATTAGCCATTCACTAGCCCCCTCTCCTTGCTCCATTTCCCTCCTCTCTCTCCTTTTTCTCTCAGAGGTTACTCAGCCTCAGCCCTCTCTGTATGTAGGAAATATCACAGGACTGCCTTTATGAGCAAGCCAAGCTTCCCTGAAGGGTGGGGCTACATACAAGATATATGCTGAGAAAATGGAAATGAATCTCAGAGGGACGCTCCTTGAAGACAGAGACTATTTCATTTTTGCTTTTGAATCTTCAGCACTTAACTCAGTGCCTGACACAGTAGGTGGTTAATAAATACTTGTTGACTGATGATTGAGGTCTGGAAAACTCTCCTCTGCATCCTAGTGTGATGTGCATACCATGATTATAACAAACTTGCATTGGCTCTCAATGAAGAAAAATGTACAAAATGGTAGAAAAGTGATTCATAAGGATAAAGGGCAACATTCAGAAGAATAAGTGGCAAGGCAATGAAAATGAATAATGGATTTACACAAGGCATCTCTTCTTCACGTGGTATTACCTTCCACCCAAATATTTCTAATTGCTTGACAAATATTCAGCCTTCCCATGTTCACAGATGGTAAAAATGGATACACTCAGAGCAACTGGCTCATCCAAGCCCCAAGGAATATCTCCCAGAATTCTTGAGACCCTTGTCACAGTCTACTTATCTAATAAAAATGTCATTGGAGAGAAAAAGAGGTCAGAAGCAAGAATGTCATAGAGGAACGGACTGAGCTAGAGTCAGATTCCACCAGAGAGCCAATTGGCCTAAAAATGCATGATCACAAAGTGATTTTTCATGTGTGTTTCAGACAAATGAGATTTTGACTGCAAAATTGGAGTGCTGGGTTGATGGTGCCAGGCTTCTAGGGTAAGTAGATGGTGGCGTTGTTAGGATGACTTTCTTGAGTGACCAAGTCACTTTATTTTAAAACATATATATTTTATTGTTTGTTATTTGTTACTGTTTATCTGTAATATCAGAGCTAAATTCAATTTACTCTTTAAAATGGGTAGAAGACAAGGAACAAACACTCTTAGGAGATAACAGCATTCTTCATTTTCTCTTGGTCTGAGGTTCCTCTAAAGGGAGAGAGCCAGACTAAAACATTACTGTCACTTCTAGCTTGAATATTTCTATGATTCTAGGAATTGCTTGGAAGGCTGATGTCAGGAACTCAATCTTAAGGAAGAGTATGGAAAAAATTGAGTCATATTTCAGCTTTAACCTCTAAAATTCATTCGTTTCCACTAGGTGAAGAATGTGAAATACTAAAACTTGTTACAGTGACTGACAAAAACGAGTGAAGTTAAAAGGCATTTTACCATAGTTTAAATGTATGTCCATTAATTTCCTAAAGAATAATAAAGCTGTGTACAAAATGCTATGTCTGATTCTTGCCTCTGCCGTCACACTCCAACTTAACCCTATTTAAAACACTCAGAAGAATGGAAGTGTGTATATTTTTACCTAAAAAAACTGCTCTTATGTAGCTTTCTAGGTGTTACTTTTCTAAGCTCTGAGAAAATCTTAGTTCTGTATTTTAAAAGCCCCTGCCCACCACGCTTGAGATAAATGACAAATGTTTGTATAAAAAAGCTTAAATTTGAGCTTTTATTAACTCATTGTTTTTAACCTCAATACTTTTCTTTAAAGTTACAAACTTCACTTTTAAAAAAAGTTCTTCCTTGGGGTGGCTAGGTGATGCAGTGAATAGAGCACCAGCCCTGAAGTCAGGAGTTCCTGAGTTCAAATCTGGCCTCAGACACTTAACACTTACTAGCCGTGGGACCTTGGGCAAGTCACTTAATCCCAATTTCCTGCCCTCCTCTCTCCAAAAAGCAAATAAAAAAAAAAGTTCTTCCAAGATTTTTCGTTTATGTTTGTCAGATTGCTCATTATCTCACTAGGTTGCAGCTGGGGAGCCTCACTTGGGATACCTGACCTGGCATTTAAAGACGTTGAAGGGCTAACTCCTTCTCATAAATCACAGCCTTTGAGGGCTTGAGGACCCTCGAGTTCATGTAGTTCAGTGTTTCCCCAATGCAGGAAATTTTTACCAGCCCACAAATATTTTGCTACCAATGATCACCTCTCTGGGCCTCAGTCTTCTCATCCATAAAATTAAAAAATTGCACTAAATAATCCCAAAGGCCCTTCTAGAACTACAATCTGCTTTGAAAAACGCTCATCTAGTCTGATCATTGCCTCAGTTTTCCTTATTTTAAAAGGGAGAATGTCCACCTCAAAGTACGGTTTTATATTAGTTATTTATGTCAGTTACATTAGCTTCCTTTATGTCCCAACTAAAATCCTTTCCTTTACTGGAGACCGTCCCCATCCCTTCTAATTTCCAGCACCTTTCCTCTCTTAATTATTTCCTATTTATCCTATGTGTTGCTTGCTTTGCATATACAGTGTATTTATTTGAATGCTGTCACTCCCATTAGATTGTAGGCTCTTCGAGGGGAGGGATTGTCTTTTGCCTTTTTGTATCCCCAGCGTTTAGCACAGTGCCTGACACATACTTAAAACATGCTTGTTGATATTTATTAAGAGAAAACAAAGGAAGATAGACATTTTAGCTCTACTATATTTAAACTAATAGAATTCAGATTGTATAAAAGCAAGTTATGACATGATAGGGGCCTAGTGTATGTAGAGGCAGGTCGTATTGTAGAAAAAATCCTGAGAATCAGAAGACATCTGTCTTAGTAGTGACTTTGCCACGATCAGTATGAACTTGAGTAAGTTACTTAACTTTTCTCTGTGTTTCAATTTCTTCATCTATAAATTGGGGACAATAATACCTGCTATTCCTACTTCACAGGGTTGCTTCATGATTCAAATGAATATGGAAGCATTTTGAAAAATTGAAAGCATTAAAGATGTATTTCATTACATGTCAGACTCTCAAATATATTTAGAATTAGAAAAAGTTTTTAAAAACCTGGGATCCATGAAATAACATATGTGAGTATAATTTCTAAATCTTCGAGAAAAAAGTCATACATGCATTTAAATTCTGGTTACTGCATATTTGGAAAGTGAGTGGAATAGGAATAATGATGACATAGTTCTATCAGATGTGGGATATGCAATTATGGCTGTTCTGCGCCCTCCCTAGAGTCTTACAAAAGTCTACTGGGTGAAGATTGAGGGGTCTCAGGTGGGAGGCAAATGGTCCCAGAAGCAAAGTGTGAGTGTGAGTGTAAGTGAGCTAATCCTCAAACATGCCCATGTTGGTAGTCACGGGATCCTGATAACATGGTCCCCATGTTCCAACCTTTACCCCAATTCAATTGATCCTATACACTGCTTTTTGTATTTCGAGTGATTAGTAGAGTGTTTTGCCTACTGTTGTTCAGTCATTTGGTCATGTCAGATTCCACATGACCCTCCTATGGTGTTTTCTTGGCAAAGATACTACAGTGGCTTGCTGTTTCCTTTTCTAGTGGATGAAGATAAAGAGAGATTAAGTGACTTGCCCAGAGTTACACAACTAGTGAGTGTCTGAGGCCTGATTTGAACTCAGGTCTTCCTGTCTCCAGGTCTAATGCCACCTAGCTGCCTTCACATAATTAGCATCTAATAAATTATTTGAATATAATTTATATTAAATAAATGTTCACTCATTCATTCATTTATTCATTGTTTCAGTTCAGTTTCCCTAAAATATTATCTTCATCATATGACTTCCCTGATAAAAGACCTTCAGTGACTCCCCATTGCTTATAGAATTAAACCCAAACTCCTTGGCCTGGTGTTCAAGAAACTTTATAATCTGGCTCCATCTACGTTTCTACTATATAAATTTCTTCTTCTGGTTACATCTTGATTCTCCATATCTTTCCACGTCTATGCTGGTAGCCTTCTCACCCTGGAGATTCCTCCACTTTTGTATCCCCCTCTGCCAGTTTGTGAGTTCCTACCCAGGACTGCCATTTCAGGAAGTGCCTAGGCCATCCATACTCACTTCTTTCCAGGCTCTGCTCTTGACTCTCAGGACTTTTCCATCTGGTCCCTAGGCAGGTATTTTCTCCCTCTACTTTCCAACTACCTTTTATGCCTTACCTTTCCGCATTAACTATAGCACTATTAAAGTACTGACTTCTTTCTGATGCTACCAGCCCTCGTTTGGCTTTGAAGGTACTTAGAATTTCCTCCAGTTTCATCTGCTCTGTGTGGATAAAAGTTTTTCTTCTCCTTGGTTCACTAGAAACAAAGGTACATTTAAAAAAATTTTATTTATATGTAAGGAAAAAAGATAAAACATTTTCAAATAGTCACTACAAAATTGATGAATTATGGGGCATGAAGTAGTAGAAAGCACATTGGACAGGGTGTCCTATCTCAGTTGCTATTTGTGGGTTTTTTTTTTTGGTCTTTTTAGAGAGGGAAGGCAGGGCAAGTGACTTGCCCAAGGTCACACAGATAGCAAGTATTAAGTGTCTGAGGTCAGATTTGAACTCAGGTCCTCCTGACTCCAAGGCTGGTGCTCTATTCACTGTGTCACCTAGCCGCCCCTTAGTTGCTATTTCTGCTAAAAATAGCTATGTTGGTTTAGGCAAGCCATGTCCCTTCTATGGGCCTCAGTTCCCTCATCTGTAAGTTAAGGTGCTTGAGTTGTGTCTTCTCCAAGGCCCCTTCCACGTTTAACATTTTATGCCCGTGTTCTTTGAATCTCTCTCTACTATCTAGTTAGAGATGCCTGGCACAGTTTCTGAGGACTCCTTGGCTCTCATCTCATGGAGCACTGGTCTCCTTTTTGGAATATTTCTTTACACACACACACACACACACACACACACACACACACACACACACACACACACACAGAGTCACTCACTCTGAGTGCCCTGTATTGTAGGTACTTAATAAATGAATGCTTGCTTACCCTTTCTGGGCCTCATTTGTAAAATAGGGAATTGGAATAAATGACCTTTGAGGTCATCTAGACTCACGGTCCTGTCATCCTTTTGTATCTCCTACATCTACATAAACTTTATCCAGACTTTGAGTCCCATTTCCAATTCACTTCCGTCCACCAGGCCTTCTCCCACCTCCCCAGAAGTGGTCACACCTCCCTCTGAATTCCTCCTGCACCTATCACTTCCACACTTGTCTTTGCTATTGGTCTGTTTACATATGTCTTATCTTCCTAACTAAAATGTAAACTCTCAGAGGAACAAGTGGCCGTGTTTATTCTTCTCTGTTTTCCCATAAAGCCTACAGGAATGACTCGTATGCGGTAATGTAGACAATAGCAAGAGTGACAACAACAATGGTAGGTAGCATATATGTAGTGCTTCAAGGTTTGCGAAATGTTTTATATGTATGCTCTTTCTCGATTCTAACAACAACCTGGTAAAGCAGATGTTGTTATAAGCTTCATTTTACTGAGGGGGTCACTGAGTCTGAGAAAGGTTGTGACTTAGGCAGGGTCAAACAGCCAGTAAGTGTCTGAGGTAGGATTAAAACTCAGATCTTCCTGACTCCAAGTCCAGTACCTTGTCCACTATATCACCTCGCCATGCCAGACAATCATGGAAATATTTGTTGATCCATGGCCTGAAATGGAAAAAACCATGACTATTGAAGAGAGATACACAGTTTGCTAATGTCATTTAAATCTTTAACTTTACTATTCTTGTAAAGTTGCTATGTGTGTTTGATGATACATAAAAAATTATTTTCAACCCACTAGAGATTAAATGAGCTATTTAAAATTCAAGTCTCGCAAACAAATCCCCTGAGGTGCACAGAGAACATTCCCCTCCTGATACTTCCCTACAATTAGAGCAGATTCTTCAGATAAAGTAAAAAATGCAAGCAAGATGACTATAAATAGTACATTTCTTCCATATTTAATGAGCTATGTTATAAACTACAAGCCCCCACACAAATTAGCCTAATGCCAGATGATGCCTGAAGGCAGTGGTAAGATGCTGTTGGAGAATCCTAGGGTGGGAAGAGACTTTGTGATCCCTGTCTAGGGTGATCCTTTTCTTCCAAATAGAACCACATCTAGACTATCCCTATGGAAGGAGATTAGTCCCATTCTGATTCAGCTCACTCTTTAGTATACAGAACTGAGACAAAATACTAACAAGAATGATTTGGGGGAAGGAGGGGCTCCCGTTCTGCGACTTTATTGGAGTCACTCCCCATAAATAATTATAGTAACTCACATTCACATAAAGCTTTATCATTTATTTTCCTCAAAGCAACCATGTTGGTTACCACCATTGTAAGGTGAGGGGAAAATGACAATTTCACAGTTCAGAAGTAACAGAGAACAGCGCTGATCCTAGGCTTTCTCCATTCGTAGTCTAGGATTTTCTTTCAGCCTACCAGATCATTTCTGCATTTAATGCTTCAAGTCTGAATAGGGGAGAAAAGCCCCGTTGTCTGCCCTTTTAGACAGTATGACTTTCAAATGGGAGTCACGCATTAAATCACTTGTATTTTTCTTAGGATGTTAATTTTTAAATTCTTTTATAGAATCTTAGAATTGGAAGGAATATTAGAGTGTACCAGGGGTGGGGAACCTGTGGCCCTTGAGGTCCTCAACTTTGATGGACTACACGTGGCCTCAAGGCTGCAGGTTTTCCACCCCTGGACTTCTCTCCTAATGCTTTCTTAGAAGAAATAACAAACATGGAGAGGCATGGTAGTGTAATGAAGTCATAAGCTCCTGGTTTCAACTCTTTTTCTGAATACTCGATTGATGTGACTCTATGTTAAGTTTCCATTTTCTGATCTGTAAAATAGAAACAGTGAGTTGAATTCTATGCCATAGGGTTGATGAGGAATAGCCTTTCTAAATACTAATAATTAGTACAATGATAATGATAATAATAATAGCTAGAATTTGTATAGCACTTTAAGGTTTGCAAAGCATTTTACAAATATCGTCTTATTCGACGTGGCATAATGTATAGCATGCCAGTTTTGCAGTCAGGAAGATATGAGTTCAAATCTAACCTCAGACACTTACAACCTGTAAGATCCTGGGCAAGTCACTTAACTCCATTTGCCTTGGTTTCCTCATCTGTAAAATGAACTGGAGAAGAAAATGGCAAGCCATTCCAGTATCTTTGCCAAGAAAACTCCAAGTGGGGTCAAGAAGTTTCAGACATGACCAAAACAACTCATTCATGAAGATATTTCCATTGAAGAAGTATCCTATCCATCCAGGTTTTAATAATGATAAGGAAGCTAATAAGATAGGAGTTGCCAATAAAATTTTATTTCTGCAGTAATCATTAGATACATATCTGAGAACCTCAAGTGTAGCTAGCTCAGTCCTACCCTGCACTTCTGTGGGAGAAAGGGAAAGAGGCAACAAAATTTGGTCTCTACAGCATCAGGTCTGCTGCCCTGCACAGGTCTCAGAGAATGTTCGTCTGAGAGAGATATTTCCATCTTCCTTTCGGGGGAAAGACAGCATGGATTAGTGCAAAGAACACTGGATCTGGAGCAATTTCCTCCTCCGTAAAAATCAGCCTGGGAAGATAGGCTGGATGGAGTCAGCTTACAAAGGGCTTTAAATGCCAAATAGAGGAATTTTTATTTTATCCAAGATCTCTTTAAAGTCCCATCCTACTCAAGATCCTGTGACCTACTGCCCTTCTGATCTATCAACTAACTGCTGTAAACTCTAGGGCAAAAGTCTTTATTACTCAAAAGAGAAACTTTGCGGTTTACTGATTCATATTATAGATCATGGATTGAAACTGGAAAAAAAAATCTTTTGCCTCAAAACCTCTCAGAAAGTATGAGATGTATAATCTGTGGGGCAAATAGGATAGGAACAGAAACTTTTTTTTTCTTGTTTTTAATGATGAAACCAAATTACTTGCTACTACAAAAGCCCCTCCTTTTAACACTGATATTACCCTGGTGCTGCCATATGTGAATCTCAAACCCTGTGATCTTGGAATAATCAAAAAGGCAGGTAACCCAAGGAAAAATGGGAGGACAGAAGGATGATGGGCATAAAAAGGATGCAGTGTATTACCAATGATAGTGTGTACACAAAAAGTAGAGTATAATACACTCTCATGAATATGTATGCCTGGAAAATATAGGCTACTTAATATAGCAAGAGTGACCAATAGCAGAGAGACAAACTAAGTGCTTTACTTTATTCATAAACTATTAGAGGAGGGTATCCACTGTACTTGATAGATCTTCCATAAAGGACTTCCTCATAGAGGTGGTGTGGTCCAGTAGAAAAAGCCATAGCTCTGGATTCAGAGGACCTGGGTTCAAATTCTACCTCTGTCATTTATTAGTTAGTCAATAAACATTTACTAAGAGCCAACTATGTGCCTGACTGAGTGTTGGGAATACAAAGAAAGGTAAAAGACAATCCTTGCTCTCAAGGAACTTACAATATAATGGGTGACCTAGCTGTGTAACGTTGGGCAAGTCATATAGGCCTCAAGCTCCTTATACATAAAATGAGGGGATTGAACTAAATGGTCTCTAGAGTCCCTTACAGTGGACCGGCTCTCAACTTATGATCCTATGGAATGGGTAAGACCGATCTTGGATTGGCATCCACACTGGTAGAAGGATTGAATATGCTGATGACATTATTCTGTTTAAAGTCAATTAAATTTAAAAAGGGACAGGTAAACAAGAAATTTAATAGCTGTTCTTTAACTTCCAGGGTACCAGAACATATTCTTTTTTTTTGAAGGTAACATCTAGATATAGTGAAAAATAAAGATAGGAGGGCCATGAAAACAGATGTCTAGGGTTTGCATGTCTAGTGCACATAATTGGTGTGGTCTAACTTCAGTCATTTTTCAAGTTGACATATATGCTGTAGGCAGTGTTTGTGGCAACAGATAAGGAGGCCCCCTTGTAAGGAATGGAACTGGGTTGTGTGTTCACTTACCAGAATGGAGAAGCCGGCGGGACGCAACATGGTACAGGGGAAAGAGATGGCTCTAGGTCTTGGGTTCAGATTCCATCACTGATACTATCTACATGACCTTGGGTAAGTTTAACCTCCTGGGTCCTCAGTTTTCTTATCTGAAAGAAAGGCGTTGGACTTTATGACTTTGAGGTCCCTCCTAGCTCTAGATAGATGAGATAACTAGGTGGTGTAGGGGACAGAGCATTGGACCTGGAGTTAGGAAGACCTGAATTCAAATCTTGCCCTAGAGACTTACTAACTGTGTAGCCCCAGGCAAGTCATTTGGAATTCCATCTACCTCAGTTTCTTCATCTGTAAAATGAAGATAATAACACCATATACCTTGTAAGATTGTATAAAGGAGTAAATGAGATAATATATGCAAAGTGCTTTGCAAATCTTAAAGCACTATATAAATTCTAGCTATTCTGGTGAGTCTATGAACTGGGCAGCTTGCATGAAAATACATGGAAATGGCTATGAATCCAACTTCTCTGTTCTTACTAATTTTTTCTTTTCTATCAATATACATCGGTTCATTGAACAGCTACTTTTCTGATTTTTGGAGGTCCAGACTTGGATCACCCTTCCCTTCGATTTCCTCCTTCCTTTTTATTGGATCTTCTCTCCCTCCCAAACTTCCTGGGGTGTGATGGAGCTAGCTCTAGCCAGAGTGGATTTTTAAATTTTCAGCATGAGCATCTATGTAGTTGGAAGCCGGAAGAATATGAGCTCCTTAGCAGAAGATAATCTTTTTTTAAAAAGAAAATTATTTATTTATTTTTAGTTTGCACCATTCACTTCTATAAGATTTGGGTTTCCAAATTTTCTCCCCATCCCTCCCCTTCACCCACCCCAAGACAGTGTACAATCTGAGCAAAAGGTCATCTTGAGACCAGAGATGGTTTTGCCCAGGTCCCTCACTAGCTGGAAAGCCTTTGTCTAAGATGACATTCCTCAGATACTTAGTCTGTCTGGAACTTGTTTGCTTCTGTTAATTCACACGTTGTTTCAATGTAAGCCTCCTGAGGGTGGTGGCTACTTTTGCCCTCTTTTGCATCTCCATCATTTAGCACAATGCCTAGCACATAGCAAGCACTTAATCAATTCTTGTTGATAGAACTTTGTATCCTCCATTTCCAGCATATTTGGGGATTGATAGACATTTGTTGAATGGAACTGAAAATGTTGAAAAAAAAAATGCTGAGCTGGAGCTAGAACCAGGACTCTCAGTTCCTTATCCAGAACTCATTCCATTGTATCAGGTAGCCAAAGAACGTGTGCTAATTAGATCATGAGCTCCTTGAGAACAGGGGCTGGGTTTTTTTGTTTTGGGTTTGGGTTTTTTTTTTTTGGCCATTTTTTTGTAATCCTAGCACTTGTCACAGTGCCTGGGACAAAGAAGGCACTTTCAAAATGTTTATCGACTGATTGGTTGACTTGAATAAAAACCACTCTAATACTCAGTATCTCAGTTGGAATTTAGGAGTGCTTCATGTTGAGTTCTGGGTGCCATGTTAAATTCCTTCAAGATAGGAACTGTTTTAAAAGTTTTTTCTTTGTATCACCAGTACTTGGCATTCAATGCCCAGCACACAGATGGCACAAAATAAATGCCTATTGAATTGAAAGTTACCTGAAATTTTTGTTGGTCAGCAGTTTATAGAGTGGTGCATTTATGGGATTGAAGGAATAATAGAGGGGGAGGCAGAAGCCAGTAGTACCTGGTGTCACAGAAAAAGGGAAATAAGAAAATATAGACCAGTTAGTTATTCTGGGTAACGAAGGATATGTTCTGAGATAAGAATGTATCAGTCAGCTATGACCAAACCACTTCTGGCACATGAACATTGAAAGCAGACCATATGTGGGCTGGTGAGCTAGGGATAGGGATGACAACCGGACCTGAGATTTCATCAGTATAAGGAGTTTGACTCTTTCTGTAATTTAGAGTACAATTTCCTAGAGTACTGGGAAGTTAAGTGAGTTGCCCAGGGTGATACAAGCCAGTATGTGTCACAGGTAGAACTTCAAGGCAGGTCTTCCTGGTTCTGAGGCTGACTCTTTATCCATTGTACCACACTGCCTCCCATGTTTCAGAAATTTGGGAAAAGCATATTTTCAAAATCCCATTTAGAAATGTCTCTTAATAGTAATGAATCTATAAAACTTGGAAATCTTCAAATAAAACTGTCTAAACATAAATAGTTATTATAGTCGGGCTATTCACAAAATGTATTCTTTGGATGGCATGTACCAATTATTAGTTTCAAAGCTTATGATTTCTGCCATAGAGCCTAATTAAGTATTTCAGTTTTGTGATATGTGGAGCCTTCTCCAGACAGGGTGTGTTTGTTGATACTGGCACCCTGACTTTGCATGGGAAGTATTATTGCTTAGAACAAAGAGTGAGAAGGAGAGAGAGAGAGAGAGAAAGAAAGAACTCATGCACACATATGTAAAAATATTTGTCTACCTACCAAGAACACAAAGAAATTTTTTTATTGAAAGGTTACTCTGCCTAATGCAGTTAATTGCTTGGATTTTATATTTTGCTTTCTTTCCAGTAAGAGGATGTTCCTAAGATTATAACTTTAGAACTGGAATTGTCCTCAAGGCCATTTAGTTGAACAACTTGATTTTACAGATGAAGAAACTGAAGTTGAAAGAGATTAAGTAATTTGCCCTGGGTCCAGGAGTGTGGTAGAGCCCATTATATCTGCCTCTCTTGAGCAGATTAATTAAAATTTCAGTGTGAGCATTTACACTGTAGTATCTGAATTCATCAAATGTTATAAATAATCAGGGTTTGACTCATTGTTTAGTTGATTGTCTACTCTAGACTTAAGAAACTGATGGAGAGGAAGCTAGGTGGCACAGTAGAGCATGGGCCTTGGAGTCAGGAGGACCTGAGTTTGAAAATGACCTCAGATTCTTGACACCCTTGCTAGCTGTGTGACCTTGGGCAAGTCACTTAACCCCAATTGCCTTTCTTTCTCCCCTCCAAAAAGAAAGAAAGAAAGAAACTGATAGAGAAAATGTTAACATGAAGGTTAAACTTATAAAGTGTATATTGCTTTTCAGAGAGCTGGTTGTTAAACATTTACTGGCACACCCTTGCCTGAGTGAGGTAGTTAGCAAGTTTCTGAGGCAGAATCTGTCTTCCTTATCTACCATACCACCTGGCTGCCTTCACTAGGTGTAGAAATAGAAGTGTATGGAGTTGCCCTATATGTCCACATCAGTAAGACAAGTGTGACAGAAATTGGAAAGTGTGCCCCTGTTAATAGCCACAAATGTCAGGGGTCGTACTTACTGAAGGAAAAAGGTTGTTTTAGGGTTTGGAAGTGTCTCCAAATTCCCTTGCTTGAAGCCCAGAGAAATGTCAATCTTCTGAGACATTGGAGAGTCCCTTAACTCCTGGCCAGTCTCATTTTGTAAGATAGGATAAGGACTTGACCTAGAATTTATTGGAATAGGGAATTCACAGGTGAGGAAACACTTCTCCCAGTGCTGGTTCACACCTCCACAGCTTTTCTCTTAGAAAATGGCCTAAATCACTAAGAGGTTAAATAAATTCTGTGGTTGGGGGTGATGTCACATAGTCAGGAAATTTCAGAGACAAAACCTGAACGCAGGTCTTCCTTGATGTCTATCATGTTAGAAGTTAGGTCCTCTTATTAAGCATTAAACCTCAAAGCCACAAAACACTTTCAGCCTCAGACCTAGGAAAGGTCATACTGATCTCACCTTTAATGGTTTGAGAAAACTATTCCCAGAGCACTAAAATTTTCTGGCCTCAAATTTTAACTGGTGGTGAATTTTTTTGGAGGGATGAGAGAGAGAAGGGGGGGTGAGCAAAAGAGAGAGAGACACACACACACACATACACAGAGACACAGAGGAGAGAAAGAGAGAAGAAAGACAGAGAGAAGAGAGAGAGAAGAGACAGAGAGAGGAGAGAAAGACAGACAGAGGGACAGACAGAGAGACAGAAGATAGAGAAAGAGACAGGAGAGAAGACAGACAGAGACAGGTAGAAGAGAGAGACACAGAAGAGAGGGATAGAGAGGAGAGAGACAAGAGAGAGGAGAGAGAGAAGAGAGAGAGAAGAGAGAGAGAGAGAGAAGAGAGAGAAACAGAGAGAAGAAAGAGACAGAGAGAGAGAGAAGAGAGAGAAACAGAGAGAAGAGAGAGAGAGAGAGGAGAGAAATAGAGAGAAGAGAGAGACAGAGAGAGGAGAGAAATAGAGAGAAAAGAGAGACAGAGAGAGAGAGAAGAGAGAGAAGCAGAGAGAAGAGAGAGACAGAGAGAGAGAAGAGAGAGAGAGATGGAAAGGCTGAGTGCTTTCTGATCCTAGCAGCATTAGCTCCCAGAGTCCTTTAGCGGTGGGAACCCAAATTTCTTACCTCAGAGTTGTTTTCTGGGGTTGTAGGTGAGGAACTACTGACATCATTGGAAATTCCCTGCTAAAAAGTGGGCTTTCAATCGAAGAAATCATACTGAAAGAATTGTTCCCAGGATATTCATGTCTCACTGACCCTCAGAGAATATATATTTATTTTCATTTATTCATTTATTTATATTTATATATATTCTCAGAGAATGTGTGTGTTTACACATGCACATACACCAGGCACAATGCTAAAGGAATATAGGAAATCTATACACATATATGTATAAACACATACATGTGTGTGCATGAATTTTCCTTTCAGACAGGGCATGAAGGAAAACATGGACAAGGAAACCATTCTGAAAACTTTCTTTTAACCATGTGAACCTACCTTAGGAAATTTTCCTTAAGTATATCTGTATCCCACCAGAGACAAAGACACATTTTATTGAGCTGGTTTATACGCATCATTTTCCCAGGGTTTGGGAAGCCTCCTCTTAGATGGGATAAAGGCCCTTTTGGGGAGCTTGGAATCCCCAAGTGCCTTCTGACTTTCAACAGAACATTTCTTGGAATTCTGAAATAAGAAGCTTCCATTATTTTGCTCTTTCAGGAAATGATTCATAGTGTTTCCAAAATCAACAGAATCTCTCACATCTAGCAGAATATTTGAATTCCCAAGGCAGGAACCATTCCTGGCCCACACTCCACACTCTTTACTCAGCCAGGTCAAGATTTTCAGTCTTGCAGTTAGTGTCATAAGAGGAGCATTTGTTCCCAGGAGAACAAAAGTAAGAAGTGTCCTTAGGTAACAAACCTCCCTGACTTCAAAGATTCATGGATATGCTGATATTCTCATGGCCTTCCTTTTCATTCTGAGGTGATAACCCTTATCTTACATGTAATTATTTGGAAACTGAGTATTTTCTGTTATGTCAGAAGGGGTAGGAAATTGCCTCAGCCTGGCATGATGCCCAGCAAATTCCTATGATTCCAGGACACTGGGTAAAACTTTAGTTGTTACTCTAAACTAGGGCTAGAAATAGAATTTAGACAGCTAGATTGAGTAGTAGACAGAGTGCGAGATCTGGAATTCAGAAGAACTGAGTTGAAATATGGCCTCTCTTACTAGTTTTATGACCTTGGACAAGTCACTAAACCTCTGCTTGTCTAAGTTTCCTCACCTGTAAACTAAGGATGTTAATAGTACCTGCCTCTTAGGGTTATTGTGAGGATCAAATGAGATAACATTTGCAAGGTGCTTAGCATAATACAAGACGCAAAGCAGGTACCATATATAAATGCTTGCTCAGTCGTTTCAGTTGTGTCCAACCCTTCGTGATCCTATTTGGGGTTTTCTTGGCAAAGATATGGAATGAGTTACCATTTACTTCTCCAGTGGATCCATTTTGTCAGGCAATCAGAGGTTAAATGACTTGCCCAGGGTCACACAGCTAGTTAGTATCTGAGGCTGGATTTGAATTCAGGTCTTCTTGGTCCCGGAAGTACTCTATCCACTGAATCACCAGCTGTCTCCACATAAATGCCAGCTATTATTACCTGGAAGGCAATGGCCATAGCTACTCTTCCTTCCCTTCAGGAGCCATGGGGGATTGGATGCTCTCTAAAATGGCACAATCTAGAGTTCTAAGTCTTGAACTTCAGTCCTACGGTCTTTGTTTCTGCTGTGAAGGTAGGAAAAGAGGAAAGGCATATTAATTTCTGAAGGCATTTGAAACTACAAATTCCATAATCTATCAAGGGGTGAGCCTTACAAAAGTACAATGGGAGGCTACATACATAATCAGCAAACATAAAGAGTCCCCGGGGGGGCAGCATCACTTCACCCTGGGCACATTGGGAAGAAATCAGCCATCCTTTATTAATGTAAAAATAAGAACCATAATAGCAGCTGATATTTAGGTAGCATTTCAAGGTTTAACAGTTCTTTACAAACAATACCTTAGTCGATACTGAGTGTACTGATTTTCATTGGTTAGAACCTTTTTAAGACTTCCAGGGAGCTGTGTCCCAACCCTCTTATTATTACTTAAACCTCTCATTTTCCTGACAAATCAAAGGTTAGGTCTATTTGACAGCCTAAAATGTTTTGAAAGAAAAACAGGGGAGGCAGCACTTTGATGGTCCTTAAGACGATGTTGGGAAAGACCAAAGGCAAAAGGAGAAGAATATGGCGGGGGATGAGATGGATAGTGTTATGGAAGCAATGGACATGAGCTTGGGCAGACTTTGGAGGGTAGTTGAGGATAGAAGGGCCTCATGTGCTATGGTCCATGGGGTCATGAAGAGTCAGAGAGAGCTGAATAAATTACAACAACAAAGACACCAAGAATTAGGTTTAGTGAGCACACGGCAAAGAGAGCAGGCCGTGGAGTCAGGAAGGCCTGGATTCGAGTCTTGAATCTTATAGATACTGCTTATATGGCCTTGATCAAGTTCTTGATGCTGTTTGTGTCCTTGGGCAACTCTCTAAGATTGTTAATTACAGAAGAGTACTTACTCTGAATTGGTAGGAGTTTCCTCATAGAAACCTCAGCATTTCACAGGTCTAGACTTCACAAAAAAGGTAGAGAAAACAATACTTATACTATTTACCTCACAGGATTGTTGTGGTGTAAATATTTTCTAAGCTTAGGAATGCTTTGTAAATATGAATTATTATTATTATATTTATACAACCTGAAAGCTACTTTATAAAAAGAGAATAGTGGCCAATGGGACTTCCAAAACTTCCTAAAGATGTCAAAACTGAGACTCAGTTTAGGTGACACAGTTTGATGTATTGAAAAGCATACTAACTTTGTAGTCATAGTCAATAAACATTTACTGTACTAAGTGCTAGAACTGGGCTCAAACTCTGCCTTTTCTATTTACTATTTCTATGACATTACACTCATCACAACTTCTATGGGACTTATTTTTCTCATCTGTATAAGTGAGTTAGAATAAATGACCTCTGAGTTATTAACTTCAAGGTAAATTGATGATTCTGTCCAGAACTATAACTAATCATTTTGATGTTGAAGAATTAGGGATGTTGGGGCAGGTAGGTGGTGCAGTGAGTAGAGCACTGGTTCTAGAGTCAGGAGGACCTGAGTTCAAAGCCAGCCTCAGACATTTGACACTTACTAGCTGTGTGACCTTGGGCAAGTCAATTAACCCCAATTACCCTGCCTTCCCCCCTCCAAAAAGACCAAAAAAAAAAAAAGAAGGAATTAGGGATGCCTCAAAGTCACTGAAGTATCAATGGAAGAAAGTGAGTACTAGGTGGGAAAGTATGCAACTGCTGTCAGTAACTTCTAAATTCTAGTGTCCTGATACAAAGACCCAGTCACCACACCCTAGTTAATAGTCCTTTCCTATAATTTTCCCAAGGTCATACACCTGGTAAATGTTGGAACCAGGATTTTGAGGTAGGTCTCCTGACACCAAGTCCAATGTAACTTCTCTCAGATAAATGCTTAAATGTGAACACCCTCCTTTCCCTCACTTTTCTTGTTGTTTAGTTGTTTTCAGCTGTGTCCAACCTTTTGTGACCCCTTTTGGGGGTTTTTGGGCAAAGATACTGGAGTGGTTTACCATTTCCCTCTCCAGCTCATTTTACAGATGAGGAAACTGAGGCAAACAGGGTTAAGTGACTTGCCTAGGGTCACACAGCTAGTAAGTGTCAAGTGTTTGAGGCTGGATTTGAACTCAGAACTTCCTGACTCCAGGCATGGCACTCTATACACTGCACCTAGCTGTCTTACACCCCATTACATCCCCATTATAACTAATAACCTGGTGACACAAGACCAGTTATTCAAATGTGCTTTAAGTATATAGAGGCAGCCCCTAGCAAAAATGATTTCTTTTCCCTGAAAATGTTTTTGTTGTTGTCACATGGATAAGTGCCTTAATTTACATTCCCCCACCCACTCTCAATGTATTCTCTGCAACTATAAAAACTTTTTAAAGTTCTCCATTGGCTTTAGGAGATGATTCCAGCAAAATCTCTCTGTGACCTTGACATCTGGACTGCTACATTTCCCCAACAGATGTACCTTGATAAAATAGACCTTTCAATGGCAATGACCTTAAAAATATGAAGCTCTCTGTTCACAGCTGCTACTGCTTCAGGCTCTTATGCAATCAAAAAAACAGAAGGAAAGGGGAAAAAATATGTGAAAGGAAGTAGCTCAAATAGGACTGTGGAAAAGTTTTAGAAAGACATGGTCTAACCCAGTTCATTAAACATAATCTTAAGAAGATAATAGAATTTGGAGAGACAGGGGAAAAAAGGAAAGAAGGAAGGAAGAAAGAAAAAGAAGGAAGGAGAGATTGCAAAATAACATTTGTGTAAGAAGAATCTTGACCTTGAAGAAATTCCCATATTCCTATGGTAGCTGCCTTGAATTGTTGAAAAGTGGGCTGCAAAGAAAGAACAATAACTTGCTGTGCAAAGAAAAGAAATATTTTATCTGTTATACTAGAGTAAACTCTTTTTCTCCAGAGAATTTTAATGCATATACTGCTACTGGGACTTTAGTATAGCACCAGGGTCACTCCACTCTTGTATAGAGGGCCCCTGGAAAAACTACACCAGATTTATGGTACTCTGTGGTTTTGCATTTACTCAAAATCATGGCTCATTAGCCCCTACTAATAACTAGTCAGCCAGAGGACACAATTAGCTCAAAATAAAAGGTTTCTTAAAAAATGAAATATCATAGTAAGAAAAATTGCAATAGATAGTGCATATGTGTGTGTGTGTATGTGTGCATGTGTGTGTGTGTGTGTGTGTGTGTGTGTGTGTGTGTATAGTTTGATAATCCTGGGATATTCTCTTTCAAAATTAAACATACCATCAATGGGAAGAGTGAACATGTCTAAGGAGCACGTGTGATGGGGTATATGCATAGGGGACATATAAGGTCAAGGCACATAGAGTACCATATGGCTAGGACACTGGTATGAAATGGTACATATGTGGTGAACACATGTAGGCATTACATCACATTCAGGGGCACCCATGTGGGGTACATGTGTGATACCAGGATGTATAAGTGAAGCTCACACACAGAGAGCCTGTGTGGCCAAGGGCAACAGGGCAGCTGGGAGGGGAAGATCCATACTTACAACACTGCAAGGTTATTAATTTCTTTTGGGGACAATCCTGCATCCCACTGGGTATGGCATATGGTCTCTGCTAGGTATTGCTTCATTGATCTAAAGAATCCTTTAGTCTTTGATCCATTGGATGTGAAATTGTGACCTTCTCTCTTCTTCTATGTTCTGGTGTCAATTAGAATCCTTAGTCTTAATTACCTTTTCTCCATAAGAACAGTGTGTTCTGCCATCTCACTTTTAATTTAGAATCTGGAGACTTTAGCTCTATTTTTTTAGTAAAGGAGGCAGGTTCTTTCTCAGAGTTCTCTAACTAGAAAGGACTTCATTTGTGTTTTTTCTCCATAGAGAGAGAAATCAGTGAGTTCCTACAGTTGTAGCTTTGTATGGCTTTTCTCTCCAGAAAGAGAGTCTTCACCTCCAGTGACCAAGCTCTTTTTGGAACCTGCCATCCAGCTAGGTAGAGTCTACAATCACTTAATCTGTCTTTGAACCTACTTCCTTCTGACTACAGTATCATGAACAATATTTTAGTGTCAAGTCTCTATCTGACTCAGACTCAGGAAGTCCCCTGTGACTATAATTTCTGATTACCAACCTACGCTTTTTCAGCCTCATGTTTAGATATTGCCTTTTGGACTAATCATTAAGGGTCCCCTGGTCTCAGTTTCCACAGCTCTTCTCACTTTAGCCCCAAGATTCTTTTGGTTTCTGTTGCAAATTAAAAAGAGCCCAGGTGAAGGGAGATCCATCCTGCCCTATCAGAAAGTTAGAGGAGTGATGGGGGAGGACATAGGAGAGATTAGACTGGGGGAGGGGTTATACAAGGGGATGGCTGTTTTGAGGCAGGGGTAGGGGAAAGATGGGAAGAAAATTTGTAACTCAAAATCTCGTGGAAATGAATGATGTAAACTAAAATAAATAAAAGAAAATATAAAAGAAAAAAAAAGAGCCCAGGTGGAGCCTCAGAGAGGTGTCACCTGCCACTTCAACCCTTTGTTCCAAATGCCTGCCTTTATTATATATCTATATGGCCTAGTAATGAAACTCTTAGCCTTTGAACTGTTCTATATTAGTATCTTTATTCTAGAATAAATTTTTTTCTACCCATGAAACATGCATAAGATTATAGCTTATTAAATATGTATCACTGTAAACACTAAGATGGAAGGCATCAAAAAGTAGATTTCAGAATGACTTTCAAAAGTCAGTCAAAATTGCAGAGTCAAATAATTCTCACATCTCCCTCTGACTCTCAGAAGCCATGGTGCTACCGTGGTTCACATGGGAGCTCTGTAGATCACTTTTGAAGCCTAGAATAAAGATGACTAAACTCTATACTGAAAAGTAATGGTTTTGTTTCAGACAATATAGATGTAGTAAGAAGGCTGGATTAAAGCACATATTATGGAACATATTCCAGAGAATCTGAGCCTGTGGCCTGAGTGAAAGTGGCCTGGTCACTATCAGCTGGGCAGCTTCCCATGGAGCTTGGAACCTGTGACCTGGCCTGCACTTAAAATAGTGAGATATAGGATTTGGACTTTTGCTGCAGGGTAGGTATGACCAGAAGCTCCTGAGTGGTCTACTGGGCCAGGAAGAGTGGCCCACTCAGTACACTTCTAAAAGGATTGACTCTCTCTCTCTCTCTCTCTCTCTCTCTTTCTCTCTCTCTCTCTCTCTCTCTCCCTCTTCTAGGACTCTAGGAGGACTGTCTTTGGCAGACTTCCCAAGATCAGGGGAGAATAACATTTCTTCCCCACAACCCAACAGCTATGATACCTGATCACACCTGGCAGCAGGAGTGTATGTTTATCTAGGTGGGTTTGATTCTAGATCTCAAAGCTCTAGTTCTGGTCCTTTTTTTGAGCATGAATGATGTAAAAGTGATCCTGAGATTGATATTTCTGGCCTTTGTGGAAATCTCATGACTTTGAAAAGCTAGGCATGTCTGAAATTGTGTGCTGGTCTCTCTGCAGGAGAAGGGTGACCACTGCCAGAGGATGACTGCAAATAGAAGGATTAAGCAAGCTAGGATATGGCTTGTCAGAAGATAGGGACCTGGAGTGAATTACTCAGACAATACAGATCCAAGGTGAAAGTTCCCAAAATGTTTCATGTTTTAAGCATTCACCTCTCAGGAGACTATAGTAGGTGTGATGAATTACTGTATCATCTTTTAAGTATCTGTCAATGTATTTTCATGAATCATCTGTGTATTAAGAATGTCTTTTGTGCTGGAAGAAATAAATAGCTCTGCTACATAAAATATACTTTGAACACCGAGTTCTCTTTTAGAAGGGATCTTATTAATCCCTTTTAGGAGACTGAGAATATGAACCAAACCTAAACTTTGTTTTAGAGATTTCCCTCAGAATTCTACTCTGGGGTTGGGGACTAATGAGCCAGAAAGTACAATAATAAAATACCCTCTTACTGGGATTAGACTCCCCCAGAACTGAACCTATTCCCTGTGAGCCTTGAACTGCAGCCCCTTAGTAGGAAAGGACATTCCCATTCCAGTGTTGGTGTTTTTTTTCCTTAAAAATGAAAATTATGGAGGTACCTTCACTAATGCCTTAATCCATGCCTTATTATAGTGTGGAAAGAAAACTCTACATGCTATGGCAGCAGAGGACAAACTGTGGCAGGTTGAAGGGTCTTCATTTATGGACCAAGTGAAGAACTGTCTTCTGAGGTCCATCCTGGCCAAATTAAAAGAAAGGCTCATCACTAGGAGGTTGGCTCATGGGGAAAATTTCTATTTTTAATCTACAGCCATGATTGTTTA
The DNA here is from genome assembly GCA_028627135.1 of Pseudochirops cupreus. Classification (NCBI taxonomy): domain Eukaryota; kingdom Metazoa; phylum Chordata; class Mammalia; order Diprotodontia; family Pseudocheiridae; genus Pseudochirops; species Pseudochirops cupreus. The sequence goes on along the minus strand of CM053582.1, from coordinate 281,306,214 downwards.
CTAAGGCACCAAAGGGTTGAGATCAGTATGGGTAAAGGTAGCACCTACATCCACAAAATCAGAGACCTTTGAAATACTGAAGTAAGTATTTACAGGGGGTTGCAAGCATGGGCCTTGGCTGTGTACACTTATACAAAATGGTGGCCCCTTGGGTTTGGAGGTTAGGGTAGGCAGGATGTGTGGTTGGTGTGGAGGTGAAAGACTGTCTGGGAGAAAATGATAAGAATGAGTAGAACCTTGAGAAGTGTATAAACTGTGACTACCCTAATGTAAATGAAAACAAAGCTAAAAATTATCAGAATTCAAATTAAGCGCAATGACTGACCAATCATAGCTGCATAGGTCATATATGACAGCCACATATCATTGACATAGGTCAGTGATAAGACGCCCTTCTTTCCTCTCACTCATTTCTTCCCCACCAGCTTAGCAACTCTTTGCCTCCCCGATGGTGTCTTCCTTTAGCTCATACCAGTCTGGCTCTTTCCCAAGTTACCCCACATCTGGGCAAAGGGAGTGAAGTGTTTTTCCCTCAATAGACTTGTTCAGAAAGAAGTCACACAATTTTTCCTACAGTGGTGTTTTTTTTTTTAACTACCAATAACTACTGGGATACCCATAGGAGAATTTAAATAACAAAGAAAGGGGAGAGTTAAAAAGTTACACAGAAGCTCCACCAAAGTCTTGGTGTACTTGTAATCCATTAATGGTAAAAAGCTGCACCAAGACTTTTGGGACAACCTGTTTTAACAGCCCTAGCCGTCTTGATTGTATTGTTGTTGCAGCTAGCTAACTTTGTCTTGTTAGCCATGCTTATTGCTTTTGGTTAATTGTTGTGTACTATAGATATGCATGTGCTTGTGAAACATGAATGTAATATATATGTGTTTATCTCTATCTATCTGTCTGTCTATCTATCTATCTGCCTGTCTGTCCGTCTGTTCCTCTGTCTCCTGTATATAGTTAGGCATGTTGTCAATGTAGCATCTTCCTAGGTGATGCCATTTGTATAGTGCCAGTCTACTGAATGCACTGTTAATGTGCATTTGTCTTATTTCAGTTTCAATGGTGCTGAAAGTTAGTTATCTGTGAGCCCAGGAAAATTACTCCTGTGGTTTTAAAGTGCTGACTTTGTGTTTATACTGTATAATTATAGGTTTTGGACTTAACCTCTAGATTGTTTTTGCAAGGGACTGCAAAGAATTTCAGCTCAGGGAGAAATGCAATTTGAGTCTATGGAACTTTTTCCTTATTGATGGAGATCAAAGCCTGGGCTCTGTGAGAAGGATGGGAGTAAAGTTGGCAAGAGAGAGGGAGAAGAGCTCGGCTCTCTTCAGACCTTTCCTCTGAGCTCTTCTGCTCTCTTCAGTGTCTTTGGGCTCTGCAGACACTTCAGGTACTTCTGGTTTCCACCTTTAAGAGAGGTTAGATGCTGCCAATCCTAATTCAGATTGCTGAAGGGAGAATAAGACTCTGGGGGAAAGCTAGCAGTCTCCATAATGTCTTTAACTTCAGCTTGTCATATTAGAGCAGTGGTTCTCAACCTTCCTAATACCGCGACCCTTTAATACTCATATGTGGGAGTATCTGCATGTGGGTGGATCCTCCTGGAAATGGATAGAGGAGTGATGTCTCAGTTCCTAAGACCATCAGAAATATGTGTTTTCCCATGGTCTTAGGCCACCCCTGTGAAAGGGTCGTTTGACCCCCAAAGAGGTTGCGACCCACAGGTTGAGAACCGCTGTATTAGGGACTTTGGGGAATTTCCCCTTTGGGTGAGATCTAGGACTCTCTGCCTTGGTTGAGCTGAGTTACCTCACTCCCAATGGGAGAACTCCTTCATTCTGTATTGTCTATGTATTTCCTGATTTCTGTTCTGCTATCAACTCAGATAACTGGATTTCTTTGCTAAAATAAAACATAACAAACAAACAAAAAACACAAACCAGCTAATCCTTCTATGCAAAGGAAAACTAGGCCTTAATCTTTCTATGATCTTCCCCTCAGCTGACTGGACTCCTTGGGTCAGATCTTGTCCCTGGTGTCAGGCAGCTCAATCTTGTTTGGCCAGCATCAAGGAGAACCTGCCTCTCAATCTCAATTTCAGGAATGAATCTCCTGAATTTCAGGGAACATTTCTTACTTGGCAGATCTGCCTATGTCACCTCCCTACTCAATAAACCCAGTGGCTCCTTAATACCTCCAGGATCAAACACAAGTCCCTCTATTTTAGCATTTACATCTCTTCAAAATCTAGCCTTTGGTCTTCCCTTTACTCCAGCCACACTGGCTTTGCTATTGGTCACACATGTGAGAAAAATGATTATTAATAACTAATAATTTGGGGAGATCCAGAATTCTTTCCTTCTTCTAAAACCCTGATTTTAAAAAGTTCAGTCTCTTGAAGCTGATAATGAGATTGCACTAACTTTCTTATTCAAGACCCCATCCTGGTTTGGGTGGGGCATGCATTCTGTGAATAGATGGCCCAAGGCTGGGAGTGGGCTAGGTATAAAGATAGTTTCTCTGCCCCAGGGTGCCACCATATCACTCTCAACCTTTCCTTTTAATATAGTCTGCCTCTCATTGTGTTATCTAATCAGAGGACATCTACTCTTCAAAGGATATATAAACTGTGAATCTGCCACCATCGTTGTCTTTGGTCTAGGAGAGACATCCAAACAACCATCTTTTTATTAATAACACACTGACCTTATTGATAAAATGATTCAATTACTCAGAAACTATATCTCTTGAACCTATTTCATCATCACACCTATCACTCCATCTCTACTCTCTGTGTCTATGCCGTGGCGTCTCCCATGCCTGGAATGCACTTCACCTTCCCTTTGCCTCACAGAAATCCTCTCTTTGAAAGATCTAGAAAGAACAGAGTTTAAATGGAGACTGAAGCAAACTACCTGCTCTCTTTTTTTTCATGTTTGTTTCCTCTCTCCCATTGTTCATTCCATCGGTTACAACCCTTCTATACAACCAGACTAATGTCTAATGTGAAAATATTTGCAGATCCTGTACTTGATTGCAAGCTGCCATGGTGGGGTTGGGGGAAGGGAGGGGAGAAAATTTGAAACTCAAGGGAGTGTGGAACTGATTCTTGTAAACTAAAAGTAAACACACAAATCAATTTAAAAAAAAAAGAAATCCTCTCTTCAAAACTTAGCTCAAAACCCACCTTTGGCAGGAGGCCTTTCCCAGGCTCCCACCCTGCTAGCACTTTCCCCTCTGTGAAGACTTTCCAGGTACTCTATATCTAACCTGAATTTAATCCTGTTTGTATTAGAATGTGAGCTTGAAGGCAAGGACTGTTTTTGCCTTTCTTTGTACCTCCACCACTTAGCACAATGTCTGGCCCATAGAAAGTGCTTAAGTAATTCTTGTTGACTGATTTTCTAAATATTATTTCCATGGGTTTCAGACCATTCTCCAAGGACTTCGAGATGGCTCCCTTAACTCTCCTGGATGTTTCATTCCAAACCCTTTCAAGTCATTCCTTTGCCTTGACTTCTGGATAAGAAATATCCTTTCCTATTGAGTTTCCAAATATCTTCTCCTGTGCTTAGAGCATTCTTGTACTGCCTTCTTCACCCTTCTAACGGTTCCTTCCCCAGACATCCTTTCAAATTTGTGACTTATTCCTTTCTGACTCGGGTGTCTTTCCTGATGTAAATTCATTGGTTGTTGTTCAATCATGTCTGACTCTTCATGACCCCATTTGGGGTCTTCTTGGCAGAGATACTAGAATGGTTTGCCATTTCCTTCTCCAGCTCATTTTACAAATGGGGGAAACTGAGACAAACAGAGTGAGTGACTTGCCCAGAGTCACATGGCTAGTAAGTGTCTGAGGCCAGATTTGAACCCAAGAAGATGAAATTCTTTCTAACTTGAGGCCTAATACTCTATCCACTGTACCACCTAGAAGCCCAGTAAATTCTTTAGCCAGTTATTTTGACTAGTCCAACTCTTACAGGACACTTGACTTATATCTATTGTCCTCTATTGGCATCTGACCCCATCATTCATTTTGCAGATGTGGAAAGTGGGACCTAGGGATGTAAAATGACTTGCCCAAAATCCCACGGGTAGTAATTAACGGGGGAAGAATTTGATCCTGGGTCCTTTAGTTCTAGAATGTGAGCTCTTGACAGCAAGGATTGACTTTCTTTTCTATTTGTGTCTACAGAGCTCAGCACACACAGGTTTACAGGAGTAACATTCTCCCCGTCAGTAAGTGTGAGAGGGTCAGGATACCACAAGCTGGAAGGGCCGAGAGATGTGACCTACTATAACCCACTCATCTTTCAGATGCAGTAATTGATCTTTAACCTAAGTCTTTCAATATACCTGCAGTTCTACAGGTGAGACTACAGTTCTGACTCATGTGGGAGTATCTGCTTGTTAATGTGAGCAAAACCAGAGTGAGAAATACGTTGTATGCAAATTTACCTAATAATTAACATGATCTTCCAAGAAGAGACAGTTAAACGCAACTGAGGAGTTATTGAGAAAGAGAGAGACAGAGAGAGAGAGACAGAGAGAGAGACAGAGAGAGAAAATGACTAGCAAGTCTCCTTGAGTCTTCCATAACTTCTAAAACAACCATTAGTCATTTTAATGTTGGTTTTGTCTAGATATTAGGGATACAGATGAAGAAAATATTACACCTACCTAGCAGGTCACCAGAGGGAAATGCTTTAAAGTTGATGGATTTTTCTATAAACCTAAAGAAATGTTCTTATCTAATATGTATAATTTATCATGAATTGATGACTTCATCATGATTTTTAGAACGAGGTTAAACACCATGGTAAAGAGTAGGAGAAAGGAAAGGAAAGTTTGCAAATGATGCCAAAGCCAGGCTGAGGGGTTAGCAAAGGACTTGCCATTAACAATAAGAGAATACTTTAAGACAGATTCTTAACCTGTAGTCCCTGGACAGATTTTAAGGAATCCTTGAATTTAGATGGGAAAAAAATATCCTAAATCTTTATTTTCACTAATCTCTAACTAAAATTTAGAATTTCCATCAATTATGAATTTAAGCAATGAACAAAATTCTACAGAGGGATCCAAAGGCTACACCAGACTGCCAAAGGGATCTATAACATACACAAAAAGGCTAAGAATCTATCATCTGAAGCAACTATTTGATCTTAAAGCCTTATCTACTGCATCCCTTAAGTTGGCTGTGAGGTCAAGGGAAAGAAGCCAGCAACATGTTCTTCTTCTTGCCCTCCAGAGATTTCATCCTAAGCACCTTTCTGTCCCTTTTCTCCCATGGATTTCAAGGCTTCAGAAAAATAAGACAGTTCCTCCTCCTCATATGCAAAAATGTTGGACGTCCTTGCTGCAAAACCCCCGGCTACTGTTCAAAAATTGAAATGTAGGTTTTGTGTTCCCTGAGGGTTTCCGAGGTCCAAATTCAGTACTGTTCACAACCCCTTTTGCTTAATTTGTATGAACACCCACATAATCTAGTGGAAAGAGCACTGAAATTGAAATCTGACATCCTGAGTTTAAATTCCAAGTCTCCTACTTAGAGTATAAACTGAATGACCTTAAGCAAGTCACTTAACTTTGTAATTAAGGAGGTTGGAACTAGATGATTGCTAGGTTTCCTTCTAAATCCTCCGAACTCATTCTCCCCCCTTCACTCCTCTTCTCTCTCTTGCCTTCTGAAAATAATTCCTGGCACATTTCATAAACAGGTACATTGTATACTTCAATATAAGAACACAAGAACACAGTGAAATGAGTGTTTGGCCAGGTTATTTTGTGCCAACAAAGGTAAACTCATAAAGCTTTTTTATAGCCTATTATAATACAGTAGAAACTTACTAATGGGTACTAATGATAGGGAAATCCTTTGCAGGTTGGCAGATTTTGCAAATTAGTGGGAATACCAAGCATCACAGGCAGGATCTCTTCTGTTTCCAAGTGTGGTTGAGTATTATAGGATCACAGAAGAACTGAATAGGGCCACAGAGACTGTAGAGTCCACCCCCTTCATTTTATAGATGAAGAAATTAAGGCCTATTGAGCTAAAGTAATTTACCCAAGGATGGTATATATAAAACTGTATGGAATATGCATAAATATTCTCTGATATGTTTAGTAGTAGAGAAAGAGCTTGGTATAGGAGAGAGGAAGCCAGCCTTGGAATCAGGAAGGTTCAAGTCTTGCCTTTGACATGTACCAACTCAGTGATAATAGTCAAATTATACAACCTCTCAGTGCCCTAGGTAACTGTCTAAGATGGTAAATTGTGAATGATTTGGGAGACCCCCATAATAATAAAAATCATGGATCCATCTGGACCAAAACAAAATAAGTCCAACTTTTCATGTTTGCTAACCATGCTTACTGAATTGAATTCAATTTTGAATTTCTCTACTTTTCCGTATTTATAGAACTTTATTTGATATAAGGACATTTGCGCACGGCAGAAATTTATTCCTTGGCTTTTTTGGGGGAAATCCCAACCTGTTTCTCCCCAATAGGCTGGGTTTTTTTTAATGATTTTTTCATGACTATATTTCAGCATAGGGTGGAAATACCACTGGGACTGAGAGTCATGAGACCTGAGTTTCAGTCTTGATTCTGTATAATTTGGGATATGTCAGTTGATCTCTCTAGATCTCAGTTTCTTCATCAGTAAAATAAAGGTGTTGGACTAAGTGATCTCTAGCTAAATTCCTTTTTAGCTTCAACATTCTATGATTCTTGATTCCTAGCATGATGTCACAATCTGCTCTGGGGAAATAGCATCAATAATAATTAGGACTTTTACATTTTTTCATTCAAAAACTTTTTCCATGGCTGAACAAATTATGATAATTAGGTATTGATATGAAAAAAGTTGCTAGCCAAAAAAGTCTCAAAGTGGTTTCTATTTTGCAGATCTAGAGATGGTGTTTACTGCAAATCAACTCTGTGGACTAGTCACATGTGGAAGGCACTGGGACCCTAGAATAACTACTGTACAGCAAACTGGAGGAGGGCAGTAAGCAGTGTGGGCAGGAATGCTTCAGCAACACATTGAAGCAGAGCGTGGAAATTCTGTGGCCACCAGCCAACAAAGAAAGTAGGCTATATTTCTCTGCAACAGTGAGAGATGAAGTGGCTTAATTCAAACCAAAACATTATGCTCTGTGTTAGGACAATGGCAGGACATCAAAGACAAAGGGACCATCTTTGTCTTTGGACTTGAAGATCAGTCCATAATGGAAGAAATAGTCAAATCGTCAGCTGCTACTGAGGAGATCCCAGGCAAGTTTTGGGACAACCATCAATTCTAGAACACAGCCTCCAAGGGATGAATTCTATTTTCATTAGATTGTAGGGTCAAGGATTTAAAGGTAGAAGAGACCACCTCAGAGACCCTGTTGTCCAATCCCCTCATTTTATACATGTGGAAACTGAGGCTCAGGTTGGTTAAAAGATTTGCCCAAGCTTACAGAGGTAGTAGGCTTCAGAAGCAACTATATGGCTGGAACGGAAGTCAGGAAGACTCATATTCCTGAGTTCAAATCTGGTCTCAGACACGTAAAAACTGTGTGACCCTGGGCAAGTCACTTAACTCTATTTGACTCATTTTGTTCATCTATAAAATGAACTGGAGAAGGAAATGACAAACTACTCTAGTATCTTTATGGAGAAAACCTCAAATGGGCTCATGAAGAGTTGGATACAACTGAACAAGCAGCATCAGAGGTGGGTTTTGAACCCAGGTTTATTGACTTCATAGATCAGTGGATCAGTGCTCTTTGCTAGCATTTAAATTTAAATTCAGGTCTTCTTGTCTCCAGGCCTGGCGTTCTATCCATTTTGTAACCTTGCTGCCTCAGACATACTAATTTAAACACACACACACACACACACACACACACACACACACACACACACACACACCCCACAGCATAATAGGTACACAAGCAGACTCCACATCAGAGGCACACAATCTTACCTCTCAATGCCCCAGACAATCCTTTAATGTTATAGATTGTAGAATAGTTTCCAACTTGCACTGATGGAGGGTATTTGCTCATTGGGGGTGCCTTACACGGATAAAATCCTAGGTTCAGAAAAAAAAAAGAAACCTACGACACATTTATTGAATTAAAAATATTCAAGCTCAAAAAAATGGAAAAATATTGAGTATACATTGGATTAATCATGAGCTTTTAAACACTACTTTAAACAATGAAATTAATAGGAATGCCCCAAACTGTTTTATTCTGAGATGAAAGAGTTTCTTGGTATAACTCTGAATATCCTCTCTCAATTTAGGAATATTATGGTTGTCTTTTCTCTTCCTTTTTTTCTGTTCTGTTTCTAGTGGCTAGACTGCTTGAATGCTGTTCTTCTTTTGAAGCTGATTTTCTTCTCCAAAACCTCACCTCCATCATATCACCAGGCATATGCATGACCTAATTTAATTCAGATAAGACTGCAGAATGTCCCCTAACCACCTATATGCCAATCCTTCCTTATAGGGTGGTGTATTTTAAGTATAAGGCCCTGGAGCATAGACTCTGCAAGGTCCCAGCCACCCTGGAAAAGCTAGGAGTATGGATTTAGTTTTGAACTCTGTGTCTTATTGGAAGACCAACCTAGCCAAGTTCATAAAGTCTTGCCATGAGAAAGTTTGCTGTTAAGTGAAGATATTTTCTGGTCATGGCAACTCATAAAACCACCTAGTAAGAAGTTTATATTGTTAGTGTAGAAAGAACTCAAGCTGATAAAATCCTGGCTATTTTGAAGTAGTTGACATGTGACCTCAGTAAACATTTAATTCTTACTTTCTTTGTAGTTTTAGGGCTGAAAGTTTAGGGCTGAAAGTTTTTTGATGCTTTAACTTGAGGTTTTTAATACATTATAATGTTATGTTATATACAACATTACATATTACATATTCTAATTAGCTTTTCTTATTCCATATCTCAAATTCTCTTTGTCTCATTGAGTCATTTTTCATCTATGTCCAACTTTTCATGACCCCATTTGGGGTTTTCTTGGCAAAGATACTTGGAATGATTTGCCATTTCGTTCTCTAGCTCATTTTACAGAAGAGGAAATTGAAGCAAATAGGGTTAAGTGACTTGCTTGGGATCACACACCTAGTCTGAGGTCAGAATTTTACTGAGAAGATAAATCTTCCTGACTTCAGCCACTGCTCCACCTAGCTGCTCCTACTTGGTACATAATAGAGTTTTAATAAATGTTTATTGGATTGGATTCTAGGTCCTGTGGCTCTCTTGGCAGTTTGGGTCTTTTGCTTAGATTAGTACTGCTCCTTCAACTCATGCTCTTCTCTTGCTTGCAGGAACGTTGGACCTCCCACATTGCTCTGCTCTCCAGGATGTAGTCTCTTCACTTCTCTTTGCCTACCTGGCTCCTGACCCTCATTATGGCCTCTTATGTGATCATGAAAAAAAGCAATGGTGCATGATTTTGAACAGTCACCAAATTCTAACATACATTTTTACTCTTCTAGCCTTTATTCTCCTAAATAGCTAGTCTCGAAAACCACCCACCCACACACTCACACCTACATGTGCAGCCACACCCCCTCCTACGCACATGTACATGCATGCGCCCCACACACACGCACACACACAAACTCACAGCTAAGACACATTTGTTTCACTGCCTGCAGTGGATTCTATGAAAGAAAAAGGAAAGTCAGGCCCGTAGGTATATGACCTATATAGCCTGCATTCACAGAATCTGTGGATAAGATCATTCAGTGAAATTAGTCAACTTATTTCAATAAAATGAAATCATTGACAAGCCCTGAGAATCTTACAGAGCAGTGTTAGGAAAACAAAAGTGGGGAGGGGGGCAGATTCTAGGTTTCTAGCTTGTAACCTTACCAAATGAAGTGAATTGTTGAGCTCTACAGAGAAAGCTTTCACTTTAAGGCAAGCTGTTAGATTAGCTTTCACTGAGACTGAAAAGTAAGAAAAAAAATAGAGGCTGTTTTCTGGTAGAGGAAGAACACCTCTCAATTCAACTTCCTAAGGGTTTCACACTGAATTTATTTTTACCCTGCGCTATCTTTAAGCCAAGTAGGACACATTAGAACAAAAAAAGGGCTTTGTTTAAGGCAAAAACATAATGAAAACCTGTAGAAATTGCTGCATTCACATAAGCAGGGGATGATGACAAACTAAACATGACTGGGTTGTTATGAACAGTTGAGAAGGGCTGAAGATACAAGTCAGTTATGGAATGATTGTTAGTGTCCTGGGATGTATTTGGGGATGGTTTTTTTTATTTCATCCACTAGATATATTGGTAATGAATACTGTTCAAGTCCTCCTCATTGGTCACGGAGGTACTCCTGAAGATTACAACAAACAGCGAAAGCACAGACAATAAGTCAAGATGTCCTGTTCGGTCAGTGGTATGCAAAGACTTTGGTCTCTGGGTCAGAGAATCTCAGTTGAACGCTAGAGAAAAGTCATAAGGTCATGGATTTAGAGCAGAAAGAGACCTCAGAGTCATTGAATCCAACCTCCTTCATTTTGCAGACATGGAAACAGAGGTACATAGGACATGACTTGTCCAGGGTCACACAGAGCTAGTAAGTATCTGATGGGATTTGAATTCCCTGACTCCAGTTCTAGTGCCCTATCCATTCCAATACACTGGCCCTTTGGAAAGAGCTATGAATTCGAAATATAGTGTTCATGCCTACAGGACACTCAAGAAATTCTGAAGAGGAATCAGACAGCCTTTTTATTGATTGGAAGAGGATTTGAGGCAGGTGTACAGGAAATGCTGGGAGCAGGGGCTACCAGGGAAAAGAGAGTCATGAGGAGGATAGAGTGGGATTCTTGGGGGACTCAAGTAGTTTGTGATACAGAGATGGCTGGGTGATGGTAGCATGCTTCTTGGCAAGGAGTTCCTGACTTGAGCCAGGAGTTGTGGGAGCCATAGTCATTTGATGGTAACATGCGGAGTGCCACTGAGCATCTTGACATGTCTATGAACACTGGATGGAAGGAGGGAACCAGCAAGACTGGGGAGCAAAATGCCAAAACTGCCACTCAATAAGGGCTTCCATTCATGTTCTGGAACTTCTCCTATCAGGCTTGTGAGCTGCCATTGGCTGGCACTCTGAAGGCGTTGCAGAGGGAGGGAGGGGGCGGGGAACGAAGGGCCTTTAGTTGAAGGTGTCTTTGCTACCTGAGCTTGGATCTGACCTGGCCCTGCTTTGTTCTTTACAGACCTTTAAATAAGCCTGTGCTAGGTTGATGTCTTGGCAGCCTTGGTTGCTTGTAGGGCAACTGAATATCCCCTTGGGAAGAGGAAGAAATGAAGTGAATTCATATTTTCCAAAGAAGCTTCTGGGAAAGGGATAAAATTGAACCTGATCTATGTGAATTCAGAATTCTGGTCGTAGGCCTTGAGATATAATGACAAACAGTGAGAACAAATAATATCTGTCAATCAACTTTGAAAAGTACAGAGGTAAAGATGCTTCATGGATTTATTTTTTCATTTTTATTACATTTCTGTGTTTTCACAAAGAGCAACAGAGGTAGTTAGCTGAGATGTGATAGAAGATAAATTAGAGCAAAAGAAAAAATTGTATTGTCTCAATTATGTTACCTATAAAATGGGGATACCTATTTACCTCGCAGAGTTGTGAAGATCTAGTAAGAAAGCAATAGGCAAAAAAATTTTTTAAGCCTAAAAAGTATTTAAAAGTCAATTATGAGATACCGTATGGTATAGTGGTTTCAGAGTGGGGTTTGGAACCAGAAAGACCTAGATTCAAATTCAACCACCGATACATACTGGCCATATGACTCTGGCCAACTCTCAGTGTCCCAGGCAACTTTCCAAGACTGTAAGTTTGTAAGTTGCAGAGAAAGCTGCTCTGCACTGGAAGAAGCTGAGAGTTCTCTACCCAAGTGAAATTGCCCATGTGTCTGGTTTTTGTTTGTTTAAAATTAAAAAAAAATTTCTGCTTTTTGGAGGGCAGTTGGGGTTAAGTGATTTGCCCAAGGTCACATGGCTAGTGTTAAGTGTCTGAGGTCGGATTTGAACTCAGGTCCTCCTGACTTTAGGGCTGGTGCTCTGTTCACTGTGCGACCTAGCCGTCTCACAATGAAGGCCTGATTTATTTATTTATTTGCTTTTTAGAGGGCAGTTGGGGTTAAGTGACTTGCCCAAGGTCACATGGCTAGTGTTAAGTGTCTGAGGCTGGACCATGTGTCTGGTTTAAAAAAAAAAGAGACATTATTCAGGAAAATTCATGCTGGTGATGAACCCTTTACCAACAACTGGGAGTAGGGAATATGTTGATATTTTTATGTGTCAGTGAATACTTATTTGTCGTTCTATTGACAACATACAATTTGGGGGATTTGTCATCAAAGGGAAGAAGGGTCCAATTGAGTTTAATGGTCTATGTGACTAAAAAGTGCCCAGCTGATGACTAAGAACAGATTTTCAGTCTCTATTGTCCTTCAGGTATAAATGTCTGTTGGCTTAGTTTATAGTTTATAGCCAATGTCGGGGAACTAAGGGCTGGTCCACCTACAATCTCTCTTCTGTGGTCTTTAAGATCATGGTAAGCAAGGAGAATGGTGGCAGCATAAAACCTGAAGGACACCCGGGCTGGTAGAAAAAAATTGGAGAGTTACAAAATGAAGGATGTTCCTTGTATGCAGTAGCATCACATTCTAGTGGGGGATTTTCTTCCCCATCTCTATGGAAAGTTCTTCTTGACTCTTCTGTCTCCTCTGGCCTTTCTTCTTTGTTCTTTTGCGGACACCTCTTTCTGACGTTCTTACATCCCTCCTTCACTTGCACTTCCAACTCTCCTATGTTCTTATTGAATGTTGAAAGAAACCCTACTGGCTATTGCTGGAAAAGTATAAGTTAAATATGCTTATGCAAGTCCTAAATGGTCACTGCAGATGTGGTAAAACTAGACACTTCACTGAATTTTGTCCCTTGGCCTGATCTGCCTATCTATCTATCTATCTATCTATCTATCTATCTATCTATCTATCTATACATCTATTTACCTCTCTGTCATGTATTGGAGTTTTCTTAGGAATCTAGCTCTGGGACTTCCATTTCGTTGTCTTCTATAGTCTCCAGTTCAACCTCCAGCCTCCTTTGAGATGAGGAGTTATGCCTTCCACTCAATGATGAACAGTCTCATACCCAATCATGGCTTATATATCCCAATGAGTCTGAACCCATGTATGTCATCATCCAAATCTGTTACCATACTCCACCACCCAATTTCTTTTTTCTGTCCTCCTCGACCCTCCCACCCCAAAGTTCCAATCATACACCACCATCCCCTTCCACTGTGCTCTCTGGAATGCCTATTCCATAAATCATCCTAAATCTGTCCCTCTTCTGCTTCTTCAGTCTTTTAGCTTTTACAGAAACCATGATCCGCCTGATAATACAGTCTCCTTGGCCATCCTTTCAAGTACTAGCAGTAGCTTTATTCACTGCTCAGGGTGATGGAGTTGGAATATTCTTTGCTCTCCCATTGACACTTCTAGGTTCTCTCCCTACCTCCATCACTCAGTAGCCTCTTCTTTGAATTTCATGCTATTCAACTCTACCGTCCAATTGAAATCTTGGTAGTGATGGTCTACAATCTTCCAGGTCACTCCCCTTCCTTCTTCAATGAATTTGGCACATAGTTCACAATTTTTTTTCCTCTCCAACTCATGTGTTCATACTAAGAGGAATTCAACATACATATTAATTCTCCCTCAAACACCCTACCCACTCAGTTCCTCAACCTACTCATTTTCCATGACCTACTCCTCCACTCCACCTTAGCTACACGCAAAGATGGTCATAACCTTGATCTTGCCATTACCCACAGATGTATCACTTCTATGTTCAAGAATTTCAAAATTCCCTTAACCATTCAAACTCTATTGGCTTTCCTTCTCTCCTTCTGCCTTCCCTTACCTAATTCTACTTCTTTGTCTGCAGTATTACCTCCAGCCCTCAATTCTCTCCTAGGCCATCTCCCCTGTACTAGCTATTCTCTCCTCTTTTTTTCTGATCTTGACTTCTTGGTGAACCAATAAAACTCTACACTATCCTCTTTTCTTGAGACTTATCATTTCATTGATTGTGCCCTGCCAAATTCAGTCTTCAATCTCTCCCACCATCCACCATCTTTTCTCCTAACACAAGTGCTGCTGAACAAAGGTAGAGAAAATCATGTATACATTCTGATTGAGTTCACTACAGATTTATGTTACACAACTTTGACCAGGTTCTCACTGCTACTAGACTACTATAGTAGGGATTCTACTATAGCTCTCCTCATCAGCTCATTATCCTATTCCCCACAATGGCTCTTTCAAATCTTTTCATCCCTCTTCAAACCTCCCATGGCTCTCCTTTCTCTTCCTCCCTATCCACTGAGAACCTTGCTTCATATTTTACAGAAAACATTGAGGCCATTTGCTAAGAACTCCCTCTTCTCCCCTTTTCCTTGTCTCCTGTCACTCATATGCCTTTTGCCACTGTCTCCTCATCCCCCCTACTTCACATGATAAAATGGCCTTACTCCTTTCTGTCAGAAGCCCAATGCCAAGATCACCTCTCTCTTTTCACTATTAGGAGACATCCTGTTTTCCAGAGCTAAGGCCTCTCACAAGCAAGCTATGCCCTGAGCTTGGCATAACAACAATCCTTTGCGCTCACCCTCTGGATCAACTCTGCTGCAGCTAAATCACAGAATTGGCTCCAACCCAGCTTCAGGTGGTCCCTGAGCTCAGAAAAGCACCTGTAGGGACCATGTTCTAGTCCTGAAGCCCTGCTTCAAATAGATTTTTTGTCACTAGAAAAAACTTGCCTCATTTCTGTGAGCCCTCACTCCTACAGCCATACCTCACTGCTTGGTTCTTTGTCTAGCCAGAACCATATGCATCAACGTTGAGCCTTGCTGCCTCGGGCCCCTCCAGTTTTAGAGGATACCCCAGCATGCGTGTCTAGTTTCCCTCCTCTCCAAAGAAATAAAGAAACCTTTTTGCTTCTAACCTCTGTAAGCTCTTCATTTTATTTTACTTTTCAGGGTTGACAGTTGGTGTAATGACCTGTGTGGACCTTTGGTTTATTTTATGTTATTTTTCAGAGTTAACAGTTGGCGTACAATCTCTGCGAGTTCTTTGGTATTTTCAGAGCTGACAATTGTTGCATAACCTCTGTGGTTCTTTGGTCTTTTATTTTCAGAGTGTGATACTGCCAAGGCTAACTCCTTTACCTGCTCAAGCAATGATCTCCTAATTGCCAAATCTAATGACCTTTTCTCAATCCTCATTCTTCTTGACCTTGACATTAGTCTTTGGTACTGTTGGTCACCTTTTCCTCCTACATTCTTCTAAGTTGTTGAGACACCACTCCCCTGCTTCTCCTCCTACCTATCTGACTGCTTTTTCTTAGTCTTCTTCTCTGGATTCTCTTCTAAATCTTGTCCTCTAACTATAAATGTCTCATAGGGTTCTGAAGGGGTTCTCTTCTCTTTTCCCTCTATACTACTTCACTTGGTGATCTCATCAGCTCCCATGGATTTAATTACCATCTCTGATAGTGATGATGATGGTAGCACACAACATATATATATGTGTATATCCATACATCTATATCTATATACATATCTATCTTACTATAAATGCCAGGCACTGTACTAAGCTAGCTTTTACAGTTATTATAATTATTTTCTCATTTGATTCACACAACAACCCTGGGAGGTAAGTGCTATTATTATCTCCATTTTACAGATAAGGAAACTGAGGCAAACAGAGGTTAAGTGACTTGTCCAGGGTCACACAGCTAGGAAGTATTTGAAGTCAAATTTGAACTCAAGTCTTTGTGACTCCAGGCCCAGTGTTCTATACATCGCACCATCTAGTAGCTTCTGTGCTAATGATTCTCAGATCTACCTATCCTGCCCTAACCTGTCTGCTGACCTCCTAACTCATCATCTCTAACTGCCTTTCAGACATCTCAAAGTGGGTGTCCTGTAGACATCTCAAATTACATATCTAAAACAAAACTCATCTTTTCCCCTAAACCCTCCCCACCTTCCCTAGTACTGTAGAGGGTAACATCATCCTCCCAATCACTCAGGCTCCAAATCTACACTTCATCCTCGACTTCTCCCTGTCTCTCACCCCTATATCCAATGTGTTACCAAGGCCTGTTGATTTCACCTTTGCACCATCTTTGCACCTTCCCTCCCCTGACACTGCTACCACTGTAGTGCAGGTCCCTATCACTTCACATCTGCACTATTGCAATAGTTGGTGAGTCTGCCTGCCCTAAGTCTCTTCCCACTCCCATCCACTCTCCAGTTAGATATTAAAGTGATTTTCCTAAAGCACAGGTCTGACCAAGTCACTCCCCTACCCCATAAACTCCAGTAGCTTCCTATCACTTCCAGGATCCAGTACAAAACCTATTTGCCATTCAAAGTCCTTCACAATCTAGTCCTCTCCTATCTTTCCAGCCTTACTCCCACCACATACTCTTTAATCCAATCACAGCGCCTTTGCTGTCTCACAAAGGAGACACTCAGTCTCTTGACTTTGGGCATTTTCTTTTGCTGCCTCCCATGCCTGGAATGTTCTCCCTCTTCCTCTTTGCCTATGGGCTTCCCTGACTTCTTTTAAGTCTCAACTTAAATTCTTCCTTGTATAGGAAGCCTGTCCCAATTCAAGGGCCTTCCATCTCTTACATACTTCCTACTTATCTTTTGTGTAGCTTGTTTGTACACATTTGTTGCCTTGTTTCTCCCATTACATTGTAAGCTCCTAAAGGGCTGGGATTGTCTTTTGCCCCCTCCTTTTTTTAAAATCCCCATAGATTAGCACAGTGTCTGGCACAAAGTAGGCACTTAATAAGTGTTTATTGGCTGACAGACTCATCAATTGGAGCTGTACACAGTCTTGCTTTGAAATAACTTGGGAAGATGGGAATAAGGAGAGAGCTTCCATGAGCAGAAAGCTTCAGAGCTAGATACGTTTGTGAGTAGTGGGCAGTTGGAAACTACATAAAGGAGAGTTATAATAAACTTTGCCTTAAATAGTCTTCCCCTTCTGATTTCCAAGGTAGTTCATCTAAGATGACCTTTCCTCTATTATTGCTGTTGTGGTAGTGATGGTTCAGTGGTGTTTGACTTACTGTGATCTCATTTGGAGTTTTCTTAGCAAAGATACTGGAATGGTTTTGCCTTTCCTTCTCCAGCCCATTTTACAAATGAGGAAATTGAGGAAAATAGGGTTAAGTGACCTGCCCAGGGTCATATAGCTAGTAAGGGTCTTGAGGTCAGATTTAAACTCAGGAAAGATGAATCTTCCTGACTCTGGATCTGGCACTCTCTCTGCTGGGCCATCTAGCTGCCCACCTTCCCTCCAATACTCTATTTATCTTGAATGTTCTGATTTATTTATGTTGTCTCCCCCATTAGCACATCAATTCCTAGAGAGCAGACACTGTTTTTGTTTTTTCTTTGGATCTCTAGGATTTTACAGTATCTGGCACATAGTAAGTGTTTAGGAAATGCTTTGCTTTTTCATTGATAAAAATTTGGTGGAGATTTAGAGCTAGCAAAGGCCTTAAGAGATGATCTGATCTATTTTATAGATGGGCAGACTGAGACCCAGAGAGATGAAGTGACTTGTCCAAAGTCACACAGGTAATATGTTCCAAAAGTCAAGTCTCTCACTCCTAAATCCAGTGCTCTCTCTACCACTCATGGTGCCCTGCAGTAACCTGTCCCACTGAGACAGATTCAACTAAGAATAAGTCACACAGATAGGGTATTTCCAGAGGACTCCATTCAAATCCTGTTCTGAGGCTGGAGGCAGAAGAAAGGCCTAGAAATGTTATACTCTGACTCATGGTCATCAGGAGAGGGAGCAGTGGTACCTCAGTTTTTCTTGATAATGTCAAGGATCCAGTCTATATATCTGGATACTTTGGTGTAGAAGCCGATATCACCTTTCAGAACACACCCATCTGTCCAGGACAGGATCCCATGGAGCTGTCTTTTGCAAATAGCTGCAGCCGCAGACACCTCCTGGCAGAGAGTTGGCAGACAGAGTCAGAATGCTTTCTTTGCCATCTTCCCATTCCTCCAGATCCTCCACTCCCCACGGCTAAGTGCCCATCCCCAGAGACCTGATGGTCATCTCTATGATTCTACAGGTTTCCTCAGCAGATGAGACCACGCAACTAGGCCACATTCAGGGGAAGGTGAAACCCACATCTCCCCAAGTCTCTGGCATTGATTGTAATCCCTCATCTATAATAGTTCAGGAATAGCCAGGAGATAGGGACCACGCCAAGCTTTACCCACTGAATCCTAAGCTCTGACCCAGAAATGAGGAGGGCAGGAATATACGTATACATTGACAGGACATATATTTCCAAGGCCCAATCCCTTTGATTTTGCCTCAAAGGCAAGAACGTGGGTGAATATCAGGTTAAGGCTATACAGGCTCAGCCCAAATAGAAGAGAGGAAGAGAGCGTTGTGAGAGGGAGAGAGATACCTGACAGAAATTCTGCTGGCGTAGATAGATTCCTGCACAGAACATGTTGTGCATGCTCCTTACAGTGATATTTCTCGAAGAGGCTCCCTTGCATTGAACGGGAGAAAGCCACTGAGCCATTTGGTTTATCTGGATGTCTGCATCTCTGACTGGATATGAGAGAGAGTGGGGAGACTTTCATCCGTATTTGTTCCTTCTCTATACCCACAGCCCTTCACACAGTATAGTGAATAGCAATGTTGGATTTGGAGTCTGGGAGACCTTGGGTTGAGTCTTGTCTCTGCTATTTGCTAGAGGTACGACCTTGGATACATCACTGAAACTTTCTGAGCTTATTTCTAAGCTTGGACTATGTGGCCTTTAAGGTACCTTTCAGCTCTAAATGTAGGATCCTCTTTATTTTCTGTCCTCTTCCCACCCTTCTCTCCCTCCCAAGTTCAACTGGAGGGAGAAGGGAAGAAGAAAAGAACCAAAGATCAGAAAAAAAATGGCAGAATTAAGTAAAAATTTGGAACGTTTTAGCATGTGAGTGGATATGAACATAAATATATGTGTGGACATATATACCCACGTATGTGTCTTTTTTTATTTGAGAAAGAGGTGCCCTGAGAATAGGGGCATTCCAGTGGTATAAGGTTGTCATGATTGATGAGTACAGTTCCTATGCCTTCGACTGAATGTTCACCAGTACTCAATGGTCATCATTGCTAGCCTCTAACTCCATCAACTGGGGTTACAATTCTTTCTGCCTTTTCTGATCTTGTATCATTTCTATATTCCCATCTGGCAGTTGAGTCCTCCTATAAGAGGACAATAGAAGAACAGGAAGGGCTACATGTTATTAGGGTGTTTATCTTTTGATCGGGCCCTCTAGTATTTCCTTGTCTTGACCCTCCCCCCACCTGCTATGTGTGCTTTTCTCTCCTTTGCACTGGTCCAGCAGCAGTCCTCATATGGGTGCTCCTAAAGGTGTAGAAGGCACTGCAGCATGATAGGTACTCACAAGAATATTTCCAGTTCTGCCTCCAGCCAAAAATAATACAGATTGATCCATCTAGGTCACTGTCATTAGTAGGCAGGTCCACTAGCATGTGGAGGTTGTTGGACTTGGCCAGCTTGATCAACATTATGTCATGTTCGGGACAGTCTGCTGTGAAATGTGGATGTGGGAAGATAAATTCATAGTTTACTTCCTGATCCTGGAACCAACCCTTAATATTTTGGTTTGCGGTGCCTATTTTCACCTGGAGGTATCTAGAAGAAGACACAAGAGATGGGAAAACTTTGTTGACAATATTCATCTAGTCCCAGCTCTACCCCTAACTCACCCAAGCAACCTTGGGCAAATTATTCAGCTGCTTCCCTGGGAGCTCAATTTTCCGTATTAATAACGTGAAGGGATTGAACTAGATGTTCAAGATTTCTTCTTGCTCTCATATTCTGTGAATCTTAAGAATCCTTAGACATGTCCTTTCTCAACATTTGTCCAGCATCTTCTCTTTCCCTAGTGTTCCCCCTTCCTCCCTGGGAAAGCCTAGGCTTTTTTCATCCTTGGAGAGAATACTATGCTCGATTCTTTGACTACAAAATCTCCCTAAAACCCCCATATTCTTCCTTCTGTATCATCACCCTTAGCTCCATGAACTGCCTCTCCCTCCATCGCCTACTTCCATTCCCTCTCCAGGGGAGAGATTCTCAGAAACTTCCTCTTTCCCCTACATACTCATGAACCCTGATGCCAAAAGCCTCCTCTCCCCGCCATCCTCTGGGGAATTAGTAATGGAAGGGTGTAAGATCCTGTCCCCAGAATTTCTCAGATTAATTTGTCCATGCTATAAAATCCCCAGAAGGCAGTCACCCTGCTTGTTTTGGGGGGAGCTTGGGGAGGTTTCCAGATTGCCACCTATCCCATCTTGCTCCAGGGACCCTAGAGAAAAGAGCAAACTGAATAACCATCACTCGCGGTAGGTAGCAGTGAGCAGCTGTCAGCACCCACTGCTGGTGGATCAAGGTGCCCACACAAGGCTGGTAGTCAGATTTCAGGTAGGCCAAAAACGTGGAGCCAGAATTTTTGTTTCTCTTATTAGTGAACTGAGCAGCTGGAAGGAGGGGGGATGGAAAAGAGAGGAGGGACAGAGAGAGACAAAGAAAGTTTCAGCAGATTTTACTATGTTCCCTCTGCCTGGAATATTCTCCCTCCAAACCATTGAATTCCTTCCTAATCTCTAAAACTCAATTAAAATACTACTATTTTCATGGAACTCTTCCTGAACCCACAAGTTGTAATATCCTTGGGTTCAGAAAGGTACTTTTCCTATTCTTTAGTGAATTTGTGATGCCATATTTTATACATATATATAGATATAGATATAGATATAGATATATAGATATAGATATATATACACACATCTTTTTTTGGTAGGGGGAAGGCAGGGCAATTGGGGTTAAGTGACTTGCCCAAGGTCACACGGCTAAGTAAGTGTTAAGTGTCTGAGGCTGGATTTGAACTCAGGTCCTCCTGACTCCAGGGCCAGTGGTCAGGATGTGGGTTAAAATTCTGTCTTTGACTATATGACCTTGGGTAAGTCACTTAATCTCTTTGGGCCTCATTTTCCTTGACTATCACATAAGGGGCTTGGGCTAGGTGGCCTCTGAGTTCCTTTCCACCTCCAGATCTATGATCTGTAGACAATATGATCATCTGAACTTGCAGGAATCTCCTACCTTAGGACATTGTCTTAAATGTTTTTTTAATGATTATAATCCAGTGTATTTATTTCTTATTAACTTTTTTGTATAGTTTTGCATCAATTTGATTCAAAACACAGATGAGTTATTTACAGGTTCATCATAGATATTTTATGGAAATAACCAATGTGAGTCTGAGCTTAAGAAATCTGCAACTCTTATCTTACTAGGAAATTATTCTTTCAACCCTTAAGGCTAAGCGGTACCTCCTAACATAGTCAAAACATTCCCGTTAGAGTAACCATCTAAAAGTACAACTCAATCTGAACAGAGACCAAAATGTACAAGTTTTGGATGTGCTTACCTTGATGTACACCCTACTTCATGTCTACTAAATTCAGGAAAACACTTTACCCATAAGATCATACCTCCATTAGTGATCTGCTTAACCTTTGGTGACTGGGATATACAGCATAGCTTAAGAACCATCCTTCTGGTCTAACAACCCAATTAAAATATGTTCTCAGTCATTTAATTTGAACTCAGAAAGGTGAGACTTCTTGATTCCAAGCACACTACACCACTTACCTTTCAATACACTTACAGCTAGTAAGTATGTGACCCTCTCTTCCAATGCTAAAGTTCAGAACTCCAACTGCTAGACCATGTTGCCTTTATTCTTAATTTTCAGAGAGACATTTATCTTCCTAAAGGTGCATAAGAAATCACACATATTTGAACAGGAGTAAGGGGAAATAATTCTAGATACAATAAAAGACATACCCCACAAGAAGTAATAGTAAACTGTTTCTGAACTCTTTGGAGTATAATAAAGAAACATATATGCTGTGAATATCCTTTGGATATCACGTTTAGTAGGCAACATCAATAACATAACACTTCCCTAAGGGAATCTGTTTATTTAAAAGGTGTCAATATACAAGCAAAGACAGAATTGGGGGACAGAACCAAGCCAAGGGAGTAAAGGCAGGGACTTGCATGAGCTCTCCCCCCAAACCTTCCAAATCTCTTTACAAATGCTTCTAAACAAATTCTAGAGCAGCAGAACTCACAAAAAGAAAGAGTGAAAAAAATTCCCAGCCCAAGACAACTTGAAGGGTTGGCAGGAAAGGTCCGTTGCAGCAGGGCAAGAGAAGAGTGCAGTCCAGGGCAGGTTGAACCAGCACAGTCCCAGTCCCAACAAACCAGAAGCAGACTGTGTGAGTGACTGAATCAGCAGCAGCAGCAGCTGCTTCCAGAGTACTCAGCCCAAAGACTGTAAGGGGGTTGAACAACTGATCAGAAGGAGATCTTTTTGCCAGCACTGAGGCAGGATTGTGTTGCTCTGTACATATTCAGATCTGGGTTGCAGTTCTGGGTGGTAATCCCAGGACAAGGAGGAGCACTGGTACAGCAGAGTTTGTGGCCACAGTAGAGAGTGGACACTCCCCATAGTTCCAGGGCAGAAAAGAGTGCCTGTAGTCATTCACAGACCATAGCACAGGCTAGGAAAATAGTAAACACCTCTCCTCATATCACACCACCTTGGAAGAACTGAAAACTTTCAGGTCCCTAGAAGCATTTCTGAAAATAGCTGCACAAACCTTCTGAAGCTCAGAACAGCACACCCTCCATCCCGGGAACAGAGCCCTTTTTAACAAACAGTTAAAAGTGCAGTAATAGAGTGGGAAAATGAGCAAATGACAGAAAAAAAAAACCTCTGACTATAAAAACTTACTATGGTGACAAGGGAAACCAAAACACACCCTCAGAAGAAAACAACAAAGTCAAAGCTCCTACATCCAAAGTCTCCAAGAAAAATATGAATTGGTCTCAGACCATGGAAGGCTCAAAAAATATTTTGAAAATCAAGTAAGAAGGGTGAAGGAAAAATTGAGAAGAGAAATGAGAGTGATGCAAGAAAATCATGAAAAAGGAGTCAATACAAAAAAAAAAACCCGAAGAAAATAATTCCTTTAAAAAACAGACTATGGCACAAAAGGTCCAAATGAGAAGAAGAATGCTTTAAAAAGCAGAACTGACCAAATGCAAAAAGAGGTACAAAGGCTCAATGAAGAAAATAATTCCTTAAAAATTAGCATGGAGCAACGGGAAGTTAATGAGTTTATGAGAAATCAAGAAACAATGAAACAAAACCAAAAGAATGAAAAAAAAAAAGGAAGCCAATGTGAAATATCTCATTGGAAAAAGAACTGACCTGGAAAATAGATCCAGAAGAGACCATTTAAAAATTATTGGACTACCCAAAAGCCACAATCAAAAAGAGATCCTAGACATCTTATTTCAAGAAATTATCGAGGGCGGAGCAGCTAGGTGGTGCAGTGAATAGAGCACCAGCCCTGGAGTCAGGAGGACCTGAGTTCAAATCTCACCTCAGACACTTAATACAAAAACTAGCTATGTGGCCTTGGGCAAGTCACTTAACCTTAATTGCCCTCCAAAAAGCAAAAGAAAGAAAGAAAGAAAGAAAGAAAGAAAGAAAGAAAGAAGTTATCAAGGAAAACTGCCCTGATATTCTAGAACCAGAGGGCAAAATAGAAATTGAAAGAATCCACCAATCACCTCCTGAAACTGATCCCGAAATGTGAACTCCCAGGAATATTATAGCCAAATTCCAGAGTTCCCAGGTCAAGGAAGAAGAAGAAGAAGGAGGAGGAGGAGGAGGAGGAGGAGGAAGAGGAGGAGAAGGAGAAGGAGAAGAAATGGGAGCAGCAGCAGCAAAAGCAGAAGGGACAAGAAAGCAGCAGCAGCAGATGAAGCAAAAGCAGCAGAAACAGGAGGAGGAGGAGGAGAAGTTTTCTAAATCAATATGTGCCTGTAGAGATCTTTATGTACAGTTTGGGGACCCCTGTTTCTATTTGATTTTGACACCACTGGTGTCAAGAACAGTGGATTTGGAGTCAGGGAACCTTGGTTCAAATCCTACCTCTGGTTCTTATTATATGGGTGACCTTGGGAAAATCACTTAAGGTTTTGGGCCTCATTTTCTTCAGCTTTCAAATGAGGTGGTTGGACTAGATGGCCTCTGCTCCCTTTAAGCTCTAAATGTTTGAGCCTTTGAAATTCAGGAGTCATGTAATTTCATAAATCCGATCCAAAATGTTTCTGTCCCACTTGCAGCTGTATTGTCCATATTCACGACAGAGCTAAACATAAGGCAGTGGATAACCCAGTTAGCTCAGTGGCAGCTGAGCAGGAGGCTTTTGTGTATGAACTTGGTTAGGAAAGACTCATCAGTAGCTAAGCTTTTATGTGGCAAAGTCCTTTGAAAAAGGCAGGAGAAACAAAAGCAAATGGAAAGAGAGTAGAACTGGTTTTGAGGTTAAGATACCACCTGGCACACTTGTCCACAACACTTGCTAAAACTTGGATTTGCTGTCATGTGGACAGGTCCTTTTAATAACTCCTCTACTGTTATTAGTTGTATCAGCACTGACTCATCATGCTTATTATTTTGAAATAATACATATGTATTTTAATACATAGAATGTTCATTTGCTGCTTGTAAGCGTCTTAAGACTTCCATAGTTAATTGACTCATGGGCAAGTTGTGCAAACAGACCCCCGCAAAAGAACCACCGGATTTGGAACTTTACCTTTTGGCAGCACAAGTATGGCATATGTGAAGTTTTAAAATCTGTACTATAATATGACCCTTTATGGTAATGCCTTCTTATCCTCCCAAGACCTTGGCACTTCAATGGATTTGTGATTTCAGCAATCTTTGTATAATATTCCCTCCGATGGTACAAATCATAACCCATCCACATCTTCTAATCTTATATGCTTCCCTCCTACATTTCCAACCTTCTTACACCTTCCTTTCCTCCTTCCATGTACTAAATGGTCCAGTGACACTGGTCTTCCTTCCCCCAGACCTTCCATTTCCCAGCTCTGAACATTTTCCCTGGCTATCCCTGATGCCTGGAATGTTCTCCCTCCTTGTCTCTGTCTCCTGGCTTCCTTCAAGTCTCAACTAAAGTCCTGCCTTCTACAATAAGCCTTTTCTAGTCCTCCCTAATTTTAATGCCTTCACTTTGAGATCACCCCAACAAATCCCGTATATGGTCTGTTCGCACATTTGTTGTGGGTGTTTACTCGTATTTTTTCAGATGTGTCTGATTCTTCATGACTCCATTTGGGGTTTGCTTGGCAAAGATAATGGAGTGGTTTGCCATTTCCTTTTCCAGCTCATTTTCGAGATAAGGAAACTGAAGGAAACAGGATAAGTGACTTACTCAGGGTCACACAGTTAGTAAGCATCTTTGGCCAGATTTGAACTCAGGAAGTTGAGCCTTCCTGACTCCAGGCCCAGTGCTTCAGCCACTAAGTAACCTAGCTGGCCCTGTTTGTACATAGTTACTTGAACATTGTCTTTCTCATCAGACTGGGAGCTCCTCAAAAACAAGGACTTCTTTTTGCCTTTCTTTGTGTCCCAAACACTTAGCATAGTCTAGTACGTAGTAGATGCTTAATAAAGGCTGGTCAATTGATTGATACAGAATCATACACCCAGAGCTGTAAAGGACCTCAGAGGGCATCAAATCCAAACCCTTCATTTTAAACACAAAGAAACAGACACAAAGAAACATAAACACAAAGACATAGCAAAATTAAGTGACTTGCCCAAGGTCACGTAGGTAGTGAGTCAGAGGTAGAATTTGAACCTAGGTCCTCTGACTCCAGAGACAGTGCTCTAACCTTTGTACCATGATGACTTTTCAGTAACTTGTATCTATACCTACCCACAAATCTTCCATGGAGATGGACCCAATGTGTTGGAGGACTTCCCCTAATTCTCTTTACAGTCTGTGATTACCAATGTGTCATTTAGCACTGAACCTCTCTGAGCTTTTTATATCATTACAGAACAGTTATGAAGAAAGTGCTTTGTAAGCTTTCAAGTACTTTAGAAATGGGACCTAATATTGTCAAGTGGTAGAACCAAGGTTCGAGTCCAGGCCTTCTGGTTCCATATCTAATGCTTTGTATCTCCTGTGCCTAGCATCAATCCTGAAACATGATAGGTGCTATATATACATATATATCTTCAAAGTTGAGTTATGAGCATGTAGTAATTCTTCAAAGAAAAGTTTCTATTTGTCACAATGAGTCATGTCCAAGTCTCGGACAGAATTGTTTCAGACTACTAGGAAACAGTGCCCAAGATATTCCTTTCAACAGCACAGCCACCTATGAGAAATTGTGAGCAGCTTTCTCTGACGATACTGTGACAGATTAGTAGAAAAGGAAGCGAAAAGAGCTAGGAATCAAGTGTGCAGAGTATCTATAAAAATTAAGCTAATCATCACTGAGATTCTAATGCAATGACAGTGATTTGACATGTGACTAGAGGAACTGAATCACATCAATATTGCCATTCTCATTATGAATGAATCCAGAAGACAAAAGAGGAAGGAAATAAAGGAGTTGGTTTTTATCATACCCAAAGATAATAAGAAATACAATTTTAAGGATCATATCATTATCTCACAATTCACTGGTCATGAGGACTACTTATAAAAAACACCTTTTATTTTGTAGGAGTTGATATTGAAGAATTTCTCTCTTTTAGAACATGAAAAAGCAGAAGAATTCTGTGAACTTGATAAAAGACTCCAAATTAAGTCAGTAAATACTTTAATATTCAATGACTCTATTACAGAGATGGAGGCAGAAAGACAGCAAACTTTTCTATTTTACAGGAGCTTACTGTCTATAATTTATGAAATCATTTTTCAAAAGGAGAGTTGGTGGACAAAACAAGCACTGAATAAGAACAGAAAGAGAAGTTGATTCTATCTTAACCAACAAGAAATAACTGGCTGCTGATATGAGAGCTGTTTTCCGATCAATGGTCTGAGTACAGTCAGATCATCAACTTGTTAGAGCAATGATAAAAATCAAAATCAAAATTGAGAAGTACCTTGAAAACAACTCTAATTTAGCCTACTTAAAAAATAGTACTGGGGCAGAGTCAAGATGGCAGCAGAGAAGCAACAAAACTCCACAGCTCTCCCCTTAACCACCTCAAATACCTGTAAGATATGACTCTAAACAAATTTTAAAGCTCCAGAACTCACAAAATGACAGAGTATCAAAGCTCCCACTGAAGGCAGCCCAGCAGGCAGATGGGAAAGAGTTCATTGCAGCAAGCTGGGAGCCCAGACCAGCACCATATGAACCCACAGCTGGAGGCCTGGGGCCACAAGAACAAGCTGCGGCTGGAGCACAAATCACCAGCAGCTGTGGCATTTTCCAGAACTGCTAACCTGTAAGAAATAAGGATTAAATGAAAGGTCAGTGGAACTCAGCTAAATTTGAGGGAGAAGATCCAGCCAACTGCCCCAGGGCTGGAAGCAGTCTGAAGTGGAGGCCATGCAGCCACCTCCACGTGGCTGCTTCAGAGCTCCTGGCCTGTAGATTGCAGGGGGGCCAAGTGATCATTCAGAGGTTAAGTGCTCTTGCCTCGACCTGCCTGGATCAGGATCGTGGTCTTGGGTGGTGGTCCTGAGGTATGGGACCAGTGAGCCAAAGCTGGTGGGGACTGCAGAAATGGTGGCTCCCTAACAGCTCTGGCAGCTGCAAAAACCCCAGCAATTTGGGACAGAGCTCTCCCCTCTGGAAGCAGAGTTCTACTGAACCTAAAAGTCAAGTAATTGACTGACAACATAAGTAGGCAAAGGAAGCAAAGCAAACCCAGCAATGCAACTTTAGATTCCTTTTTTGGGGACAAAAAGGACCAAAGCATGGAACGGGAGGAAGACAACACAGTCAGAATTCCTGCTTCAAAAGCTTCCAAGAAAAATGTAGACTGATTACAAGCCATAGAGCAGCTTAAGAAGGATTTTGAAAACCAAATAAGAGAAGTGGAGAAAAAATTGGGAAGAGAAATGAGAATGATGCAAGAAAAT
>CM053582.1:281249791-281277515 GCA_028627135.1 Pseudochirops cupreus | reverse complement strand
TGTGTGTGTGTGTGTGTGTGTGTGCGTGTGTGTATGAATATATATCTGAGTATGGGTATATATGTGAACATAGAGGGCACAGGATCAATTGAATAGTAAAGGATGATACTTTAAAAGGAGAAATTGAGAGGTGGGAGAGGAATAGAATGAGAGGAGACAGGGAGAGACAGAATGGGGTTAATCATCTCATATAGAAGAGGCAAGGGATAACTGTTACAATGGAGGGGAAGAACAGGAAGGCAAAAGGAAAAGGGTCAACCTTACTTTCATTGAATTTGACTTAGGGAAAGAATGACATAAACTCTAAACTGGGTATCTTGCCACATAGGAGAGTAGGGGGGATGGGGATGAGAGGTGGGATGATGGAGGGCAGGATGGGGGAGTGATGCTGGAAGCACACACTTCTGTAAAAGGACAGGGTCAGGATAGAGAACAGAACAAGGGGGGAGGCAGGATAGGAAGGAGGGACATATAATCAGTCTCTCACAATATGTCCATTGTGGAGATGTTCTGCATAACTATACATGTACAGCCTGTATCAAACTGCTTGTCTTTCCAGTAGGGGTGGGTGACAAGGGAGGAAGGGAAAGAATCTAGAATTTAAAGTTCTATAATCAAATGTTAATATATATCTATATCTATCTATCTATATATATACAAATTATTATTATTATTATTATTAACTACATGAAACTGGGAATTAAGATATACAGGCACTGGGTTAGGGAGATGCATCTTGCCCTACCAAAAAGTCAGAGGAGCAATGGATGAGGATATTGGAGAGAGCGTATTGGGGGAGAGGTTATACAGTGGGATAGCGCTGTTTCTAGGTGGTGGGCAGGGGAAAGATGGGGAGAAAATTTGTAACTCCAAATCTTATGGAAATGAATGATGTAAACAAGAAAATAAATTAATTAATTAAAAAAAAGAAATTGCAAACTCTTAATGTCCATGTCAAAGAATGTTATAAATAATTAATAATAAGAGAAATGCAAATCAGGGCAAAGATGAGTCTTAAACTAACACCCAACAAATGAGCAAAGATGACAAAAGATGAAAATAATGTTGGAGGAGTTGTAGAAAGACGGGCATGTTAATACATTGTTGTTGGAACTGTGAATTGGTCCCATTACTGGAAAGCAACTTGTAAGTATGCTAAGAAAGTGACCTTTGACCAGAGACCCCACTCTCAGACATATGCCTCAAAGAAATCAATGATAAAAAGAAAATATGGTATATATGGCAAAATTTCTATAACTATCCTTTTTTCTTTTTTTTAGTAGCAAAGAACCAGAAATAAAGTACCTGCCCATTGATTGGGGAATAGCTTTAAAAAGTATTGCTTTTTGTTTCTAGTTTATTCTTTGTTATAATAGATGCCTGTTGGTGGTGGTGAGGTGGGGGGATACATTGGGAACTGTGTCTAATATAAAAACAAAAGATAATAATAATAATAATATCTAATATTTATATAGTATTTACTAAATGCCAGGCATTTTGTAATTATTATCTCATTTGATCCTCAAAACAACTCTGAGAGGTAGATGGTATTATTGTCTTCATTTTACAGATGAGGAAACTGAGGCAAACAGAAGCCTAGTAGGGTCACATTGCTAGTGTCTAAGAGGGTATTTGAATTTTGGTCTTCCTGAACCCAGTCCTCTAACCACTATACCACCTACCTGCCCCAAGATATCAATAAACATTTATTTTTAGAAAGAAAACATACTCAGTGACTTCAAAGGGAGGATGGTTAAAAATATATCAGAAAATATGGTTTGCGAATAAGAAACAAGAGGCAAAAGGCTTTTAGAGTAGACAAAAGACTCTTGCCAATATATCAGGAATATGTTTTTGGTTTGTTTGTTTTTTTTAATTTTTGGAGGGAGGAGGGCAGTGCAATTGGGGTTAAGTGACTTGCCTAAGGTCACATGGCTAGTAAGTGTTAAGTGTCTGAGGCTGGATTTGAACTCAGATCCTCCCGACTCCAGGGCCAGTGCTCTATTCACTGCACCACCTACCTGCCCCAAACAGGGATATTTTTGTCACAAAAAGAAATGGGAAGACACTGGATATGATGACTCTCTAAATTGCGTTCACATATTCTTTGATACTCATGGGGAGGACAGAAAAAAGATACTGAAAAATATATTATACAGCTCATTCTAAGCAATTAAAGAGATAAAAGTCTTGTAGTCTATTCAAAAGCCTCTAACATACAAATACACACACACATATATGTACATATGTATTATACACATATGCATATATACATCTATGCATGTATATACAATGAATATTATAAAGAAGAGTTGGGAGATGCTAAACACAGCAAGCTTACGATAGCATCATAAAAACAAATGACTGTTAAAATAAAAAGTATTAGAGACTGATTTTGGAGTCATATCAGAATCAATCTGTTAGTTAACTAGCTAAAACAGAGGACAACAAAAAATCAACATATAATTAGAAAAAAGAATAATGACAGGAAGATACTTTGCACAATTGTACTAGCTTTAACCTGACCTGTTCAAACAAGCCATTGTTAGCATGAAAATCGGAAATGAAAAGGCAAAGATAATGACTTGGACTATTATCAGATCCTGCAAAAGTTGAACTGATATATAATATGATTAAATCAAGAGTTCAGAGAGCTTAGTTAGCAAATGCTTGATCTCCTTGCATAAATGGAGATGGGGAATTCGGGTTTAGAACAAATTTATTTGTAAAATACGATGAAAGACAGGCAGATTGTGTGCAATATGGTCTCATATTTCAATACATTACCCCAATGAATCAAAGAATTACAGTCATAAAATTTAAAATTAAGAAGGGACCCCAGTGGCTATTTAGTCTAATCCATATGCAAAAGGAATTCCTACCATCATATACCTGACAAGTGATTTCCAGCTTCTGCTTCAAAATTTCCAAGAAGGGACAACCCACAACCTTTCAAAGTAGCTAATTCAACTTTTGAACAGCTTTTTAGCAAGTTTTTCCTTATGTGAAACCCTAAATGTGTCTCTTTCAAATTCCCACTCATTGCTCCTAATTCTACCCTCTGGAGTCAAGCAATCTAATCCCTCCCCAACATGGGAATCTTTCAGCAACTGAAAACAACTATCACCAGTTGCCTGACCCAGTTCCTCTATCCCCTCAGTCTTCTTTTCCCTGGGTTCAATATAATCAACTGATCTATTTTCTCATCAATGTAGATATTCCCTCCAGTGGCACACAGACACACACATACAATTCAACCCATTCAGTATAATTCTCATCCATGTCTACCAATAAGAATGCTACTGGTGATCTATCTAACATGCCGTGGGACTTTTTCTTAATGTTATGTAGATACCACATGGGTTGTGTGGCCATCAATTTTTCTTCACTTTTTCTTCAATTTGCTACTGTGACACATAATGACAAAAAGTGATGGAGATAAAAATAAGTCTACAGAAGGCCTAATACAAATTCCAATTAAATCTCATCATTCTAAAACACATTTAGGGATGAAGCTGTCTATAGGACAATATAGTCAGATAATTAAATAATTTTGTCATCATGTTTATGAGTTTATTTCAACTATCAATGAAAATGGAGTTACCATATTTGGATCTCAGCACCCTGGTCCCTGATGTTCTTTATGAGAAAGTAGAAATGGAGGGGTGGAGCCAAGATGGCAGGGTAGAAGTGACAAGGTTGCCCAGCTCCCACATAGCCACCTCAAAAACCCATAAAATATGACTCTAAACAAATTTTAGGGCTCCAAATCTCACAAAAATACAGAAAAACACATCTCCCACTGAAGGCAGATCTGCAAGAAGGGCTCATCACAGCACCCTGGGAGCCAAAACCAGCCCAGCCTGAAACCGCGGCTTGGCTGCAGGGTGACCAAGAAGAGCCACAGCTGGAGCCTTTAGGAGAGTGGATCAGCTGTAGCTGTGGCAGTTTCCAGAATTATCAAGCCATAAGAAACAAGGACAAAGTGAAAGGTCGGTGGATTTCGGCTAAATTTGGGGGAGAAAAACAGTCCCGCCAAACTGCCTCTAGGGCAAGGAAGTGGCAGAAGTGGCGGTCCTGCAACCGCCTCCACGTGGCTGCTTCAGAGCTCCCAGCCTGCAACTGCAGGAGATGTCAAGCAATTATTTAGAGGCTAAGTGCTTTTGTGTTGAGCAGCCTGGATCCAGATCGTGGTCTTGGATGGTGGTCTTGGGGTGCATTTTCAGTGAGCCAAAGCTGGTGGGGGTTGCAAAAAAAATGGCAGCTTCCCAATAGCTCCAGCAGCTGCAAAAACCCCAGCAATTTGGGACAGAGCTTTACCCTCTGGAAGCAGAGTTCCACAGAGCTAAAAATTCAAGTAATTGACTGGCCAACATGAGCAGGCAAAGGAAGTAAAATAAGAACAGCAATCAAACTCTAGATTCCTTCTTGGAGGACAAAAAGGATCAAAGCATGGAATGGGAGGAAGACAACACAGTCAGAACTCCCACACCAAAAGCTTCCAAGCAACATGTAGTCTTCCTACAAGCCATAGATCAGTTTAAGAAGGATTTTGAAAATCAAATAAGAGAAGTGGAGGAAAAATTGGGAAGAGAAATGAGAATGATGCAAGAAAATATGAAAAGAGAGTCAACAACCTGACTGAAGAAAATAACACCTTAAAAAATAGATTTAACTCAAATGGCAAAAGAGGCCCAAAAAGCCAATGAGGAGAAGAATGCCTTAAAAAGTCCAATTTGCCAGATGGAAAAAGAGAAAGTAGAAAGGGTACCTAAGAATATGGATTTTATAGAGAGTTGCTAAACCAGACCAAGTACACATTGTAAAAATCCATCCTGGAGCATAAACAATTCTTGAAAGTTCTGAGGAATCATTTTAGTAGATACCTCAGGGAATATAGGATGCCAATGCCATGGACAACATTATTGTCCAAAAAAGAACATCAAGGAATTAACAATAACTTCTGACCCATATTCCTACTTTATTGTCTTTATAAAATCCTTATGATAATGATCTACAAAGGTATCAAGGATATCCTCGATGAAATATGAGGCAAGAAAAGGTAGGTTTTGTCATTTTCTATAGTAGACCACATTTTTGTAGTAAAACAAATTGTATAAAAGGTACAGAGAAAATGAAATTCTGCTATATTTATTGTTCACTTTAACAAAAGAATATTCTCCTAAGTCAAGCAAAGTATACCTTAAAAGGCATTTCTCATACAAGGAGTCTCTCATGTATATGTTAAGGTCATGTATCATTCCTTTCAAGGGCAACCACTGAAGGTCTAAGTACTCTTGATTACTAATGTTAAGGGTGACATAAAATAGGGAAACATACATTCACCAAAGGTGTTTGGCATTATTACGGAGGATGTCTTGTGAAAGCTTCAAATGAAAGAGGTCCTTATCAATGGTTAGATCTTCCTGATACTATTTGTATATGATAATATGCTGATTTTATCAAGGCCCTAAAGGTTACAAATCCTCCCAAATGAGATCCACGATTATCTAAAACAATTCACATAGGAAAAAGTAAGTGGATGAAAAATTCCAATTGCATATATGTATTTGGAAGGTCAGTCTACCAATCTAGTATCTCACTAAACATATATTTGTGTATATGCACATATATACATACATGCCTACATATATCTGGAACAGACATTGCGTATTAAGCTCAGGATTGCGTAGAAAGAAAAGTGCAAGTTGGATTGTGCTTGAGAAATCATTCAGTGCTTTTAATGATTCCAAGCTGTTTCCCAATTCTCAAAGACTCGTCTTTGAAGACAAACGCTTTCTTTGTTTGTGATGCCATGCGATTACACATCTTAGGGCACCACAGTTTCCAAAAAAATCAAAGTTGTGGGTTATTAAGTATTAATGGAGAGGTGCATGGTGAGTACATAAAGCCTTAGGATCTTTGCGTTGATGAGACGTATCTTCCAGACTCAATACATGAACATTCACCTTATCTTGCCTAGAACCAAGTGCCTGCCTCATTTACAAGCCACCAGCTCCAAAACATGCCACTAACTTGCATACTTCACTCCTCTTTCTGGCTGCCCTCTATGTGTTATCTTCTTATGAAGATCTAAGCTCGTAAAGGGAGGGACTGTCTTTCTTGGCTATATTTGTAACTCTAATATTTAGAACAGTGCCTGCAACATAGTGTGAGTGTAAGGAATGCTCACTCGTTCACATCAATGTGTCTGTCTATCTATTATCTGTCTGTCTATTACATATTTATCCATCATCTATTTGTGGGTCTATTTATCATCTATCTATCACCTCTCTCTCTCTCTCTCTCTCTCTTAGAAAAGGGGGTGAGTCAGTCATGTAATGATGACATATAGAGAGACTGAGTGTTCCACTGGCAGATACAAAATATAACCCAGTATGCTGGGTTGATCCACTGTGAAGGCTCTATGGGAGATCATGGACAAGAATCTCAAGAGGCTAGGAACATAAGGAAAAGATAACCATCTGCCCTGCTGAGATGATGGATGCATTGAAGCTTATCCTCATGACAGTTAAATTACTTTTAAAAGCAGGATCATATCTTTTCCTCTACTAAAATTTAACTCAAAACAAGTCAAGTCAGAAGATGAAAGCTTCTCCCCACCCCACCCCCCAAGGAATACCAATGTCACAAACATCAGGTATTTAATAAAGTTTCATAATGTCGAATAGGAGGAAAATGTGTAATATTGCATTTGCTATTACTAATAGCAGTGGTTATAAAGCTCTGTGAACCCTAATCCTCGCTCAGAACAATCACATATCTCTACGGCTTCAAGCCATACATCAAAATTCATTGATACCTGCGAAAAACTAGCAAAGTTAGATTCATTCTAGAACTTTTTCTTTCCAGATAATTAACAGAGCCACCAATCAAATTTAAGGTACGTCTTGATGTCTCTTATTAATGCACCAGTTTCCCTCGTGATGAGTCAACCCTTCAGCAAATTACCAGGGAATAGGCAAAGAAAACAAATGACAAGAGTTCATTTTCTTCAGTTCAGTTAGTTGATTGAATCACAATACTATATTAATATTTTACATTTGTATAGGATCCCCCCCCCTCCAGAGCAATACTGTTAAAGTGACAGATGAGGAAAATGCTGGGAACCACGAAATAATTTATTTTTATTAGTTATAATTTTAGACACTTACTAGCTGTGTGACTGTAAGCAAGTAGCTTAACCTCTGCTTCAGTTCCCTCATCTATAAAATGGGAATAATAATAGCACTTCCCTCCCAGGCTTGCAGTGAAGATAAAATGAGAAATATTTATAAATTGCTTTGTAACCCTAAAACACTATGCAAATGATAACCATTATTATCGTATTAATTAATAATAACAATACTGCCACAAGCTATGTGGTATTGAAGAAAGCAGTTGAGCCCTCTGGGCCTTCTCAGAAACTAAAATTATTCTAACCTAAGAGTATGGACAGGTAGGTGCCACAGTGGATAGAGTGACAGGTCAGGAGTCAGGAAGACTCATCTTCCTGAGTTCTAATTTGACCTCAGACACTTACTTTAGCTGTGTGACCCTGATCAAATCACTTAACCCCATTTGCCTCAGTTTCCTCATCTGTAAAGTGAGCTGGAGAAGGAAATGACAAACCACTCTAGTATCTTTGCCAAGATAACCCCAAATGGGACCACGAAGAGTCGGACACAACTAAAAAACAACAGAAAACCCAGGAGTTGGCATCCTATGGCTTGAACCAGAGATGGCACACATAGCTATGTTGCTTTCCATGACGCATGCCCAATAGCTTCTTTTCCCCTCATTCTTCACCCTTCTACAGGACCAAAAAAAAAAAAGAGGACATATATAATCTAGAGGGAATGATTCTCCAATACTTTCCAATGAGTACATTAGTAAAACTTTATATATTTATCTTCTATTAGCAGGTCAATCCCTTGGTGTTTTGGATTCTCTCCTTCCCCTTGACTCCCCCTGCTCCCATACATACTCTAATCTCCAATACTTTATGAGATCATCAGTATTTCTCTATTCTCTCTGCACTCTACTGACTTTAGAGCTTCCCATTCCAAGTATCATATCTTTCCAGGGTTTTGATCACCACAGTCTATGAAAAGGCTGAAATTATTCCATGGAGATTAGTACTGGGATTTGACACATAAACACTCTGGGTTTCAAGTCTCAAAAGGATATCCTCCACCGGCTCTGACACTCACTCTCTCCATGTTCCAAACCCCTTAAGGGATTTGCACCCAAAGTGGTTGAAATGTCTTTCAGAGATCCACACCCAAAGTCATCCCCAATCCCACTCAACACTGACTCATGGCCTGCTCTGACTCATATCTCACACTTTGAACACAGAAGTGGCTCCAAGGGTCTGCAGGCAGAGGTGCTAACTGCCTACACACATACAGTTCTTTTGTTCTCACCACTCTCTCCTGCTCTTCTCAGTAGACACTAGCTCACCATCCCACTCAGTCAAGCCCAGTTACGTAGAGATTACCCTAAGGGACCATCAGGAGAGACCATCCTTCCTAACTATTCAAGTGCCACTCAAGGACTGGCTCACAACATCCCATGGTCGTGGATACACTCTTCCTGCTCCCTTATAGTTTATAGTCCCAGGGGTGATAGACTGTTGAAAACCAACCACATCTCCCACAGTAGCAATCTGACTTCCCCAAAGCTCTCATCCTTAATACTTGGAAGCTATAGAGGGTCAGCCTTTGGAGAATAAAATATAGGATGGGTATATGTCGATGGGGAATGTGAGAAAGTCAAGGAATGGGTAGTTTGGGAATAGTAAGAAGACAATTAGCACATCATTGGGGAAGGTCTAAGGTAATTTGGCTTAGGATGGTACTTGGGGTGGGGAATGGAAAAGGGGAATAGGCACCAAAAGGAATGGAGGGAGCTGAAAACAGGGACCTTTCCCTGCCCCCACCTCTACCTGTTACACAATTTTGCTGAGGCTAACTCTGCTGTGACAGAATGGATGTGTTTGTGGGTAGGTTTGGGTCTCTGTGCATCTTTGTGTCACTGCAGGTGGGTGTTTGTGTTTGGGTGAGGGCATATTTCAGGGGATGTGCCTGTCTGTGGAGAGCAATATGGGTTTTTCAGGGTGTGATGTAAATGTATGTGGGCGTTGTGTGAAGGTGTGTTGGTGTGTGTGAATCTATGTGGAGGTTTTTATCTGTGTCAGTGTAGATTTCTGTGTGTGTATCTCTTTGTCCCTGTGTGGGGAGATATGTATCTGAGTGCATGTACATGTGGAGGAGCTCATCTGGGTGTTTCTGTTTGTGTGTATGTATATGCTCATGTATGGTATTTATGTGGGTGAGGGGTGTGTGTGTGTGTGTGTGTGTGTGTGTGTGTGTGTGTGTGTGTGTGTAGCCATAAGTAAACTTCTGGGAAGGTAATGTAATCCACTGTAGTTTTCTATCCACAGAACAGATGTTCTCTTAGCAGCTACTGGCTGTTCTCATTACTGCTTCCTCCCTCAGGTTGGTGGGAGCATGTCTGAGGGAGTACTTGTGTTCTTGTTTTAAAGCAGGTGTGGGAACCCAAAACCCTTGTTTCCTTCCCTCCCAGAGTTACCTGTAGTTCTCTTATACTGTTCTTTTGAAAAAATGGCCCTGCCTGGGGAGATATTTAGTCCTGATTTTGTCTCTCTGACTAGTTTGTCCTTCTCTTGCCTCTAGCTAGTTACTTGTGAATGGTGTCAGTATTTTCCCCAGAAGCATTCAAAAGTGGTCACTAAACACTGGTGCAGGAAGAATGTTTATGACTATTTCTGGCCTGATGAGATCCTACATTGCATAGAAGATAAATTGTCCAAATGTTAAGTAAATCACAGAATCACAGCTAGAAGGTATTGGAGAGGTCATTGAGTCTAAACTCCTAATTTTGCAGATGAGGAAACTGAGGTCCAGAGGTATACTAAACAGTCTTCCTTTTAGTTAATTTTCACAAGAAAAAGACCAATGGAACAGCGAACAGTGTTCATTTATTTGGACCCAATCAAATTTTCATATGTGCTTTTAAGTGTTTGCCTTTGTATGTTGAACTGAGATAGGGGTAATTGGTGGTCTCTACTGGTTGGATGCCGGTTTAAATTGGTAGGGATTTTGTAGCAATTATTCCTGAAAAACTTCCTTATGCAATTGTTTTTATCTCTGTTTTTCTTTATCCTTTCTGCATAATAAGACTATTTTACTCAATTTTAGTCTCATTCACTTCCACTGATCTTTTTCTGCATAATTAAGAGTCTAATTAAGTTTTTCTCTCTGAGCAAATGTCATCTGAGAAACCTGGGTAGCTGCAGATTGTAGCAAAAGAAAAATTCGTTGAGTCTCAGGAAAAAAAAAGTTTAATTTCTTATCTCAAAGCTGCATCAGCACCATGTTTCTGTTCGTTCATTCATTCCTTCATCAGATATTGATTAAGCATCTGTAATGTATGGAGTGCTATGTTAGTGCAGAATACAAAGATGAATAAGAGAACTTCAAGGAACTTACAATGTAGTCAGGAAATTATTACACACACAGAAATAAAAGGATTGTACAGTTTTAGGATGGGAAA
Organism: Pseudochirops cupreus; assembly: GCA_028627135.1. Lineage (NCBI taxonomy): Eukaryota > Metazoa > Chordata > Mammalia > Diprotodontia > Pseudocheiridae > Pseudochirops > Pseudochirops cupreus. The sequence continues at coordinate 281,266,937 of CM053582.1, read as the reverse complement.
AGACCTTAGAGACCATCTATCACTTCTTCAATACTGCAGATTGATTTAAAAGATGTAGAGACAAAACTGACAGAAAACCACAACTGACTAGATTTGGAGACTAAGGGAAAGCGAGGAATCAAAGGTCATAGGACCATAGCTGTAGAGTTGGAAGGGCCTTCAAAGGCCATTAAAGACCAACTCTCTCATTTTACAGATGAAGAAACTATGGCCTAAGCTGATGAAGAGATGGGAAGGAAGCAATAAAGACAGGCTTCCAACTGAAGCCCTCTGACTCCTGAGCCAACATTCTTTCCATTGTATATAAAATCTGCATGTATGAGAAAATGGTGGTAGTGTTAATAGAAAGAGGAAAGTCAGGAGGAGCTTTTGGCTTGAGAGAAAATATTGACAATTTAGTTGACATGTTGATTTTTAAGGTGACTGCTGAACATCCAAGTGGAAATATCAAAGAGTTAGTTGTAAATTCAGGACTGGAACTAGATTTGCATCTTCCTCCTCCTTTGGCACCATAAATATGGACGTTCTCGGACATGCTGTCTTCAGCTGAGTTGTCGAAGCCATGAACATAGAAGGAGCTTAGCAAAGGAGAAAGGAGAGAGTAAAAAAAAAAAGGGGAACCAAGGGCAGCAACTTGGAAAGTGACTGTGTTGAGATGGCAGCTCCTGCCGGTGCAGTACATATACCCTGCTGACCAGCATTTGAAATGATAAGCATCAGAATCAAGTTTAATCCTCACAGGATCCTGAAAGATAAAGGTCCCAGTCAACAGGTTCTTTCTCCATGCTATGGTTCACAAACTCTTACCTCCCGTTTTCCTTATCACTACAATTCATAATCACCTGCTGCTGAGGTAAAATAGTTTTTCCTGTTAATTAATAACAATTAAATGAATAATTAATTAAATATAGTAATACCTAGGCTTTGTTTAGTACTTTAAGGTCTGCAAAGCACCTTACAAGTATTATCTCATTTTATCCTCACAATAATCCTGGGAGCCAGATGCTATTATTATCATTATTTTATAGTTGAGCAAACTGAAGTAGAGGTTAGGTGGATTGCCTATGGTCACACAACTAGTAAGTATATGAAGCTAGATTTGAATTCAGGACTTCCTGACTCCAGATCTATAGCACTATTCATGGTACCACTTTGCTGTTATTACTTTCATTTTTTAACTCCACAACATTTCTCATGTCCTACTCTTTTTCTCTATTCACAAAGCTTTTGTTCAAGTGCTCATCCCTTTTTGCTTAGATCATTGCAATGACCTCCTAAATGATCTCCCTAGCTCAGTTCTCTTTCCTTGCCAATCCATCCTCCACTTGGCTGCCAAAGTGATTTTCTGTAAGTGCTGGTCTGACCATATCACTCTTCTACTCAGTAAACTTCAGTAGCTTCCTATTGCCTCCAGTATAAACTATAAACTCTTCTCTTTGGCTGTTAGAACTCCCCAGGGCTCATGCATAGAATGCACTCCCTGTCCACCTCCTCTTTATGAAATCCTCCTTCAAGATGGCACCCAAACACCCCCCCTTCCTGATTATCCAATTGCTAGTATCTTCACTTCCTAATTACTTTATATTTATTCTGTGTTCTTCTGTGCAGACTTAGACATAAGTGTTGTCTCCACAATAGAATATAAGCTTCTTGAGAGTTAAGATTGTTTCTCTTTTTTTCTTTTGTTGGTTATCGCATCCCCAATACCTGCTACATACCAGGCACTTAACAAATATGTGCTGTTTGATTGAATGAGTTCCCTCTCTGCACTTTTAGTGGCCTCAATCCTAATGCTTCAGTTGTTTGTATCTTCCTCTACCCTCCTCTAGGACTCTTCCTTTATGAACAAAATCCCCTTTATCCTGGATCTCTTTATCTCATCATCTTTCTATCTTCTGATGCTCATGGCAATCTGGATCTCTCTAAAAGATACAGCATCCCTGGCCACCCTCTCCAATGCTAATCACTCTTTCTCTCATTTCCCTAGCAGGCTGTACCAGGAAGAAGACCCAGCCTATTCCTTGCTCTCCACTGCCACATCCAGACACTCCCTCTGTTGCCATAACTCTCTACAACCTCTCTTTCTTTGCAGTAGTGTCTATTCACCTATATTACTCCCACTCAGGTCCTTGTTCTTGTGATCTAATGATTCCCATGTCACTCTCCTGCCCTTCTCAAGGAGGTCAATGCCTGACTCAATCTTGCACTACCCTCTTATCCCTGTCCTCATCCTTAGGGACTTCAGGATGTATATTGATGCCCACTCAAGTATCCTAGCTTCTCAGTTAACCAGCCTCTTCAGCTTCCATGATCTAAATCTCTGCTCCTGTCTTGGAGAAACAGGTGGTCTTTCCCTCTAGCAAGGCTAACCCTTCCATCTGTGCCCTTGATTCCATGTCCTCCAAGCAAATGACTCCAAATTCAAAGTAATCAGATCTAGTTATAACCTTAAACTCTAGTCCTACATTTCAGATCATCTTCTCTCTCTAAGGTTTAACACAGGTATTACCTCCTCCTTCTGGATTCTCTCCCACCTGTCCCTCCACCATTTTAAATGCTCTCTTCTCCTTCTTCACATCACTTTGTATTATTTATCTGCATATATGTCCAGTGAGCTCCAGTAAAATAAAAGTTCCTAGAGGGCAGAGATTGTTTTGTTTTGGTCTGTTTCCATAGTACCTAGGAAAGTGTCTTATGTGTAGTAGAAACTGAATAAATGTTTATTGAACTAGATGGAATGTTAATTGAATTATATGAATTAATTAAAATAATAAAATAAGTATAATAAATATAAATAAATGAAATTAAAATTTTTCTGTCTTCAGATTCTTTCTGTCCAAGCCTTTCTGCTACCCCCAATTAACTGTCTTTGTTGCTTTAGATAGCATTTCTAGCTTAGATACCTGGCATATAGTTTTCCTTCTGTGTTTGGGCAGACTGTGACATCAAAATGTTAGATTCAGGTAAGTATTCACAGAGGTCCCTTGCTTCACCCATAGTTGCTTTCTAAGCTTGCTTTGTTATTCCTAAATATTCAAGATGCTGTTCCCATCACTTCTCAGGGCTTCAGTTTTTTTAATCTGCACATAGCATCTGTGGCACCCCCCACATCCAGGAGCCTTCTGGAAAAGCTATCCTAGGTCCAAAGTAGTTGGTGGCTCTGCAACAACTTGAAACCATTGCTCAAAAGCTCATCAATTTCTTTATTCATATTAATTAGTGAGAAGACAATCAGTTCAAAACAAAAGTTTTGGATTTAACAGCACTGTAAGAGGAGTCACAACAGAATATTCTCCCTACAAACCTGGAGCAAACCTTCCCACAAATCCCTATACCATCAGTGAAGAGAGTACACACACACACACACACACACACACACACACACACACACACACACACACACATATGTATATATACATACACATAGGAAACATGCATATGCATAGAGAATACATGTGATTGGGCCAACTCATGCCCTCAAAGTCACAGGATTACCAGTCTATAGAACTGCAATATTCTTCTGGGACTGCTTCCCACTGGGTGTCTCTGTCCATCTCCGCTGCCCCTTCCCTTTTCTTTCTCTCCTGGGCTCTTCATGCTGCTGTCACTTCTTAGGTTTCAACTGATTTCCTCAGCTGAGATGCTACCTCTTCCACATAAGTAGAGGAGTGGGCTCTCTCACCTCTCTTTTAGCTTAAAGGCTACAGGCTGTGCGTCAGCTATTTCAGAAAAGCAGCACCCTCACTTACCTAGTCTTTGGATTAGGGAAAAAAGTACCTTATTGTATAAGGATAGAGAGAGGTTGGCAGCTGCCAAAGCCTGCCCCTGGGTCCAAGCTCCTTTGGAACATAGACCAGACAGCCAGCTGTTTGGAGCCCATAGTTTTTGTTTCCCCCTCCTCCCACTAATGGGATCTCCCCCTTGTTTCAAACTATTACTATTGTTGCTGTTGCCTCTGCTGTTGTTATCATTACCTGATTACCAACATGCATTACCCCTCAAACAATTTGGGGGGCTGCCTCCCAACCAACAGGAAAGGTCTATGTGGATGGGAGGCACTATGGTCTTAGGTCCCCAAGATCAGCTGGGTCTCTCACACACATAAGCAGACAGGAGAAGAAAAGAACCAAAGGGAACCAAAAGGGAGATGAGACTGACATGAAATTGGCTCTTCCTGCCTCTAAATTTCTTTGTTCCAAATTCCCGTGTTTCATATACAGGTATGGTTAGTCTCGACCCTCCCAGGCTCTGAGAGATGCCTGTAAAATACAAAGTGAAGGAGACGGACCAAAAAATGACTTCTACACTCTAAATCCTGGCACCTGAAATTGTGATTTTCTACCAGTTGGTGTTGCTGCACTCGTTGATGGGGCCTCCTTCCCAATGGGCACTTAGTGCATCTCTGCTGCTCCTTGCTGCTCCCTCTCTCAGTTTCTTACTGCTACAAGATTTATAGAATCACAGACAGTTTAGCTGCCAAGCAGCTTAAAGAGAATCTAGCACATTTATTCTTTCAGGATAGAAAAATGAACAGAAGTCAAGAAGTGGTTCCCCCAAACCAGAACAAGATATCATTACCTTTTCCCTTGAAAACTTACGTACACATGTAAGATTGCATGCTGTCTTCGGGAAGGAGAGAAAAATTTAAAAAATTTGGAACTCAATCTTATAAAAGTGAAATGTTGAAAACTATCTTTACATGTAATTGGAAAAAATAAAATACTATTAAGTGGGGGAGAAAAGAAAAGAAACGTTACATGTTATACTATCAGGAAGCTCTGGATTTGTGGGAGTGCACTGTGGTTAATGATTCCCTAAGAGATACTTTGGATTTTGAAAAGTTAATGAATTTTCTAACGTTGGCCTATTCCACAGAGCAGCTGGAGCAATTTATCAGGATACCAATCAAATCCATGAATCAACGTGAATTTACTGAAGGCCTACTGAAAGCAGGGACCCGTGGGATAGACAAAGAGCTATTAGAAGCTCTTAGTAATATTGATGGCTAATAACAACAGCTAACAATAATAACAGTAATTAGTACTTATGTTGTGCTTTAAAGTTTGCAATTACAATTATTATCTCATTTGATCCTTACAAAAACCCTGTGAGGTAGGTGCTATTATTAGCCCTATTTCACAGATAAGGAAACTGAGGCTGAGAGAGGTTAAGTCATTTGCCCAGGATCACACAGAGTGTCTGGGGCAGGATCACAACTCAGGTTCCTTGATTCCAAGTCCAACACGCTGTGCCACCCAAATGTCTAGACAAGGCCCTTGTCCTAAAGGGGCTTATGGTCTAATTAGTGCCAGACCATTGGACAGAGTTTGTAAGGAACAGCATGTTCCTACTGAGTTCTTGTTCTCTTTTCTACTGCTGAAAAAAGTACAAAAGGGTATTTAGCTTTAGGGAAATGGTTCATTGTTCCTTGCATTAATACAGCTTTCCCAAATGTCTAACTTACTTCTAAGGGAGTTGTTTATGCTCTTAGAGAGTATACTTTAAGGTCTTTTAGCAATGTATTATGTACAGGAAATTCGAGTAGGGCAAAATATGTATTAATATGAAATAACTCTCTCTTTTCAAGTAGAGTCAGGTATGCCTGGTGGATATGTAGATCTTTCTTTCATAGATTACAGTTTATATAACTATGGAATTAGTTTGTACATCTTGGGAATTAACTGTAAATCTCCTTTAAATAAGGAAAGGAATACATATTTTGAAATAACAAAACTTGGGCTCTGGAACATAGCCCAGAAAAAAAAATTATTGCAAGAAAAGACTAAGAAAGGAAGGTCAGAATAACAGCAATCAATCTTAGCTAACCTATATACTTGTTTTATCCTGTTTGGAGAACAGGGAGAGGTTTGAAATGATCCAAAAGCTAGGGCCAGGTGGAAGAAAAAGAAAGGTTTTAATCTTAGTGGCCTCCCCCAATTTTCCAAATAGTACCTATATGTGACAAAGTAAATATAGCAAGTGACAGCAACTTTGAGCTAAGGGTTCAATTTTTCTAAAGTCATATTCAACCACGCGGTTTCTCTAGCCAGCTTCCCATCTGATACATTTTCATGAAAACATTAGCATAGCAATCTTATGTGTGCTTTGAGATCCTCAAATTGAAATTGCTTATGCTAGCTGTGAAAAGCTTTCCAACAATAAAAATGATGCCTGGCATTTATACTGTGCATTAAGGTTTGCAAAGAACTTTGAAAATATTCTTTCGCTTTATTTTCATAGCATCCTTGAGAGGTAGTTGCTATTATTATCTTCATTTTACAGATGAGGAAACTGAAGCAAACAGAGGTTAAATTGACTTGCCCAGAGTCACAGAGAGAGTAGGTGTCTGAGGCCGCATTTGAACTTAGGTATTACTGACTCCAAGCCTAACCCTCTAACCACTATACCACCTAGCTACCCCTTCTCATCTGTAAAATGAGAGGCTTGAGACAAATGATCTCCCAGTCTCCATCTAGTTCTAAGTAAAATGATCAGATGTGGAATGATAACAATAATATGTTTGGTTTGAAGTCTTAGTTGAGAGAGAGAGAGCAGAGAGAGAGCAGAGAGAGAGCAGAGAGAGAGGAGAGAAAGAGACAGAGAGAGAGAGAGAGAGAGAGAGAGAACAGAGGGGGAGGAAGGGAGAGAGGGGAGTGAAAGGAAGATGAAAGAAGGTGAAGGGGAGGGGGAAGAAGAAGAGGGAGGAGGAAGGGGAGAGAAAGAAGAGAGGGAAGAGAGAGAGAGAGAGGGTGGGAGAGAGAGAGGGAAGGGGAGAAGGAGAGAGGAGAGTGAAAGGAAGAAGAAAAAAGGGCAAGTGTGAGGGGGAAGGAGAGGAAGAAGGAAGGGAGAGAGAGAGAGAGACAGACAGACAGACAGAGACAGAGAGAGAGACGGAAGAAGGAGAGGGAGAGGGAGAGGGGGAGGGACAGGGACAGGGAGAGGGAAGGAGGTAGAGAGTGCTTCTTGTCAATCAACAGCAATTATAGGGTTATGTGTTAAGATCACTTGCTGGGAGGGAAAGATACACAATTCTTATCCTGGAAGCACTTTTACATTTAATGGAGGAGAAAAGAGCAAAATAGAACAAAAGAAATGTCAAAACCAGAAATGACCTTCAATCATCCAGTAAAGCTACTTCTTTTTACAGAGGAGACGACTGAGTCTCAGAACAGTCAAGGAATTTGCACCAGAGTCACCTTGGTAATTGCACTGGCCTTGAGTTTAGTACACTGTTTTTTTAATTGTCAATCTTTTCACCTACGAAGAAAGAAACTATGAAGACACTAAGGCTTTTTCTTTCCTGAATACTCCTTACAATTATGTGTTTTTACCCTAGCTGTTTGTATAGCACCCAGAATGACCCCAAAGATGTCCGGGAGATCGTGATCATGATAGTCATAAAGAGCAAACTCTTGAGTCTGGAAGCATCGAGGTCGTCTCCCGCAATTTTGAAATGAATCCATTGGGATGAAATGACACCCAAGGTGACACACCTAATTAGTGGCTGAACAGCGCATTGCACTTGGATGATTTTGAACACTTTGGATGAAAAATTCTATCTTCTCAATTTTGTTAATCTTTTGAGGTGAACTGCTGATTTTGAGCATTTGCAGTGCCATTTTCATTGGAAGGGGCCTCAGAAGCCATCTAAGTCCAACTCCTTCATTTTACACATGAGGAAACTGAGGCCCAAGTTGTTCACACGGCTTAGTTATGAGGAGTAAGCATCAGAAGTTGGATTTGAATCCAAGTCCTCTGACTCCAGAACCATAATTAGAGAGAGCAAGGAGCTTGAGGAAACTGAGGAAGGAGAAATGAAGGGAGGCATGAAGCTTGAATAGCTCTCATGAAAACCATTCTTCTTGCCTGTCTTCCAGTAGGTGAGCTAAGGCCAAAGCCTCTCTCTTTGACAGTTCTTTTCTTGTCTTCACAATTAAAGTCTTGACTCCTTTTGGATATAGTTCTGACATTCTGCTTCACAAAAATATTGTGTTTAGGGGCAGCTAGGTGGCGAAGTGAATAGAACACTGGCCCTGGAATCAGGAGGACCTGAGTTCAAATTCGGCCTCAGACACTTAACACTCACTAGCCATGTGACCTTGGGCAAGTCATTTAACCCCAATTGCCCTGCCTTCCCCTCTCCAAAAAGCAAAACAAAAAACAAAAAAAAAAACCTGTGTTTAGTAATTAGCTGAACTAGATACAAATTTCTAAAATACACATGAAGGTGGGAATATCAAATGGTCTAAACTTTTATCACTCCTTACCTCTCCTCCTCCCTTTACCCCCCACAGAGTGTTCTGGGCATAATCAAACCTCAATAAATAATGTTTTTTTGAATGAATGAATGAATTCTTGGTAACCAAGCTCTGAGACTACAATAATACTGGACAGACCTGGTACTTTCTAGTTTCATTTTTTCTTTGTAAGCGCCACAGTAAGTCTGCCTGCAGGGAAAATTTATGTCTCCATTTATTTTTTAAAAAATAATTATTTGAAAAAGAGATAAACATGTGATTGCCAGATTCAAGAAGAATACACCTATTCCTCCCACTCCTTCTCCATTTGATACAATTAAAACAAGTCTGAGTTCCAGCATCTTTGAACATCTTCTGTTTTTGATTGTCAAGCAATCAAATCAGCATTTCTTTCCCCCACTCAGACCCATAATTTAGAAGCTTCTCTGCAGTGACACTTGGCTCAGTTTAATTATAATGTTCCTCAATCCAGAGAGCTATTTAAAGTATAGTGGAAGCTGTGCATTTTGCAGTCTTTTTTTTTTCTCTAATGATTCAGAAATTTGTACATGTAGAGCTGATCCTAAATTGAAATCTGATCACTTGGGTTGTTTGGGACTTTTCTATAGCATTTCTTCCCCCTTCTTCTTTCTAGAAAGACTTGGTTAAAAAAAAAAAAACAACCTTCCAAGAAAATGGGGCCAGAAGACTCGTCCCATTTATTCAAGAGTATTCTTTTCTGTATCACCCCTTGCAGAAAGGATGTAAATTTGTATGCCGATGTGTTTATGGTAAAGAGTCTTTCATTTAAAGATATAATCGTTAAGTCCAAGACGGGTATGTACTTTAAAATTGCTTTTTAAGGAGAGCGTTGTAATTCACGGACACTTGAGTTCAGCTCTTTCCTGACAGTTACCGGCACCAGCTTTGCTCTTCATTATCTTCCATTCAGTGATAGTTATAACTACCCACCTACATTACGCCTAGCCCATCCTCCTTCCAGCAGCCACCCCTGCTCCTTCATGATGATTCATCCTCTTCCACCCCCAGCCTTTCTCAGTGCTATTTCCTTCTATTTTTTTTCACTCTAGCTTTCTCTTTAAAGAGACTTCCTCATTCTCCAGTGGCTTTCTCCCCCCCACCGCCCAATATTCCCTTAATGAATTTCTTTTCACTGAGGGTTGTTGGTGCACATACCAGCTAGCTCATGTAGTACAGGGTTGTTTGGCTTCATGAGTGTCTAACAGTGGTGTGTTCCACTTGTATGGCATTTGATGGCTCTAGAGGACTTTGAAAAGCCTTATCTCATTGGATTCTCATAATAGCACAGTGAGGGAGGTCCTGGAAGTACTAGTACCCCCATTTTACAGAAGAAGAAACTGAGGTTCAGAGAATCGAAGTAATTTGTTCTAAAATCAATCACTTCCATCAACAAGCATTATCAAAGGCCCTCTGTATGCTAAGCACTATGCTAGGCACCAAGGGATAAAGGACACAAAAGCAACACTCCCGGTCCTCTAAGAACATCAATTCTACTGGCTCACAAAGTGCCAAGAGGGACAAAGCAGATCAAAGAAGCCAGGCCTCCTGACTCCCACTCCAGAGTTTTCCCCCGGATGCCCATTGATTCCCCTCTCCACTGTTACAGGTAGCACTGAGTATTGAGGGCAAGTGAGTCCAGATTTCTAACTCTGATTAGACTCCACCACCATGCCCCAGTCACCTCCTCATCCTGGAAGTTCCTTCTGCCCTTGGGGACGCCTTCTCTTGTTGGTGAGCTCCTTCTGGAGTCTTCATTTGTGGAAAGGCCCAAACCAGCCATTGTCTTTTTCTCTCTCAGCTCTGCTTCTTTGCCACCTTGTCCCAATATAGGTACTTTCCTCCAACCCCCTCTTTCCAACTCCTTTTTATGTATTGTCTCCCGCATTAGATGGTAAGCCTCATGAAGGCAGGGTCTGTCTTTCTTTCTGCTTATCTTTGTATCCCCAGTACTTAGCACAGTGTCTGGCACACGGTCAGTGTTTAATAAATGTTTATTGATTCGACTTGACTTGCTGTTGCCAAGCTGTGACAACTATAGGAAAGGAAATAAAGGACAAAATAAATCTACAGCTCTTAAATGTCCTCATTTTTCTGTAGATTAAGGGCAGAGGATCCTGAGAGAAGGTTTGTTTTAAGTAGACCCATCTCTCTCTCTCTCTTTCTCCCTTCCTCCCTGTCTCTCTGTCTCTCTGTCTCTCTCTGTCTCTTTCTTTCTCCCTTCCTCTCCCCCTTCCCTCCCTGTCTCTCTCTTTGGAATGTAACACTTAAAAACAATCCTACACCAATCATTCAGTACCTTCTTTCCCTTTTGAAAAGTGCTGAGAACACTGGCAGTAAGTCTGAGGGTTAAGTGAGGAAAATTTGTTCTCATTATTTTACCAAAGCTGTAGTTATTTGAGGCTTACTAAAGAATATTGATCTCTCACATTCTTGTGCTCTAATTATAACTCCTTAACTTGGAAAAGTGTGGAAGACTGCAGTATATGTTTTCTAACATGGAAATTTAGACCTCTGTTGAACCTATCTCAAACTCTGAGTTCCACTGCTGGTGGAATACCCATAGAAAGACATGCATGGAGACATAAGTACAATTAAGGTGGCAGTCAGGAGACAGAGAATGAAAATAATGTAATTTAATGGAAAGATTTACAAGCAGACCTTGCAAATGACAGTAATATATAATTTCAGTTCCTACACCACCTCACTGCTTTACTCAGTCATACCACTCCAGCGCTTCTCTGAGGCCACACCCTGGCTCTGAAACTGCTTCCCCTCTCAACACCATGAGCTCACTCCCTTCCATTAGTCAATCAACTCTGAAATTACTACCTCTTTCATGCTCTTCCCACTAACTGAAAGAGTATTTCCTTTGGGGGGAAAAACAATCTGTCTGAAAGTATAATTTCCATGACAGTCTCTTTGCTCTTCAACCCTTGGTATATGTTTGCCCAGTTACTTGGGCAATATGTAAACATGTTAAATACTCACTTATCTGGCGGTCAATTATCTAGTGACCTCAGGTAACTGGAATGCAAATAGGAAATCAATCAATATGTGTTTATTAAGCACCTACTCTGTGTCAGGTACCAGGGATACAAAGATGGAAAATGTTGGGGGAGGCAGGTCTTTGTATTAGTATAAACAGAAAAAAAATAATATATGCAGAATAAATGCAGGTAATAAGGAACCGAGGGCAGCTGGGGAAACCAGGAGAGGATTCCTGTAGGAAGTCTAAGGAAAGGGGCTAGAAGAATGATTGCCTAGGTATAGAGAGCTATGTGTAAGGGCCTCCTCTACCAAGGCAGCTGAGCGCTCTCTCTGCATGTTCTTTTATATTCTTAGCTGCCTAGAGCAGTGGTGTGGTATTCAGAGGGGACAAACACTAAAGTGTGCTAGGGATCCCTATGAGCAATGTATTGATTTAGAAAAGCCCATATTAACATTATCTATATTCTATTATGTTTTTATTTATTTTGTTAAATATTTCCCAATTACATTTTGATCTGGTTCCTGCCTCAGTAGGGAGTGTTGTAGGCCATGCCTGGCTCCATGTTTGACACCCCTGGCCTAGAGCAGTGAAAGAGTAAGTGACTGACCCACGGTCACACAGACACTCTGTGTCAGAAGTAGGACTTGAACCCAGGTCTTCTTGGCTCTCAGGCCAGCTCTCTATTAACTATACTGTGCTGCCAAGAAAAAAGCATTAATGGTCTCTCTCAGCACCCAAAATAGTTAGGACTCATTGTAAGTTATTTATAGGAGATCCTCTTGGATACTCACTTCTCTCACTTTAAAAAAAAAAAGCTTGGCGATGTGTTTTCTTGGCTTACAGATTAGAAGATTAAAAGAAGCAAAAGCAAATGAAACTTGTGTGTTTGGGGTGGACAGGGCTGGAAGCTTCTAGAGACAGGCCCACTAACAAGAATGAGATATAACAACTAATAGTTCGTCACAAGCAAGAAAAGAGAATCAGACACAAAAACTAAAACAATAATAACATTTTGGGGCCATTTAGTGTAGAGTTAAAAAGCCCTACACACCTCAATAATACCTAAAAGTATTGCTAAATGTTGCACTGATTGCAATTGAGGCTTAATATCACTATGGATGACCCTGAGTCTCAGAATCATAAAAATCTCCGTTTTGGAAGAGATCGTTAAAGCCATCTTCACATCCATACCTGACTAAGAATTCCCCTCCAAGGAAACTTCTAAAAGATCAGTCAGCCTTCATTTGAAGAACCCTAAGGAAGGGGAGTCTACATCCTTTTGAGGAATCCCTGAAAACGTTTCTTTCTGTTCTGCATCTATCATTGAAGAGAAATGAGGAATGTTTTAGAGAGTTTTTACTAGAGAACAGTTACAATCCTAGAAACTTTGCTGCTTACAGGAATAAGCTTCAGTTCCCCAGAAATTCACTTATGTCGGACAACACATCCCCACATGGTGCTAATTAAGGTTTGACCTTCCTTTCTTCATTTAATGCATTTTTTGGCTATTTGTTAGTAGTAGGGTTGACTGTAGGCATGGAAGCTCCTGGCCTAATAAGACCATTGAGTTGCTTTGTATCAAAGAGCCACACCCAGTAGATGTGCTTGGTCAGTAGTCTTTCATGCCAATGACAATGATTCTAGCACCACACTAAATGCCCTAGTATGAACTGGGACTAGAAGAACCATAAGGCTAAGAGGACTTAATAATAAAAAATTTTTATGAGAAAGAGAAAAAAGATATGAAAATGATCAAAATTTTATGAAAACTACAGGGAGGAATGGTTTTAAACAAGTCAGATCTTTGAATGACTGTTATGTAAAATGTTGTCTTCCCTGAACATAGTAGAGAAATTAACAAGAGGATTTGAAGCAATTATTATGTGCAGCTAATATAAAAGACAGCGTGTAATGCCACCCACCTAGAACGCGGATATACCTCTATTTTCCAGTCAATACAGAACACCTCAGACTTCCCTGATTTTCCTTTCACATTCTTTGCTCCAGGTCATTTCGTAAAAGCAAATGATAGAATTCTGTTACTGTGCAGGTCATGCATGGACCTATGTCTATCTTTGTATTATTAAAAGAGGGAAAGACCTTGTCAGAATTGCAGCTTTGTAAGGAATTTAGGTGCCTTTCAAGCCTCAATTTAGATACCACTAGAAAAGGTCAGTGAATCTGAGGAATTTAATTCAATAAACATTCATTAGACACCTACTAGGTAGAAAGGCCAATTCAGTGAAAGTGAAAAAGCAGGAATAAAGGTGCTGACAGTTGAGTTGGGTATGTTGATTAGCTCAAAGTGTGGAAGAGGAGTTCACTTTAATTAATAGTCTGTTAGGTCCTGCCTATGTCCAAAGCACTCTGGTACATACAAGAAAAGACTAAAAAGTCCATATTCTGCAGAAGGGCAAGAATTCTTAATCTGGGATCCATAGACCCCTATAGGGTCCATGGATAGATTTCAGGTGGTCTGTGAACTTAGACTGAAAAAAATTTACATCTTTATTTTTGATAACTTCTAACTGAAATTTACCATTTTCTTCAAAAGCGATTATAAGCAACAAACCCCAATTAGAATTAGGAAGGCTTCACCAGATTCCAAGGATTACATGAAACACACACAAAAAAGGGTTAAGGATCCTTTTCTAGAGGGTGGAGGTAAAAGTGGGCATATAAAATGTACATAGGTAAGTGTAGATAGATAAATAAAATTTAAGGTGTGTACAAAGTCAGATGAATAAAATGAAGGAGTTGCAGTCAAGAAGATGAGTTCAAATCTTGCCTTACACACTAACTAGCTGTGTGATGATGGATAGGTCAACTAATTGCTATATGCCTCTGTTTTCTATCTTATAAAATGGGGGCAGGGGACTCAGGGGCCTCCAAAGTCTTTTCCAGTTTTCAATCTATGATTCTATCAAGTAATTTCAAGAAGATGAGAATGCTAGGAATAGGTGGGCTGAGGAAAGGCCTTATGTAGGAGATAGCACTTAGGCTATGCATAGAGGGAATTAGGGATTCTCAGAGGCACAGGAAAAGGTGAGTGAATTCCAGGCTTAGGGGAACCACCTGGACTTGCCCTAAACTATTCTGATGAAATCAGGAGTTAGCTCTAGAATTCTGGTACAGAGGTAGGTAGCAGGAGTAGATATTGTATGTTGTAGATCATGTAAAATCTCTGATTTTCTTTTTTCTTTTTCTTTCTTTCTTTCTTTTAATTTTTATTTTTTTAAACCTCTGATTTTCAATAAAAACATGGAATTATTATGAAGAAAGAAAAGAATAAGGGAGAAGAAGCTGGCAAATAATTAAAAATGGTCCCTCTTAAGTAAAGCTGGGGATATAATCAAATAAAGGCAAGATAAACAAGTTTTAAAATATCATTTTGCAAGTAGTATGACCAGAAGAAACAAATACAACCACCAATGACTCAACTATAGACCTTAAACAAATCAACAGAGCCTCCCTGGGACTCAGTTTCCTCACCTGTAAAATGAGAAGGTTGGGACTTGATTGCTAACATCCTGTGATTTCTAATGTGGCAAGGTGGTAGGCTGCTGGAGGTAGGGTGAGCATCAGGTCAGCAAAGGAAGCACAATCCAGATTTAGAAATCAAGTCCGTGTTGGCTCTTCCAAAGCAAGGGCCATGTCTAACTTGCAGTCTAAGAGGCAAAGCGATAAATGGCAATGGGATTGATTCTAAAAATCAGTGAATTGTTTTTATAGATGTACAACTGTCGAAATGATTGTTTAGGGTTTTTTCTTAGTTATACCCTAATCAATCAATAACCAAGTAATTTGTTAAGCATCTACTATGTGCTAGGCATTAGAAGTACAAAGACAACATGAAAGTTTCTGCCTCTAATAGGGAGACAAAATCCCAGCCACCCCCAAACCATGACACTTGCACTCAGCTATCTTTCTCATCTTCCTCCTCCTCCTCCTTAGATTCTTAGACTCTGCACAGGAAACCACCGTGGTCTCTGAAAGGTTAGTTTTGCCTTATCTTACTTGGAACCAGGCCTCAACTGGACTTCCTCACCATTTCTCAAACCTAAGCACAGCAAAGCTTCACCCTCCCTTCTAGCTACCCTGTATGTGTTATCTTTCAACATTAGAATGTAAACTCCTTGAGGGTAGGGATTATCCTTTCTTATATTTGTATCTCTCAGCACTTAGTACAGTGCCTGGCTCAAGTAATTTGGTTTGGAAAAGTTATAGCTACCAAGGGGAGGAGGAAAAGCCTCAGGAAGGAGATGGTCTTTGAATTGAGCTTTGAAGAAAACTAGGGATTCTAAAAAGCAGAGCTAAGGAGGGAGTTCATTCCAGGTATGGGAGACAATCTATTCAAAAGTAGAGGATGGAGATAGAATGTCATGTATGAGAACCAAGCAAGAAGGCCAGAGTGACTTACACACAAATGGTAGTACTATTTTTTTTTTAAAATATGTATTATCTCATGTAGTTCTTATTTCTTCACTTAGAGTTCTGGTAAACCAGGCTTTGATAAAGCTCATTGCGATTCAAATGGAGTGACTTGACTAAACTTTGATTACATCAAATAACTCGGGCTCTCACAGACTGGCCAACAACAGGTCCCAGCCCAAGCCTCACTTGCTAGTGGTTGTCAGTGTTCCAGGCTTGATAGACTTTCTTTTAATTCACTACTCCAAGGAACTCAGAGGTGTGGTCCAAGTCAGTCCCCTCTTCCAGGCCTGCCCCAATTCTACTTAGCAAATGATAAACAGAAATCTTCCACAGAGAAAACCTTGATCTGAAAATAAGGCCTGTCTAACCTGGAGCTGCCACTAACGTGACAGACTCTTTCATCAACTCTTCAGACAATCTTTATCTCATGATGTTAGTTTTTATTCCTCTTCTGTTCATCTTAATATTGTACTCATCATTTTACCAGCCAGTTAAGATTTCATTATACACACAGTCTCTGACTATTTCCATGTCAAAGAAAATCATTCTTTTAAAAGGTTTCTCTGTCAGGTATTCATTAAGGTGGGTTTCACATCAAAATGATAGTCACAAATAGAGTTCAAACATCTTCCCCAGTTCTAAGTTTTTATAGCCTATCTGTGCTGTGAGCAGCCAGGCAACCTGTACAACTTCTCTTTCTCAGCATAAGCATCTTATTATGAATGTAATCACTAGCACATGTACTAAAAGGAAACCAGCTCCTCTTCTGACCTGACTTGAAAGATGAGCTTACTCTTAGGATACAAATATACTGTAGGAGATGCTCAGGGATGGCCCCAAAATGTACAAATATGATGCCTGCTGGCACCAACATGGATGCTTGTGGGTAAGTCAAAGGTCCCCATTTTCCTAGAGCTAGTTAGACCTTCAGGAATGTTGTGGCAAGCACATTGAATAAATAATTATTTATGTGAATAAAAATTCAGATCTGATATTTACCAGCCAGGACTACATGGAACAATGTTATTTTGTGATCAGGCATGAAGTTGGAAGAAGAAATACAGTGCTGACTACTTTTTTTTCTGTGTCAGGATGGTGAATTCACAGGGAATTAGAACATGGAATGTCAGTAATAGGGTATTTTGCAGAGGGCTGGACACAAAAAGAAAGCTTTCACAGGAAAAGTAGACACTATTTTTGCTCTCACTGCAAAGCACCTCTCAACTGATCATCATATCACAAGTTAAAACAATATACAATTGCTCTGTTGAAGAGAAAGAGGGAGCTAAAAATAGTGCAGCTTTTGACTTCAGTCGACTGAGAGATGATGAATTTTAGGAAGAGGTCAAGTTGATTTCCAGGGGGTGGGAGAAATAATGAGAAAAGATTGAGGTCAGATCTAGAAATACCTTTAAGAGTTCTGAGTGAGTGAGGAGGAAAAAAA
>CM053582.1:281233419-281249291 GCA_028627135.1 Pseudochirops cupreus | reverse complement strand
AGGGACTGAAGGGCCTGGAATATGATATTCCAGAGATCAAGGGAGCTAGGATTAAAACCAAGAATCACCTACCCAGCAAAACTGAGTATAATGTTTTAGAGGAAAATATATGGTCATTCAATGAGGTGGAAGACTTTCAAGCATTCTTGCTGAAAAAACCAGAACTGAATAGAAATTTTGATATTCAAATGCAAGCAGCATGAGAAGGTAAACATGGAAAAGAAATCATAAGCAACTTATCGAAGTTGAACTATTTACATGTCAACATAGAAAAACGATAATTGTAACTTATGAAACTTTTCTCAGTAGGAGGATAGGTGAAGGGAACATAAATGTGTATATATATATATGTATACAGACATATATGTCTATATAGTAGGATATATATGCGTATGAATACATATGTGAGTGTGTGTATATATGTGTACAGGTATACATAGACAGAGGGCACAGGATCAATTGAATAGGAAGACATGATATTTTAAAAGGTAAAATTGAAAGGTGGGAGAGGAATAGAATCAGAGGAGACGAGGAGAGACAGAAAGAGGTTAATCATCTCATTAGGAAGAGGCAAGGGATAACTGTTACAATGGAGAGAAAGAACAGGAAGGCAAAAGGGAAAGGGTCAACCTTACTCTCATTGAATTTGGCTTAGGGAGGGAATCATATACAGTCTGAATTGGTTATCTTGCCCTACAGGAGAGTAGGATGGAAAGGGATGAAAGGGGGGATGATGGAGGGGAAGCAGGTTGGGGAGGAGGGTTGTTAGAAGCACACACTTCTGTAAAGGGACAGGGACAAAGTAGGGAGTAGAACAAGTGCAGAGTGGGATAGGAAGGAGGGAAATATAGTTAGTCTTTCACAATTTGTCCATTGTGGAGATATTCTGCATAACTACACATATACAGCCTGTATTGAATTACCTGA
This sequence comes from Pseudochirops cupreus, assembly GCA_028627135.1. Taxonomy (NCBI): domain Eukaryota; kingdom Metazoa; phylum Chordata; class Mammalia; order Diprotodontia; family Pseudocheiridae; genus Pseudochirops; species Pseudochirops cupreus. The sequence continues at coordinate 281,248,364 of CM053582.1, read as the reverse complement.
CTTTCCCGTGGGGGTGGGTGACAAGGGAAGAAGGGAAAGAATCTAGAATTTAAAGTTCTAAAATCAAAGGTTAAAAATATATGTATATAAATATTATCGTTATTATTATTATCATTATTGTTGTTATTATTATTATAATTTACATGCAAGTGGGAAATAAGATATACAGGCACTGGGATAGGGCGATCCATCTTGCCTTACAGGAAAGTCAGAGGGAGTGATGGGGGAGGATATTGGAGAGAGCAAATTGGGGGAGGGGGTACATAGTGGGATTGCTGTTTTGGGGTGATGGGTAGGGAAAAGATGGGGAGAAAATCTGTAACTCAAAATCTCATGGAAATGAATGATGTAAAATAAAAATAAACAAAAATTAATTTTAAAAATATCATAATTAAAGTTATATAAAAGAAACAACAAAAAAACAACAAAAAAAGAAAGTTTTGTTTTGGAGATGTTGAGTTTAAGATATCTGGGATATCAATGTTGAAATGTCCTGTAGGTAGTGGGTAATGTACGGCTAAAGCTTAGGGGAGGGAAACATCTTGAAGGAAGAGAAGAATTCTAGAAGGCAAAAGTGAGGAGGATGTGTATTCTAAGCATGGAAGGCAGCCAGTGCACAGGCGTGGAGATGGCAAATAAAATCTCATTGGTGAGGAACAGAGAAAAAGGCAAATTTGGCCGGATTGCAGTATTCCTTTTAAAAAAATACATTTTTATCGATATCTTTTGTTTTTAACATCACCTCTATTTCTCCCCGTATCCTTCCCTTTCCCACTCCCAATAAGTCATCCATTATAACAAAGAAAATTTTAACAGGAAAAAAGAAAAAGAGGAAGAAGGGGGGAACAATCACTGATTTGTGTATTGATCAATACATCAATAGAATCTTAAATTACTTGCAATCTTCCATTCCTGTGGACCTCCCACCTTAAGGAATAGAGGAGGTGTCTTTTCATATCTTTTCTTTGGGGCCATCCTTGTTCTTTATAATTTTGCAATGTGAGGAGCAGGTTTAAGAGGAAAGATAATGAACTCAATTTTGAAGACATTGAAATTGAAGTGCCAGTGGAACACCATGGGGAGTAATTATAAAGGTGAATGTAGCTGCAAGTCTAAAGCTCAGAAGAAAGGTCGAGGCTAGTGAGCTATCAGGGAATTCTCTGTATAGGAGTGGTAGTTGAAACCATAGGAGTAAATAATACCAGTATGAGGAGTTACCCCGGGAGTCATTTTCTTCACTTTACAAATGATAAAATTGGGATTCAAATAGGTTACATGACTTGCTTATGTTAACATGGTTACTATGTATCAGAGGTGGCATTTGAATCCAGGGCTTTCTACCTCAAAGTGCAGATTACCAAAGCAGACAGTGTAGAGAGAGAAGAGAAGTAGGCCTGGGACAGACCCTCAGGGAACATTTTCATTAAGATGTTAAGGTAGGAAAGGAGAGAGAGAATAAGTACAAACTATCAGTAACAACTTGAAAAAAAGATTCAAAATCACTGATAATCAGAGGGATGAAAATTAAAACAGCTCTGAGGTATTGTCTCACATCCACCAAATTATAAAAGATTAGAAAACTCATTGTAAAGAGGGTTGTGAGAAGGTAGGTAAGCTAACTCACAGTTGATGCTGTGAATTAGTTCAACTGTTCTAGAAAACAATTTGAAACTATGGAAGAAAAATTAGGTTGTTCAAACTCCAGAAATTTAACTATATGGGCCATTTCTCATAGAGGTTATTGACAGAAAGAAAAGATCTACAGTATAAACACAATTATTCATAGCATCAATATTTGTGATACCAAAAAGATGGAAACCAAATAAGTGCCCGATTGCCTGAGCAAATTATGGTGGTATGAGAATGATGGGATTTTTATTATTGTGCCATGAAAAATTATGACTTCAGAATTTAGAGAAACATCACTGGAAGGCCAAATACTGAAGCAGAAGCTTAAATATTTTGGTTATATAATGAGAAAATGGGACTCACTGGAAAAGATCTTGATTTTGAGAAAGATTAAAGGTAAAAGGAAAAGGGGATGGCAAAGGATGAGATGAGAGGATGAGATAGCATCATGGAAACAATGAACATGAACTTGGGCAGTCTTCAGGAGGAGAGTGGAGGATAGAAGGGTCCATGGGGCCACAAGAGTTGGATAAGACTGGACAACAGCAAATGAGAAACATCAGAAGATTTGTATAAACCAATGCAAAGTGAAGAAAACAGCAAACAAAGAATGATATGCAAAATGACTATAACAAAGTAAATAAAGGCAGCCTTGAGAAATAACAAAATTCTGGTCAACTACAAAGGCAAATGATAGTACCATATTGTCAAAGTTAAAGGGAACACCTATCCTTTCAGATAATAATAGTCTAACTTTATTTTTTTTGGAGGGAGGCAGGACTGAAAGAGATGTATTGGGGCAGCTAGGTGGCACAGTGAGTAGAGCACCGGCCCTAGAGTCAGGAGGACCTGAGTTCAAATCCGGCCTCAGACACTTAACACTTACTAGCTGTGTGACCTTGGGCAAGTCACTTAACCCCAATTGCCCTGCCTTCCCCCTCCAAAAAGCAAAAGAAAGAAAGAAAGGAAGGAAGGAAGGAAGGAAGGAAGAAAGGAAGGAAGGAAGGAAGGAAGAAAGGAAGGAAGAAAGAAATAGATGTACTTTGTAAAAGAGGTTTTGTTTGGTCACTGGTTTGAAATTAGCTGTTATGTCAAAACAAAATATGTCAGTATAGATAGAAGCATGTCTTGGAGTCTAGAACACCTCCCCTCTTGATCAGTCTCAGATTTGTGCTATGGTGTTACTACAGGCTGGTCTCAAACTTTCAGCTCCCCAGATAACTCTGAGGCTAAATTTCAGAGAAGGAGCCAGTCTCCATCAGAGAATCAGACTTCACAACAGGATGAGGTGGGAGGGAGGGGCAGACAGACAGAAACAGAGAGATACAAGAAAGAGATAGGGATAGGGAAGGGAGAGGGAGAGAGTTGGAGAAATGGAGGAAGAGAGGAAGAGAAGGGGAGAGAGAGAAGAAGGTTCCTTTGATAATCCTATGTATTTTATTTTAAGAAGATACCAAAAAAGGCTAAGAACCCCAAGCTAAAATAACTGATTTTGTTTCTTGAATGTTTTATCATTGCTTTAGATTGTTTCTCTTTTATGTCTAAAATGAGAGATACATAGTTGTGGGAATTATACATTTTTAAAATTCTGATTACTTTAAGCTCAGTGCAACTTGATTTATCAGTTGAATACTAGCCTGACATATAATAGTTACTTAATAATTGCTAGGTGGACTAAGCTGGAAGACTTAATGTGTTCACGTCTTACCATTGATCTGAGTCAGTTTGAAGCAAGGAGAGTAAATGTTAGACTGTATGTCACAGAGCTGTCAGATGACACTACTATGCTGTTTTCCCAGAACACTGATATTTGGCCGCAGACGAACACAGCACCTTCAGGAGGGATGAAAAAGGAAAGCTTAAAGGAGCAAATTAAAGCTATGGTTTCCACTAGGTGAAACATATTATTTTCATTTGGTTCAAAAGTCTGAGAGTAAGGAATGATTCTTACTGAAAGTCTCTATCCTGTCTTTCAAAATAGGTAAATTCTAATATGAACCATGCCATCTACAAGAAAAAAAGGGATTTGAGTTCCTGGGAGGGATCAGATTCACACCAAATCCTACATGTTCCACTGTTCCACAGTAAAAAGCAAAGGAATACAGCTTGCTTTCATTTCACAGTGAAAAGTTCCTTCTTTCCAAAGAGCATGATATTATGTGTGTTTCCTTTGGAGAAAAGGAGGTTAAATTGTAATGTAGCAAATTTGATCCAACTTACAAATGAGAAAATTGAATTTTAAAGATGTTAAGTGACATGTGTGGTAACTACCGAATACTACCATGTTATAATAAAAAAGGGGTAATGCCAAAATAAAGGAACAGTTGGAATCCTATTTGTGTACTTTTATAGTTATCCATTCACATAACTAAAAATTGTCCTCCTGTAATAATCCTGCTTCTTGGTAATGAAGACTGGTAGCAGACGCATCATGGTATCATAGAGACAACAGAGTCAAATTCAACTCAGGTTGAAATCCTGGCTTTGACATTTATTGAGCAGCTAGGTGGGTGGTGCAGTGGATAGAACGTTGGGCTTGGAATCAAGAAGATTCATATTCATGAGTTCAAATCTAGGCTCAGATACTTAGCTGTGTGACCCTGGGCAAGTCACTTAATCATGTTTGCCTCAGTTCCACATCAGTGAAATGATCTGGAGAAGGAAATGGAAACTACTCTAGTATCTGTCAAGAAAACCCCATGACTCAATAATAAACAACAAAGTTATGCAGTCCTAAATTTTCCTTCTTGGAGCCTCAATTTCATAATCTTTAAAATGGGGATAATAATGCCTGTGTTTATTTACCTAAGTGTTGTTGTGAAAAAAGTGATTAGTAAATTAGTAAATCTTTATATAATTGTGAGTATAACTCAAAGGATTTAGAACTGAAAGGAGTCTTAAGTATCATCTAAATGGGAAATGGTAGATAGAGCAGTGAACTTGTGTAAAGTCAAGCATAAGCAGCTCTCCCGAGAATTGCTTCTGTGAATAGCTTTAAGGTTCTGATCACATAGGATAGTGAACTCTCTATTTATTCACCAATAAACTAAAGGAAAACATTCACAGAAACCAAAGTTCAACAACATTCACAACAATATAACATAACTTATTACTAAAGTGGCCACATAGTTTTAAACAAAAGATATAATTTAGTAAGTCCTTAACTCAATCATCCTTAAGGAGAAATCATCCTTAAGGGATACAAAATACAAGGGTCGCCCACCCCTAGGTCACAATAAATCATGATCTTGTCAGTCAGCACTAAGTAGCCAAGGAAAGGTCCCTTCATCTTGACTTGAGGCTGACTCCCAGACTCCATAGTTCCTCTTCCATGATCCCAGCTCTGGCCTGAATTTACCCAATTATTACCTGGATTCACAGGTGGGCAGCTCCTAGCTCCTGGTTCAGCTATACACATCAAGCCGGCACCATCATCAATTCACTTTCTGCCTGTGAAATCAAGAAAGACCCACAAACAGGGTCTCTATTTGAGAAATCAACACAAATCATCAGTAAAGTCCTAGGACCTCTGAAAATATCTGTAAAAGCCTTCTTCAGGACTTCTGTAAACAGACAAAAAGAAAGTCCTCTTTCAGGGCTTATGAACCAGAAGTAAGGTCCCAGGGCTTCTGTAACAGCAGCACCATCCTCTATTAGCAGATAGGTCTGACAAAGTAACTACAATACAGACAGACAAAGTGCAGGCACCACAGCCACCCTTCTTCCAAGTTCTGCTCAGTCCCAGCTTGTACTCCTGCTTTTATATGGTCTTTTGGCAAGCCCCTCCCACTGTGGGCTCCACAGGTTCTATTTCTAACAAAGATTTGATGTAATCACAGGCAAGGCTCAAAGACACTTGAATAGCTGAAACAAGGTGATAAATACTTGAATAACTGAAACAAGCAGCTAAGTACTCCTTTGCTTTCCATTACAACTTGGAATCACACATACTCAATTCAAATCTCTGACACTTAGTAGCTATGTAACCATGGGTAAGTCACCTTTCCTCTCTGATGCCCAGTTTGTAAGATAAGGATTGTCAGTATGACAATTGTCAGTATGACGAAAGGGGGTTCCTTTTGTATATGGGTTGAGCAAGATGGCTGAGAGGTCTCTTCTAACTCTTAGATTCTATGATTTTGTGATTGTAATACCTGTCTCATAAAATTGTAAGGCTCAAATGAGACAATAAATGTTAAGTTCCTTGCAAACATTAAAACTCCCTTTATGTATATCAGCTCTTATTATTGTCATCTTATCCAAGTAAATGAGGAAATGGAGGCAGTTTGCTTCAGGCCACACAGTTAGTAAATGTTACAAATGGAGTATGAATTCAAATCTTTTGACTCCAAACCCTACTATTTTTTATTTAGTTATTATTAATTTATTTTTAACATTCTTTTTTTAAGCTCCAGATTCTTTCCCTTTCTTATGACCCATCCATTGAGAATACAATTGCTAACATACAATATGTTAGCAATTACACATGTGAAGTCATGCAAAACATATTTCCTTATTAGCCATGTTGCAAAAAAAAGGCAAGAAAAATAAAGTGAAAAACAATATGCTTCCATGTTCATTCAGAATTCGTAATTTCTCTTTCGGGAGGTGGACAGCATTTTTCATCTTAAGTCCTTTGGGACTGTCTTGGATCATTGTCTTAATTAGAATAGCTAAGTCTTTCACAATTAATCATGGTTACAATATTGCTGTTACTGTGTACAATATTCTCCTGGTTTCTAGACCCTATTATTTCCCCCCTAAGAAGGATCCTGAATACTCTGGAAGAGGCTTTGGTTTCAAGAGCCTGGGAAAGATACTCAAGATTTGGTTTCCATTATAATGAGTTCCTGACTCCTCTATGCGTTCATGATGCAAAAAAAATAACATTTATTTTGTATATCACCTATATTTACTTTCCTGTGAACATAAGATATCCCTCTTTTCCCTCTCCCCCTTCCACTTTTGTAATGTAAACTTATTTTTACATTACATATTTACATTACTTTTGTAATGTAAAGTTATAAATGTAAACTTTTTAAGGGCAGGTGCTTCTCACTTTTATATCTTTAGAATCTGGCATCCTGCCTAACTCGTAGCTAGTGCTTAAAGGATTATTGATTTGATGGACTGATTGCTTGAATTATGAGTATGCACCTCCTGGGCCTGGCACTTTTTATTCTGTCATTCAAGACAGACATTTCTTGACTGAAGGTGTAATTTATTAAAGGAACCTTTTGTCTTTTCTTGGTTGTTGGACATAACTACATGAAGTAGTTTCTCTTAACCAAACTAAGTTGAAAGTTAGCTAGGTTATATACATTTCAGGTGCAGCTAGGACACACAATAGCCTTCCTGGAAATGATTTGAATAATCTCACCCAAATTCACAAATAAATTTATGGGACAATACCTTGTCTGCATTCTGATTTAATGGGACACCCAACTTATGTTGAGAGATAAGAAGGACATCAGGAGTTTGGGTTAACCTAGCTTAAAGTGAAATCTATGTCAGGGAGCTTCATGAAAGTGGATCAAAAAGGAAAGCTCTAAAGAGAAGAGGGTGTGTAAAGATCAACACAGTCAGCATAGTAGGTAGTCTTTGTGGATAGAGACTGTTAAGAGCTGAAAAAAAGGGGATGGAGGTGAAATGAAATTTCTGCTGAGATACTGCATTGCAGTATGCAGTCTGACCAGGAAAACTCAGAGTGCCTCATTTCTCATGCCCTGAGAGCATCAATAACATCTGAAGAGTGTTCAGGAAGAGAACCTGGAGCAAGGCTCATGGTATGGTGGAAATCATATTGGACTGGAAGTGAGAGAACTCAGAATAAAATTGAAGGTCTGTTGTTTGCTACTTGTATGATCTTGGATAAGTCACTTAACTTCTAAAGGTAATAATAATACGAATAACTAGCATTTATATAATACTTTAAGGTTTCCAAGGTACTTTTCATTAATTCATTTGATCTTCACAACAATCCCCTAAGGTGGGTGTTACTGTTATATTAATTTTACAGATGGGGAAACTGAGCCACAGTATCACTTGCCCAGTATCACACATCAAGTAAGTGCCGGAGGCAGGATTTGAACTCCAAACTTCCTGACTCTAATACCTGCATCCTACCTCTATGCTATCTAGCTACCCCTTAAGCTAAGCCGTTAGACAGTTAACCCCCTTACCATTGGACCTATATCATACAAATAATTCATAGTAATAGTGGAATGCAAAACCTAGAATTCTTGCTCTTCCAAAGAGTGACTTTACTTCCTTGTCACTCCTTTAGGGAGTGTGTGTGAGTGGGGGGAGGGGGCCTAGGGAAGGAAGAGGTGGGCATGTGAATGACTTTCTTCTCCTCAAGAGGCTGGTGCTGCTCAGGAATTCTTTTTTCTCTGATTAAAAAAAATGGTTTTGATATTCTCAAACCTGACACTGGCATTATCCCAGAAAATTAACCTTCTCTGTCTAAACAGTTGAATTGCAAAATTAGACTGCCCAAGAAATCTGTCATGTAGGCAGAATACAGACCATCTCCCACCTCTCCAGAAATTGGAAATTCAGGAACCTCTGCCACTCAGAGGAACCACCATGTGGTTCCTCTTCCTATAGCTGCCACATGATTCACATGAGTGTGTCCTTCACAATCTTTCTTTCCAAGACTGTAGCCAGGAATTTGGAGTCCAGAATCTCCTTTCTTCATGTGAAAAAAACACACGTAGGTCTCTGGAGCTTCCATGTGCCTCTGCCTCAAGGCAGCCATTAATGTGGCTTGGGTCAAGGAGAAGACCCCTAGGATACTGGTATGCTTCTAGCTCAGATGTGGAAAATGGACAAAAAAAGAGAGTCCAAGATGAAAATTCTCTCCTTCATATCCATCTTACATAAATATGAGTTCATCACTTCATATTGATGGCAGCTCTCGTTACTGAAATTTAATCAGAAGATGTAGTTAGTCCTCTCAATGGGGTGCCAATTCTAGGTAAAGTCTTTTGGTCCCTGAGGCCCTCCAAGTTCAACAAGTAGATACAATTCCCCCCATCAGTGAAGGACCTGGACTTCCGACAAGTTGCCTGTTCATTTGTCGAGAAGTTGATTTCTGACATGTGAGATGTTATTCACATAGTAGTCAATTTAAAAAAGATTGTGGAACACCAACAAGAAATTGTTAAATAACTGCTAAGCAAGGAATGAAGTATACAAAAAATTGACTTAATTAAAATTTAAACATACTTCTATTTTACTTCTATCTAAGTAAAGAAAAAGCAAACAAACAGTAAAAGAGTTTATCATCAAAGTCATAATTGGAGAGAAACAACTGTGACTTTGCTTCAGGTGCTGCTATACTTTGAGGATGCCCAGTTTAGAATTAATTCCCTGCCACCACAGGTATCAGGGAAGCAGCTTTAGATCTACATACAGGAGAGTGATAGCACTCACTTGCCATAACTCTTTTTCCATACCTTGCACCAGAAACATCCCCTAGCTCAAACTAACAGCACCTGGCTTCATTGGCAAACTCAGTTCACCCTCACTGGGGCCATCCCTGCCATGGTCCACTAATATTCCTGCACCAGGTTCTAGGGAAATCAGTCTTATATCTCCTTTTCCATGGGCCTACTTTGGCCCCTAATCCTCTGGGTATCTACTACCCAAACCAAGACCTAATACTGGGGAAGTACAGGTGAGGATAAGGACAGTAATTATCTCTAAATCTGTAAATTTCTGCCTTGATGACATGCTAGGTCTGGAGTGGGGGAGTTACTGTGGTCACCTCCCAAGCAATAGGCTTGAGAGTGATACTTCAGGTTGTTATCATCTTGTCCTGGCATGTATCCAGATATTATAACCTCCCATCCCTCCTCCTCCTTCCCCCCCCCCCTCCAAAGTGGATGAGGAGCTCAGAAGGAACAAGAAGAAAGAGATGTTCTGGGGTCTCTCTACCCTCTCCAACTCCAGGTGTAAAAATCACTATTTGGGTTCCTACTTAACACCTAGGCCCTGGAAGCCTACTTCTCCTAAATAGAAAACAACCAGAGAATCCATAGCTTCCTTTGCTCTTGTTAAATGGCAGCTCCATTTCCCCCTTTCAAACCTGTTCTGACTGCAGAGCACATTAACACCTGCTTCCCTTCAGCCCACAGCTTTCAAGGTTACCACAAGGACAAAGGCTAAAAGCAGCTGAGAGAGGACAGAAATTCCTGCCAAGAGCAGGTGATTCATGTTCTTTCTTCACCTCATCCTTCTTTCAGTGGACAAATACTTTCTGAACTGCAGATGGTAAACTGATTCTCCCCTGGAAGGTGTGCCAGCCCTCCCTAGTGACTTGTTCCTCCATCAGTTCATTTCAGGCTTGGTTACAAAGAGGAGGGGCCCCTCCATACCCTTGCACTTGGAGAATTATTCGTTTCTGGGGCAAATGAAAAACATGTCCAATCAGGTTCCACCACAACACTCCACATGAGTCCTTCTCACCTTTCCACAAACCTAGATGAAAGGCTACCTTTGGCTTTCTGCTTCTCTTGGCAAAGAGGAACAAAGTGACATCTTAAAAAAAAAATCAGGCCATTCCACAATATTTCCATTACAAGAAGGAGATGACTCATTGCTCATTCTGAAGAGAAAAGATTCTTGGTAGCTGACTAATGACCGTCATTTTGGTGTAGGGAACTAAAAGAGGCTAACATAATGTTACATTTTTATAGCCTTTTAAAATTAAAAGTATGTACTTTTAAAAGTACAAGGTACTTTCCCTACAACATTCCCATAAAGAAGTCAGTTGTATTTGTTTAAAATGTATATTGAAATGTTGTTAAAATTAAGTTAAACCAAGGTTACATTTAACATTATTTAACATTTAATTTGCATCCAATCCAAGAAAACATTTATTAAGTACCTACCGTGTGCAGTGTGAAGAGGGAAAATGGCATCTTGGGATAAAGCCAGGAAGATCTACATTCAAGTACTGCCTTTGATCTCTATTAGCTGTGTAACGCCAGGCAATGCACTTAACCTCTCAGTGTTCAGGGTGACTCTTAGGCTACCAGTTAAAGTAAAGATATTAGGGCAACTAGGTGTCACAGTAGATAGAGGACTGGCCCTGAGGTCAGGAGGACCTGAGTTCAAATTTGACCTCAAACTTATTGTGTGTTACCCTGGGCAAGTTAATTAACCCCAATTGCAAAATAATAACAATAATTTTTTTTAAAAAGGTATCAACCTGGTAGAGAGTGTTTTCCTCATTTAGGAAATTCCTATGTTAATGAAATCACAGGTCCATCCCTGTTTCCATCCCTGTGTTTGGTATGTCCAAGTTGCTTATCTTCTAGGGTCGGTGAACAGAATATGTGAACAGATAATTGGAGAAGGAGGGAGAGACCACTAACAAAGAGCTGAAGGGAAAGGCTTCCAACAGGAGATGGCACATCCCTTGGGAATGGTATAAATTCATGGCTATAGAGTTCTGGTGCCATATTCTGTTATACTGAGAACCACATAGGTAACAAACAATGTGGAAATTTAGCCCTAGCCCATGCCCTGAAATGTTTTAAGTCAGTCTGATCCAGAGTGAAGCACTAAATTAGGAATCAGGTGATCTTGACTCCATTTGTTACCATATCACTTCCTTTCTATGCAACCTTAGGCAAGGAATCAATCTGCCAAATCAGGTGATCCTAGCAGTAAGGTCCGTTTACTTAAGGCATAGCTGCAAATGCTTAAGCTTAATAAGCATTGTTCTAGGGCGGGGATGGTAGCCTTCTAGGTCCTTGGGTGCTGCCCTTTGACTGAATCCAAACTTCACAGAACAAATCCCCTTAATAAAAGGATTTGTTCTGTAAAACTTGGACTCAGTCAAAAGGCCACACCCAAGGACTAGAAAATCACATGTGACCTTGAGGCTGCAGGTGCCCCACCCCTGGTAAGTGAAAAACTGCCATATGGCTATCCAGAGGTTGAAATGCAGTGCTACAGTGGGTTGTCCACAATGATTCCTAACACCCTACCTCAGGCCTGTGCAACATATGTGGGTGAATTTAAGACCACCCACAAAAAATGTTGGGTTGCCACCTCTGGGGCCCTAGCCTGTGCCCAGAGATATATTTTAAAGGCAGAAAAGTTTCAATAATAAAATGCCTAGAAGAGTGAGCAATTTTTCATTTTAGTTTAGCTACCACTTTTATTTTTTTTTAAAAGGCAGAGTAGAAATAGTATAGATTTCCATCAAAGCCTAGCAAACCTACAATATGTTTCTGTGTCATTTGGGGCAAAGGTTAGGAAGAGCATGGTGAAGTAGAACCATGCTGAATTGAAGTGCTAAATTTGGAGTCACAGGTGCAGAGTTCAAAATCTGCCTCTGATACTTACAAGTCTTAGGATCTGGGGCAAATCCTTTAAACCCTGTATGAGACTGTATTTTTCTCATTTGTAAACTTGAAGATTCCTTCCGACTCTAAGAAGGAGTCATGCTCCCGTTACATAGGTTCAAATACTGCCTCAGCCATTTACCAGCTGTATTTTTGGCAAATTGCTTAATTTTCCCCAGCCTTGTTTTCCTAATCTATAAAATGGAGAAAATAACCAATGTGGCACTTTATGTGTCAAAGTTATTGTGAGAACCAAGATGTAAATAAATGTAAATAAATTACTTTGCAATCTTAAATTATTATATAAATGTCAATTATGGGAGGATGTGGAAGAGGTATCCTGTGGGATGGGCAAGCATATAGAGATTCCAGTCTATATTGTTGGTAGGAATATCCATATCAGTGGGATCACCATTCCATTGGGGGTAGTGTATTATTACTTTAAATATAAATGAGACCCCCCAGGTATACTTAAGTGTGTTGTCTGCAATCTAGTCATTGCAATAAGGTATGTCTCATCTTCTGCCTTTGACAATATTTGATGATGTTGGAAAAATCCAGGTTCCTTGAAATAACCATTAACAACTATTCTCTCAAAAGAAAAAACACCTTTTTTTGCATTGTTAGTTATAAAAGATTTCACAGGGCATCTAAGTGACGGGAGGTGGCGGGGGAGCGGGGAGTAGAGTTCTGGGCCTCAAGTCAGAAAAGTTCATCTTCCTGAGTTAAAATCTGGCCTCAGGCACTTACTAGCTGTGTGACCCTAAGCAAGTCATTTAACCTTGTTTGCCTCAGTTTCTTCAACTGTAAAATGAGCTGGAGAAGGAAATGGCAAAGCACTCCTATATCTTTGCTAAGAAAACCCTAAATAGAGTCATAAAGAGTCAGACATGATTGAAATGACTGAACAACAAAGGATTTCACAGCTTATAAAACATAAGAGATATGATTTGGGTTCTGATAGCCTATCACTAGACAGCAGCCTGTAATTCAGATGGAAAAATACCAGAGACGATGGTTGTGATCAGTTTTTAAGCTGTGAAGTTCTAGGGGTTTTGATGGAGGAGAGATCAGAGTTACCCTTGTCTTTAAAGGTTCATATCACTGAGATTCAAAGACAAGACAGCTATTTAAAAAGGATTTCTAAGAGGGAAATGGATGAAAAGAGAGAAATTATTTCAAGCATGCCGTTCAGTGTTAAATCAGTAGTATATTTGGAAGCGGTGAGAGGGAACAAAGCTGTGACAGAGTAAGAAAGCAAGAAGTTAAGATAATGATTAAACCAGGTGTCAAGTGGTGACAGTGAAAAACAAACAAAAAACCCTTAAATCTCCCATAAAAAGGCTTTGGGGAGCTATAAGGGGTATTTGAACAAGAGAATGATGTGAGGGTGGAAGATAATTTTAGTAGAGCTAATGGAGGTGACAGCTATGGGTGTGAAGAGAAGAGATTAATTTTAAAAGTGGCCCAGAGTTAAGAGGATTTTTCCCTTTGGAATGACATAGACATCTGTCTATTTCAATGGCACATTGCCTTTTTCAAGAAGGGAAAATAGACTGGCAAGGCCACGTATAGAAAATTGGGTTCAGGTGCGAATACCAGTCTTAAAGACAGAAATTGACAAATGAGAGAACGTGCAAGAGGGAAGACAGGATAGTGAAGGACTCTGAAAACTATGTCATGAGAACCCTGAAGGAGTTAGGGAGACTCAAGGGATATCAGAATAACCATTGTCTTCAGCTCTTTGAAGGATTGTCATATGGAAGAGAAGGTAAATGTCCTTCCTTTTTCTTGAGAGTGTAGCTTTGGTATCCCTGAATGGAAGCTAACAGGAGGGCAGAACTCAGTTTAATACATCAAAGTACTTTCTAAATGACTGCTGTTCAACAATGGAACAAATGGTCTTGCAAAGTAATGAGCTTCCCATCACTGGAAAGGTTCAAGAAGAAGTTGATTAACCATTTATCTGCCAGGGTATTTCTTCATATAGTAGGAAATCAAATTCAAAGGCAGGGATTGGTTCTTAACCTTTTCTGTATCATGAACCCCTTTGGCAGTTTGGTGATGCCAACGGATGCTTTCTCAGAATAATGTGTTTTTTAAAATTCATAATTGAAGGAAACATTAAATTTTAAATAGGGGCTAGTGAAAAATAATACGCATTTTTTCCCCATCTAATTCTATGTACCTCCTGAAATCTATCCATGAACCTATGGAGACTACAACGTAAAGAACCCTTACTCTATTGTGCCTTTTAACATTAAGGTCCTATAATTATTTGAATGTGTGCTCAGATATTAATACCTATATTTTCACTTTCCAATTGCAGGGGGTTATAAGGATTCCCCAGTCCCTCAGTACTGGGTTGGAAAGTCAAATTTACCCCTGAAGCCACCAGTCCCTTCACAATCCAAAAGCTAGAGTTTTCTTGAACAGCCACTATGTTTCACCTTCTTACATCCATAAACCATTCTAAGTTACTAAGGAAAAAACTGCAAGAAATAAATTCTTCTCTGTTAATTATAAGATCAACATCTTTTCTGTGATATGAAAGTTGTTTGAAAAGCATCTGTAACCATACGGGGGGAAAATTAGGTAACTGAGGAGACAGTGATTTGGTATTCACTGATTGCTCTGTGTAAAAGGCTCTAATGGGATTACAATTCTCTGCTATTTTCCTTTTTTTTTTGGAGGAGGGAAGGCAGGGCAATTGGGGTTAAGTGACTTGCTCAAGGTCACACAGCTAGTAAGTGGTAAGTGTCTGAGACCGGATTTGAACTCAGGTCTTCCTGACTCCAGGGCTGGTGCTCTATTGACAGTACCACCTAGCTGCCCCCTGCTATTTTTTCTTAACCACATTTTCCCATTCATTTCTGTGGAAGAGAGGGAGGGAGGGAGGAAGGAAGGAAGGAAGGAAGGAAAGGAGGGAAGGAGGAAAGGAAGAAGGAAGGAAAG
>CM053582.1:281209672-281232919 GCA_028627135.1 Pseudochirops cupreus | reverse complement strand
GGACACACTGGGATGGCTGTTTTGGGGCGGTGGGTGGGGGAAAAAGGGGGAGAAAATATGTAACTCAAAATCTTGTGGAAATGAATGATGCAAACTAAAATAAAATTTAAAAAAAAAAAGAGAGATTGGAGGGGGGGACAGTGTTTCCACCATTAAAGCAAATGCCCTTCCCTATGGGGTATTTGATAATCAACATGATTCTGCAGCAGTTGAACTGTAGCCAGTCCCCATGCACAAACTCATTTCATAAATATTCCTTCCTTCAGAAAATTGAGAGGATTGATAGTTACAAAATATTCTAGTTAAGGTATTTAAAATTCTGATCACAGATGTCTAAGAGGGTAGCTCCCATCTGTTGGCTCGAACAGTTCAACTTCATTCAATGACTCTTAATAAGGACTTTGAAGCCTCACCAGGAGAACAAATATTTTTCCATTTTCTTCCCGTTATTAAAATATCATGTTTACTTGCTCCAAAATAATGACTATGCCTCTCTTTCGGGCTGGGAAAATGATCTGTCACACAACTTTAAGGATATGTGACTGTCTTATCGCTACAATTTTCAAATCCTGTACCATGACTGACAGTTGGCTATCTGCTAGTATCATCCAGTCCCTCTGCTTCTCTGAAGAACCTGATTCTCTGGACTTTGAAGATTGAAAGCATTCTTACTTTTGGACAGGCCAACCAGCCTAGTCAGTTACCAATTCAATAAGCATTTATTTAGTGCCTACTGTGTCAAAATAGCCAGGAATCACTGAGAATACAAAGAAACAAGAAGAAGCAAGTACTTCCTTCAAGGAGTTTACATTCAACAGCAAACAGCATGTATACATATTTCTAATCAGCTAACACATGCAAAGCGCTTTACAAATTTTAAAGCTCTTATAAAATCCTATATGAGAGCTATTTTAAGCTATATAAGCTATATATAAACTATATACACTTATATAGATAAGCTATATAAGAGCGACTTTTAAAAAAATAGTAAAGCAACCAGCAAAACAGAATTAGAGAAAATATACATTTGAGGATATATTATCATATACTACAATGTCCCTAAAGTTTTGGTGCAGTTTAAATTTTTAGTAGCTTATAAATTTCACAAAATATGCACAAAATAAATATGAAGTATTGAGGGTCAAGGGAGAGCATTTCCAAGGGTGGGGAAGGACATAGGAAAAGGCTTGCAGCCCGAAGTAGCACATTAAACAAATTAATACAAAAAGATATAAAGTATTAAAACAGACTGCTTTGTATAGTTCATAAAATAATTCTGAAGGTCATTCCTCAAGAGGAAGTTAAAAAATGTTCTGATCAGTGTCAACATCTTTGTAATAAGTGGACAGCTGCCCCAGGTGACCACTTTGAAAAGCAATAATAATTCAGCAGCAATAGTTCCTCCTATGTCTTTGCTAAACATGATTAGGTCACTTTATTGTCAGGCCTAATATGCCTGTTTAGAGTACATAGGCTATTTCCTGCTTTCTTCCATGGCAATAAAACACTTTAAAACTTAAAAAAAACAAAACACCACAGTTGTTATTCTCATCCACTCTCCAATAAAGTTGCTAGATTTTTGTTCGAAATGGCCCCTTGTGTGTGTTTGATTCATTCTATCCTTTAAATTGCATGAGTTGTTTCCATTACTCCCTGAAGGATCAGAAACATTCTTTATCGTTTGTACATACATACATACATACGTGTATATATATACATATATATATCTATACATATATATTTTAAACTGTGTGGCTCACAACAAAATGTAGCAAGTCCTCAAAGATATGAGAGTACCAGATCATCTTGTCTCCTGAGGAACCAGGTCAAGAAGCAACTGTTAGAACAGAATGTGAAACAACTGATTGACTTAAGATTGGAAAAGAAGAACAGGCTGTATACTGTTGCCTTATGCATTTAATTTCTATGCAGAGTACATCTTGAGAAATGCCAGGCTGCAAACTTCAGAAAAACCTGGAAAGACTTACATGAACTGAAGCTGAGTAAAGGGAGCAGAACTAGAAGAACATTGTACACAGTAACAGCAACATTTTGCAAGGACCAACTTTAGTTGAGCCTTAGCTCTTCTCAGCAATACAAAGATCTAAGACAATTCCAAAACTCCTGATGGAAAATGTTATCCACATCCAGAGAAAGAACTATGGAGCCTGAATGCAGATCAGAGCAGAATATTTTCTCTTGTTTTGTTTTTTTTCTTTCTCACAGTTTTTTTTCCTTTTGTTCTGATTCTTCTTTCACAACATGACTAATGTGGAAATATGTCTAATATGATTGTACATGTAGATTTCTTGCCATCTTGGAGAGATGGAAGAGAAGGGAGAAGGAAAAATTTAGAACTCAAAAGCTTATAAAAGTTGTTGGTTTTTTGTTACTTATATTGTTACTTATAATTGGAAAAAATGAAATACTATTAAGAGAAATGTAAAGCTGGACAAATAAAAAGCTGCAATTAAGGTTGCAGGGAGAAGCATCAACAATCTCAGATATGCAGACAAACCACTCTGATGGCAAAAAGTAAAGAGGAATTAAGAAGTCTCTTGATAAGGGTAAAAGAAGAAATTATAAAAGCTGTCTTGAAGCTTAACATCAAAAAACTTAAGATCGTGGCCATCACTTCTTGGCAAATAGATGGAGAAGAAATGGAAGCAGTGTCAGATTTTATATCCTTGGGCTCAAAGGTCACTGCAGACCTGTGAATGAGGCCATGAAATTAAATGATGCTTGCCACCTTGGAAGGAAAGCTATGGCAAATCTGGACAGCATACTAAATAATAGAGACATCACCTTGCTGACAAAGGTCCATGTAGTCAATGCTATGATTTTTCCAGTAGCAATATATGGCTGTGAGAGTTGAAGCTGAGAACTGCAGAATTGATACACTAGAATTATGGTGCTGGGAAAGACTTTTGAGAATTCCCTAGACAGTAAGGAGATCTAATACATCAATACTTAAAAGAAATTAATTCAGACTATTCATTGCAAGGTCAAATACTGAAGCTTAAGCTTAAATATTTTGGCTACATAATGAGAAGACTGAACTCATTGGAAAAGACCCTGATGCTGGGAAAGACTGAAAGCAAAAGAAGGGAATGGCAGAGGATGACATGTATAGATAGCGTCATGGAAGCAACAAACATGAGGTTGAACAGACTTCGGGAAATAGTGGAAGAAACAAGGGCCTGGTATGCTATAGTTCACGGTGTCACAGAGTTGGACATGATTGAATAAATGAATAACAGCAACAATTTTCAGTAAAATGTAGTACAAGACTAGTAATAGTGGGTTTTAATGATTTATGTGACTTTGAAGATTATTCTTTTTCTATACTTCAGAGTCCTTGTAAAATAATGTTTATTCATAGGACACTCTAACTTCTCAAATGAAAGATGGTGATTTATAATAGCCCTTTAAAAAGGAGGAAGGGGAAGAGAGAGGATGTCACTTTCTATGCACCAATTTAGGATAGAAGTAGTGACCTTTTTGTGTATATATTCCATACACAGGATTGTACTTAAAGATGGGTGGGGCCTAGGATAAATCATATGGTATGTTCTCTCTTCCCTTCTCCCCAATCCAAATAGTTTCCTGTAGGTGAAATCAAGGGTAGTTAAGATGAAAATCAAGGATAATCTTGAAGGTGGAAAGAAGCCACAAAAAGCAAAGTTGTTGCTTGAGGGGTTGTGATGTGTGTGTGTATGTGTGTGTGCACGCACGTGCAAAGGGATGGGTAATCCTATCTACTTATTTTGGTGGCTATAAGGAAAGGAATTAGGGAAAACTTGCATGCTTGTCTGCTATATGTTTGGCTGAAAATAGGCCTTAGGAATTAGTTTTATTTTTTGAAGAGCTATCTATTAAATCTTTTTTTTTCCAGATGAACAGATTCAACCTGCCTTAGAGACCTTTGAGTCCAACTCCTTCATTTTATAGATGAGGAAATTGAGGCCCTAAAAGGTTAAATGACTTGCCCAAGGTCACACAGGTAGTTAAATTGCAGAACCTGGAATTGCACATGGGTCTGCCAATTCCAAATACAATACTCTTTCCACTGTACCATGAAACTCTATCCCCAACCCCACCTGACCACTTACAGATAGCAATAAGTGGTAAGTAATTTAGGAAATTCCTTATGAATACTTAAAAGTTAAGTGACTAGTCACAGTTAGCATGCATCAAAAAAAGGACTTGAACCTAGGTCCTCCTAATGCCAAGAGTGTCTAGTTCTCTATCCATTCTACCATGTTGCCATTCATTAATATTTACTTAGTTAAACTATTAACAATGATAATAACTAAATATTCATAGATTACTCAAAAAGAGTTTGAACTAACTAGCCACATAGAAAAAGACAAGTGGTATGAGAAATAAGTATTTATCTCTTGTATTTAATAACTAATTATTTTATTAGGGTCAAGGCTTTCCCCCCTTTTCTACTTCCTCATCCAGAAACCAACCAATGTGGGAAATCTTAGACAGAGATATATCCAGGGCAAGATCTAATCAGACAGTAAAATAAATTCTAGGTTTGGACTGATGGATACATTCCTGCTCATTGTATTTATTCAGACAGCTCTGGGAAGTGTTGACTCTCTCTTTCTTCAAACAGGTAATATGGAAATTGGTAAATCTCTGTGACCAAGATTTGGATGATGCAAGTCATGTAACCCAAGACGCTTACTGTAATATAGCCCACCCTCTCATTGTTACATTCATTCTGTCATTAGTTGTTAACTAATCAGAGTTGATTGCCACCCACAAAAACACATGCTCTTCCAAGGGCATATAAACTATGAGCCCACCTCCATTAGGAGTCTTTGGTCTAAGAGAGATGGCCAAATGGCCATCCTTTTATTAATAAACATGGTGATTTCATTAATAAAATTAAATTACCCAAAATCTATGTCTTTCAGAACTTTTTTAATTGTCACAGTGGATAACAAATGCCTATTATCCAAATTATGATATGGAATTAAATGGACAACCTGTGGAATCTGTTGATCATTTACACACACACACACACACACACACACACACACACACACACACACACACACACACACATCTGGGATGGATGCTACAACTAGAAAGTGAGTTGGGCCCAGAACTGAACAGGAGGCAGCCAACTTGATTGCTTTTGGGAACTTGCACTGTGCCTTTAACGATCTCAAGTTCTCTTTGAAACAAAGACCTATCTTCTTAAATACCAATGTTCTTCTAATGTTATATAACAGTATGTCCCATAATACTACTGTCTCTGAAGGACTGAGGTTGAGGAGCATGAAAAATACAATAGAGTGACATATGGGGTGCAAACAGTTTGCAAAATATTATAAATGAACAATTATGCAGCAGAAATAATGTGAGGAATATCATACCAGAAAGGTATGACCCAAAATAAAGGTGGACCAGTCACAAAACAAGAATGTGTGATTCACAATCAATGGATTGTTCACATGTCCCAAGGTACAATATCAGGAAAACGTGAGGAAGGATCTAGCACATTAGGTAAACCCCTATGGTGAATTTATGGGAAGAATAGTCACATAGGATGAACAGGAATAGACAGGTAAATGATTGACATCTTTGGAGGAAATAGCCACATCAATGAGATTGCAGATCCCAGTACTATATCAATCACTATGTAAATCTGTAAGTTTTTGAGTATTTGAGTATCATTATTAGATTCATTCCCCTTTGGTTCGGTGGTGATTTGTATTTTGTACAAATGGAATTCTGACAAGTGAAATGTGCTAATAGAAGACCAGAGTTTGAATTCTGTTTCTGCTATTTACTCCCTGTGTGATCTGGGCTTCAATATATTCATCTGTAAAATGGGAGGTATTGCGTACAAGACATCTGAAGCCCCTTCTAGTTCTAGATTTATGGTACTATTTTTCTATGAAACTACTTTCTATGAAATTAATGATGTCATATTAATGGATGGACATTCATATCCTTTTCTCAGTCCTCTTCTTTCTTGACCTTGGTGCTACTTTTGGCTCTGTTTATCACCTGTTCCTTCTGCATACTTTTTCCTCCTCTGAATTTGATAACCTGCTCTATCTTAGTTCTTCTACTTGTCTGGCCACTCATTAGTCTCCTTTGCTGGACCAACATCCACATCCTACCCCACAAACTTTAGTTGCCTTCTCTCTCATTAACTCTAGTCTTGTACCATCTGCCTGCTAAACATAATCTGGATGCCCCTTAAGTACCTCAGGCTCAGCATGTCTAAAATAGAATTCATTCTCTTCCTTCCTACAAAATATATCCCCTACCTCCAGACCTACATATTTCTGTTAAGGGAACCACCATCCTTCTAAGCAGCCAGGTTTGTAACCTCCAAGTCATCTGGGATGCTTTCCTTTCCATCAGTCTCCATATCCAGTCAGTGATCAGCTTTTGTCAGTTATAACATCTCTTATAAGAGGTAGCCTAGTATAGTAGACTGAGAGCAGGCAGAATCAAGGAGAACAAGGCTCCAGACCTGTCTCTGACACATACTGACTGTATGACATTGGGCAGGTTACTTATTAATCTCTCATTACTCCTGGATAACCCTATAAAACTCTAAATTGCAGAATGGTTACTGATTTGCACTGGTAGAGGGAATTTCTTCTCTACAATTTCCCTATACCATTGAAAAACCAGAGGTCTTGATAAAGCAAAACATTGCTTGCATCTTTTCCCTTCTCACATGGCTACTGCTCCAGTTTGTCACCAGTGGTTTGGAGCTACACTTTCCTGCTTCCACTCTTTCCTCTCTCCAATCTGTCTACCACACAGTTGCCAAAATAATCTTCATAAATCATGGATTTGATGATATCCCTTCCTCGTTCAACAAACTTCAGTTAGCTCCCTGTTACTTCTAGGATAAAAAAAAATTCTCTCCTTTGCAATGAAAGCCTTTCACAGTCAGATTCCAGTCTACTTTTCCAGATTCATGTTTCATTATTCCCCCTCACACATTCTACGTTCCAGGCAAACTTGACAGCATATATTCTGCTTCTCTGCACCTTTACTCACATGGCCCCACATGCCTAGAATATATTTTCTCTTCATCTTCGCCCCTTAGATTCCCTAACCTTATTTATGATTCACCTTATATGACAACTGTTTTGGGAACCTCTCATTGTTCATGTTCTCATCCTCTCCAAATTATCCTTGAGTTGTTTTACTTGTGTGAAAGTTGTGTCCTTCAATAGAACGTAAGAGTTTTGAGGGCAAAGACTGGTTTGCATTATTCTTTGAATATCCTCTGATATGATATGACAGCATAGTACCATATGCATAGTAGACCCTTAATAAATAATCATTGAATTGAATTGAATGTATGACCAGAACAGGAAGTTATGTAGCAAGACATTTGTGTAATGCAAAATATTCTAAAGTCAACAAGCATTTATTAAGTTACCAAGAATTTAAGAGTTTATTATGTGTCCTGCATCATTCTTAGCACCGGAAATACAAATACAAGCAGAAAAAAAGATGGTCCTTGCCCTCGAGGAGTTTTCAGTCTAATGGGAGAAGACAACACATAAAAGGAGGCTGAGTAAGAGACCGGGGGGGGGGGGGGTTGTAGAGGAAAAAGGCTGGGAGGGTCAAGAATGTAGCCTATAGAAGAATGAAGACATGATTGGCCTAGGTGGCCTTCTCAAAAGGCAGGCTTTGAGAGGAACCAGCCAATCAGAGGGAGAGGATATAAAAGTAGAGGGTATTTCCAAGGTGTGAAGTCCAGGGGTAGAGTGAACTTTCAGGATGAAGACATTTCTGGGACATCGTACAGAAAGTCTGGGAGATTTAGGAGTGCAGCCTGGAAAGGAATAAAGAAAAGTCTCTAACAGGTTGGTTGGACCCACTATGGATGATGTTCAGGAGACATGACCAACAGTCACACAAGTTAAATAAGCAGGGAACTGCCTTCTGTATCAACAGGGAAAGTATCTCTCTGGAGATCACAGTTTCATCCTATTGAAGCGTATGGAGAGGGAAATATTAACAAACAAACAAAAAACTAATCATAATTTGTTGCCATTCTTACTAACTGCAAGTGTTATCAATTATTGTTTGAGTTAAATCTGGTATTATCCTCACCTCTGATTAGGAAGTGGCAGAATTCTTACTGTGAAGGAGGAATTGCAGGTCAGGTCAGTTGGGTGTTAATAATAATATCAACTGATAAGCATAAATAACTTTGCAGCACTTAACATTACTTCATCTGATCCTCAGAATGATGCTGGTTAGTACAGAGTTACCATATCTCTATCATATTACCTCTATTTGACAGAGGCTAAGTGAGATGAAGTCACTTACCCAAGGCTGTACAACTAGTAACTAACAGTACTAGGACTCAAGCCCAAACTTTCTGATTCAAACCCTAAACTTTCTACTATTCTCAGCTACCGCCAAGTCTTCTTGGCCAGATTTTTTCTTTATCTAGAGTCATTTAGCTGCCATGAGTTTTCTCATTCAGCAATTTTTTAAGTCTAACATTACTTGTCTTCCTATTCTTTCCATTTCTTGGTTAATAGGAGGAAAAATCTAGGAGAGAAAAACATCTTGACTTTTTTTCCTTGCTTTTAGTTTTCCTGCTCTGCTCTCCTTTAAGAAACAGGAAGGTGGAGCAAGTCCTATATTTTTCCTATATTTCCCTAACAAGAGCTCAAAAGTCCTCATGGCTATTCTTGTTCAGTGCTAAAAGGTATCTACGTTCCTCTACTGTGTTTTCATTTTTGAGTGAGAAACACACACACTTTCTCTCCCCTGATTGCTCATAGCACTTTGAACCTGTCATGCATTTATCACAATATGCTCCAAAGATTCATTCGTGTCCCTGTATTTTCTTATTACTAGGTTGTTAAACACATAGACTTTTTCTAATTCATCTTTGAACCTACAGTGTACAGTCCAACATTTCACACATGGTAGATGCCCCATAAATTTTGAATGAATAAATGAAACATTCTCCAAACTTACCCTTCCCTTATGATGAATATCTTAACTAACAGCGAATACCTTAGTAACTCAGTAACAGTCTGCAGCTTTTACAGAGCAGTTTTTCAGGCCTAAGGCACTGAACTATTTTCTAAAAGAACCAGTGTCTCTTCTGGAATTATTTTAAGGCAATATTTTTAAAACAGAAAACTCAACATGTTTTAAAAACAAAGAGTTGTTGTGCTTTTTACCACACTTAACATAAGCAGTGGGGCCAAGGATCCGAACCCAATGGAACACAAGGGAGTTTTGCCATAGGACAAAGTATCCCCTGTGATTTTTTTTAAAGCCTTTTTATTATTTTGGGAAACTTCCATGTTTTTATCTTCTGTATAAGGTACTAAAATAATTGAGAAAAACTTTAAGATAGAATTTTAGGATGACCAGTCCACTGTGGGAAAGAGTGAGAATCAATCTAAAAAAGGATCATTTCCCCCTCTCTCCAATCCAAAATTCATACTTTCCCAAAATAATCTTCCTTATCCATAGACCTGGTGATGTCATTTCCCTGTGCTCCAAAATTTTCAGAGGTTCCCTTCAAAGGTTCAACTCCTTTGCTCAATATTCAAGGTCTTCCACTATCCATTGCTATCTTATCTTTTAAACCTAATCTTATACTCCTGGCAGAAACATACTCTACACTCAAGCAAAACTAGACTTTTTCTCTGTTCTTCCCACCTCTCTATTTTTGCCAACAACTAAATGGCCTCCCTTTCTTTCTTCTCCAGACGCCTTCCTACCCATCCTTTGAATGTCACCTCAAATTGCAACACCCCTTGACTCTCTCAACCCTTCCCCCTGCCCCTTGATTCTCCTTGTTGGTAACACTTGCCTGCTCCCTGTCAGGAAGCAGCAGTTACCTTGTTGTTACATATAATACAGTTTTCTGTGTATATGTCTCCTTGTACAAGACTATAAGTTCTATGAAGATAGCTCTGTTTGTCAAAATTTTGTATCTCTTCCAGCACCTAGCACAGGGCTAAGGCACATAGCAGGTGCTAAAATGAACTAACATCTTGAGACCACAGTGAAGGATTTAGACAAATAATTATGTGTGCCTAAATAGGTGTGACATGTCAATTGAACTCTAACCAGTATCAGTCTTAACTGCCATATACAATGGGCTTAGATCAAGCATAATAAAAGGTTCCCTGAAGTTAGATTTGGGAGGAGGTGCCACAAATTTTGATGTCAAAAGACCAGAGCCTATTCTGAGGTGTGGTGAGCAAACCACAAGGGTCAGCTTTAGGACATTAAAATGGCATGGGCATTTAACCACCCGGATTGAGACTAGATTAGCTAGTTAGACAAAAAGGAAGGTGCACAGGGCTTTTGTGCATAGGTTCTTCTGTCCTTTTCTGTGAAGACAGGACTTATAAAGCACCTTCCCAGAGAAATTCTCTCAGTCAGGACTGCAACTGACCAGAGATTTACATAAGCCATCAAAACTAGTAGTTGTAGGGGCTGCTAGGTAGTGCAGTGAATAGAGCACTGGCCCTGGAATCAGGAGGACCTGAGTTCAAATATGACCTCAGACACTTAATACTTAGTAGCCATGTGACCTTGGGCAAGTCACTTAACCCCAATTGCTCTGCCTTCCCCTCTCCAAAAAAAACAAACCACCCCCCCCCCAAAAAAAACCAACTAAGTTGCTCATTCAAGGTCTCAGATTTTTTTCTTCCTTCTTTGAATAAAACTTTCTTTGGTAATACTGGGAACTAAGCACTTGCATATATGGAGTAAGCCTCAATGCACAATCCCATGTACAAAATTGCCCAGGTTTTCTGGGTGGGGTAATGGGAGCTAAAAGAAAAGGCAGCTAAGTGGTGCAGTGGATAAAAGGCTACGCCTGGGGCCAGGAAGACCTGAGTTCACTACTGGCCTTGAAAACTTCCTAGCTGTGCGATCCTGGGCAAGTCACTTAACCTCCGTTTGCCTGGTATCCTCAACTGTAAAAAGGGGAAGATAACAGCACCTACCTTGTAGGGTAACTCTGAGGATCAGATAAGATAATAATTATGAAAGCACTTAGCACAGTACCTAGAACATAGTAACCACTCTAAGAATGCTAGCTATTATACTTATTAAGGCAATCCTCCCATGCACCTGTGCCCTGTGGGTCATGGGAGTGTCCTATATAGGCAATACACAGAGAATCAACCTTATTTATGCCTAGGAAGTATGTTGGCCAGGACATAGAAATCACTAATGGTAGAGAACAGGATGTTAGATGCAGGTCAGATAGGATGAAACAGAAGAATCTCTCTATTTCTACATAAAGGCAATCACCAGAAGATTTATATCATATCCTACTCCTACCTATTCCACCCCCACCCCACCGTTTTTAATTCTGTATTAAATTTTGTTTGTGTTTCATTTTGTTTTTTAACCCGGAACTTGTATCACTTGGATTAGATTGGAGTTCTCACCTTTTTTTGTTTCATGAACACTTTTGGCAGTCTGGTGAAGTTTATGGACTTCTTCTCAATAATGTTTTAAAATGGATAAAATAAAATACACAAAATTATAAAAGAAACCATTTATATTGAAATACTTATCAAATTATATTTTTAAAAATATAGATCCACAGACCCCCACTTAAGAACTCCTGAATTAGATGGAGGAGGATTCTTGATACCCATCCAGACAATAAGGAGGGCTACTCTAAGATTCAAAGGTAAGATAGTGGCATAAGAGAGAAAGTGACGGAAGAAACTTCTCTGGAATGGCAGCTTTTGGGGCTTATAGATAGAGGCTATTCCTGGCCTCCTAGCACCACGAGGTCAGGATGGTAAGACTGTTGTTGTTCAGTCATTTTTCAGTTGTGTATGACTCTTTGTGACCCCAGATGGGATTTTCTTGGCAAAGATACTGCAGTAGTTTGCCATTTCATTCTCTAACTCATTTTACAGATGAGGAAACTGAGGCAAACAGGGTTAAGTGACTTGCTCAGGGTTACATGACTAGTAAGTGTCTGAGGCCAGATTTGAACTTAGGAAGATGAATGCCAATGGACATTTTTGCTTTCCACCACTCTCCCACTGTTATAATAGCTTAAGTGGGCTGGGGAGGATTGATTTTTAGCACTCAAGTACAGGACTTTATCATTATTCCTATTCATTTTTTATTCCTATTAAATTTGAGCATATTAGTTCTGCCCCAACATTCTAGCTGGTTGAGTGATTTGGATCCTGATACTGTCTTCCATTAGCTATCCTGCTTAGATTTGTGATGATCACATATTTGATAAGTATATTATTGAACTGCGTTGTGCTTAATGTTGCTGCTTCCCCCTAAGATTAGCTCTAATTTATTCTCTCTCTACATATAGATCTTCCATCTCAAAAAAGGACTGAGACCAGTCATCCTTCATTCTCTGGGCTTCAACATCTTCTCTCCCCTCATCTGTACCTCTCCCCTTCTCTTTTTAGCTCCTTTTTAATGTGTTATCTTTCCTTGATAAAATGTAAGCTCCTTGAAGGCAGGGACTATACAGACAGTTCTCACTTTATGTAAGTGGACCATTCCACAGACCTCAACAGAAAGTGATTTTTATGTAATGTGAATTTGTGCATTGATGTGGGAAAGGGAGGGAAGGAGGGGAGCAGGAAGGGGGTAGAAGGAGTGGCGAGAGGACAGGCACATGGTTCAAGTATATGTGGGGGCTTGAGATAGAGAAATGAATAAAGAATGAACACGCAGGGGTCAGGGCCAGCCACGTGGGGCCTTGATTAGGACCCAGACATGGACACTGACAGGGGAGAAGACCGGCAACATGCAGCACTAGGAACAGACACGTGGTACACAAATGCAGAGGCACAGAACACAGACATAAAGAGCCAAACAAGAAGACAGGTGGGAGGAATGGGAGAAAAGTCTCTTCTCTCTGAGCCAGAGGTCTCAAGCCAAGCCCAGTGGGTCTCTCCATAGTTCTACTCTTCTGCTTTCACATGGAGGGGCTTTTTTTATTTTTTGGATTTTCTCTTCCAGGGGGTTGGAAGGCCAGGGTGCCAAGTAGAAAGGTAGGAGCAGAGAGAGACAGAACACAATACTGTACAGTAAAGTTAACATATGTGCTCTTTTGGAATGCAGGCATCTTTCAGAATTCTTTACATAAAGTCAAATTTGTGTAATGTCAATTTACATAAAGCAAGACCTGCCTATATTTCTTTTTCCCTGTATAGGTATTATCAGTACTTCGGCATAGTGCTTGGGCACACAGTAGGTGATTAATAAATGCTTGTTGATGACGTGACTTGTTTGTGCCTAGCTGTTTGTATGTTGTCTCTTCCCAATTAGATTGTGAGCTCTCTAACTGTGGGGACTGTTTTTGTCTTTTTCTTTATATCCCCAGCCTTAGAGCAGTGCTTGGCACATAATATGTGCTTTAATGCTCTTTGACTTCCATATCTCCTCCCCCCACCACCACTCTGAAAGATTAGTATGAAAGAATTTATCAAAAGCTTGGTTTAAACATAAGATTATTAAACTATGTTCATAGCATTCTCTTGATCTACCAGTCTAAAAGAAAGGAAGGAAAGAAGGAAGGAAGGAAGGCAGGAAGGAAGGAAGGATGGAAGGAAGGAAGGAAGAAAGGGAAAGGAAGAAAACAAAATATTTGTCTGACATCATCTGTTCTTGATTAAACCATGAAAAGTCTTTCTGATATTTCCCTTGGAAGCATCAGAATTTGGTTCATCTCTCACCATAAAAGGGCCTTAACCTCTCATGTAAGCACTGAAGCTAACGAGATCTTGAATATAGATAGGTCTAGTTTTGTTTAACCTATCAGAAAATGTAGAATGGGCTCAGAATCCCTTGACAATTTCAAAAATTCTTCCTTCTTTTCTGGAAGGTGTGAAGCAATCTTCCCACCTTCCCTTGAGACCAATATAGACAGTAAGACTCATTCAGGTACTCACTATTTGAATTTCAAAGAAAATAGACCAGAGATATTTTAAAGTAGCACTTCTATTCATTTAGTTCCTTTTTTGGTTTTGAGCAATTTCCCCCCTCTCAGTTCCCACCTTCCCATGGAAATTATTCAGTACTCTTGACTCACTCAGGTCTAAAGAGTTGTATTTCAAAGAAAACAGGCTAGAAAACTTGTCTTTTAAAGAAACACTTTCATTCATTCGTTTCATGACATTTCTTCAGTAAAGCATTTTATCATATTCCTTCAGTTAACTGTCCATTTTTCTACCTGCTTTTCACTTTCTTCTCCTTTTAGCCCCAATGAACCTTTCCCTGGTTTTATGGCTTTGGGAAATAGGTAGCATGATCCAGAGTTGGAAGACTGGCAGATTCTCAGTTAGTCATGACAGGGATTTTTAATGCAAAATTAAACTGATCTGGCTAATTAAATCTAGTGAGTTCTTTAATGTCAGAACAATGGAATGGGCATAAATCCTGAATAGTATCTGGCTACCTGCAATAGTAATGAAATTTTAAGATCCCTTTGTATTGCTAAGCTAAGAGGTACTTAGAACCTAGTTTTAAATTAAGCCTCTGTTAAAGAAACAGAAGGTATGAACCCCTGTTGCTGATGTAACAGGAAGGAGCTGAACAGGGAGGAGCTAATATCTATATAAGGAAGAG
Organism: Pseudochirops cupreus; assembly: GCA_028627135.1. Lineage (NCBI taxonomy): Eukaryota > Metazoa > Chordata > Mammalia > Diprotodontia > Pseudocheiridae > Pseudochirops > Pseudochirops cupreus. The sequence goes on along the minus strand of CM053582.1, from coordinate 281,218,306 downwards.
CACAAGCTGGACAGTCAGAATTTCCATGGGGTAAGCATCATGGAGGCACAGCAGATGTTGCTGGACTGAAGACTGAACTGAGAATTGAGAAGAACTGAGAAGAGGAATGAGAATTGAGAACTGAGACAGAATTTCTTGGAGCAAGCCACATGGAGGCTGGATAAAATGATTTTGATATTGAGAACAGAGCTTATGGTGCTGAGGATTTCCAAGGGCTAGCCAGAGCTGCCAAGGATTTCTGGGGGTCAGCTGGAGCTGCTGAAGATTGAGGAAGCATGGCTGTTGGTGTCAGTACTTTGTGCAAATGATGTCGTGACTTTGTTAACGTGCATGAATGTTCTTGTGGCTTTGTTAAACCTTGTCTTCCCAGGAACAGAGACTGTGAAGGATTTGAGATGGACTGGATACTGTGAGCTTCAGTGTGGAACAGGAACTATAGGGAAAGACGGAGAAAGAACTGGGAGCTGTCTTCCTTTGAACCCAGGTAACAATTTGGTGAATTGAGGTAGGAGCTACCTGCCTCAAGTCAAGATGAAAAGACCTCTCTATGGATACTGAGTAGTGACTGATGAAATTGTCTGAGTAGTGGCTGATGAAATTGTGATTTAGTTGTGAGCTAGGGGTGGATGGCCTTTGTGTTTTATGACTGACCAAATGAATGTACTTTGTTTATGATTGGAAACTAATCTCCAATTGAGACTACCCAGGGGTAGAGTACTTTTACTTTTGTACTTTGTGTCCCTTTGAGTTACCAAATGATTGACCTACTAAATGATTGTATTGTGTTGAAAACTATGTGACCACTTTGGTGAAAACTATGTGGCCATTTTAGTGATAAGTGGTTGAATTGTGACATGGTGAATGCTGTATTTTGATTTTCTGTGATAAGTTGTAACATTGTGAATGCTGTACCTTGATTTTCTGTAAATATTTTGCTCTGATTTGTTATTGAATACAGAGTTTGCTATACTATGTAATCAGAACCTTGAAAGCTGTTCACAGCAGCAGTCCTATGAAAAGCTGCTTGTGCATACTTGTGCACAGCAGCATACTACCCAAAATGAACTAACCATGGGACCTACTCTCTCACTGTCACAGAATTTTTACATGTAATTATTCAGTTGATAGATCAAGCCCTGGCTCTATGGCTCTAACTATAATAAAAAACTCATATTTAGATAGAACTTTATGGTGTACAGAATACTTCCCTTAAAGTAAACCTACAAGGTATGTGTTCATGATATAAGGCAAGTAATGTTATCATTTTCAAGATGAGAAACTAGCTTAGAGGTGAAGCAACACATCCAAGGTCATACAGTTAATAAGCTAGGGTTTGAAACTAGTCTTCTCTCAATCCTTTCTTTACATAAAAATTCCCTGAATTTAAATATGGTTCTTCTCAACCCCTAAAGAATCGTGGCTTTTCCAACTTCATGGAATTAATTATTTGATTTTAGAACTTTAAATTCTAGATTCTTTCCCTTCCTCCCTCATCACCCACCCCCCTGGAACAACAAGCAATTCAATACAGGCCGTACATGTGTAGTTATGCAGAACATCTCCACAATGGACATATTGTGTCATTGAATTAACTAAAGTCTTTCCAGAGTAGGGGAAATCCTAAGGAGGTTTGAGCCAGGATGTTAAAGCAGCAATCATAAGGACAAGTATAGGCACTTTCAAATTATCTGATCACTAGATATTACTTTAGCATATTCAATTATGCATCACCACACAAGTCACTACAATGTGTGGGTAGAGAGACTGTCATAGAAAGCAGAATTTGTACACCCAATAGATCAGCCGTGCAGATAAGCCACACTGCAGACCAAAAGCTTTGATATCACATGATCTTGATGGTGCCCCCTAATTTTTATCTATTAGCTATAAAAATAAGACATTGATGGCTAGTCTTAGATGTCTTATTTCTAGATTGGTAAAATACTTACCCCAAAAGAAGCTCAGTCAAATAAACTCCTCTAATGTTAATGCAATATTAAGATCTTTCCCATCCATTAATAGATCTATGTGACCAAATGTGTTCAATCACAGATGTCTTACTGCTTTGAGTTCTGGCCCCGCTGTGATACATCCTGAGTCATATAGAGCCCACTGGGGGAGGAACTTGCCTAAGGAGGAGCTTGTTTACAGGGAGGCTTGCTTGCAGGAAGGCTTTCACACCTTTTGGTCTAAGCTAATTACACACTGAGTCATGAGGGTTGTGATGCCTTCTGGCTCTGAGACTATTAGTCAAAAGTATATATATACTCTGAGATGAGATTTTGCTTTGGGGGTCTGCTTCTGAGGAGAACCTTTTGATTCCCTGGATGGGACTCTGAGTAGCTATTTATTAAGAGAGCCATGACTACTCAGAGGTTTGTGCTCTCTTGATCTGGTGGTGTGTGTAGGTGGTTGTATTAATTTGTTCTGATAGTAGGAGCCCTGTCTTTGGATCTCTATGTTAATTTCTCTGCTTGTGTTTTCTACATTATCTATAAGTAAAGTAAGATTGATGATATCTTTGAAAGTTGCCTTTCCTTTAGCAAAGTAGATCAAAGAACCTGTGCTAGTAGGCCATCCTGGGTGTGCTAGGGTGCTTGCTAACATAACTCCTACACTTATCCTCATGTCTATACATTCTTCTCAGTGAGACTAGATGGGCAATATTCCTGCTTTGCCTCTGCCATGACACTCGAGGAGTGGGAGACATGAATCTGTTCAAAATTTTACAAGTATTTTCCTAGGACTTTTTAATGTTCATAAATAAAATATGATGTCTATAGTCTTCACAGACTGGCAGACAAGTTCAGGTAGGCTTGGTGAATGCTTCATCTAGGGCTGATTGATAATAGATAAGTACAGTCAAATGTTAAAAAAAATTATCCATCAGGACAAGTCAAGTCAAATCAAGTTAACAAGCATTTGTTAATTTCCTACTATGTCCCAGGCATTGTGCTAAGAACTAGACAGATATATTCCATGATACCATGATTTTGGTTCTAGAAGGAGGCTAAGTAGAGTTAGTAGAGTGCTGCTGTCACCTCAGATTCTTATTACGTGATATGAGGTAACTCTTTTCTATAATCTCTCTATGCCCCAGTTTCCTTACTTCTAAAATTAGAGGGTTGGACTCAATAACTTCTGAGGTCCAGCTCAAAATCTATTCTTCTATGACCATGATCCCTTCTCCTTGCTGGAAGCAACAAATCTGGTGGTCATTCTGACCAAAGTTGGTCCTCAAAAGTCTCTTGGCACCTCTGAAAGATACTCACCCACATTCCTTAATAAGGGGCTTATCCCATTAAATGAGGGTGGTCCAGTAGGCACTTGGCTTTGACAGAAGAAATTTTTTAAAAGGCAGTATTGCCCTAGCCTGCAGAAAATTCCTAGAAGTAGAAATCCTTGCAGTGGGCTAGAAACCCTTGAAGACCCTCCACTAGCTGGAAGATAGATCTTGCACTGCCTATAAACAGGACTGCTGATTTTACCCTCATCCAGTGTTTCTTAACTTTTTTTATGTCATGGACCTCTTTGGAAAACTGGTAAGCCAAATAGAATCCTCAGAATAATGATTTTTTAAAAATTAATAATTAAGGGAAATGCTAAATTTCAACGATAGGTTAATGAAAAAGAAGATGTAATTTTTTTCCCATTCGAGTTCTAGACCTCATGAAATCTATACACAGATTACTTCAGGGTCTATGAATCTCAAGTTAAGAATTTCTGTTCCATATAACCACAGGATTTATTAATAGAATAAAAACTACTAGCGGTAATTTACACCCAAGGTTTCACTCTTTTTCTGGCCACATCATAAACAAATGAGAGGAACAATGAAGAAATTATCTTGCATATCTATAGATACAGGAAGAGTTCATGACCAAATAAGAGTAGAATGAATGACAGAAAAAAAATGGGAAGTTTTAACTTCATAAAATTTTAAAAAAGTTTTTGCATAGATATAATACAGCTAAGATAAGATGGGAAATAGTTAACTGGGAAAAAGTCTTTGCAGTAAGTTTCTCTGATAAAATGTTCATTTCTAAGGATATATGAGGAACTGATTTGAACATACTTGAATAAGAGCTATTCACCAACTATGAACAGGGCATTTTCTAAGGAAGAAATCCAAGTTATCTATAGCCATTTGAAAAAAAGTTTCAAATGACTAATAATTTAAGAAATGCAAATTATCTCTGAGGTTCTTCCTCACATTCATCAGAATGGCAAAGTTGACAAAAAGGAAAAATTACAAATGTTGGAGAGGCCATGAGGAAACATGCACATTAATATACTGTTCATGGATCAATGGATTGTATAGCCATTCTGGAAAACAATTTGAAACAGTTACAAAAAAGTTATTAAACTTTGCATACATCTAGGAATTTTATATGCCAAAAAGATCAGAGATAGAGGAAAAGTTCTTAGATGTACAAAAAAAAATTTTAGCAGCTCCCTTTTTAGTGGCAAAGAATAGAATACTAAGGGGGTAGTCATCGATAGGGGAATTGTTGAACAAATTATTGTATATGAATATAAAGTTATATCATTGTGCTGTAAGGGATGATGAAAGAGATGGTTTCAGAGAAACCTGGGAAGACTTGTATAAATGGATGCAGAATGAAATAAGAAGAACCAGTAAGACAATGTAAACTGTGACATTAATATTGTAAAAGTGAATAACCTTGAAAGATCAATTTAATGAGTAATCATGATTCCACAGTACTAATGATGAATAAAGCTACCAACATCCTGAGAGAGATGTGATGAACTAATTTGAAGAATGATACATGCATATCTGGACACAGCCAATGTGGAAATTTGTTTTGCTTGACCATGCTTATTTGTTGCAAGAGCTCTAGTTCTTTCTTTTTTTCAGTTTGGAGGGAGGTGGGAGGCTGGAAAAATAAATGCTTGACAATTGAAAAAGACGATTTATGCTTATAGGAGCACATATCTCCTCCCTACTTTACCCCTCACTTGGTGTCAGTAATTCATTGATCAAAGTGACCTGGGTAGTTACAACTGCCAGAATCTTAACTTTTACTTTTATTGTGGGAAGAGGGACCCTTTGTTTAGGGGAAAGCCATCAAGACTGCATTTTGTTATGAGTCAAAAACTTTTTTCAAAAAGCAAAAAAAAAAAATAAAAAAGCAATAAAACCCACTCATTCTTATGCCCCTTATTAATCTCAATTTTGTGACTCTAAAGATTTGTAAAAAATTGTCTGCTAAATCCTTTTCATTCCCTTTTCATGGTTTCATCAGTGAGAACCTCAGTGCATGCAGAGGCTTCTAACAGATTAGTCACATAATTAATAAGGCCTCATCAATCACTCAGCACTCTACTCTCCATCATCATATTCATTATTTTATTTAAGTGTATGTGTCAATTATTATGTGGCACTAATCACTGTGCCCCCATTTACCAGAACCTCCCATTCATTCTAGATTCAGACTCTCACTGCTTTAATGGCCTCACTGCCTGTAAAGCCAAGCATGAGCAGCTTTCCAGAGAACTACTGCTGTGAATAGCTTTCAAGGTTCTGATTACCCAGTATAGTAAACACTCTATTTATTCAATAACAAATCAGAGCAAACATTCACAATAAATCAAGATACAGAATTCACAATGTTACAACTTATCACAGAAAATCAAAATACAGCATTTGCAACAACTTATCACAGAAATGGCCACATAGCTTTCACCACAATGGTCACATGGTTTTGAACAAAGTACAATCATTTAGTCAGTCAATCACTTAGCAACTCAGTCATTCAATCAACTCAATCATTCAATAATCCTTAAGGAGGCTTGCATCTTTAAGGGTCATAAAATACAAAAGTCAAAGTTCTCCACTCATGGGGCACACTAAGTTACAAATCAGTCACTACTCAGCACTCTCTCAAGGGGTAGTGTAAAATATACAGGCCATCCACCCCTCAGTCACAAATAAGTTACAATTTCAAGGTCATAAGTAAGTTACAACTTCAGTCAGTCACTACTCAGTATCTACAGAGAGATCTCTTCATCTTGACCCAAGGTAGGCTCTCAGATTCCCTGGATCCCCTGCTATGGTCCCAACTCCTACCCGGATTCACCAAACTATCAAAGGGTTCAAAGGCAGACAGCTCCCAGCTTCTTGTCCAGCTCTCCATGCGTCCCTGTTCCACACTGAACCTCACAGTGTCTAATCCATCTTAAATCCTTCACAGTCTCTGTTCCTGGGAAGTCAAGGCTTAACAAAGCCACAAACAGACAAAATACCAACACCACGATCATGGTTCCTCAGTCTTCTGCAGCTCCGGCTGGCCCTCAGACTCAGTAGAAGTTTCATCTGGTTCCCAGAATCAAAATCACTTCATCCAGGTTCTCAAAATAAAAATCATTATCTCCAGCCTGGGCCTCCCTTCCTCATCTCCAGAACCTGGTTCCAAGAAGATCTGTCTGACCCAGCAGGGGCTTTTCCTTATATACACACATGGCATTAGCTCCTTCCTGTTTGAGCCATTTCCTGTTTCAACCCTTTCCTGTTATGTTAGCAGGAGTTCATACCTTCTGTTTCTTTAACAGAGGTTTGACTAATTATTAAGTGCTAAGTACCTGTTACGTTTGCCAATACAAAGGGATCTTCAAATTCAAATTACATTGCCTTAATGGCCTTGTTTAAGCAGATATTTTAATAAAGTTAGATAAAGTCACAATACAATTCAGAAATAATAAACACATGTATTACACAAGGCAATAGTCTAATTATCTCCCAGTTCCAACTCCCTAAAGTAGAAAAAAACACATGTTATGTTGGCATCTAGTCTTTTATCCCTTCAACCTTTCAAATTGCGAGTAGGTGAAATCAGGAATTTCATTTGTTAATATTTGCTCCCATTTCCTGATTCCTGCCAATGCAACAATAGATGGGTTCATGATACCTACTAAGGAAACAGGTCATGAAAGTGCAGGTCCCTGAAACTAGAATCAGGAAGGGCTGGGTTCAAATGCCTCCTCAGATACTTAGTAATTGTGCCCCTGGGCAAGTCATTTCATCTTTCTCTGTCTCCCATTTCCTTATCTAAAAAAAATGAAGATGTTGTATTTGATTGTCTCTGAGATCTGTTCTAGCTGTAAATCTATGATCCTGTGATACCACAATTCTATTCTACCATGATCCTTTGCTCTTGCTAGAAACAACAAATCTAGTGGTTGTTCATGATTCTAGACCAGACGTAGTTATCACAAATCTTTCGCCATTTCTGGAAATGACCATCTGTATTCTGCAGTGAAATAGAGGGTGGCCCAGCAGGTAGCCTGACCTTACAAATGAGATAAAACAGAAGCCACCTTGGCCTGGGGCCTGCAAGGAGTTCCCCAGAGTGATCAACAATTTAGATTCTTTGGGTTTAGATCCAATGGGCCCTGCAGTTATTTCTCATTCTAAATCTATTCTCCTTTGCTCCTATGACTGCACACCTAATGGGGATCTGCCTCTCCAACAACAGGCTAGGGGCAGAGCCAAGATGGAAGCATAGGAGCAGCAAGGTACCGCAGCTCCCACATAGCCACCTCAAATATCCATAAAATATGACTCTAAACAAATTTTAGAGCTCCAAAACTCACAAAACACATCTCCCACTGAAGGTGGCTCGGCAGGAAGGGCTCATCACAGTACTCCGGGAGCCGAAACCAGCCTAGCCTGAAACTGCAGCTTGGCCCCAGGGCAGCCAGGATGAGCCACAGCTGGAGCCTTCAGAAGAGTGGATCAGCTGCAGCTGTGTCAGTTTCCAGACTTATCAAGCCATAAGAAACAAGGACTAAGTGAAAGGTCAGTGGAACTCAGCTAAATTTGGGGGAGAAAAGCAGTCTGGCTGAACTGCCTCCAGGGCAAGGAAGTGGCAGCCTGCACTGCAGCCCTGCAGCCGCCTCCACATGGCTGCTTCAGAGGACCCAGCTTGCAGACTGCAGGAGGGCCAAGTGATTGTTCAGAGGCTAAGTGCTCTTGTGTTGAGCAACCTGGATCCAGATTGTGTTCTTGGGTGGTGGTCCTGGGGTACATTTTCAGTGAGCCAAAGCTGGTGGGGGCTGCAAAAAAACAGCAGCCTCCTAATAGCTCTAGCAGCTGCGAAAATCCCAGTGATTTGGGACAGAGCTTTCCCCTCTGGAAGCAGAGTTCAACAGAGCTAAAAAATCAAGCCAACATGAGCAGGAAAAGGAAGCAAAGTAAGAACAGCAATCGAACTCTAGATTCCTTCTTGGGGGACAAAAAAGATCAAAGCATGGAACAGGGAGAAGACAGCACAATTAGAACTCCCACACCAAAAGCTTCCAAGAAACGTGAATACTGCCTACAAGCCACAGATCAGCTTAAGAAGGATTTTGAAAACCAAATAAGAGAAGTGGAGGAAAAATTGGGAAGAGAAATGAAAATGATGCAAGAAAATCATGAAAAGAGAGTCAACAACCTGACGGAAGAAAATAACAACTTAAAAAATAGATTAACTCAAATGGCAAAAGAGGCCCAAAATCAAATTTGCCAGATGGAAAAGGAATCTCAAAAGCTTTCTGAAGAGAATAATTCCTTCAGAATTGGAGCGGAGCAAATGGAAGCAAATGACTTTATGAGAAATCAAGATATTATTA
>CM053582.1:281164977-281209172 GCA_028627135.1 Pseudochirops cupreus | reverse complement strand
TAGAAAGAACACAGTTTAAATGGAGACTGAAACAACTTACATGCTATCGCTCTTTTCCATGTTTGGTTTAGTTTTCTTTTTCCCATTGTTCACTCCATTGGTTACAACCCTTCTACACAACCAGAGTGATGTCCAACATGAAAGTATTTGCAGATTCTATACTTGACTGCATGCCACCATGGCGGGGGGGCGGGGGAGGGAGGAGAGAAAATTTTAAACTCAAGGGACTCTGGAACCAAATCTTGTAAACTAAAAGTAAATAAACAAATCAATTTTAAAAAAAAGAATAAAATTGTTATTTAGGTCTTCAGACCCCAAAGTAAACTATTATTTACATATTTTCGCTTAGAATTTTCTTTGGGTTCTTTTTCATTCAGTTCTTTCCATCTCCTTAATTGGCTCTTCTTTCACAAGTACATCTAAAATAAATATCTTTATCTTATAAATATACACCACAATGAATATATTTATATTCAAAATAAATTTAGTTTCCATACACTCCAAGTCTCGGCTAAAAATATTTCCCCCAATTAATCAATTTGTTGAGAGACATAGCAGACGAAGAACCAGCTTCAAAGTCAGTAAGATCTGGTTTTAAGTCCTACCTCTGATATATTGGCCAGGTGACTCTGGGCAAGTTACTTATCATCTCATTTGTTTCAATTCTAAGATTCTAAGTTGCAAAGAAAATACTGATCTGCCATGGTAGAAGGACACATGGAAACTGAATGAAGGCCCAGTGAACTCCATACACCAATGAAATCTTACATTTGGTAAAAAAAAAAATAAAATAAACTCCTCCAGATCCTTAGATTCACTCAATTCATTTCCTCTTTTTTATTATATGTTTAGACTACAAACCTGCTGTGAGTTAGGGGGATGACTACCCCCAAGCATGTCAAGACTTACCCTGGTGGAAGGGGTAGATGAGAACAACTTGTTTCAACCATGAAGGTGCCTGAAGCAGGCCCTGTGGAGCACTTGGAGCTTGGTCAGACAGAGAAGCCACCAAGGGCATGTACTGCATCCTGGAACATTGCTAGTCATCCTAACTGACTGGAAGAGAGAGTGCGGTTGATGATATCTGAAAATGGGATTTGGATTTCCATAATGACTTAAAATGTAGCAATGACAAATTCCTAGTCAGGGATGGAGTGTACCTGGTAAGAATGTACTTGTCTGGGGTCTGGCAAAACTAATCAATATACCTTTAAACGGAAAAAAGATCATGAAGGGGGGAAAACTGACTACAACATATCTACAAAGTTAGATACCAGAGAGAACAGTTAAAATGGAGAAGGAAGAAAAGCAAGTAGGAACATCTATAAATCTAGAGGACACAATATCCAAGAGAAGAACTAGAATTACAACTCACAATTTCAGATATCTACGTGAAGCTCACAAAGCAAAGATAACAAGCAAGGTGAACTAGAGATCCTAATGCAGGAAGGACAATTCAACCTTATAAGTATTCTTGAGACCTATACCTGGAGTGTGGCTTTGGAAAATTATACTTCGTTCCAAAAAAAAAAATCCAAAATAAGTAACAGTGGAATCAAAGTGGGATTTCATATTATGATTGATATACTCATGTCAGGAATACAATCATAATTATAGCATTCATATATTTATATAGTTTTTTAAGGTTTTCTTTGCTAGTATTATTTCATGTTATCCTCATAACAACCCTGTGAAGAAAGTTCTATTATTATTACCATTTTACTGATGAGGAAGCTGAGGCAGAGGCTAAGTGACTTGCCTTGGACCACCCAGCAGGCCTCACTGAGCTCAAATTGAACTTGTCTTTCTGACTCTAAATCTAGCCCCTGTACCATTTGGAGAAGAGAAGTGTGGCAAAGATCATTTGGATGAAAATAAATGGAGGCAGAAACAGAACTAATATGGTAAAGACCCTTTCAACAGAAAGAGCAAATGTTCACAAATTTTGAGAAATAGATCATGAGCCTGGCACAGTGGCATAATATGGTAGTAATGGGGAAATGCAATCATTTGTATATTTGCTAGAGTTGTATCCCATTGTTAAAAGAAGAATGGCTAAGACTTTACTGACTTGCTTTAATGATATTTCATTCTTGGAAAGGTGAAGGAACCAAGAAGGAAAATTCTATTCTGGGTCTGGTGCTACCAATAAGGAAGAACTAGTCCCTGGGATAAAAATGAAGGAAAACTTGTGGGGAAGTGACCATTCCATTTTGGAATTTGTGATAGAGGAAAGGAAATCCTGGAACAGTATTAAACCCCAGCTTTTAGGAGAGTAATTTCAAAAGGTCAGAGAAAGGAGAGGTAGGATCCCATGGGCTAAAATTCTATAGGTGAAAGTCCAAAAAAGATAGGAAACTCTTATGAATGAAATTCTCAAGAATTCTCAACAAAGAGAAACAGCCTGATAGAAAGTAAAAGGGGAATTTGTCTAAAGGAACCAATGTAGATCTACAAAGAATTCACCAACCAACTTAGATTTTTTAAAAAAGACATAAATAGAAAATGAAAGCAAGGGCGGGTAACAATGAAAACAAAACTATGGCAGAATTCTGTGAGAAGTCAGTAGTGTGGTAGTTCAGAAACAGCTGAAGCTAGTGAGAAAAGTGAAGGATGGGGGTGGGAGGTGAAGAACAGGAGGAGGCAGTGGGTAGTAGAAATTAGCAAATCAGAGAAGGGATAAAGCCATTGCTCAGCTTGGATGGAATAATAACCTATTACAGGAAGAAGACAAAGCCACTTGATTCTGATCAACCCTCTGTTTTCTCTGTCAAGGACAGTGATTGTAGATTGAGAAGGTTAGAACAAAAATGGCTAATGGGGAATTTTCTCCAACATAAGGAGATTAAATAAGGGAACACTTAGCTGCCCTATCTCCTTGAAACCGAAAGAACTGACATGCATGATTGCTGAGCCACTATCAGGACCTAGGAAACATTCAGGAGAGCAAGAGAGTTACCATTGGATCAGAGAAAAGCAAAAATTGTCCCAATTTTTAAAAAAGTTAAGAGAATGAATTTTGCAAACTTTAGACTTAATGACCTTGATTTTGATTCTTGGAAAAACTGTGGAATGTATTTTTAAAGAGATAGTGAACATTTAGGAAATAAATCAGAGATTATAAAGAGCCAGCATGGCTTCCTCAAAAACAAGGCTTGCCAAAATAGTCTTATTTCCCTTTTTTTTTTTTTGGCAGGATTACCAGACTGGCAGTTCAGGGAAATGCCATAGCATTATTTTGGTTAGACTTCTACAAGATATTTGAAAAAGTCTTTCTTATTCTTATAGAAAAGATAGAGTGATCTGTACTAGATAATCATACAATTAGGTGGATTCTGAACTGGTAAAATTTGTCTTTCTTAAAGAGTTAGGCATTAGTTATTGTATGATATTAATATGGAAGATTATTTCCAGTAGAGTGATCCAGGGATCTGTGTTTGGCCCTGTGTTGTTAACATTTATCAAATTTGCAGATGACAGAGAGAGGAGGGATAGCAAAATGTACTTGTGGTCAATCTGGGGTAAGAAATTCTAGACAGGCTAAAAACACTAGGCCAAAGTCTAGTAAGACAAAAATTAACAGGAATAATTGTAAGGTCTTACACTTGTGATTTGCTAGTACAAGATAGGAGAGGTGTCACTAGACAGCATTTCATCCAAAAAGGACCTCAGGGTTTTAGCGGCTTGCAAGCTAAATATGTCAATCACCCAAAAAAGCAATCTGAGGGTGCATTAAGAGAGGCAAGATGTCTAAGAATAAGGAAGGAATAATTCTAGAGTACTCTGCCCTGGTAACATCTTATCTGGAGTATTGTGTTCAATTCTGAGTATCCCATTTTAGTAAAGATATTGATAAGCTGGAGAACATCTGGGGTAATGAGGGTGGTGAGGGACCCCAAATTCATAATATCTTAGGATTGATTGAAGAAATTGGAAGTGGTTAGTCCAAAGAAGAAAAAAAAATCTAGGAGAAATACGGTAGTTGTTTTCAAGTATTTGAAGAACTCTCATCTGGAAAAGGAAGTTGGTTTGTTCTATTTGGCCCAATGTGGGGCAGAATTTGAAATAATGACTGTAAATTTCAAAGAAGCAGATTTAGGCTTGCTATAAGGGAAAACTTCCTTAAAAATTAGAAATATTCAAAAGTGGAATGGTTTGTCACAAGAGGGAGTGGGTTCCCCTTTATTTAAGGCAGCGGTTCTCAACCTGTGGGTTATGTTCAATTTGTAACAATGAAAACACATCCTGCATATCAGACAGATTCATAACAGTAGCAAAATTACAGTTATGAAGTAGCAACGAAAATAATCTTATGGTTGTGGGTCACCACAACATGAGGAACTGTATTAAAGGGTCATGGCATTAGGAAGGTTGAGAACCACTGATTTAAGGTCTTCAGACAAAGGCTGGGTCTTGCTGGGAATGTTATAGAGGAGAATCTTGAACAGGTACAAGTTGTTTAGATGGCCTCAGAGTTCTCTTCCAACATCAAGATTCTGAACTATGTTGACTGTGATCAGAGAAGGTCATTACTCTCTTAGAGACCAAAAGGAAGATAAAGGTATAAAAGTAGGAGCTCAAATCTTTGGAAATATGGGTAGTCAAGCCAAAACAAGGCAAGGCCTCATGGAGGGCACTAAAGAGACATGACAACAAAGAATGCCTGATGGAGTGTTTTAAATCTGAAAGTTTATGGATGGTTCTTAGGATCATTGATTTAGAGCTGTAAACTATAAGTCTCTGAAATATTTCAGTTATATGGTGTGTGTTCCTTAAATTGCCTCTCACAGTCAAACTGTTTATTAGACCTTGTTATGTTAGACTCGTCATCTGTGAATGATGAACTACAATGGATAGTTTGGGAAAAAGGAATACTTATAGAGAAAAATAAGTAGTGGGGAAAGCCTAGTGCCCAGAAATATGTGACCTTTGGGTCCCTGATTTTGATCTTCCCCTTTTTTACTCTTGGGTATTGGCTTGAATTATTCACTCATTCAGTCATATCTGACTCTTCATGACCTTGTAGACCATATGGGCAGTGGGGTTTTCTTGGCAAAGATACTGGAATTATCTGTCTACTGCCATTTTCCTTCTCTAGTGGATTAAAGCAGACAGAGGTTAAGTGACTTGCCCAAGGTCACACAGGTAAGTGTCTGAAGCTGTATTTGAACCCAGGTCTTCCTGACTCCAGGACCAGCATTCTATCCACTGAGCTATCTAACTGCCTCACTGGCAGAAGAGGGAACCTGAAATGGGTCCCCATGCCACATTTTGTCACAGGAGTCTAGCTTTTTCTACATAAGGAATAGGCATATGATGTGTTTTCTTGATCAGTATATCTTGATTCCCTCATTTAGATTCATTGCAAGCATTTATTGTATCATTACTTCACAGCTAGGAAATTCTATGTACAAGGTGATTTCTTGGATATTGACTTCAGTTTGGAGGGAGATTATGCTTTGTGGACAGTGTTGGTAGAGGACTGGCTAAATAGAGTCAAAGCACCATGTGGGCCTGGGAAGCATTTGGAGGATAATGCCTTCTCATGCACCAGCCAGCTCTCAATGTGGGGGCTCATCACAAGTCTCTTCTCTTACAGCCATTCCTATCATTGCTGTAAGTACTAGGGACTTATCTCCTGTCAAGAAGCAAACCACAGTGAGATGATCAGGTATAGTTATTTGAAGTGAAAAGATTTTGATTAAAGTTAAATGGAAGAAAGAAAGAAAAGAAGAAAAGAAACTATTTGACTTAAAAAAAAATACTTCTGCCCAGCCTTAACTATCCTGCTATTTACTTGTGGATATCCAGTTTGAAGTGACTTCTTCTAATGGCTCTGAAGTGACTGGGGTGGGTTTGCTCCCAAATACAGCCCTCAGCCATGGTATGTCTCCAGTAATGAGTGGAGTGTTACCATGGCAGTCCTAAAGAGAGCCAACAGTTGTTTCTGACGACAGTGAGCACGTGCGTACATTGTGTCTATGCAATGACCACTACCCCAGTGGCATGCGTCCAGCCTGCTGCATAGTGCATGAGCTACCCTTGGTTTTTATCTATCTCTGTATTCTGATAATGTCTACCACTGGAAAAAACTCAGACAGTGAGAGGAGATCACAGTCCTATCAGCCGGGATATTGAGATACGAGTTCATGCGCCAGTGGCAAGTTTCCACCAGGTAGCCTACTCACCCGAAGTCTGAAGTCTTTGATGGTGCCTAAGCCCCTAGGCTATGGTTCTTTTAACACTTCTGGCTGGCAGGCCAATATCATAAACCAAAAGGAACTGTACTTTTTATTGCTGTTGCAAAATTGCCAAGTGATTGTTTATAGCTTTGGTCTGGTCTGGGCGCTGTTTTTTTTTTTTAATTTTGTTTGGTATTCATAGCATGTCAACCTGTGATTTGAGGTATCTGATGTGGGGAATGGATGGGAGAGGGCTATGAAGCTTAAGCAGTCAAGGACTGGGAAAGATTTCATAATCTTCAGATAAAAGATGTAATTCAATACAAACTGCCCATAGAATCAAGGAATGTTCAAATGGAAAGGATGATAGAAATCACTTACTATAGTCCAATCTTTTTATACAGATAGGAAACTGAGTGAGGCCTAGAAACAATGAGTAATTTGTTAGTGGCAGTTTACCTGATTTGCAACCCCGTGTTCTGTCTATAAACCACACACAGTAGTAAATTTTTTAAAATCAATAATAAAATTGGTTAGTCTTCAAAGGAATGTTCCCTGGCCTATTTTCCACATTACTGAGGCAGAGATTATTCACTGGAAAAAATGTAAAGAAGGGAAAGGTTGTACCTGCTCCCCTCCCTTCAGAATGTCTATTATCACCGTGCATCATTCCGTGGGCCCTACTTCAGCCTTTTCTCTGAGGACAGCAGTTCATACACTGGACTTTTGTAGACCTTTCCCCCCTACCCCAATACAATTTACCTGTGTTTCATTCTTTAGGGTTATGTTCTCTAAAGCCAATGCTAATCTAGTATGGCATAATAGAATACTACAATTAGAAAGGACCACAGGAGTCATCTAGTTGAAGTTCCCATACCCTGTGGGGAATTCCTTCTACAACAAACTTGACAAGCTATTCTCTGACCTTGCCTGGGGGGCTCCCTGTAGAGGTGAACTTTACTTATCAGGACAACTGATTTCATTGCTTGTTTATTAGGTACTTCTCACAGTATATGTCAGTCAAAATTTTGTGAAGTTACTGAGTCGCTGAAGTCCAAGTCACTGAGAAAAATGTTATGTGGTACAAGAAGGAAGACATCCCTTTGGCATATCCTAAAAATCTCCTTATAGGCTTACTTACATATAGTCCACAAGGAAATCATGATAGAGGTTTTGTCAAATGACCTCCTGGAATCCAGGCATGCTGTCTACAGTGTTTTCCTGATCAGTATAATAACCCTATCCAAAAAATTACGAATTTGACATCACAAACCCATGTTGCTACCTACTGATCCTGTTTCTTTTTTTAAAAAAATTTCCCAATTACATATAAAAACAATTTTTAACATTAAAAAAAGTTTTAAGTTCCATACTTTATCCCTCCCTCTCCTTTCACCTTCTCCCTCCCTGAGATGATAAGCAAACGGAAATAGGTTATGCATGTGTAATCATGTAAAATATTTCCATATTAGTCATTTTGGGAGAAAACTCAAACAAAATGAAAGAAAAAAAAGTGAAAAATAGTATGCTTAGGTTTGGATTCAGACACCATCCCTGCTTCTCTTTCTAAAAGTTCACAAACTATCCATTTAGGAATCTGGGAATTTTAATTGGGAGCAACATCAGTTAGCAAAGCAGAGCAAATATTTATAACAGCTGGCATTTATATAACACTTTAAGGTTGACAAAGCACTTTATATACAGTATCTTAATAGATCCTCACAACACTTAAAAGGTATATAACAAGAATTACTATCTCTATGAAATAGATGAAGAAATTGAGACTGACAGCAGTTAAATAATTTGCCTATGACCACTCAAGGAGTACATGTCAATAGTGGGTTTACAATCCCTATCCCTTCTGGCTGTAAATACAACATACTTTCCACTATCACAGGCTGCCTCCCTCTCCAGCAGATGGGTTATGCAGAACCACAGCAGAGGGGAATGATCTGGATAGAGAAGTTCAACAACATCAGTAAAGGTATATCTCTAATTTCTGTTTTCTTCAATCATACCCTTTTTTTTTTGGCCCCCTTTTCCCTTGGGACAGATATGAGAAGTCTCAAAAGGCTGACTAGCAGTAAGGCAGAAGGGCCTGACAACTTCAAGCTCACCAGTTTTGAGTTTCCAAAATTCACTCCTTTCTCTCCCTTCTGAAGCCAACTTTTGCCTAGCTTTAGGATTCCTAACCTCCCATTTTCCACAGTTCCTCGAGCCATTGATTTCCTTTCTAAGTTCTTTCAGTATTATAGCATGTAATTTATCTGGGCCTGGATATTTGAACTTATGTCACATGGCGAGGTACTCTCTTACTATCTTCTCACCTATCTTTGGCTTCATTCCTTTTTAACCATGCTGGTTCTGCCCTTTGCAAGTGAAGAGCCTTTTGTGCCCATGCCAGTCTTTTGTATACATCTTTGGTTTTGTGCCTCTCTTATGATTATTTGAATAGGTCCTTTTAACTCATAAGAGAGCTTTCTGTGTATCACATACATCTCTTTCTATGATTTTCCTTTACTTTGTCAACTAGCTTAATGCATTATTATACTATCAACATTTCTTTTTGAAGAGACTCTCATCCCTCTTGAGCTTTCTATTCCATTTAAAGCATGAAGTCATAGTATCACGTGTATTTCTTTGAACATTACACAAGTTGTGTTCCTAAATGATGGTCACTTTCTCCTAAGGTTTTTTTTTTAACACTTCTACTTTGCCATTTCCTCTGGCCAGAAATAGCCCCAGATGAAAAAAATGATGGTATAAAAATGTAATGAAATATGACTGAGCTATAAGATGTGATGAAATGGATGGTTTCAGAGAAATTTGGGAAGACTTATGTGAACTGAGGCAGGGTGAGATGAACAAAAACAGAAGGACAATGTATATAATAATATTATAAAGAAAAACAACTTTGAAAGAACTGTGATAGGGGCGGCTGGGTAGCACAGTGAATGGAGGACTGGCCCTGGAGTCAGGAGGACCTGAGTTCAACACTTAACACTTATTAGCCCTGTGACCTTGGGCAAGTCACTTAATCCCAATTGCCCTGCCCTCCCCCCTCCAAAAAGCAAAAAAAAAAAAAAACAAAAAAAAAACTCTGATCAGTGCAATGACCAACCCCAATTTCAGAGGACCGCTGTTGATCCTATCCACCGTTTGACAGACTGGTGATGATGCAAGCTGCAGAATGAGACATGTTTTTGAACAACATAAAACTTTATTTTGTTTAACTATGCATATTTGTTACAATTTTTTTTCATTTGAAAGGTTGAAAGCAATAACAGGAATAGAATTGTCAAAAAAAAAGAAAAGATAGTCAATGAAGTGCTATAATGCACAGAAGGGAACAAAAGGAAGATCAAAAGGAATCACTAACAAGCAAGCTACCTTTGAAAGTGTTGGATTTATTATACTTAAAAAGTGTTTGGGATGAAAAATACCCTTCATCCTTAATTTAGTGAAAAAATAAACACAGAGGTCTCTTAGGATAAGAATAGGAGTTTATTCTCTTCCCCAGGAGAAGAGGGTGGTCTTCCCGGTGACTCATCATGGAGAAGAGGCAAGTTACAAAAGACAGGGCAAGAATTTATAACTTAACTTAGTCAAGCCCCCTTTCCCGACTGTCTCCTCTGTCATTGGTGGAGAGGCATACTTCACCAAATTCTTCCCCAACTGGGACAGCAAGAAAGGAAAGGGGGGGAGGGTCCCACAAAGGTGGGAAAATAGACAAAGGAATTGACAGCAGCAATGGAGGAGGAGGGAGGAAGGGAAAGTTAACAACCCCAAATTGAGAAGTTTTCACTCGTCCCATATAGAGGTATGCACATAATATTCACAATTACAGGACAATTCCCCTTTTCTGTTCTACTGTGTATATGGATGTGCTCCATTTAGTTGGTGTTTAAGTTCTAGGGGGAAAACTTAAAGAGAAGGAAAAAAAGAAAAGGGCACAGAGTCAGTCTATGAGCCTTTATTAAGTGCTCATGCTATCCTTTCCCAGAAGGAGTTCATGTTATAATGAGGGAGACATGTAAATAAATGAGCATATAAAATATATATTCCAAATTGATAGAAGGTAGTCTCAGAGGTAAAGCACTGGGGATAAGAAGGAGAGAACCGGAAAGGCCCCCTGCAGAAGGTGGGATATGAGCTGACTTTTGAAGGAAGCAAGGTAAACTAAGAGGTGGAAATAATGAAGGAGAATGTTCCAAAGGGAGCATGGAGGAGAGCCAGTCTGAAGGTTGCTTATCAGCTACAGCATCCACAAAAACCTAGAGAGGAAAGGCTATAAAGAAGAAAAGGGCGATCAACAGTCTTAAAAAGCAGAGAGGTCAAGAAGGATGAAGACTGAGAAAAGGTCACTGGATTTGACCATTAAAAGGTCACTGGTAACTTTGGAGAGAACTGTTTCAGTTGAATGATGACAGTAGGAGAGATTGTAGAGAATTAAGAGGTGGGGAGGAAAGGAAGTGGAAGCACCTATTGGATGGAGGTGGGCTTCTCAAGGGATTTAGTCACAAAAGGAAGGATTTGAGAAGATAGTTGGGGGAATGAGAGAGAATGCATAGAGACAAAATGTTGTATATAAGAAATAGCAAGTAAGCCATTATAGCTGGATCATAGAATGCTTGGAGGGAAGTAAAGAGGAAGAAGACTGGAAAGGTAGGAAGAGGTCAGACTGTGAAGATCTAAAATGCCAAACACAGCTTTAAGTGCCAAATATCTGATCCTGAAGGACAGGGAGACACTGGAGTTAACTGAGTAGATAAGACCTGCACTTTAGGAAAATCATTTTAGCAATTGAATGGAAGATGGATTGGAGGGGGGTGACCTGAGGCAGGTCACCAACCAGGAAAATATTTCAGTAGTCTAGGTGTGAAGTGATAAGGGTGGTGCACATGTGAATGAAGAGGAGAAAGGAGAGTTGCTGTGAAGGTAGATATGACAAGATCTGGCAATGAATTAGATAGGTGAGGTGAGTGCTGGTGAGAAGTTGAGGAAGATACCAAAGTCTGAAGCCTGAGTGATTGGGGGACCATGCTGACCTTGACAATAATTGAGAAGTTGGGAAAAGGAGAAGGTTTTGGGGAAAGATGAGTTCTCTTTTGGACATGTTGAACGTGAGATGCCTATCAGACATTCAGTTTGAAATGTCTAAGAGGCAATTTGTGATGTGAAACTAGAGTTCAGGAGGGAAGACTGGGGCTGGATGTATAGATCTGGGAATTATCTGCTTAGAGATGATAACTGAATCCACTGGAGCTGATAAGAACATCAAGAGAAAGAATAGAAAAGGGCCCAGGGTAGAGCTTAGGGGACATGCTAACACCCTAACCTAACACAGCAACAGTTCATATTTCTACATCACTTTCTTTTTCCTCTCACAACAACTCTGTGAAATAAGTGGTTTAAATATTGGACCCATTTTGTAGATGAAGAAACTGAACTTCAAAAAGATGACTTGCCGAAGATCACAAATGACATACTAGTGTATGTAACCTGGTTCTCATGACTCTAAATTCAGTACCTCTTCCATGACAAAACCATATCTGCCATCTGTGTCTGTGCCTGTGCATGAACGACAGTCCCAAATGCATGGCATGCATCTCTTCCTTACTTCTGCCTCAGAGTACCTCATTTCCTTTATGATGAAGCTCAGGTGCCACCTTCTACATGGAGATTTTCCTTATTTCTCCCTTTCCTCCACTTCCCCACAACTGCTAGTGACCTCCCTCCCGAATTACCTTGGATTTTAAACCATTTTATACATATGTGTATTTTGCTCCTTTGTGTTTAAACTGCATCCATTTTCATATGAACTTGTCTCCCCCACTAGAATGTCAAATCAATGTTAATAGGGGTTGTTTCATTCTTTGAATGCATATATATTCCTAGGGCTAGCTAGTACATTGTAGTTTCTTAACAGATACTTGCCAATTGACTGATTCCTCTGCCTTCTGAGATGAAACTGCTAACAAGCAAGACAAAAATGTTTTAGATATGCTTTTAAAGGAATGCTATTTCTAGCAGATATCCAGGTAGCTGAAGTCCACTATCACTACTGCTACTTGCCTTTGTACCAATTTAGCAGTCTTCAACAGGAAAGCATCATTGATAGCCTTTCTCTTTGCCAACCTAAGTCAAGAAGCATTTATTCAGTATCTGCTATGTGTAAGGGCCTGTGCTAAGTGCTAAGGATACAGAGAAGGCAAAAACAGGCAACAGCCTCAAGAAGCTTACAGTTCAATGGGGGAGACAAATGCAAACAACTATGGACAAACAAGATATAGACAGGATAAACTGGAGAGCATCTCAGGAAAAGCTTCTTGTAGAAGGTGGGATTTTAGCTAGGACATGAAAGAAATCAAGGAAGCAAGGCAGAGTTAAAGAGGAACAGTCAGTGAAAATGCAAGGACTCAGAAACCGTCAGGAGGCCAAGGTCACTACAGAGTACAATGAAGGGAAGTGGGATATAATAATGTCATAAAGTAGAAAGGGGTCAGGTTTGAAGAGCTTTAAATGCCAAACAGGGGTTTTCATACTTGATCCTAGAGGAAATAGGTAGTTACTGGGGTAGTATGGGAAAAGGGGAGTGGGAATGGAAGACAGAGAATACTGTGTAAATGATAAGACACAGCAGTTCAGAATCCCTGGGATGCAACTGCAGAGGATATGGCTGGGAGTTGTTCATCTAAATTCAGGTAGGTTATCAACATCCCTAGGGGCATGATGGCCTCCACAAGAGTCCTCTCGAATTGTTAAGCCAGGTAACCAATGTGTGGAACTGATAGAAAAGCATATTTGTCCTTTCCTTGCAAGCAGATCTGGCAGGTCAAGAGATGGAAAGAGGAAGCTCTATTGAATGTGGAATCTCAGTACCTTTCAGGTAGGTGAGGAGATTGGAGACAATGGGGTCTGGTCTCAGGGCATTAGGCAGAGATGGAAGAGGAGTGGAAGAAAGTATACCTATTGGGGAGTAAGGCAACTCATATGGAGTTGTCAGAGTCTGGGAACTTCCTGGCTTGTCTGACCAGGAATTCTGTAGAATATTTTCACTAAGAGATAATTTCTGTTGTTTCCATCCACAGATGCAAATCAGCAATTTATTAATTGGTAACTGATAAGCTTATGAGAACAGCCTTCTAGTTGGCTTCTTTGCCTTAAGCCTCTCCCACTCTGTCCTAAAATGCAGGTCTGACCACATCATGCCTTGACCCCCCTATTAAAAAAACCTCAGTGTCTCCCTATTTTCTCTAGGATCACATATTAAGTCTTCTGTTTGACATTTGAAGATCTTCAAAACCTGACAAGACCAGTCTTTTTACACATTTCTCCCCATCATATAGTCTAGAATCTAGCAACACTGGCCTTATTTTCACTTTATCTCTTGTCTCATGGAATTCTCTGGAATTTTCTCCCAATTGACCTCTGCCTCTTAGTTTCCCTGGCTTCATTCAAAACAGTTCAAATCACACCTTCTGCAGGAGGCCTTTCCTGATTGCCCAGTTGCCAGTGTCTTCCTGTCTGAAATTACTTTCCATCCGTTTTGTGTTATTTAAATGTTGTCTTCCCTACTAGAATGTGTGCTCCTTAAAAGCAGGGATTAATTTTTTTTTGTTGCCTTTCTTTGTATCTCTAGCATTTCCCACAGTGCCTGGCACATAATAAGCCCTTAATGAATGCTTGTTTACTGACAGTGCAGTTTATGTTTTGTACCCAAGAGTAGAGCCCAAATAGCTCACCATTATAGAACAAATTATATCACACAAAGTGTTTTTCTCATAGGAGCCCAATGAAATATAGGCAGTGCAAATGTTAATTTAACAGAGGAGGAAACTGAGGCTCACAAAGGTTTATAGTAGAATAGATTTAGATCTGGAAGGGGCCTTTTAGACTAACTAATCCCATACCCTCATTTTACAGATAAAGAAACAGGCCTAGAGGGTCATGACTTATCTAAGATCACACAGTAGTAAGTGGTAGGCTACTTACAACCCTGGTCCTCTTACTCCAAATGCATCCCCATTTCCAATGCACCATGAAGTTAAATAATCTGCTGAAGGTCACTCAGTACTGTTCAAGTAACTGATTAGCTCCCCTTCGACTATAAAGAGCTGATGAGGTGGACAAAAATTTAGTGGGATAAGCCAACAGTTTAGCTATTTGGACAGAAGATAGAAACAGTGCACTTGGAATTACTGATACTAATGTGCACTGGACTGGTGGTGCTCTCATGACTAGCAATGAGAGCCTATTGTGAGTCTATGATGCATGTATACATCATCTATGAATATATGTATGTATCTGTATTTATATATGAGTACTATAACAGATCTATGATCTCATTAATGTGTGTTCCCTCTAATAATCATATTCAATCCACGCCTGCCCAGCCTGTGTGACTCTTGTCCAAGTCCTTCCATAAGTTTTCCACAAGGATTCCACCATTCTTGCTCTTTTCTTGAGAGGACACTAATGGAGCACACAGACAGGTATGTTAGTTGTCCTTCCTACTTGTCAGGTGACTAGCTCATCATTTTGATCACACATTTCTTTGATGACATCTTTTATATTACAACATTTATGTGTTTACCCTCATTTTACCTACATTTTTCTGGTAGTTCTCCCCTTTTTTTTCTTTCCAATTGTTTGCATATAGCTGGTAACTTGGCACTAAACTCAGATTTTGCTTAATTTAATTGTTTCCATAGCATCTTGAAATCCTGAATTGTATTTTGAGATAGTTTCTAAATTATGTTTAGCTATTTTAAGGGGAAAATTGGATGTATTTTTAAAAGAGATGCTTTTATGATCTGATGAACAGTTTTAAACCATTAACTTGTGTTTTCAAAAGCAGAAATGGAAGTTTATCACATTACTTAATAAAATTTACATAGGGGGAATTAGGCTTTAGAGTAAGGATTATTTCATTTTATATCAGTCTATATGTATTATGTATGTATGTATATATGTTTTCTAGTTGTGGTGCTGGAGAGGGCTTTTGAGAGTCCCTTGGAAAACAAGAACAAATTAGTCAACACTTAAAGAAATTGACTTCGACTATTCAATAGAAGGAAAATATTGAAGTTTAAATACTTCAGTCACAGAATGAGAAGATAGGACTCACTGGAAAAGGCTGAAGACAAAAGGAAAAGGGGAATGAGATGGATAGATGGTGTCATGGAACAGTGTACATGAGAGTGGACAGACTTCAGGAGATAGTGGAGGACTGAAAGGCCTGGAATACTATGGTCCATGGGGACACAAAGGGTCAAACACTACTTAATGACTGAACAACAACATGTTTTGTAGGGAAAAAAAATATGTATTGTAGGGGAAAGTAAGTCTCAGGATTTTACCCAGTGAAATCAGAAAACTAACAAAAAAGGACCATTACATATAGAGTCTCTAAGAATTATTACAAAAACTACAGATGCAATTTTGAACTACAGTTCTTTTAAACTGATGTTCAAAGGGAACATGATTTCCTATATGTTTTTTAATTTCTACAAAATTATAAACTAATGGTATTATTTTGTGAAGGAAGAACTTGGTTATTCAGCTATATACCACAGAAAAGCATTAAGATCCTGAAAAATTTTGTTATCTCAGACCCTGAAATGCCTTCAAGCTTATGACAACTTAGAAACTTTTCTTATTTATTTATAAATCAATCAATCTTTATTAAGTACCTACTATGTGCCAAGCACTGTGCTAAGGGCTGGGGATACAAAAAGAGGCCAAAAGTGTCTGCTGTCAAGGAGTTTACAATGGCCGGGCCAGGGGAGAGAAACAACACGCAAAGAAATGCACACAAAGCAAGCTGTATACAGGATAAATAGCTTATTATGAAAAGTTTGACCTCAAGTACCCCCTCAGTCCCCCCAAAGGACCACCCCATACTTTGAGGAATCTAGGGAACTCTATCAGGTGAGCAAACTCAGCTCATTGTCTTTGGTTTAATTTACAGTTTTAGAAACTCAAGAGGCCAAGTTACTTGCTGAGTTAACTGTCAGTATGTACAGGAAAGAAAAAAAAATAAATTGTATCAAGAGGCTTTTTAAAGAAAAAGATTAATGTGTTTTATGGCTGTTAGTCTTCTTAAAGTTCAGTCAACTGATCAGGCATTTAGTATGGTGCTAGGTACTAGCAAGGATAAAAAGTTCAGGAAAGATGAAGTTCTCACAGAGCTTACGGGAAGACAAGTCCAGATAACCAGCATACACAATAATAGGCAAAATTCAATGTGAGGTCTTAGGGGGAAGGTTGTTATGGAAAGGGAAGCTTCTGGGTGGGATTCTCTGAGGAGGTGGCTTTTCAATGGAGCTCTCAATTCCTGGATAGGAATTTGGGAGTGAGGAGTGGATAAGGGTGGAATAAAGAATGGGGAGAACTTTCAAGCATACTCAATATGAGCAAATATCTAAAGACTGTCCTTGTTGTGTTTGTCCTTTGTTCTCTGAAGGGGACCATAACATTAGGGAGATGATGACATGACTTGCAGTTGACTTTGAGTAAGGGAGGGCTGTGCAAGGTCACCAGTCTCACTTTCTCTTCCAGAGTCATCTTGGTCCAGTAGTCAGATATTCATCAGGATGACTGGAGATGCCCCAGGACTGTCCGATAGGTAGATGAACCAATATAGTTAGCATTTGATGGAATGAAAAAAAAGTGCTTAGGAAGGTTCTGGCATTCCAAAGGCTAAACAACCCTTAAGTGCAAATCTTTACTATTAATTCAAGGAAATGTCAGAATTCTTTATGTTATTAAACCTGCCGAGCTATTTATGATGCTACCATTCATGTTTCATAAATATTATATCTGAAAATTTTGTGCACCCATGAATTTTAAATCTATTTTAGCATATACATAAAAACATTCTGATTAGGAAGCATCATAAAAAAAGGGATCATGGTACACAACCAAGAGTTTAAATCAAGTGGAATTTCTAGGATCCCGAATTCATCAGAGATTAAATGCTAAGAATGAAGAAATATGGATATAAATTTTAGTCTAAGTTGACATAGTTATTAGGAGGCTTGGGCATTTTCTCTTTAAACAATAAAGCAGATCATCTAAAACTGTATTAGTATGGAAAAACCACTTAAGGTTTTATTTTCAAGTTAATGAGTAACTGGTCTAAGTTGAATGGCTACAATTAAAAATTCTTCCTTTTCGAAGCATATGTGTAGATCTCAAAATAATTCCTAAAGAGGAAGGGAAATTTGTTCTTTTCCCCCCTTTCTCTTCTCATTTGTGGCTTAAATCACATAGCTGTAAGGATTTTATTCATTTTTTCCAAAATACTTCATATCTGGGTGAAAGCCAAACATGGAAAGTTTCAGGGGAAAAAAAACTAAACTGAAAAACGTGCCATTTGGTTGAGGTATCTATGTCCTCTTAACGGGGCTGCTCTGGCTGTGTAAGTGCATTTCCTAGATGCTTTATCAGACAGCTGGGTGTCCCAAAGCGAGCCAGGCTACATTCAGAACTCAATCCATTCCCAGCTGCCCTCCAGTTCCCCCTTGCTCTACAGCCAAGAAGTCGGGGCCCATCGGTTTTCCCCAGTTTATGGCTCCAAAATCAAGAACCTTCCTGCCGCCCACGCCGCTTTTCATAGTTTAAGCTGCAGTGCTTTTCATAGCTCAGGCTGCAATTTGCAAGAATGCTTAGGCCCTACATTTATGGAGACTAGGGGGCACCTCCAGGAGCCTGTCGGCACGCGAAAAGGTTCAGGAGCCGAGGAACCAGACGCTGCCCCTCTTCCTACGTCAGTTTAATTCCTCATCCCCCTCTCCACCTGCCCCCCTCGAACACCCGGCGTCCAAAGAAATTTGACTGCTTCATCGACCAATCAGAAGAGAACTCTGTCCTATGAACCAATAAGAATTGGCGTGGCGGGCGGGCCGTCTCCAGCTTCCCGCCTCTGGGTGGGCGAGAGCGGAATGTCTCCAGCCCTCCCCTCGGTTTAGGGCCTCAGTTGCAGAGCCCTCGGCGGCCGGAGGAGCAGAAGCAGGAGCCGCAGCCGGAGCCGTAGCCGTAGCCGTCACCTGGGCTAGAATCCCCGCCACGCCGCCTCCTTCATCCCATTCTCCACCCCAGCTCCGGAGCCCATAAGGCCTCCGTTACTTCCGCGGCCCGAAAGCCTTCCTGAGGAACCACTGACCCGGCGCATCCTTCCTTCTCTAGTCAGCGCCGAGAGAAGCCCCGGGTGGGGGTGGATAGTGCGGGGGTGAGCGAAGCTTAGCGGCCGGCATGATGCGGCTCCGAGGCTCCGCGATGCTGCGGGAGCTGCTGCTGCTGCATCCGCCCGCCGCCGGGGCGGCTCTGAGACGGGGACAGCCCCTCACCACCTTGTGCCGGCGCCCCCGAGTCGGAGGCCGGGCTACCGCATTGGTCCGAGAGCTGTTCCCCTGGCGCGGTGGAGGCTGCCGCCGGCTCGCGGCGCCCCTGGCCCGGGGGCTGTCGAGCTCCCACTCGGAAATCCTGCAGGAGCTGGGCAAGGGGAGCGCTCAGCCCCAGGCATCGCAGCCACAGCAGCCTTCGTCAACCCCCCCTAAGGACGGCTCTGGGGAGGCCAACGCCTATGGCAACAGCGAAGGGAAGGAGCTGGCTGGGGGAGAAAAGTGAGTCTCTTCCTCTAACCGGGCGGAGGAGGAGGAGGAGGAGGAGGAGGAGGAGGAGGCCTCTCTCTCCTCCTGGACTTGGTCTGGGGAGTGGCCGGGGCCGGGATGGAGATCTCGGCTTCGAGGCGGGGAGGGAGGAAGGAAAGGAGGGAGGCGGGCGGGGAATGGGGGTGGGGTGGGGTGAGGATGCCGGCTCCGCTGGCTCAGCTCGGTGTTAAGTGCGCCATGTGATATTAGGCCCGGACCCCGCCCGCGACTCCGCGAAGCCGCGTGCACTCCCTCTCTCCTCCTCCTACACGCGGGATGCTAGCGGGCCCCCGCTCCAGCCTGGCCCCCCAGGTGCTGGTGGGGAGAGGCCCGAGTAGGCGGCCGGGGCCACGCCGCCCGCGTGCTGAGCACGGGTCGGCCCGGCTCCCCCGCCCCCCGTCCTGGAGCGTTCTGCTACCCGACGCCTCTACCAGGATGATAGCCACGTGAACTTCCTCTAGTGATGGGGGGGGGGGAAGGAGAGGGGGAGAAGGAATGATGGTGGAGCTTCACAGCCCATATTTTCCTGATTTGTCACACCTTTTAAAGAGGTCGTCTCCCTCCATTTCCTCTCTCTTCTCTTCCCTTCCCTTTTTCCTCACTCCCTCTCTCCCTTTTTGTCTCCCCTCCCCCTTCTATCTCTTCCCGCTCTTTTTGTCCCTCTTTTCTCTCACCCCTCTTCTTCCTTCGCTCCCTACTCTTTTTCCCCTCCATCTCTCCTTTTTCTCTAACTGCTCTCACTTGTCTCTTCTCTTCCTTCCCTGCTACGTCTCCTTTTCCCTCCCCTTTTGTCTCTGTCTCCTCCCTCTTCTCGGTTTCTGTCTCTCCCTCCCTTTATGTCTCTTTCTCCCTCCCCTTATCTTTTTTTCCCCTCCTGCCTCCTCCCCTCTTCTCGGTCTCCCCTTTCCCTCCCCTTCTTCTTCTCTGTCTCTCTTTCCCTTGGACCTTGCCACCAAATACCCTTGGAAACCTTCTGTTTCAAAGTTAATAGTGGTGTTTCAGAGGAATCTCCTTTACTTCGGTGCAGAACCACTAGGAAACCAGATTATGAGGAGAAGGCTCATGTGGACCTGAGGATGGCATAAGTCACTTACTCCTACTCACAGGCAGCGTTGGCCTGTCCCTGATGTACCCTTTAAGATGTGCTGATACTTAATTCTTTAAAAAAAGTCGAGAGGCAGATTGAATATTTTTTAAAAACTTTAATAGTGATAATTTCTAATGAATATATTTACTGCTATGCAGAACCAATAGGGACACCTGAAAAGGAAACTAGATTATGAGGCAAAGGTTCTTGTAGACCAGAGGTTGGCATAAGCCACCTGCACCCAACCAAAAGCAGCCTTGGATCGACCGTGATGTATTTTGTAGGACGTGCTGGTATCTCCTAGGAAGCAGGCAAGAGAGCCAAACTGAAATAGGACAAAATTTGTTAACCTGATGAAAAGAAACAATCACTCAAGGCATATATTAACAGTAGTCAAGATTTTTCTTAATTAAAAATGTGTTGAATCTAGTTGGTTGTGCTTTTTTCACTTATTTCAACAAGCATTTTGTTAGAGGTGTGAATTTTGCATATTAAATATGTGAAACCTAATAAGCCTTGTAAAATCTAAATGGACAAAATGTAGAACGTTTTCTAAACTGCTGTTCTGAATGTGAGATTCTCCTTTGTGCTATTGTCTGGCTTTTGATTGAGTATGTGATCTTTGGTACTCTCCTACTTGTGCTCTTTTTACCATACTCTAAATAGAGCCGTAAAACTAGAAGCTTGACTTACACAATAATGGCTTGTTTGCTCCTGTTGTGGTTAATGTTGGTAACTCACAAAATCTTCCCAAATGGTTCCTTGACTTGTGCATGTGTTCCTTACCCTCCTATAATTGTATTCTCAGAATGGAAAACATTACAGCTTTTTTTCTTATGTTTTGTAAAAGCTGTACAGTTCTGCAACTTTGGTTTTTTGTTTTTTATTTGCCAGTCTCAGAGCACAGGGTGTGTGTATGTGTGTACAAAACCAAGTTTTATTGTAATAGCCTGTTTGCTTCTTGTGCTGTTTTATACGCTGACTGCAAATATTTACCTTTTTTCCCTATGAATACATTACCTCCATAAGAATGACCTCAAGATGAAAGCAAAACTAGGGAACCTCAGTCTTTTTTATTAATTCAGTCTAGTCTAGCCAGTGAGACGATTACCGATGGATAACTAGTTGCAGAAATGCAACAGCTTTTGAGTATTTGATAGTAGTGTCCAAAAAATTCCACAAGATGGGGATGTTAATACACACGTTCATGCAGTCTCTGTTTTGTCTTTTCTTCCTTCTTTTTCTCTTAAACTGTTCATAAGTACACACATCATACACATACCCCCATCTTTATATGTATGTATTTATTTAATAGGATTTAAATCATTGTCAGTATAATGGGTAAGTCAGTCAGATTTTGTGATCCTATCCCCCAAATCTCTTTTGCTTTGGTGGGTCTTTGTTGATAATTACCTTTTCTTCCCTCTGACCTGCTTTTCCCCCTACCTGCACCCTCCTCCTCCTTGCCATTCATTGGAGAAGAAAAAAGGGTTCCTTGCCTTGCACAGGAATGATCCATAATGAGTCCATTGACTTGAATTTGTGAAATATGGTTAGAAATTTAATATTTTTTGTTCCAGATACATTCAATCTATGTTAGTCTTTATTTACTAGAAAGATTGAAAAGACATTTTACCCTTACTTTTTGATGGAAGGGTGTGTTTATAAAATAGAATGTTCTCCGTTGTTAAATAACCATTGTCTTTACTGATAATGGGGCAATTAAGAGTAGTTACCTTTTGCTCTATAGAACAAGAGTAGATTTTGAAAAATGCCTGTTACTAAAGCCAAGAGTTCAAGATCAGATATACACAACATAAATGAAAATAAAAAGAAAAATTGGATACTTTGCTCAAAATAAGCTGAAGTTCTTTCTAGAATTACTGTTTTGCTGACTGACAGCTTCACAAAGCTTTGCTGCAGCATCTATGAGAAGCCAGAATGTAGTAATTAGTTAGAAGCAGATGAAGAGAGAGAGAAAAAAGATAGCCAACCTTGAGTATATTTGAGTGAAAAGGACAGATTATTTTCTACCTAGTCCTTGATGGTTCTTGAGAAGGTAGAATTAATTAATACCTTGTTGTTACAGAGTAAACTTGAAAAAATCAATCTTAGGGCCTATTAACATTCTTGCCATATTACAGAATCATTTTTTGTGTAAAAAAAAGTGGATCTGTCTTCCTTTAATTTCTATACAGTATTACCCAGAAGCTTCTTTATTCCAGGAATTCATAATAAAAACTCCAAATATATCTGTGGCTGTTTTTAATGCACTGTGTTGTTTTTTTGTTGACAGCCCTATTATTCTCAACTTAAGTACCAGACATTTGCTTTTAAACTCTGCTACCTTGAATAACTTAGATTTGTTTTTTTTTTTAAGGAGCCTATTGTTTGGGAGTCTGGGGTAAAGAAACAAAGACTCCAAGGTTGAGAAACAAGTGAAAAGGAGCATGGAAATGGAGAATTCATGAACTCATAGGATTTTAGAGCTGGAAGGGAACCTTAGAGATTAATCTAACCTCTTTTATAGATAAGAAACTGAGATCCATGAGAAGTGACTTGTCTGAGGTCACCTAGTAGACTAAGAAGCAAAGCTTGGGTTGGACCTCAGACCATTTAGCTTCCGTTCCAGTACTGCACTTCATATGAGGACTGAAAAACTGTCTGGTTCCTAATTATTGCTTTGTGGTACCTTTTTAACATCTCAACTTCCCTACAGCAGACAGACACTTGTGTTTTCTGCATTTATTTCTCCCACTATGCCTCGCAAAATATTTGTTTGGCACTTCAGTGCTTAAATCCCTAATAAATGCTCTGCTAATATGTTATGAGTTCTCTTTAGATTTTTTTTAAAGTTATTTGCATTTTGAAATATCTAAGTTGAAGGTATTACAGGTTGGTGGTATTGTGAAAAGACTGACATGTTGGCAAGGGTCCTGACCTCAAATCCTGCTCTGCTACTTTGTTCTTATTTGATTGGACTAAATGACTCTAAGGTCCCTTCAAGTTCTATGTTTGAATCTTTGAATTATTGCAATGTGCCACAAGTCGGGCTGACCTTGAAAATGACTCACTTTCAACTATTTTTTTTGCTGTGCAAAAAAATACAATCATAATGCATTGCATGGTGCACTCAATAGTTGGATGGTTTAAGTTGTATCATTCCTGACTTTGCACTGATTACCAATTTTGATTCAGAGGTCACATCAAAGTGGTAACTGTTGTTTGTTTAAAGCAACCATTGTGTGTAAGAATTACCACCATAGTAAAGACTGGCTTGGAGTCTCCTGATGTTTCTGAAATCTTACCTCTGGAGAAAGAATTTCATATTTATAATTCCCTATTCCTTAAGTGTTCCTGCCCTTAAAAGTTTACTCAGTTGGTTAGAGCATCATAATGATGTTAGCAAGATCCAAGGTATCAAGTTTAGTTCTCAAGAATTTAGTTGGCTTCACATAGAAAGTCTGCATCATCACAGAATACCTTATATGTTAGATAGCCATGTTACAAATGTGTGTCATTGGTGTTATTAGGATCCAGTGGGAAAATGTGAATGTTTGAAACTTGAACTCATCTCTGCAAAAAAGCATAATGACTTTTCTATGCAAAGAGCAGTATTCCTTAAAAAAAAAGTCTGATTCATATCGTATGCTGCAGCTAACATAGCATACATTTTAAGTTATCAATTTTGGTCTATTTTCATTAAATTCCTCCTTTTTTATTCTGTAGCAGTTTTTTGAAGGGTGCTATAATCTTACAGAAAAAAAAAATTGAAGACTTAGTTCAGTGTTTCAAAGATCCATGGTTTCAAAGGTGCGAGCCAGCAATTAACTTTGGCAAACTGTGACTGTTGATGGCCTTTGAGATTTGTTGTGACCAAAAAGTTCATCCCTCCCACTATGACTGAGCCTCTCTGAACTTTAGCAAGTCAGCCCTTGTACAATAGGGTGTAGCCAGTCATAGGCCATTGCTTGGAGTCTTTCCAGCTTGAGTGGAAAGACCTGCCAGGAACTTCTGCCTTGCTAGCATAACTATCAGGAACCTGGAGTCATTTTACGAGGCAGCGTTAGGATGTAATTTTATTAGTAGTCTAGAACATATGTACAAAATAGGGAAACCTAATGATTTTCGTGTCAAATCATGCCAAATTTCAGGGGTTTTTTATCTTGATGTATTTTTTTTCCTCTAAGTACACTTAGATACAGATGTATATTATGAGGTATCTGTGCAATCCATTGAATTATAACTAGTGAATATATTTTTGACCTTGAAACATAAAGATGTGGTAACTTTAAAAAGTTGAGCTATGTCCCATTATGCTTGTAGAAAAGCAGAATATTAATGTATAGTTAATTGATATCACAGTTATTTCAAAACCAGTCTTAAAATGACTCTCCTAAAATTACTTGCCATTTACTGGATAGTGGCATGTAGTTGAATTAGACAAGATTGATCTGATTCTTGCCATTTCCAAAAAAAACCATTATGGAATAGTACTTTATATTGCTGTGGTGTTCTGCTCGTGTTTGTGGGAGTGAGCTACAACTTCACTGGGTTGTAGTGGTGACTGTAGGCTGTTGGCCTACTCTGAGGGTCTGCTAAAGTCTAGTTAATTCTATTTGAAACCCTTTCTGGTTTCATCCCCTGAACTTGCTCAGACTTCAAAGAAAATAGGAAATGTTGAGGAGTGGTCTTCTAGGGTCCAAAGAACTTTGTTTATTAAATCCTAAATCTTTTGTCTTTGAATTGTGGGTGTAAATGTTTTTTGACTTTAGAGATATAAAGGACTATGACTACCTCCTGTGTGTATGTTCAAGTCTTAGCGAAGGATGACAAAGACCTTTTTTAGATTTAGTTTTTTCCTGTGGATCAAAACAGAAAAATGACCATCTTAGATTTACATGCCATAAAGGTTGGAGTAAGAATGCTATTTAGTGGCCTATAAAAATGCTTTGTTCTAGAAGTTAACTTCATAAAGGACACATATAATATTATACTTCAAATTTCCAAGTAGAAATGTTTTTAGGTAGCTTAAATTTGTGGATTTTGTAGTTCCTAAGAAGTTAAAATAGCAAGTCTAGTGGGAGGAAAACAAAATCTTCAAGATACTGGGAATTATATTACAGGTTGAAATTAAAGTTTCTAAGTGTTAACTATCTTCTTTCCATGTTATTACAAGTCAGTAAACATTAAATTAGGTTCATGGTAAGAAGATAAGAGTTGGTAAGTGCAAATAATTTAATATTTGGGCACTGAAGTGTGTTTTTTGAATCCTTCAGTAGTGACCTATTACATTAATTTTGGTGCCTAAGCTTATTTTTATATTTCTAAGTGTTAGATGTAACCTAACTCAGGTTTCAAGATAGCTTGAAAATTTAATGTTTTATATTTTTCTTTTACTTCTGATAAATGAAAATATGATTACTGTATTTGATAACATTAGTTTAACAGGGACTTACTTTTTAAGGATATTTCTTAAATATATTCTCCATAATGTGGAAGAAAGTTCTTCACTTTTTTTCCAGGCAGAACTGCCTACCTCAAAACTAGCTAAGTCTGGAAAGGATTATCAAATAGAATTTTAATCTATTGTTATTTATTATGCTGTAATGTGCTTGCTAAAAAAAATAAGAGGGCTACTTTTATGCTGTGAAAATAAGCATGAATTTGCTGATTACTTGAGTGAAATTTACTCAAAATATTTGTTGCTTTTCAGTTTTGAGCTCATTTGAAAGAGATTTAATTGAACATTTTTACAAGGAGATTGCCAACTAGAGTGAAGGGGATCATGGAAACAGAAAATGAAATTCCTGTGCTTAAAATTTTTTTAATGGTTCAGTAGCACTAAATTTTTATAAGGCTGTATAATTGCCTATGATTTCTATACTATAGTAATTCAACTCCTGACTGATTTGCCGATAAATGAAATACTTAAGACATAGATGTAACTGATAATACTAAAAAATTTAAGTAGTGTTGCCAAGACAAAAGACTAATTATTGATAAGTCTTCAGGTGAGAGTCCAACAGTTAATGTAGGGTAATGGACCTGTTGGAAAAATGTTGGCATGGAATTCAGTGCAGTTTGTTGTTTAAATTAATTGTGCATCACCAAAAACAGCATTTAGGTAATTTTATGAACTTGTAAAATTTAAAGCATAAGTTTTAAGGCAATTGCTATCCTTTGACTACCTATCAAGGGACTATTCAGTAGAGAGTGTTTGGTAAGTAATGTTCATTATCATTTGCTGATGTGTAAAGAAGCAGATATATTTTAAAATGAAAACATCTGTTTTAAACCAACTGATAATGTATGCTAAGCTACAACTACAGTTTTCAAGGTTGGATATGTTTGTGGTCTGCTTACTTGTAGTATAGACATAAAATAGATTTTTTAAATGACTGGCTTGAAAGGCTACCAGCCTAATTCCTTAGAAGTAATTAAATCTGAGGTAAGTTGACTTTCTTATTACCTCCCAAAAGTACTAAATTATGGATTGAATCAATAATTTCCGTGATATGATTGGGAATGAGATTGTCCAATGTGTGTAAATTTTTCTGGAACTTAACTCATTTAGATACCAAATTTGATTGGTACATTTGATTTAATAATTTTTCACGTAAATGACTTTAAAATGTACTAAACATCTTGCTGTTTTAAATGTAGTATAGCAAATATATTTAACCTTTTGTTGATGTGTCAAGGAGACTCATTATTATGAAGAGGAGTGATTTATTGCAGGGATTTAGAGTCAGGTGACCTGGATTAAAATGCCAACTCTTTAGTTGGACCTTTAGTATGACCTTGACCAAGTCACTTACCTACTGGAACCTTCAGTTTTCTCATCTGCAAAATGACATGCTTTCACTAGAACACCTTAATCTTTTTAGTGGTGTGATAGTAAAAGCAACATACATTTAAATAGCACTTTGAGGTTTGCAAAGTGCTCTAGAAGCATCCCATTTTTATTTTCATGGCAACCCTGCCATGAAAGTAGGCGCTATTATTATCCACATTTTACAGATGAGGAAACTGAAGCAGATAAGTTAAATGATAGGTCCTCGGTCACACAGCTAGTAAATGTCCAAGGAGGGATTTGAACTCAGTTCTTCCTCACTCCAGATCCAGCACTCTATCCACTATGTCCCCTAACTGTCATATGGACCTTTTTGGCAACCTAAAGCCTCTTGACCCCTTTTCAGAAAACATATATATATTTAAACATGTAAAATACAAGGCATTGCCATGGGGAAACTGAGGCTGGTGGTTTGCTTGAGCTACAGTAGGACTAAATCCTTTGAGGTGCTTTAACAGAGTCTGACCCCAGTATTGTGTGCATCCCTGGGAGTGGAGGGTCATCAGGCTACCCAAGGAGGGATAGATTGCCCAAGTCTGAAACAGAGCACATCAGAAATGCTGATCCGTAGTAGGATTGGCTATTCCATAAGTGATGCCACACTTCCAGACAGGGTGAAATAAGGAGACCAAGTCTCAAAAACAAGTTTTAAAAATTCAATTTAGGATTACATAGGAAACCAATTACATGAAGTATAATTATCAAAGTATAAAAAAGTAGTTCACGGTCCTCAGATTGAGCCGCTGATCAGAGGTCTCTTCTAGCTCCTAATCCCGCTGTGTGTGCTTCTCACTAAATTGCTTCAGGCCGCTGTGTTTTTTCATGACATGGAGCTTGTTTCTTCTTTTCCCCTTGTTGTTATTATTTGCTGCTCACAGCATACCTGTTTTTAATAATGACATTTTGTCTTTTCAGTCCGTAATCTGTTGGGGTTTTGAAGACCACAATAAGTAGTACTATTAGAATTATCTAAATTGCCCAAGGGCACACACCTAGTAAGTGTTAAGTGTCTGAGGTCACTTTTGAACTCAGGTCCTCCTGACTCCAGGACTGGTGCTCTATTCACTGGGCCACCTAGCTGCCCCTAAAGTCTTCTTTTGCCAAGGTTTATAATTAAAGCTTTTCTAGCTTACTATACCTCTTGATGGAGTTGGCACTTTGCTGTTCTATAGACTTCAATAAATCCAGAGCCATTCTCATGCTAAGATGAGACATTAGAATAGAACTTTAAGTAGAGGACTTAATATAAAATTTTTGGAGTTGGGAAGGTACTTCACACATAAGCTGGTCTAACTCCTAATTTTATACATGAAGGAATGCTAATAGTCTGGTGCCATTTAGTACTAATCTGTTTCTTTCATATACTTGCTAATATAATTGAATTAAAACTACATGGAATTTTATTTTTAATTGCAATTCTTTTGTTAATGGAAAATTTTGAAAAATTACTAATTTGAAAACTTAAAATTTTGTTTCAAGTAGATGTTCCTAAAATGAGACTAGAATCTGACATTTTATCTGTGTGTGTATAAGCATTATGTAATAGAAAAATGCATTCTAAATTGTCTAGCTAAGGCTAAGATTCAGTCATTATCAGCAAATAGGTAATGTCTGTGTTATTATTGTTTCACTTCCCATTTTATTCATTTATTTAACTGAAGACTCATTAAGGAATCTTAGCAGATGAAAAGAGTTTTTTGCTTTGTTTTATGACCAGTAACAGAAAGTTAAGAGACATAAGCAGGATTTATCACCATGTTAGACTCAGTAGAGTTCTTCTGTTTTAACATTTCACACGTGGACAACAGATAATCCATCAGATTGAGAGCAGAATTGCAAACATAATAATTTAAAATTTTAGAATTGATGCTGATTGGCCATGATGTGTATCATATACATGCACCAATATGGAGTGAAAAAAGAACAAAAATAGTTAACTTATAAAATATTGACATTTATTATCAATTTGTAGAATCTCAGAATTGGGGGGAAAGACCCTGGAGGCTACCTAATCTCCGTACCTAAACAGGAATCCTATAAAATACCCACCTCCAGAGTTGTGAGGATCAAATAAGATAATTGTGAAGTGCTTAGCACAGTGCCTGACACATAATGTTAGTGATAATTAGTAGTAGTGGTAGTGACAGTAGTAGTAGGCCTCCTTGCCTTAAGTATTTTCATATTATCCTCCACTCAGCTATCAAAGTGATCTTCCTAAAGTACAGCCCTGTTTAGTCAACTCCACTGGCTACTTATTCGGATCAGATATAAAATCTTTAAACCCTTCATAGCCTGGCTTTTTCCTTAATTTGCTGTCTTCTCATACCTTAATCCATTCTACATACTTTACAACTCAGTCACACTGTCTACTCTGTTGTTCCTTGGACAAGACACTGCATCTCCTGACCCCTTGTGTTTACACTGACTGTCCCCCCATGCCTAGAATTTTCTTTCTCGCTTTTTTTAACCTTCCGTCTTCCTGTGGCTTTAAGTCTTAGCTATAAAAGCACATCTTTTGACTTAAGTCTTTACAAATATCCTGTAATGGTGAGACACTGATCAATAACCAGTTAGAATCAACAAACACAGTAAGTTTTGTGAATAGAGCCTCCTCTTTAAGGAGTTGAAACTCTCCATTAGATTTGATTTGTCCCAAATTAGAGACAAGCTGTTAATACAGTATTTAAATTTGGAAAATCCAACTCCATTTAAAGCCTCCTGCTACTAAGGCCTTAATGAAAGTCTTTTTTCTTGCTCCCTGGACTGGCAGGATATAAGGTTCTGCCTGGATCCAGAGTGTGATTGTTTCTGTAAACTCTTGGACTGTTAGAAAAAATTGAGGCTCTTAAGTTCATCTTACAGATAAGATAAATTAGAATAGTTTTAGGGGGAGAGGGGAGGCATGGGGATGTGGCATCTTTGCAGCT
This sequence comes from Pseudochirops cupreus, assembly GCA_028627135.1. NCBI lineage: Eukaryota > Metazoa > Chordata > Mammalia > Diprotodontia > Pseudocheiridae > Pseudochirops > Pseudochirops cupreus. The sequence goes on along the minus strand of CM053582.1, from coordinate 281,179,464 downwards.
GGTGAGCTTGAAAAACCAGACCACAGAACAGAGCAAGTAAGGGGTCAGATCTATATTGCCTTTCTCCCCTTCTCTCAGGAAAAGGATAATGGAGAATTCTCCTAGAATATATTGTGGTCATTCTTTCAGGGAAAGTTCAGCTTTTCAGGCTAGACAGTTCCCATTAGAAGTAGAGCACTACTATGGGAGTTGAAAGACCTGGGTTCTAGTTCTGCCTTCTACCAACTTACTGTGTGACTTTGGACAAATCACTTCATCTCTTTCCACTTCATTTTGCTTGTTTGGCCAATGAAGGGGATTATACTTTATCTGTAAGGGCCTTGTATATGTATATATAAGAGTGAGTTTAAATAGGGATGCCATATAGGCACATGACATGTAGTAGAATTCATAATAAAGGGTTATATATGATTTTTCAATGTCGTAATATGTATCAGTATATTAAAGGTTCTATACTTAAGGAATATTTTAGTTCGCTTATTGGGCAGAGCTAAAATCTCATGTTCTTCATTTGCTGTGGGGCTCTGTCACAAGTGTTAGAAGCCTTAATCTAAATATGGTGCTGCTCTAAATAAGTCACTTTTATCTGTCAGTTTTAAGGGGCAGTGGTAACAAGTGTGAATAAATAAATGTATAAGAAAGCTACTATTGGGCACTTAAAAGGAACTATGGACTTGGCTAAGCCCTAGGGATAAAAAGATAAAGCAAGACCACACCAGCTTTCAATGAATTTAAATTTTAATCAGGGAGTAGTGGCCAAGGAGGGTTGTTTAGGACTAGGCAGTTGCTGGGATTGAATAACCTGGGGCAATTGACTGATACTTCTTTTTTTGTTGGATTAATTTGATTGCTGCTGCCAGAGTAAGGTGGAAGGGTTGAGGATTGGGAGTTGGGGGAGAAAGAGGGATGTGTAGGTGGGATAGATGTATAGCAACATGGCTGGAAAGATGATCAGAGTACATTGTGGTGAGTCTGAAGATCCTAATTAAAGGTTCATTTGGTTTCATTGAATGGCCTGTTTCTCCAACTACAACTGTTTCCCCTCTCTCCTCTTATGTAACCTCCTTGCTGTCAGGGACTGTTTTCAGTTTTGTCTTTATATTCCCAATGCCTGGTTACTTACTGGGCACTTAATGCTTGTTGCTGTTCAACAAATATTATAATATCTTCCATATACTCTTCCCTAATTGATTCTTTATCTCAGTTAGAGTGAGATAAAAACCACTTAGAGTAGTTGTCTCAATCTTTAGCTTATTTTCTAAGGCCTTCCTTGGTACCCCTTCCTCCCACCCTCTCTGAGAGTTGAGGATCTTGCCAAATATGTTTTACTGAGAAAATTAAGGCCAGTTATTGAGAGTTCCATTTTCATCTTCTAAGCCATCCATGAAGGTTGGGTATATCTCAAAGGTATACGTACCAGAACCCTTTGGTCTTTTTTCTGTACTCACTCACTTAGTGACTTCATCACTTCCCATGGGTTTAATAAAATCCTCTCCATGTAGTTGATTCCCAGATCTATAAGTTTTAGTATTTTTTATGTGGATATCTCAAACTCAACACATTCAAAACAGAATTCATTATATTCTTTCCCTTCTTTCCAACCCATCCCTTTGCAAAGCAAAATTTATTATCTTTTCCCCAAAATCTATCCCTCTTCTGAATATTTCTGTTTCTGTCAAGGACATCACTTCATTCTCTCTCTCTCTCTCATTCAGGTTCAGGTTCATAGCCTTGGTGTTAGTCCTCCTTCATCCTTACTCTCACCCCAAATATCTTGCCAAATCCAATGCTTTCTTCATTCATCACCTTTCTCAAATGTGTCCCCTTCTATACATTCACAATACCAATCTAGTTCTGGCACTGGAGTATGTCAGTAGCCTCCAATTAGCTCTTCCTCCCTCAAGTCTTTCTTCACTCTAATCCAGTGGGTGGATCTGCGTAGGCGGACCTAATTGAGACAGGTAAAGGAGTGGTGTCTCAGTTCCTAAGACCATCGGAAATATGTGTTTAACTATGGTCTTAGATGACGCGGTTGGACCCCCAAAGGAGCCACAACCCACAGGTTGAGAACTGCTGCTCTAATCTATATTCCACAGAACCAACAGTGATTTACCTAAAGCTCAGATCTACCATGTTACTCTCTCCCCCTTTCCCTCCCACTCAGGAGTTTGGGTTCCCTATCACCTACAACATCTAATTTAAACTGTTACGTTTAGTATTTAAAGCTTTTCACAACCTGACTCCATCTTACCTTTGCAACTTTATTACACAATATTCTCTTCTACATACCCTACAATCCAGCCAAATTGGCCTTTTTGCTGTTTCTCACATATGACACTCCATTGCTTATCTCCGTGTACAGGTTGTTTGTCATGCCCAGAATTCATTCTTTCTTCAACTCCGTTTCTTGGAATCCCTGGTTTCATTAATGAGTCAGTTCAAGCATTGCCTTCTAAAGGAGGCTTTAGAGGCCTTTCCTGATTCTGCCCTTGATTAGTCCCTTTCTAATTTACCCCCATCCCTACCCCTCCAGGGTTCTTCTGTTTTGTATTTACCAATTAATGTGCATGCTTTCTCCCCCTTTAGAATGTAAGCTCTTTGAGAGAAGGTACATTTCACTTGGCACATTATGGAATGATTAATAAATGTAAGTTGAAGTCACCATGTTAAGGATTAGAGTATGATATGAGCCATTTTCTATACAAATGTATGCTGTAGAGAGGTGGCTAGGTGGCTCAGTAAATAGAGCACTGGCCCTGGAGTCAGGAGGGCCTGAGTTCAAATGCAGCCTCAGACACTTGATATGCTTACTAGCTTTGTGACCTTGGGCAAGTCACTTAACCCCAATTGCCCTGCCCTCTCCTCTCCAAAAAGCAAAAAACAAAACACTAAACATGTACTGTAATTGAAGAATGATGATGGTTCTTGAGTTGATGTGACCAAAATATTTATTACTTTGTAGCCAACCCTCTGGTGATGAAGCTCTCCTCACTTAGTTAAGCCCACCTATGCTCCATTGCCAGACTTAACACTTCAGTTGAATCTGCCAGAGCATATTGTTTTCCATTGTTCCATAAGCTTCATGATCCCAGGGCCACTTCTTTACCATATTGAAGTATTGATACAGGATTATATCATGTGGCCAGTAATGTTGAGGCTTCATGATACCAAAAAATTGTCCATTCTGTAGCTTATTGTCACCAGACAGGCCTTTCCACATTGAACTAGGAGGCCAACTCACTCTCTGGCTGAAAGATACGTAGTTTTTGACTTGGCCTTTTTTTAAAGTGATTTCAGCTTGGGAGAATGCCAGAATTTATGTCTCCACTGACGTAGCCTTTGAGAACTCTGGATCACATCTACATCAAGATGAAGTGTATCAGAAAGAAAGCACTTCTGAAGGTGAGGTAGTTAGTATTGGAGCCTTCCTTTTCTGCTGACACCCATTTCAGAGTTCTTTCAACTCTATCCCGCTGCAAGAATAGGTGGCTGTGTAACCTTCCTGAGAGCAGAGGCTTTATGTACCCTGGTTTTTGTTTTATCTCCCTCACCACCTAGTACAGGTCTTTGTATGTACTAACTTCTTGATAAATACTTGTTGAATATTGATTCCGGCATTGCTAGTCAACAAGCCTCTCCAAAAGCTACCTGTCTTTTCAAGCCCCAACTTAAGTCCCACTTCTTCCATGATGTGCATTTTTGGTCACCTCTTCTCAAATTGACATCTTAGCTTCCCTTCCTAAGTCCAAAATCTATTACCTGCAGTACCAGTTATTCATTTCGTTATTGTGTTCATTTTAGTCCTTTGCTTTATAGTAATCTTTGTTGTCTCTTCATTTGGCGCTTCCTTCACTACAAGTTACTTTATGTCTACTTTGTATGTATTTTGTAATTACTTATCTGTATACATGAGGTTTCTCTCCAACAGAATATAAACTTATATTCAGTGAGTGTTTTTATTCCAAAGTCTTTTTTTCCTTTGTTTTACCAGTGCTTGGCACATATTAATTGCTTGTTGAATGAATGGTGGTAAATCCCACATGGAGGACCAAGTTGAGAATCTGAAGATTAGTTTGGATTTGATGAGGCTCTGAGAGTTTAATGGCATTAGTGGTTATAGGATCATTGACAGAGAGCCTTTATCAGTGCTTCTGTGACCATGATCCCCTGTCACCCACCTCTTTGCAATTCTACCATTCTAGTACTTTAGGTAATAGAATGCTGCTCATTGACTGTGGCTGCTACAAACTCAACACCAAATCAGTTGTAATTTAGGGATGAATTTTTCCAACTGGAAAGCTGCAGTTCACACAAACACGTATATGCGAGCATCACTGATCTTGTTGTTAGTACAATGTTTTTTAGGTAGCTAAACATTAAAAAAAATTTCTCTGTCCTTTCCTCCCCCAATCAAAATATTATGAAGTGAATAAGTATGTATTTTTTGCTAACTATAGCAATAGAACCTTTATTATTTTTCACTATGTAGCATAAGCTAAAGAATCACACGAAAAAGTTAATTGTATGTCTTATGATATTAACTTTGCATTTAGGCAAAGTTAACACTGTTCACTAGCATGATAAATACACAGAAGGCTTATTCTGCAAGTTTTTTTCAAGTGACAAACTCCATCGAAGTTCATTTGACAAAATCATTTTCTGTAAATAATCTGAATGTTACTATGTATTTGCTTTGACAGATGGTGCAGTTTTGTTTTTTTTTTTCACACGTTAGGGCATTAGAATTGTTTAGCTTAATTTAACAGTATCAGATGTGAATAAAATATGGGAAAAATTTTTTTCCCTTTGCTGTTAAAAGGAATAACTAGCTATAAATGTGCATGAAGACCCACATCAAAAATACAAATTTTCTTTTAAAGGTTGTCAACAGTGGAAGAATTCACACTAATTAGGAAGAAATACAGCATCTAGTGTATTTTAATATAAACTGTTTCATCACAAAGCATGAAGACTTTTGAAACAGTTCATCTAAAGTTCATATATTTGCAAACTTTTCTGAAAAGCCAAATTTATTACTAATTTAAAGAGCAAATACACAAACTGAAAATGAAATTACAGGGAAAAGCATATTAGGAAACAACTTAATACATGTGGCACTTATTAAAATGAGGAGTCATTACATAACTTTTCCATAATCCAGGAAATGTTTAGACATCTAGAAATGGTCTTTTCAGACAGTCTAACAGTGCCATTAACATAGACTTTGCTGCGTGGCAGTTTCTACAAAGGGACTGTGTTCTATAATTTTCCTGTGATACTTGCCAGGATACCTAGGAGTTTTCCAGGATTTCATTAATTCAGTTCCTAAATTCAGTTATGGAAAATAACAGGCTTTTTTTGTTGTTGGGGGGAATGAGGACATGGACTTGTTTTTGGTGAAAGTTTGGTGTTTGTTATTGGTATAATGAAGAATTCAGATATAATAAAAATATTGAAATATGTAGATAAAATTAAATTTCAGTGAACTTAATGTAGTCTTTCATTTTAGGAATAAAAATTCCTAGAACAGGATGATATTTTGATATCTGCTGATACTTTCATACCAGGAGACAAAGGCTGGTGCTTTGGGGGAGCAGTATTCTGTAGTAGCTTTGTTTGTAGTACTTTGTAATGATCATTACTGTTGAGAATGAAAACCTGAAGATTAAGTGTGGTCTAAGGAAGAGTGCTGATTTTTAAAAGATTTTTAACAGTGACTAGAAAGATTAATTTTCTTGTTAAAACTATTCATTTGACCATAATATCTTATTCCCTCAAGATTTAAATTTATTGAGGTTATAGTTTACTTTTAGAAGATTTTTAACAGTGACTAGAAAGATTTATTTACTGATTAAAACTATTCATTTAACCATAATATCTTATTCCTTTATTTTAATTAATTGAGGTTATAGCGATTTTATTATTGTTACCATCACATTTGTATTTATAGCCCTTGGAGTTTAATCTGTGTACTTAGATATTTAGTGGAATCTGTGGTCTTACTCATGGTCAAGTCTCTTCACTTTTCCTGTCTTGTTTTCCTCCTCTGTTAAACAGGTGGGAGGTTAGCTGTCCTACAATGCCCCTTCTAGCTCAGTCTGTAACATGACAAGTCTGTTTTCTTTCTTGTCCGTGCATATCCTTAAAGATACATTTTCTGCCATTTCTTTCACCCAAGTTCTTGGGTGAGCCTGGCTCAGGCCAGTGCCATGGTATTTTAGGTCCAATTTAGAACAAAATGAGACACCTCTTAGTCATGCTGTAGTTAACAAAAAAGAGATGTGCTTAGCCATAGCAGAGGAAGGGTATTCAACAATAATAGATACCTCAAGTGGATTTAGCTCAGTGAAGCAGTTGATCCACCAGGCAGACATCTGAGAGCCTCTGAAGCTCCTCTGGCTGCTTTGTACTCAAGTTTGAACCATTTATCTTCTGAATCTATCAAGTCCCAAGGATGGTCTTGATACCTTTTAAGGAAAAACTAGCCTAATTCACATATGAGGAAGAGTTAGGCATTGCTTCTATCATGCAAGTCATTGATAAACATGCTACAGTTACATGCAGCAAATGTATGTCTTCCCATTGGTCTTGAAAGTTTTTTTTTTAAACAAGGTTCCCTAGATTATAAGAGCATTGAAAATTAAAAACAATGTCAAATTTCTAATATGCAGTCAATCAAAAGGTATTTATTAAGCATCTACTATGTGGTGCCAGGCACTGTGCTAGGGATTGGGAATTGTATTCTTGAGGAGTTTACATTTTATTATTGAAGACAAGTATAGACAGAACAAATGTAAGGAAAATAGGTGTGTCATTACTATGTAGTTAAATGTGGTGTAGTTGGGGGGAAAAGAACCAGCAATTAGGGGCATCAGGAAAGGCTTCATGTAGGAGGTGGTACATTAGCTGTCTTGAAGTGTAGGGGAGGTGGAGGTGAGAAGGAAGTGCATTTTAGGTATGTGGGATGTTCAGTGCCTTTAAAGGCATGGATAAAGGAGATGAAATTTTTGTGACGAATAGAGAAAAGGCTGATTTGGTTGGATTCTAGAGCATGGTAAGGAAAAGTAATATATAAGGGTACTAAAAAGCTAACTTGAGGCCAGGTAGTGAGGAGCTTGAAAAGTTAAAACAGAGGACTGGTTGTGGTATGGCACATGTGCATTCCCTGCTTCTGGGGAGGCTGATGCTGGTGAATCTCTTGAGCTTGATAGCTCTGAGATGCAGTATGCTAAAGCCCATTGGGTGTCTGCACATAGTCTAGTACCAAAACAGTGAATTGGGATCATAGGGCCATTAGGCTGTTTAGGGAACAGTGAACTGGCCAAGGTTAGAAAGAACTTAGAAACAACCTACTTTTTCTAAAGTATCTGTGCTAGTCACTAGTAGATCTTTTTGAGTGACTGCTGCACTTAAAACCTACACAAAATAGGGAAATTTTGCCTTTCTCTCTTCCCTTCTAACCTCCTCCCCCAACCCCCAACAAACAAAACAGGGAACAGGAGTTTGCTTATATCTGATCCCATTATAGCCACAGTTTGAGTGGGGCATTACTCCTACAACATGGTTAGGTTTGCACTTATGAAAAATTATTCTGACAGCTGAGTGGAGAATGAATTGAAAGTGGGGGAAGCTTAAGGCAGGGAGATGAATTAGAGGGCTGTTGGAATAGTCTGTACAAGAGATAATGATGGTCTGTGAAGGAAGAGAGGAGTCAGATGCCAGAGATGATATGGAAGTACAATGGTAAGACTGGAAACTGATACAGTATGTGGAATGACGGGCAGTGAAGAGTCAAGGATAATCCCAATGTTAGAAACCTGGGAATCTAGGAGAATGCTGGGATTCCTTGACCCAGTGACACTGACCACCTTGTTGTTTCTTAGATAAGACACTCTTATGTCCTGACTTAGGGGCATTTTCACTGAATGTCCTTTATGTGTGTAATGCTCTCCTGCAGTACTGCCTCCTGATTTCCCTGGCTTCCTTCAAGTCCCAGTAAATCTCATCTTCTATGGGAAGCCTTTCATGATCCCTCTAAAAGCCTGACACTTCTGTTAGATTATTTCTAATTTATCCTGTATATAGCTTGTCTGTGTATAGATTCTTACTTTTCGTATCCCCAGCGCTTAGCACAGTACTTAGTATACAGTAAGTGCTTAAGAAATAATGACTGACTGACTGACTGACTGGTGCCATTGATAGAAACAGGGATGTTCTGAAGAGAGCGGTGAGTTTGGGCAGGAATGGCAGGGGAAGAGGAGAAAGATAAGTTCTGTTTTGGACATGTTGAATTTGGGATGTCTTTGGAATATTCATTTTGAAATGTCCACTAGGTAGTTGATGATCAGACCTTTTCTTTTCCTACTCAATTTTAGGCCCTACTCTGTTCAAATCAGCTACCATTTCCCATCTTTCCAAAGCCTTCCAAAATGTTAGAGTTAACTTTATAGATAAAAGAAAGTTTTATTTGTTATCTCTGGAAGTGCCTACTTGCATGTGGTGCTCACTCATAACTAAATATTTGTTTGTACAAATGATGTTCAATGCGACTCTGATTTATAAATCCAGGGCAGATGATTGAGATAAAATAGACTAAAAATTCAAATTTAAAAATTAATATCACATTGCACATTAGTTGAACATAGTATAGGGGATATAGTTCATTTTATGTGTTTAGTCTTTTTTAAGTTACTGATTTGATTTTTGGTTATTGTTATTCTTTATGAAGATGTCCATGATGAATAGCCGATATACAGGTTAGTTCAGAGTGATTTGTGTGAATATGGCCAAAGTCTAGTTTTTGGTATTATAAATACAGTATATCTTGCAAACTGCACAAATATTAATTCTTACCTCTCCCACTTTTTTTTCCAGCAAAATCAAACAGGGTCTTCTGCCTAGTTTGGAGGATTTGCTGTTTTATACCATTGCAGAAGGGCAAGAAAAAATACCAGTTCATAAATTTATTACCGTAAGTTATCTACCAGCACCCCCATCTTGTATATTTCCTTAGTAGTCCTAGGTCATATAATTGAAATGTTTTATTGGCCATCTACATGTGGAGTCTGACAGTTTCCTATTACGTTTTTGGTTTCATGATTTTTTTTTATCTTTTTCAAATAATTAATAAAGCAAAAATCAAGCCATGAAAAATTGTACAGAAATTTGATAACAGTGACATTAACACTCTTTGTTTTAAAAAAAAATTAAACAAATGGAGTTATTTTTGTATAGTGACATAAAAATGTAATAAGAATGGATGTGCAAATTATCTAGGATATATATTTACAGATTAATTTTTTTTTTAAACAGGCACTGAAATCTACAGGATTGCGAACTTCTGATCCCAGGTTGAAAGAGTGTATGGATATGTTGAGATTAACTCTTCAGACAACATCTGATGGTGTCATGCTAGACAAAGATCTTTTTAAAAAGTAAAAAATTGGTCAAAGTTTTAATGAGCAATTTATTGTGCTACATGTAATTACAATCACATATTTTTTGAAGATTGATGCTTTTGTGAAACTAAAAAAGTAGATAGAAAATCTCATTTAAAGATAGCCAATGACAAAAGCACAGAAAAAAATTACATTTATGGTACTTGGAAATTGAATTGATTTAGAACATGTAATAGTTATTCATCCTGTCCTCACTTACCCAGATCTGTTTATCTGTATCATATCTTTTTATCCTTATGATTATGCCCCATAGTAATAGTCAGATTTCAAGAAAGACCCTTTTTAATATGTATTTGTTGTACATACTCCTGATTATTTGAGCATCTGAAGTTAACTATGTTGTAATGAAAATAGTTTGTTTCTTTTTCAAAAATTATATACTTTAAGTCTTATTAGTTTGTATGAATGCTTGATTTGTAATAATACATATTTGCATATTTTAGTTATTCCCAATTTTAACTGCCACTAGCAAGTTTTTAGTTCAGTTTTGTTATGAGATTACTTACTGGACGATATATTCTGCTGTAAAAGACACAAAGTGTTGTAACATACAGAAAGTATGAAGGGTCTGATAGCAATCTGACATCTCTTGAGGACTACTCACAACTGTTTGTGAGTGATTATAAACTGCATTCCCTTTCTAAAAGTCACCTATCAGGATCTTGGTAAGGCCTAAGGCATCTACTTTTTACCTGTTTTTACAAAATTATTGCTCATCTTTGGTTTATTCTTTGAAGCTTATATTTTCAGATGAGTTGTTCTGGTTACCATGTGAAATAATCTTACTGTATCTCCAAGTGCTTAGCACAGTTTCTGGCATGTAGTACGTGCTTAATAAATATTCACTGTTGAGTAATTGATTTGTGAGTAACGACACTGAACTAAAATCATGTGGAGTTTGCTAGGAATAATATAGTTGGGGTGGTCATAGAGCCTATGAAGATTTCTCTATTTTGTTAATGTTATTTGGAAAACAATATGTCTTGTCCCATATGTAGGAACTGACTCTAAAGGGTAGTTAGTGAAATCTGTTCTTATGAGTGGCACTTGGAATTTTGAGGCCCTAGCACTGCTTTGTGTAGGTTGTTGACTCAGGCAGCATTTTTATTTTTCTTAGTGTAACTGAGTGCCAGAAATGTGCTTTACGTATGTGTAACACTTTTTTTTGACATGCTGTGGCTTCTGAGGTACTTGAATAATGTGCCTTTGATGACTTTATAACATGTATTTAATTCTCACAGTGCTCTTGTAAGTAGGTCGGGAAAGGCTGATTTTTCCAATTTTTAAGGATAAGAAAACTGTCCAGTCACATTTAGCTGGAGAGCTGGAAATTGCAGATATCTTGTTAGATTAGTGTTGTACTTGATCCCCAGAGTTAAGTTATTTACCACTTTTTTGCTATGTATTATTTTCAGTTTTAATTTTATACCAGCAGAGAGAGAGCTCTTTTGATCAAGGTTTTGAGAATAGAAAAGAGTTAATGTTATTTCTTGTGTGTGGTAAGACTTCATGAAAATAAAATAAAAATAGCTTACCATACCAAGTACATCTAGCCCCGTTTAATACAGAATGTTCTTGTATGAAGTTAATGGTTTTTTCATAGGCCTGATTATCAAACTAGCATTGTTATGCTGTATTAGAACATCCTGATAACCCAAATATCAAACCTTAGGGGTTTTGTATTATTTATTCTAGTAAAATGATAAGAATGTAAATATAAATTTTACTTTTTAAATTAAAAATAGGAAAATTTTAGTAAAAATCAAATGGAGTTGATCTAGATCAATATGAATCTAAAATATTAGATTAACTAAATCTTTAAATCTAAAAAAAAGATGGTTGATTTTTTTCAATTCTCAATTTCTCAATTCAGATTTAGTTACAAATAGAAAATTCTTAGTTTAAGAATGCAATTGGGTAATGGTAACAAGCCAGATTGTAATTTTTATAATATGTGATGCATGTAGGTGTCTAAGTGATTAACTGGTACGATGCTTTAAGACTAGGAAATGTTTGGTTTTTTGGGTGACCCTGATCCCTAAATAGTTGTTATCATCAGAAGAATAGGGAAGAGGAAGAGCAGTTGCTGTATGCTACACCTCTTAGCTAACTTTTAGGCATCAGTTACTAACTAATTGACTTTGGTGTACTGAGTGTAAGGAGTAATAGTGAAAAAGTGAGCAGGGGACCATGCATAACCTACCATGATCTATTTATAAAACTTTTCTAAAAGGTTATGTCAACATGTTGTCTTAAATATGCTAATAAGAAGTTGTACTCCCTATTCAAACCCTGAGCTTTACCTTGTTTTTTAAATCATCATTGAATTTCTCTACAAAGCATTTTAGTAAAGGTAAACAGTTAAAATCAACCCTTTTTAAAAACTTGATCCATAATTTGTTTTTTATCTTCCCTGTTGTAATTTTGTCTTGATTAGAAATTAAGGCTTTTCCAGACATTTTAAGTTTGAGGTGTAGTGAAATATTAATCTCATTCAAGCCACAAGTCTATTTATGTTGGAAATGCATCATTTTTCTAGATTTCCTAAAATGGCAATGATTTTTAGAATAATAAAGTATAAGCCCACCTTTCCAAAATCATCTGGCTAAAAATAAACTCACCCTAGATATGAAAGTATAAGAATGTTTTTTCCCACGAACAAACCACGCAGGTGAATGTTACTCTGATATGCTAAATGCTTTGTTTTGAATAGTGTTGCCATTTTTGTCTTCATGTATAATTCTCAATCTTTACTACAACTTTATTTAAAATGTTTTTTGTGTGAGTACATGAAATGACAATGTACATGGAAGAATGTGTTACCAGAGTACTATATTTTTATTAATACTATATTAGGAACATAGCATTACTATTTTTTTCTCCTATTCCACAGATGTGTTCAAAGCAACATTGTGCTGCTTACACAGGCCTTTAGGAGAAAGTTTGTCATTCCAGATTTTATGTCTTTTACCTCACACATTGATGAATTATATGAAAGTGCTAAAAAACAGTCTGGAGGAAAGGTAAGCTTTTATGTGATTTTACTTAATGTAGCTAGTAAAAATCCAAACAACTGCAGATAAGACACATAAAAAATTGTTTAGTTTTATGATTTATTATAAAGTCAAAAAGTTAGAAGACAACTGTACTTGTTTATTATGTCATTATACTTTTAAAAAATTCAGATTGAGGTCTCCCTGACTCAGGCCAACAGTATCACATTACTTTATGCTCTCAGCTTTTCCATATGACTCCTAAGTAATTAGCATGATGGCATTTTTTAAACTTTGATATTTTAAATTATTTTATCTTTGGAAATTTTTAAAAAGTAATACTTCCAAAAAGTAATATTTCCAATTTCTAAAAAGTAATATTTGACTGTACATGTTTTGAACAAATGAAGGAATTTTTTAAACTGTTGGATTAAAATGTATAATTGCTAAAAGAAACTCCTTCTAGTAATACAGGCAGCACCTTGTTTTCTGGGACACAAAGGTTAAATCAATAAAATAGAAATTCGTCAGAGGTAGGGCTTAAACCTAGGTCTTTCAGATTCTAGGACTCACTCTATTCATTATGTTTATGCTGCCTTTAAATTGGTTATTATATTAAATTTCTCAGGTTAATGATAGCTCTGAAATATAACACTTGATTTTATGATGCTTATAACACAAAGTAATGCAATAGATTCTTACTGCAGTCAGTCCTATTGAGAAATCTAGTTTTGCTGTAGTTGTAGCTTATGGCTAAGTGATGACTTTAGGACATGCTCTTAATACTTATTCCATCTGTCAGCTCTCAAAACCTGAAGGCACCTGTGTACCTATTTTCATTTATCCTTTCTCCTGTCTTTCTTCTTATTTGTATTCACAATACTTTGGCACAGTGCTCGACATATAGTAGGTGCTTAATAAATGTATATTATATCATTCTTTCCCTTGAGATGTAGGGGAGAAAAGGCTTGGTGTGCTTTGAAAGTTAGGGAAAGAATGGACTTGAGGGAGTACTAAGGGAATGAAGAGATTGCTTAGAGCTTAAGTTTGAGAGGTATTTTTTGGCTGTTTCAGTTAATTTTTTCATTCTGTAAAAACTCCTTTCTTTCACTCCAACCACCAGTTGAGAAGGAAAGAAAAGCAAACCCCTTGTTATAAATATTTACAGCAAAACAAATACCTGCATTGGTTGTGACCAAAAAAAAAGGTTCCTTCTGTGCTCTGAGTATGTCATGTTTTTACCAGGAGGCGGGTAAAGGTTTCATGATGAATCTCTGGAATCACGGGGGGTCATGTTGATAAGTGTTACCGACTCTTTACTGTTGTCGTAGAAATGGTTTTCCTGGTTCTGCTCACTTCACTGTTAGTTCATACAAGCATTTCCAGGTTTCTCTGAAACCACTCCCTATTTTCTTAAAGCACAGTAAATCTTACACTGGAATTCCATCATATTTATATACTATAACTTATTCAACCATTCCTCAATTTATAAGCACTCTCAGTTTCTAATTTTTTGCCACCTCAAAAAGAAGAGTTTGCTTTTTCTTAGAACTAATCACTTCGTTCATTTCCCCTTCTTCACTCTCCCCTTTCCATTCTGTATTCCTGTTGAGTGAAATGTATTTCTGAACGTATGTGTGAGACTTAACCCCTTTCTTCTTTCTTATATAGATTACTACTTGTATTACTTGATTATATGAGGTAAATTTGCTTAGCCTTCCTTTCCCTCCAGCATATTCCTCTTTTGCTCTCTTTGCATTCTTTTTTTAGGAATATTAAGACATAATAAAACCACTCCCAGACCTTCCATCTAATTAAGACTCCCCCTCTGACCTCTGATGATGATAGTATTCAGAAGGGACCACATAAATCACCTTACTATTTTATTGTTTTTGTAAAAATTGACTTTTATTTATTTCTAGTTTGCATCATTCATTTCCACGAGATTTTGAGTTACAAATTTTCTCCCCTTCTTCCCCCTACCCACCACCCCAAAACAGCGATCCCACTGTATACCCCCTCCCCCAATCTGTTCT
>CM053582.1:281084309-281164477 GCA_028627135.1 Pseudochirops cupreus | reverse complement strand
TATTTTTTCATTTGTTTGGATCTGTTTAATAGTATCTTGATTTTTCACAAAGTCATTTGCTTCCATTTGCTCCACTCTACTTCTGAAGGAATTATTCTCTTCAGTGAGCTTTTGAGATTCTTTTTCCATCTGGCAAATTGGACTTTTTAAGGCATTCTTCTCCTCATTGGCTTTTTGGGCCTCTTTTGGCATTTGGGTTAATCTATTTTTTAAGGTGTTATTTTCTTCAGTCAGGTTGTTGACTCTCTTTTCATGATTTTCTTGCATCTTTCTCATTTCTCTTCCCAATTTTTCCTCTACTTCTCTTATTTGGTTTTCAAAGTCCGTCTTAAGCTCCTCTATGGCCTGCAACAAGTTTGAATTTTTCTTGGAAGCTTTTGGTACAGGAGTTCTGACTGTGTTGTCTTCCTCCCGTTCCATGCTTTGATCCTTTTTGTCCCCAAAAAAGGAATCTAAAGTTGGATTGCTCTTCTTGCTTTCTTTGCCTGCTCATGTTGCCAGTCAATAACTTGACTTTTGGGCTCAGTAGAACTCTGCGTTCAGAGGGGAGAGCTTTGTCACAAATCACTGGGGTTTTCGCGGCTGCCATCTCTGCAGCCCCCACCAGCTTTGGCTCACTGGTCATACACCCCAGGACCACCACCCAAGACCACTATCCCAGTCCAGGCAGGTCAAGGCAAGAGCACTTAGCCTCTGAATGATCACTTGGCCCTCCTACAATCTGCAGGCCGGGAGCTCTGAAGCAGCCATGTCAAGGCAACTGCAGGGCCGCCCCTTTTGTTGCTTTCTTGCCCCAGGGGCAGATGGCTGGACCCGCTCCTTTCCCCCAGATTTACCAAGTTCCACTGACCTTTGACTTTGTCCTTGGCTCTTATGGGTTCATAATTCTGAAAACTGCCACAGCTGCTGATGATCTGCTCTCCTGAATGCTCCAGCCGTGGCTTCACCTGGTCGCCGTGGCTTCACCTGGTCGCCGTGGCTTCACCTGGTCGCCGTGGCTTCACCTGGTCGCTCTGGGGCTAACACTGTGGTTTCATGCGGTGCTTGTCTGGGCTCCCAGCGCACTGTGATGAACCCTTCCTGTCTGCCTGCCAGGCTGCCTTCAGTGGGTGCTTTGTTTCTCTGTCATTTAGTGCATTCTGGAACTCTAAAATCTGTTTAGAGCAGCAGTTCTCAACCTGTGGGTCGTCACTGCTTTGGGGTCGAACGACCCTTTTACAGGGGCCACGGGTCGCCTAAGACCATGGGAAAACACGTATTTCCAATGGTCTTAGGAACTGGTATGCTCCTCTTATCCATCTCCAGGCGGGTCCGCTCACATGCAGATATGCCCACATGTGAGTATTAAAGGGTCATGGCATTAAGAAGGTTGAGAAACAGTGGTTTAGAGTCATAATTTATAGGTATTTGAGGTGGTTATGGGGGGAGCTCATGGAGGTCTCCTGCTTCTACATTGCCATCTTGACCTGTCTTACTATTTTAGAATATAAACAATTGATCCTTGTTTAGTCCTTTTTATCATTAGCCATTTATAGTTACTTTTTTGTGTTTTTTGTGACTCCTGTTTTCACTTGGGAGTTTCTGTGTAGCTTTGGTCTTCTCATCAGGAATTCTTGGAAATCCTTTTTTGTTGTTCGTTTTTCCCACTGTGGGATCTGCTTTGGATCTGTGTCTGGGAACTGAGAATTGAATTGCAGAGCTGTCGCTTGACAGCTATTCCTGTATCCTATACAAGTTTAGATACCTCTGCTTTATAAGAGATTTCTTCTTGCCCTTGTGCACAGCTTTTCCCTGTGTTGGAACATTCTGTGTAGTGGTCTCCTAGCCAAATATTGCATCCCCTGTGTTTCTAGACCTCTCTTATCTCCTTACACTGATCTTGGCTAGAAAAATGACTCACTGTGATATTTTGGGGTTTTTTTGCCTTCTTGGATTTCCCAGTCAGGATTCAGTTTGGGATGTTTTCTAGCTCTTTTGGGAGTTTGAGGGAGAAGGCACTCTTAAGGGGATGGAGCTTGCTGTACTTCTTCCTGCTGCTCTGCCATTTTGGTTCCATGTTAGAGATGTTTTCAAAATACCACAAATACTTCACAAAATGAGGTAGACACTTGTTAAGGTTTACAACCTGGGAGAGAGAGTGTTTCTATTAAAAGAAAAGGTGTTCATTTTTGCAGAATATGCACGTTATTTGCCTGCATTATAACTTGACATTCCTGGATCTTAACTTCTCATTCCTTGTCAATGTATTGATTTAGGTTGCTGATTATATCCCTCAACTGGCCAAGTTCAGTCCAGATTTGTGGGGAGTGTCAGTATGTACAGTGGATGGACAGAGGTGAGTTCATTTTTAAACAATTTCTTTGTAAATACCTAAAATATTTTGCATTTTTTGAAAGTTTATAATTTGTTTGGATGGGGAGATGGCTTCAGAAAATCATACTTCAGTGTAGCTTTTGATATGGGATACCTTAAAAATATGTTGGTATTTTACTGCAAAAAGGGGAAGTGCTATCTGACTGGATTTCTCCAAAGTGTGGTCACCAGTACATGTGCATTTTTAGACATTGTGAAAATAAAATCTTTAATCCTGATAATTTTTTTTATAAGTTCCTTCTGATTCAGAAGCAAAAAAGTAGTCTTGTCCTTTATTAGATATTTGCATGAATATAGTTTGGGGCTAGCTATGTTTTAATTTGGTCTTAGGGAGTAAATCTTTTTTGTTTGAATAAATGTGTGCATGTATATGTATTTTGATCATTCTAATTTTGTGTTTGCATTTGTGGAGTAAAACCAATGTTTTATGTAGTTGTTACCTTTATGCATGTTAAATATTGTTCCTTGATGTTGGAAATGTTTTCATTTTCTCTGAAAGCTTCTTTAAAAAATTAATTACATAGGTTATTAAATCAGAAGTATTTTTTCTTTCAGTGCTGTTGAGAAAACATGAAAGTAATCTCAGTGATAGGTAGTTCACTTTTAAAAAGCTAAGTATTCAAAACTAAATTTTCTGTGACTTAATGGCATGATATATAGATAAAAGAACCTTTTAAGTTTTAAAATAATGAACTAGGTTTCTGCCCTATGAAAAATAAAATCTTTTGAGTATCTCAAAGAGTTGCTTTTGTACAAAATTTAATCTGAAACAGTGAGCATACCTTATGTTGGCTTGTATATATCACTAAAAAAACCCCTATATAGTTTAGAACACCCACACATACAGACATCCATACATACACATATATAAACATGTGTAACACTTTTATATATTTAAAATGTGTTACTCAGCCCTTGTTGAAGGTGTCTGTTAGGATTTCTGTTTGAGGAATCATATTCATACTATAAATCGTATGGAGGGACTAATGCTTTCATTGGATATATGAAATGAAAGCTTTATTCACTACTAGCCAAACTGAGGATTTCATACATTTTGCGGAAGCTTCCTTAGGGAATTGAGGGAATTAAAATCAAGGTCTCAGTATCTGGAGGTTCTTTTTAGTCAATTTTGGTGTGAACCTAAAGAAATAGCATTTTATTTTAAAAATATGACACCATTGCTTGTATGAAAAAAAAGTACCATTTTCCTAATAGTTCATTCATTAGCTAACAGTAATTTTTAGTCTCCTAGTTCTTCTTGGATGCTGAGCTTAACAGTATTATGTATCTGAATAAATTTTAGTGAATCAGGGAACACACACAGCGAATTGTTTTCTGCATTGATTTTCTTATTTCAGTTGTTTAGAGCTGAATGTGTCAGTATAGCACATTCCTTACAAATCAGTTTCTCTTATTATTAAACATTGACTTGAATCTTTGTTTTTTTCTTTTTGTGGGAAGGGTTATTTTTTGTGAAGGAGAACATAGAGAACTTTTTAAAAGTTTAGGAGTGGATCTAATAAAATATGCAGTGTCAGGGCGGCTAGGTTGCGCAGTTAATAGAGCACCACCCCTGGAGTCAGGAGAACCTGAGTTTAAATCCAGCCTCAGACACTTAACACACACACACACACACACACACACACACACACACACACACAGCCGTGTGACCTTGGGCTAGTCACTTAAGCCCAATTGCCTTCCAAAAAGCAAAAAAATAAAATCAAATAAAATATGCAGCATTTTATTTTGGTTTTGGTTTTTGCAGGGGAAGGCAGGGCAATTGGGTTTAAGTAACTTGCCCAAGGTCACACCTCTAGTAAGTGTTAAGTGTCTGAAGCCGGATTTGAACTCAAGACCTCCTGACTCCAGGGCTGGTGCTCTATTCACTGCACCACCTAGCTGTCCTTATACAGTGTTTTAAAGGTCACACAGCTGATTTTGGAAAATTTTCCCTCTTGGAGAAGGTAGGTATAGACAATGGTATGGTGACCTCTTGTATCCTTAGTGCAAGCTCTAAAGTCATCTGATACTATTTCCTTCCACTGAGTTGGAAAAGGAATAAATAAATGGATAGAGTTGGAAGTTGTAATTAGGGAGATATGTTGCTCTTAAGAAAGACTTCTCAGAGCTTTATAATTGTTCAGCAACTGTTTAGTCATTACTTCTTTAGTGACTTCTCTTCACCTAGGTCATGGTAGTTGATATAGTTAAATATACATGTTTTTAAATCTGCCCAAAGACAAAATTACTGACTCTTGCTCTATTATATATGGTCTAGATATGAATTATGCTTCCCTTTCTTAAGTAAATAAGATTTTGCCTATATGTATATTGCTTCTGAAAATGAACTTGTTTCTTATAGTTATTCCTTAAGATTCATAATTGTTATAAATGGAAAACGTGGTCTTTTAAATCATTATTAATATATAAAGACTTAACAATTATGCTATTACATCTTCTTTTGGTTACTGTTAATTACTTTTTTATCTTCTTTAAAAAAGGCATTCTATTGGAGATACCAAAGTCCCCTTTTGTCTTCAGTCCTGTGTAAAGCCGTTGAAATATGCCATTGCTGTAAATGACCTTGGAACAGAATATGTGCATCGATATGTTGGAAAAGAGCCCAGTGGATTAAGATTTAACAAACTCTTCCTGAATGAAGATGGTAAGAATCAGATAAAAAAAGATGAGAAGTTTCCTTTTCCTGCATAATTCCAAGTAGTCATTACCTACCTTTTTAAGGAAGAATTTAAAGCTATTACACCTTAAAGTAATGAGGATAGATTGAAACATTGACTCTTTAAAGTATTACTGTTTTTCCTCATATTAAGCCTGTAAACCACAAAAATCTCCAGTTCTTGCTCAGATGTTTTGCTGTCCAGCCATACCTTCCCTAGTTTATACTTGCTCTTATACTTAAAATATCAAAGTTTGCATGTGCAAAATGGGAGAGGGATACTATATACCAGTTCATCTGGGAGAGATTTTGTTTTTTGGACAGCTGCGAGTTGACTATAAATCAACAGTATATTATGGCAGTCAAGAAACTACAATCCTTGGTTGCATTAGGAAATATGAAATATTCAGGCTAGAGGAATAATTGTTCTCACTGTGTTTTGCTCTGTCAGATTTTGTGACTTTTGTGTTTTGTTTTGGATGCCAGAATGTAGCAATAACAGTGATAAACTGAGGAATGTTTATTGGAGGGCAACAAGGATGGTAAAGGCCTTGAGATCATTCCATGGGAGGATTTGTTGAAAGAAATGAGTTCTTGATACCCTAGAGGACAAGTTCAATGTGAAAATAATAGTTGTTTTGAGAATTTGTTTGAAGGGTTGTTACATGAAAAGGGGAATAGTCTTGTTCTACTTGGCTTTACAAGGCATAACTAGGAGAAAAGAGTAGGAATTGCCAAAGTGGTAAATTTAAACTTTATAAGAAAACCTTTGTAACCATTAGAGCTATCCCAGAGTATCTAGAGAATTTCAAGTAAAGCCTAGATGACTTTGTGTGGTAGGACATAGAGGATACCAGTTGGATGTTTTCTGATGTTTCTTCCAGTTCTGAAATTTGAGAATTTATACCCAGTGTATTTAAGAGTACATAAAAATGACTAATATCTTTTCTAAATTGGTTTGAGTACCAGTGCAAAGGCTTAACAGCTATGTGACATCCTAGGTAAGTCAGGTAAGCTCCCTGAGCTTCAGGTTCCCTATATATAGAATGGAGATCATAATACTCTTGTTCCTTTAGCATGGCTATTAACAAAGTACTTTGTAAACCTTAGTTTTAACTTTTCGAAGGAAGGAAGTAGGTAACAGTGTCAAATGAGAACTAATAGAGTTTGAGGGAAATACTAATTGGTTATCTTCCCATGAACAAGTATTTCTAGGAGCTAACATTGTGGTTTGTCCCTGTTCAGAAAGTAAATGAGGAATCTGAGCAGTGTAGGTATTGCTTGAATTTAGACCAACTTGACTGACTTAATGATAAGGTTTGAGTGCTTCATAGGATCATGTGATTGTCGTCTCTCTCAAACCTTGCATTTTTACAGGCTAAGGAAACTAAGGTTCATAGAGATTAAATTGTCCTGATAGTAAGTAGTAGATAACAAAGCTGATATTTCAGACCTGATCCTCTCACTACATATCCATATTTGTATAATAATGTTGCATTTTCCTGTTAATATTTTCCTTCCTGTGATTGGTGTTTTCAGATTTGGCCTCAGACACTTACTAGCTGTGTGACTCTAACCAAGTCACTTAACTTTATTTGCCTTAGTTCCTCATCCATAAAATGATCTAGGGAGGAAAATGGGAAACCACTCCAGTATCTTTGCCTAGAAAATCTCAAATGGGGTCATGAAGAGTTGGACATGACTGAACAACAATATTATTTTAAAATTATTTTAAATTAATTTCATTTAAGTCAGTGTGAGGTAGTAGGAAGAGCACTAGGACTAAGGTTTCTAATGTATAAAATGCAGATTTCCTCCAAGAAACTTGTCTCTTAGTTTATAACTCAAGGTGACTGAGAGGGTCAAAAATCTTATATTCAAAGAATTTCTGAAATATTAACTTAATTTATTCCAATCTCCGTGTATATTCAAAGAACACCAAAATACACTGTTCTGGGAAGTTTATGCATATATGCATTAAAGATTTGTCCTTATAGTATTAGTCATTTTAGATAATACTGTGTTTTTGTAATTTCACAGATAGGCCTCATAATCCTATGGTGAATGCTGGAGCAATTGTTGTAACTTCATTAATAAAGGTAAAATGTTGATATTTCTTTTTCCTTCTTTTTTTTTTGCCCTCATTATTTTCAGTGATTTATAGCTCATTAAAAAGAATCCTGCATTGTTTTCCATAGCTGTGAAATCAAATAGTCTGTAATTTTTGCCTTGACGTTTAAAAAGTAAGTATTTAGGAGTGTTAGTTTTTAATTTAAATAGAAATAATACACAAATGTCAAGAGGAAAAATTTTTAAAGGAAATTTCTTATAAAATGGTAGTTTCCTACTGGTTTCTTCAGAATATAATACTAAAAGACCAATTTGAAATATTGTTTTCCTTTTATGTCGACATATACTTTGTCTACATTTGGATTTTATATAGAAGGAGAGTAGCTTTGGATAGGGGTAAAGTTCTTTACTATGATGTTTTATCATTAGTTTATATGTGACAAATAGTCTATCCTTTCCATTAATGCCAAAGTGCATCTATTTAGTAGGGTTCTCAATCTTCCCAGTCTTGTAAACTGAAATTATAATTGTGGTTGCATGTGTTGTTTGTTTCACTTTTCCATAGCTAGTAGTGACATATTCTCATTATGAACGTATGTTTTTAAAATTTTAAATTTAAAAAATTAAATTTTTTGAGGTTTGATTTCTATTAAGTACTTGTAAGTCACGTCATTATGAGGTTTGATTTCTGTTAAGTACTTGTAAGTCACATCATTATTTTGGTAAAAATTATTTTAAATTAATTTCATTTATAATTTTGTATAAGTGGTTGTTTGAATTTCTATTTGTACCAAGCTAGTGTCATTTGGAACTTTTTGATCATCATATGTTTGTATATCTGAAGTTAGAAATAAGTCTTACCACATGACTCATGCTAGCTGTATTGATATGAATGAGGTATAGAATCATTTTGCTTTGTTTACATGAGAAAATGTTTTGGCATGAGTCATGCCCTTTACTACAACTTAGAAAAGCCAATTTAGTCATTTTTAGATTAACTCCTAGAATTATGCCCTGGTCTTCCATTTTTTATTATCTGTGCTAGGGAGGGAAAAGAACCCTTCTAAGAGATTTAGCTTTATGCATATTTTTCTTACCATCCTGGAATAAAGAGAAATTGTGCATGTGACTACTCATAAGTGTTATATGTGACATAAAAATCGCCTACTTCATAATGAAATAAAAGTCTTTAATATTTTAACTACTGTATCTAAAATGAGACTTGATAAAAAGTTGTATTAATGGTCTCTTAAAATGAGAACTATTAACCCAAGTTAGAGGTGAGAAGATTGATTATGCTAGATGATACTTTCAATACTTGATGACAGATACTAACATAGTAATCTAGGGTAGAGTTTATCAAGTGATTCTTAAAAGACTTTAACTGACAAATTTACTTTTACTCACTTGGGGATCCTCTTTTACTGCTTTGAATTTCTTACATGTAGAAATTGTATGTTGGATTATCATATTACACTATAATGTCATCAGTTTTTTTAGTGACGCTGGACTATGTCCGGAAGCAATCAAACTATGTGTAACATGAATACTTAAAACATAAAGTAGAAATAAGTGTATATAGTATGAAAAAGCCTTTAATTCTACAAAGAAATGAGCAGTTTTTAGTAGATAATGCACCTAAAAATACAGATTTGGACTATGATTTTATATTCAAGGTAACTTTCTATTATATTTTACTTAACTCTAGTTAAGTTGGAGGCTTCCTTTAGAGAAAAATCCTTAACCTTAAAATAACTTTATGTTAAAATTGTTACCTAAGAATTCAGTAATATTTTCATAGTGCCCGTTTGATGAAGAATTCAGAACTTTTACAGAAAATCTTAGTATGTTACGACCTATGGGAAGACCTGTTACAATTTTAGACTAAGATATTTTCAAGTTGAAGTCAGAGTCCTAAAACTGGAAAAGCTTTTTGAGGTTTGTTCCCTAAGGTCTTTTACAGTTTTAAAAATCACATGATTTTAGTTGGAATCTCTAAGTTTATGAGGAAATCATTGCCATCCAAATTTAAGTGCATTTAATTAGGGAGCTAGTTTCTTAGGGATGGGCCTCCAACATCCACATTTTGCTGCATGAATGATCATGCTTGTTTTTTCTTAAAGATGAATGAATTTGACCTAACTACCATAATTATTGCATATGAAATTTGGGAGATGCTTTCCTAAAAGAATTTAGTTTTTAAAATCATGAATGATTAAAGGGCACCAAGTCAGTGGAATTAAAAAGTATGTGGACAAATTGCTTAGGGAATTGTAATTTATTCAAATATGATAATCAGGGCCATTAATAGTGATAAATGGGCTTTAAGATTAATTTTTCATGTATATAGTTTGTAAGAGAAACATTTTGACAAAAAATGCTTCAGTATTTTGCTGTTAGCATGACTTGTGAACTAGCTCATTTTTTCCAATCTTTTAGATAATATATTTTTTAAAAGTTAAAAACCTTAATTTGTGATGTCTTCTTAATTTCAGACTTCCTTATAGTGCTCTTTGCTCCATATTCCCTTATGTTGCTTCAAAAATTTAAAGGTGGAGTCTTACGTATGACTCTTTAGATTACACTTTTGTAGTATTGATATTTTTTCCTTGTAGGATTGGTGGTGATCTCAGGAAATGGGGGAAGAGGCAAAGGAATTGTTCAAAAGGATTAGCAGATTGTGGAAAGAGGAGAATTTGGACAGAAGGAACCTGTTGCATATATACTTAACTACTAAGCTTATAGGAAAACTCCAATTTTTAAAAATTTAAAACAAAGCTTACATAGGTAAATACCTTTTTGAAAACAAATGTAATCTTGCACTTAAAATTCACATCATTAAGTTTTTAAAGGTGTTACAGTTACTTTTCTTTGGGGGTGGTAGCTTTTGGTCACTATGGGCATTATTATACTTGAATGTAGTCTATTTCATTTGATCTCACATGTCTTTGCCTGGTTTTAAGTGAATTGGAAAAGCAAGAGAGTTTGAAAGAAGATCCTCCCATATTTGTGACAAAATTAACATTTTAAAGATACTTTGTTCTCATTTTCTTTCTAGTAGTAGGAAATCTTTATGACCTAGTTTGAATTTATAAGTACAACTATGGAAATAACTTGGGTGGGGAAAGGGGCAACACTTACCAAAGACATTTGGAACACAGTTATCAACTTCTCCTGCTTTTCCTCTAAGTTAAAAGGGAGTTGCTTAGTCTTGTTATGTCACTTTCTAGTCCAGTAGTCTCAAGATTTAATTTTTATTATTTCCGATGTTTACTTATTTAAATGCTGATTTAGGTTTTCAAAAAAAAAAGATATAAATACTTTGGAATTAAAAAAACATTGGAGTTTTCCTTAATTTAAAAATGCATAAACATATGATTACAGCTTATTTTGCAGCTACCCTTAAGCATATCACAAAAATTGAATTAGGATTTTTGTAATGCTAGCAATATCCTTTTAGACTTGCTTGTGTTACCTAATTTTAAGGTCATTTGTGGTTCCAAAGCGTAATTGTAGATGCATTGACCTTGGCAAAGAAGGAATTATTTAGTTTGTTTCATTTTGTGCTCCTTGATATTAGTAGTTATATATCTGATAAGAACAAAATTTATGAAAAAATCCGTTGTTTTTTTTAAATTTTGTTAGGGATAATCAATAACAATAGACATGAGTTGTAATTTTCTTATTTGCGATTGTAATATCTACTTTAACTTTCCCAGTAATCTTTGATTTCAAGGCATTCTCAACAAGAGAGTTAAATTGATAATATGGGTATTTTATTAAACTGTTTCAGTATAACCCTCCCACCCTACTTGCCTGAATGCCCATTTTCCCTCTGTCTTCTTGGATTGGTTTTTAAACCATGATATATAGGATGGCTTACTGCATTAGGTATTGGAATCAGGTAGCTCATTTAGAGAAGAAAAACAAATAAAACCAAACCCTTTTAAATCAACTGATTTTTATAAATGGACCATCCTATATATTAAATTGGTGGAAACTGCTTATTTTAAGTGCAGTTTCATAGTCACCTAATGCTATTTTCCACATCATCATATAGTAGAACCCCCTTGTAACATCCTTTATTTATAGGAAGTACTTAGCTATATTATGGGTTGGATTATGTTTCCCAAAATATATACTAAAATAGTTGATTTAACACCTTAAGATCCAGTGTTATAAATGGGTTCTACTCTGCTCTGTATCATCTCTTTGCTTTTTCAAAGTTGACACAGAAAGCTAACTTTCCCTCCAAAGTTTAGTTCCTTGCCATAATAATAAAGCATCTTTATACAGCAGTGTACAGTTGCAAAGTGCTTCATTCCCCATGCATGATGTTCACAGTAGCTCTCTGAAATAGGTAGGAAGTGTGAGAGTAACTATCCCTATTTTACAGGTGAGAAAAGTGGGATTCAGAGTGCTATTACATGACTAGTGAAAGGCAGGGGAAAAAATCTCAAATTCAAGTCTTCTGGCTGAATACATGTCCAGTTATCCTTCTGCTATGCTGTGTTGTCTATTTGTAGTTGAGAGTTATGTTGTTAGAGGTATACGAATCTGAGTAATGTGGTACTACTATGTGTTTGAGGTTAAGATGAAAATATATGCCAATTTCGTGCAAACTACCAAAAACTTTTTGTGTACTGTATATTTAAAAAATGACTTGAGAAGTTAATTAGGAAGTTGGTTAGATTTTCTTGAGTTTCTTTTGTCCATTTCACTTTTCCTCAAGTACTTAAACTTTTCTTAAGAATTATTTAATCAGTTGCTTAGTCAAGACTTCATAAATTTAAAGTAGCATCTTTTCTAAGAGTACTGTAAAAATGCACACGTATTAATTTTATTTATACCTTTCCCATAAAACGACTTTTTAAAAAAGTAGAGCTAAATGACTAATCCTAAGCTCTTATTTTTAATTAAAATATTAGGTTCATATAGGACAATGAAAATTTCTAGCTTGTGTAGTTTTTCAAGTTATCAGAGATGAGGAAATTTAGAGTTTATCTAGATACATGTGTTGTAGGGATTCCGTTTACGATTTTAGTTATAATGCTTACTGTATAAATCTGTATTAATTTAGAAACTCTTTTATGTTTATGTGTATATATCTCTAATAAAGGAATGCTTGTATGTGTATATATATGTATACATAAAAGTATGCACACAGTCTATATGATATATACACACAAGCATGCGTATGGTAAATGTAAAAATGTTTTTGTGTATATATGTTTATATATACATATACGTGTGTATACACATGAACACATATGTTAGGATGAAACCTGCATGTGTATTTTCCGCAAGTGTACAAAATGTAATCTGAAACATAAGAAAGTCAATCACCCTGTCCCTCCCACCCACCCCCCCCTCAAAAGACATCCAAAACCTAAACTGTAGTTTTATAAATCTGTTGTAATTTAAATGGGGAAAATTACACAGAACAATTACTCACAAGTTGTTATTGGGAAAATATAGGTAGCAAATAATAAACTTGAACATTTAATTTCAATGATAGGGTGGGACTTAGTTTCTGTTACATTTAAATGGTATTTCTAACTATTTCAGTCCAAAACATGGAATTATTTGTGGTCAAGAGACTTAGTCCAAAGCCATTTAAATGTCTTCTTTTTCTCCATTATTCATAACAGAGGTTGCGAATTTGAGTTATGACTTTCTTAATACATTTTAGATAATATAAGTGAGATTATACAAGAAAGACGTTTGTTAAAACTTGTACAATTTTTCAAATGTTCAGTAGAAGCAAAATGGACAATTTTTTCTTTGATTTGCGGATACATTACTTAACCTCAGGCATGTGCCTATAATTAGAATTTAAGAAATTTTTATGTTTGTCATTTTAAATAATAACTCAAGGACTAAAATAAAGCCAGATATCAAAAATTTATACTCATACAGAACTAAATAGAACCAAAGTGTAACTTGCTTTTTTTAATAAATGTATAACCAAGTAATTCTCCATATGACATCCCATAACTAATGCTGCCGTACCTTTCCAAAAGAGATGTTCTTTGTTCTTTTTAAAAGATTGAAAAGGTTTTTGTGGTTTAAATGTTGTTACATATTTTACAGCATTAGGATCTATGGAATATTTTGACAACTGCAACACAGTTCAATGAAGTTGGTAATTTCTTCTTTTAATTATTTTTCATTGAACAGCTGGGGAGTTACATTTCTACATTTTGTATTTTCTGCTGTATTTTAGAAACAAACATTTTGATGAAATGTTTCATGATGGAGGCTTTGTAGGGAAAACAGTTATATATGACTACAATATGGTTATTGCTTAGTTGCCTTTATTTTGTACTTACTAAGTTTGATTAGTGCTCATTTTTGATACAACAGTGTATGATGTTCCTTACTGCTAGTGATTGTATGTGTGTGACTGCACATCCTCATCCTTTTGTGGATAAGTTTTAAATGCATGGGAATTCACAGATTATCAGCCAACACCCCAATCCATTGTAGAGTGGGAAAGCAACCTGGCTTTATGCATTTCATCAAGTAAAATATCGATACATTATCCTTCCCTTTATAATAAAATTATGATTTTTAGGATACAATTTATATTTTATAAAGTAGCTGCATTATTTTTTATTAAACTTAAAAAAATTTTTTTTAAGATGTATTGTTTCTGTTGTGGTGCATATCACCAATTAATACGTTTGATTTCAGATCTACAACTTTACTGCTTTGTAAACTTCTCTGAGGTAAAATGAAACCATTTGGTTACTTGGAAACAAAGTAAGCTTAGTAGGGTTTTTCTGTTTAAATTTGCAGTGACTCAAATGTTAGAATTAGAAAGATGAAACAATACATCTTCCATAAACTGAACTTGGTTCAATGCCACATTTTGTCATAGCCAGTTTTCTACAGAATGGACTCTGGAATAGAATTGATAGCCAAAGGTATTGGTGTAGTAAATGATATTAAGTGTAGACTTCTCTCTACACCAGTAGTTTACATACCTAGATTTTTTTTTAATTCTATAACAAAATCCTAGTTAGCTTTGAAAAATAACTTATTATTCTAACTCTAGCACTGATTAAGGTTAGTAATTGAAAATAATAATTAAAATGAAATTGTTCCTATGCTAAGGGTAAAACTTTATTTTAAGTCTTTGATATTAATTAAATTGACAGCACTAATCCTGGCAGACCTGAACTAGGAGCAAAATGTGCTAATGAGAAAGATGGGAAGAATTTTTTTTATACTTTTAGTTAGCTTCTGTAAAATTGTGTTGGATTTTTTAAAATACTTAAAATAAAGCATTCCCTTCCTCCAAATCTATTCTCAACATACAGGTGTTTGATGAAAGAACTTATGCATAGTAAGAGCAGAGTTTATCTAAATACTAAATGATTTGAATAGTAGTTTCTTAAATTAAAAAGTACTAATGTACCAATTATAGTGGTAGAAATTTTAAAGTACAGGATTTGTATGTAGTTTAAAAGTTTATTTATGGTAATTAACATGTTAACACTTTGTTATCTCTCACTTATTCTTTGCAGCAAGGAGTTAATAATGCTGAAAAATTTGACTATGTAAGTGAACTATATTTCTCACTTTGTCATCTTCAATCTTTTTCCTACTGATGATTTCATTATATTAAAGCTTTTTTTAAAAAATTAAAATTTTGTTTTTATAGGTGATGCAGTTTTTGAATAAGATGGCTGGTAATGAATATGTTGGATTCAGTAATGCCACGTGAGTTTCTCCTATTAGGTTTGCTCAGTTCAGGGGAGTTTTTATGTGGGAGGAGAAGGGATGTTAGTCTAAATTATTGTAATATTTTAAAATGTGCTTTTATATAGTTATATTCAGAATTTGGAACTAAACTAATATTTTAGCATCATAGAAGCATTTGAAAACTTTTTCTCTTAAATAGTTTGGCTAATCTATTGACTTTTCTTAAAGTATTAATATTTTTAGAAACTGGCAAGGGTAAACTCCAGGATGAATGCTGTTTACCACAGATTTCAATTTAGTAATGCTTTTATTGCCTGCTTTTATTCAACAAGGTGAAATCTTTGTTTCCATATGGTTTCTTACATGATAAATGGTTTAAAGTGAAAAGCATCAATAGAGTAAACCTTATTTTGTTGTAATCATTGTGTATATTGTTTTCTGTACTTTACTTCACTTTCATCATTTCCTTCTTGCTTCTCCATATTCATCATGTTCATCATTTCTTATAGCACAATAATACTCCATTCCATTCTTGTACCACCATTTGTTTTGCCATTCCCCAAATTAATGCGCATCTACTCTGTTTCTAAGCGTGTATATTGAGCCATTCTTCTTGTCAGTGACCTCCCTTGGATTACATGCCTTGGAATATCTGGCTCCAAAGTTTGGGCATTTTAGCCACTTATTTGCGCAGTTCCAAGTTGTTCTCCCAACTGGTTATATCAGTTCACAGCTCTGCTAACAATTTATTAGGTTACTATCTTTCCACAACGCCTCCAGCATTGAATATTCCCATCTTAAAATCTTTACTAATTTGCCGGATGTGAAGTGAAACCTCAGGATTGTATTGATTTGCATTTCTCTTATTGTTGATTTGGATCATTCTTTCATGTGATTGTTAATAGCTCAGAATTAATCTTGAGACCTGTTTGCTCCTATCTTTTGAATACTATAGGGAATATCTTTTTTGTCTTATATTTCTGTTAGACTAGCTGTCTTAACATTTTCCTTACCCTTTTATTCCTAAAGTAAATAGATCCTTTTAAGGTTTTCTAGATTTATAGTCTTCTGATTCTGGAGGAACACTCAAAGGGCAAAATCAGCAAACAAGAGAAGTCTCTTTAACTCTCAGATGTCTTCACTAAAAGTTGTTTCCTAATATTATTAGGAGGCCAGGAGTAGGTGAATTTTGGAATTCTGCAATAATATGTTCAGGCAACTAGCTAGACAGGAAGACTTGAATTCAAATCCTGTTTCAGATACTTAAGTAGAGTAACCCAGGGCAAGTTACTTAATCTCTCTTTGCCTCAGTTTCCTTGTCTGTAAAATGGGGATAATAGTACCTACCTCCGGGTTTTTGTGAGGAAAAAATATTTGTACAGTGCATTACAAACAAAAAATTTAAGTTCTATGTGAATAATAATATATACCAACATATAAATACTAACTGCTGCTGCTGTTGCAACTTTTACCACCATTACCACTATTATTATCATTATTATCATCATAATCATACCTAAATCCCTCTGACTTCATGAGTCTTGTGGAACCCATGGGTCTCCTCTTCCATAAGCAAGATAGATTCTTTCTTCATTCATTGACTAATTTACTATATATTTATTGATTTTTATATATAATGTACAAGGCCTTCCTCATCTCTTTTTTCACTCTGGCCTTGTAGGGAAAACTACACAACATTTCTGAGAGAAAGAGCAAAGTGTGCTGTGTGCAGGATAGATTGTGTTTAAGCATCTCACTTAAATCAAAATTCTTTGTCAGTTCATATTCTAGCTATCTACTTTTAACATATTGAGCTCTGAGATTGCCTACACTGACTTTGTTACTCTGTTTTTCCATACCCTTCAGTCATCCAGGTTTAGGAATCTGTATAGCTCATTTGGAATTGGTTTCTTTGAACCAAACTCTCTGTTTTGTAAGTCTCATCCATTTTCTGGCTTTTAGGCATGGTGGCAAATGACTATAATCCCAGATACAAAAGTAGGTGTAGGCTAGTGGAGTGGGAATTCTGAGCTATACTGGGGTGACTATAGGGTATTACACAAAGTTCAGTGTTGGTATGGTGAGCCCTCAGAAGGGGGTGGGGTGCTTCAAGTTGCTTGAAGGAGGAGTAAATTACTCTAGGGTAGAAATGGAACAGATTAGAGTTCTCATGCCAGTGAGTAAGAGGATGCAGTCTGAGAATGGCTCCTGTATTTCCAGTTTAGGAGAGATGGGAATATTCAGTACTAAAAAACAAAACAGCAAAACCTCAATGTACTCTTCTCACCCTGGCATCTCCTCACCGCTTTGACCTTCAGCTATTCCTTCTCTGCTAGTCTCTTAATTCTGGGCCATTCTCATCCCATTTGGAGACGTAAAATACTGTTGAAGGAAGTTAGTTAGCAAACTGCTTTACTAAGTCCACACTACAAATTTATACTTAAAGTAGGTATTTATTTAGTAACTCCCTATCATATTCTCCACATTATTCCATGATTATCTCTCTGTTAATTTAGGATTTCATTAGTCAGAATATTCTGTTCCTTAAATACTGCATATTTTTATTATACTAGGTTTTTGATTCATAGAATATCTTAAGATATGTTTAAGAAAAATTATCGTGAGCTGTATATATTTGGATTAGAGCTAGAAGATCAGTGGAAGCTGACTATTAAAGTTGTTCAGAGTTAGAAATAATGAATGTTTAGTTGGACTAGGATGAGAACTGTAAAAATGGAAAGGAAGAGGTGAATTTGAGTGCTGTAGAATTTGGATCATAGCATCATAAGCCATGACTGTCAGACATTTCAAAAAGAATTTAGGAAGCTATAATTTTTCCTTTTTCAAGCAGCCTGTTTTTTAGTCTCCTTTACAGTGACTTCTATATGGGTTGATAATGTCCTATGATACTTAAATTGTAGTACATTCAGAAATAGAAATTCTTTTTTTTATGTTTATAAAGCAACTTATATGTAATTTCCTTACACTGAGCTTTTTAGTCTAGAGAAAGAAGACAGAAGTTTTCGAGGCCTTTTTATGGTATTAGGAATAGATATCAGATTGTGTCTGCATGTGGATTTATGTAAGAGTAAAGCTGAGTAAATGGAATGTTGCTAAGCAGGAGAAAGAGCTCTGTGAAAATGCAATGAAAGCAGCTCTGTAAATGCTTAAGGAAACAGTTTTATCTCTGTCCTTGATTGCTGGGTCTTGTAGATGTGACTTGCTATTTTTGAAACATTTGCAGTGACAGATGGAGTTGTGAGTCTTCATGTGTCTCAGAACCTGAACTATGGTTCTAATGGCATATGTAGTGTACACATTTAATTTAGTGACTTGGTTAATAACTAACCTGAATTTTTTTAATAGTTCCTGGCTTCTATTCTACTTATTACCTACCATACCTGGATTATAGAGATTTCCTTCTCACTAAAAAAACAGATTGGCTTCATCCTAGAATGAAATAGTCTGTTTTCTGGAGATTGCTCATTTTTATGATATGTGTTGTAGTTTTTTTTCTATGCATACTGAAAACGAACAATAAATAGTAGAACAAATGACTTTGGTTCACACGTTTAGAAGTTGGAATGGATGAACTGGAACAAAAAACAAAAACACTTCTTATTTCCCAAGGGCTGTCCTGAGCCTCACCTGGGCACACACATATAAGTAACGGCAGTTGTTAATTCTCAAAGAGCTCCCATCATAGTTAGGGGACATAACACATATGGGATGGTTTAGATTCAGGGCAGATATAAAGGCCTGATGGTCTTAAGCCTGGGAGTTCTTAAGAAGAAATGGCAAAACAAGTGGTAAGGACCTAGTGGTCCACCATTTTACTGGAAATACTGCAGTTCCACATCATCAGTGGTCACATCCCTGATCAATATTATTACAAAGGGGATAATGATCCCTGAGGGTCGGAATGGAGCAGGCTCAGGGTCAGGATCTAGTCAGTAGCAACTATTTGGTGGGAACTGGGCCATGGGGTTAAGGGAGGGAGGGGAAGGGAAGATTGAGTTTTTCTAGGTGGCCCTATGGGTGAGCTGGCATGGGGGCACAGTGAGCCCTCCTCTACCAGAATCCTTGCTAAGTGTAGAATGGATAACTTATTTAAGCTCACATAACCTCTTGAAAGAGCCAGTATCCACCACATCCTTTAACTCTTTCGTTTCCTTCTATACGACAATACCCTGAAAGATCTAGCATTATTTTATGGTAATGTCTTATGTAGCATACCCCCAAAACAGCTTTGTTGTAATCTTACTTTCTTAGGTGAAAGACTTCGTTATTGTTCAGAAAATAGCCTTTTCAAGAATTCTTTCTTTTGTGATTCATTATAGTTTTTGTCAACTGTGCCGAATAGCTGTGTGGGCACAGTAGGAGAATTATGGAAACTTGTTTTTAGTGACATAACATTCTGTGAAACGTTTGATTGTAATTCTTTTTGGAGATTTTATTTATATATAATTTAGTTTCTAGAATGCTACAGTTTTATAGAATTCCTATGCTTTATTCTCCAGACTGAATCTATTTTGTTTCACAGGTTTCAATCTGAACGAGAAAGTGGAGATCGGAATTTTGCAATAGGATATTACTTAAAGGAGAAAAAGGTTTATCAATCTTTGTTTTTTATTACAAATTATGCTTTTGTGTTCCTGCTTTGTCTCAGCATAGATTATTCTTTTAACCATTGATGAATTATTGTATTAACCCCAACACTTAGTATCTTAAGGTATATAACACACTTAACATGGCAAATGGATTTTAAAAATTTTAAGTTTTTTTTTAAGCCATGTGATATAGTATCACATTCTTAACTCTCTCATTTATGATTATTGACCTTTCCTAATTCCTTCTAAATTATCCCCATCTCCCATTGCTGTAATATGCCTATATAGGTATCTCTGTACCACAGAGTTTTGTGAATAATACTTTCTTGTTGTTCACAATAACTTTATAAGTTTCCATCATTATGTTAAAGCAGCATCTGGAAATGGATATTGAATGCTATGACTTAAGCAACATGTTGACTTATTTTGAGCTTTAAAAAAAAATTCCCTGGTGTCCACATATTCGTAATTGGTTTTCTTCTTTTTCTAGTGTTTTCCAGAAGGCACAGACATGGTTGGTATATTGGACTTCTACTTCCAGGTGATTTGTTATGATTTCTCTATATAAAATATGTACATTGTACGTAGGATGTTTTTATTTCTGTAAAGTTGCCTATGAAGCTGTCTGTATACAAATTTCTCATCTAACTTTCATTACAAATATGAAAAGATTGTCTCCAGTAAACACTTTTGCCCAAGGGCAAAAGGGTTTGCAGCCTTTTATTACACTTTAGAATTGAATAAGCATTTAAAAATTACAGAACTAAAGAACAATCATTTCTCTGTTAAAGCATTGGTACTTTGAAGCTAATTGATACTTTGACCCATAATTTCATTAGTATAGGGATTCCAACACAGAAAACAGCAGCTCCATATTTCATGTTGCATAGGCCAAAAAAATAATTGTCTGAAGGCTGGTCTTCTTACAAACTTCTTTGCATGACAGTAAAGCATTGGAGCAGTAGGACTTTCTTGGGAAAGACAGAGCACTTAATATTAAGTATCAAAGTACTTTACCAAAATTCTCCAGATTTTAAACTAAGGCTGGGTGTGAAGGTGCATGTATGGAGAGATTGAGGCTGGAGGATTGTTTTGAGCCCCAGAATTGTGGGCTGCAGTGGAGCTAAAGCCAGCTGAGGGAATATCCACACTAAACCTACACCATTAGGCTGCCTGCCAGGGAATAGGAGGCTACCAGGATGCCTTCAGAGGGGAAAACCAATCCAGGTTAGAAACGGAGCAAGTCAAAAGTGATAGAGTACCGAACTTGGGAGTCAGAGAATCCTGCTTCAGGTATTTACTGGTTATGTGAGGTTGGGGTAAATCACCCTTAACTTATTTCTTCCTCCGTTTCCTAATAGCTCCTACCTCTCAGGGTTATTGTGAGGATGAAATGAGTTAGCATATGTAAAGCACTTTTGCAAACCTTAAAGTGTGCTGTATAAATAGTAGTAGTTATAATTTTCTGTTGTTATTATTTTCATTATTATTCTACACAAATCAGCAGTGGAGTCAGGCCTGTGAATGCTCTTCTCCCTCCGCCACAAAAAATAATAAGCAAAGAGTATCTGATTTGTGAACCTTCATTTACTATTGGAAGAAGACTAATTTTTTTTTTTAGAAAGACTCCTGCTCAGCTATTTACAAGGATATTTCTTTTATTTCTGGGATTATGGGATCGTGGATTTAGAGCTTGAAAGACTATTAGAACTGGGAGGGGACTTTTGGAATTTTTGTCAGAAGACTTACCTGCTTCTACTTGTAATTTAAATAATCATTTTTATAATTGGGTCTTTGAACTTTGACAGTGAATTTATTTCCCTTCCTGTTACATAATATGGGGTACTGTAATATAGCCTGATGTTTTGGTGGACTCAGTGTAGATTCATCTTGGATTTTTCATCTAGATATATAACTCTACAGAATAGTGTTGCCCCCTATAGCAACTTCATATGTATGACAGTCATTTTCCAGTGTTCCTTCCATCTGTGTAGTATTTTTATTTCTGAAATCACTTTACCTCTTAGCTTCTCTTTATAAAGTAAATGAAATCAGATTACCTTAATAGAAGTTGGAAGAAGATAAAATTACAATTAAAAAATTCTTATATGGTTGGAAACTGAAGGCCTAGGACACATATTTTTTCTCTTTAGAGAGTGCCTTTTCTTAAGACTTGCTACTCTCTGATGTGCATACCTGTGTTCATTCTTTTATTTTTTAAAATGCTGATTAAATTATATGTGATCTAGTTAACATTCAGTAAAACCTGAGTAAGTAGAAACTACTTACCAGGATCCTCATCAGTAGCATTACCCATTGTACCTTGCTCATTTCTTCTTCTTACACTTTCTAGACCACAGGAATTTTTGCTAGGCTTTAGGAAAGCATAACTATTTTTCTGGTGCTCTTAGTCTGAATTTTTAATTATGTTTAATTTAACTATCCTGGCAGGACACATGGTCAAGTAGTATCTAAAGTACTTCATGTAGCCTGAAAGTTATTGAAGTTCATTCATTCATTGTAAAATGAAAACTGGAAAGATGAGTGAATTTCAAATTAAGATGCTAATAATAATGGACATTTATATGGTGCAGAATTTTTTGTGTATATTTTATCTTTTAAACCTCACAGTAGTCTTATAAAATAGATATAATTTGTTGCCATTTAACAGTTGTGTAAACTGAGACTGAGACACTATATACACTTACCTATAGTCAAAGGAGCTGGGTTAGAAGCTATCATGAATCACTGACTATTATTAGCACAAATCTCCCCTATCTTGAGGACAGAGAATTAGCCAGAAAAATATTAAATGCTACAAGGTGTGTGGGGGTGGGATTGCCACAGATAAGCAACAAATAGAAGCTATATTTTTGCTGTACTATAAAAGTACACTATTCTGCTTAGCATCATTTATGAAATTTTTTTTTGTTTCAGTGCTGTGGACTTTGTTAAAAAGTTACTCCGCTACAGAGGCAGTTTACTGAGGAAAAATTAAATAGTGATGGAAGGAATCTTAGTAGTAAAGTATTCCAACTTCGTGTTGTTTAGCTGAGGGCCAAGAGGTTGTGACTTGCCCAGAGGTCACGCAGTAAGATAGCAGCAGTTTTTTAATGTTCTTGATTAGCTGACATTTGGTTTCATACTACCCTGTGTTGCCTGTATACTGTAGTTTGGGAAAGCAATTTCCCAGTTCTTGCTAAAATACAGAAAATGTTTGCTTTCTGAAGACCCTTTGTCAATTCTCTTTGACTTCTAATATTTTTGTCATTTAAAAGAAAAGTTGTCATTTAAAAGAAATTGCTCACTTTTTTTGTCTTAATTCCTAAGTAAATTCTAATTTGAAAACTGGGTTTAAATGTAAAAAGTTTTAGTTCAGCATTTTTTCTTATGAAAAAATTTGGTAAGGTAATATTCTAGTTCAGGCACATCCTAGCATCCAACCCACACAGCAAAGTTCTTCTGTTCTGTTCTTTCTCTCTCCTTGATCCCACATACTGTCTAGCTACTCTCACTTTCTCTTCAATAACTTGAATTTTTTTCCTCTGAAATTTGGGGGTTTGATTAATAAAATCAACAAGCATTTTATCAGATAAATATTCTGTACCAGGCATTGTGCAGGGCATTGGAGATTGAAAGACAGAGAAGTTTGGAAGAACTGTATGTCTGTGGAAGAAAGTCATGTGTTTCACTGTGGACATACTGACTTTTAAATCCCTTTGGGTCCTCTAGTTTGAAATTTCCAGTATTTAGTTGGATATTTTTCTTATTGACTGGGATATTTGGGTATTTATGCATTTCCATCGTCTGAATAACTCTTTGCTTAACTGCAGAATTGAAAGCCACTCCTTTCTTAGATCGTGTGTCTCGTGTATTGAACTGGTGCTAGTTTATCAGTAACTTGAACTGGAAGAGCTGCAACATCCTTCTGAGACAGAGTTCTCTAGGGCTCCCTGTGACTTTTCTGTAATTCCTTTACTGAGCTAGATAGATCTCAACAGAGAAACCAGGGCCCAGTATATAGACCTGGGTGTCATCTGGGTAGGGATAATAATTAAACCCATGGGGTCTAATTAAGTCACTGAAAATGTAGGGAGAGAAAAAAGGGGGATCCAGGACAGAGCCTTTGAGTATACCCCTAGTTAGAGGGTGGCTATATATGGTGATTCAGCAAAGGAAACTGAGGAAAGGTCAGAGAGGTAGAGGAAATGAGAGAGGTAGAGAGGGTTAAGTACTTTTTATTCTATGTAATTTTCAGATATGTGCCAAATATTTGTGTCAGTGAAGGGCTGATCCTAGTATATGAAACGTGTGGGAATCAAATACTCATTTTCTTCATGTAACTTAACTTTTTTAGTTCTAACATACTGCCTTAACTTTAAAAATATGGCATACTTCATTTTGCTTATTGTTGAAATAAAAATGTATCCTTTACATTGAGTATTCCTGTTTTAACAATATAAAGTGGTTCTTGGTTCTTGAATGAATGAATGAAAATAAATTTATTAAATGTTGAC
Organism: Pseudochirops cupreus; assembly: GCA_028627135.1. Taxonomy (NCBI): domain Eukaryota; kingdom Metazoa; phylum Chordata; class Mammalia; order Diprotodontia; family Pseudocheiridae; genus Pseudochirops; species Pseudochirops cupreus. Next base: position 281,140,517 of record CM053582.1, on the reverse strand, counting down.
TGTGTGTGAAGAATAGGGTATATATGTACAAATTGGAGAGAATCTCTGCTCTCAAGGAGCTTGGATTCTAATAAGGGTTCAACATATTGAGATGGATTGGCCAAGGAGGTATATTTAGTTCAGAAAGTTACAAGGGTGGTGAGTAGATCCATAGATTGATACACTCTTTCCTATAGCAATGGCAGTATTGATCTGGTTATGGTTCCAAAAGTAGAAAGTGGAGGGGGGACAACTATGTATGTGTCCAATAGCAGTGTAGTTGGTAAGAGAGCAACAGGGCAGTCGGTCTGGAGCTCCTTGGATAATAGGTCCCATGAGGCACTCAATCAGGCAAGTAGGACTTGGAGTAATTTGTATGAGAGCGATGAATGGGGAGAGGAATGGGGAATGGATCTTTAATTTCCTTGGTTCAGGGACCTGACCACCTATCCCCTCCACCCCCTTCCCGTGAGGAAACTTCTCCTACCAATGAGAGAACCAGTATGCCTTGAACCAGATCTTCTGCTACGCCATACAGCCTCACTTGTGTGGCTCGTTTATATTGTCAATTTGGAACTGGGTTCTAATGCTAAGTCTGGTGTTAGAGTGACAAACCATTTCATTTATCAGAGAGTTTTTTTTAGTTAAGATCTATTTAATGTCATCCTGTAGGTTCCGCACCCTGTATAGTAGAACCATCTTATCCCCCAGGAAGAGAGTTGTCATATTTCCATAAAATAAGAATTCAGATAGCCTGACCTAGGAGTTAGTTTTAAATTTGTCTTATAGGAAATTAGAATTTACATTTTCAGAATTCTTTTTTCTTCTTTTAGTTGTGTTCCATTGAAGTGACTTGTGAATCAGCCAGTGTGATGGCTTCTACATTAGCGAATGGTGGTTTCTGCCCAATTACTGGTGAAAGAGTACTGAGCCCTGAAGCAGTTCGAAATACACTAAGTTTGATGCATTCTTGTGGCATGTATGACTTCTCAGGTCAATTTGCTTTCCATGTAAGTAATTATTACATGCTAATTTTCTCTAGCAAGAAACTAGTCTGGACTGGTTTTAAAAGATATGTTCAGAAAACATTTGTACTTTGCATTTACACTGTATAATAACTTTTTAGAGTTTTATTATCAGGGTTAATTTATTACAGAATTGGTAAGTAACACAGCTAAGCATTATCTTTACTGCTCTTCAAAACTCTAGGACTAGTTTATAGAAATGCTTCATGTCCGTTTGCATTTTTCAAGGTCAATAGAGACATGCTTATAGCTGTTAATGTTTAGCACTGGGGTGATTAATGCTTCAAGAATTCCGAAAGTTTAAAAATAATCCTTTAACTGGCAAACTTTAAATTGGTAAGCATACATGGTTTTAAAGTTAGGTATATTTAAACCTCTTATAATTAGCCTAGGAAAGGTGAAAGAACTAAAAACACAAGAAATCTCTTTCCCTATGTTAGCCTGATCAAAACATATTTTTCTTCTCTATTGCGTATTTTCCAGTTATAAGTGTAGAAGAGTGTGTGGTTTCTTAAAAAATTCTTTTATGTTTCCAGCCTTATTTGTGTAGGGGGTGGGGTTAAGGGGAACCTTTGTTTTACCTTTTTTTCTTTTTTTCCATCATGGTCATTTACTCAGTAACCATTTAATTTTCTCAACATCCAGAACACTAAAATTGGCATGATGTTATAAATTTATAGTGTTGGTTATTTTGAAGAGGAAAGGGAATTTGAATAGAACATCCCTTGTTTTTCATATTTTTCTGTATTCCCATATCCCCACAGATAATCTTTTAAGAAGTTAGTGCATTTAAGGATTCCATCATCTTATATTTCCAAGTCATAGGTTATAGGTAACTAGGTGGTGTAATGGATTGAGTGCTAAATTTAGAGACAGGAAGTTAGAAAATTCTGTTTCTGACAGAGGTTTAATAGATGTGCAAACCTTTAAGTGCTATCTATATAAATGTTAACTTTTCTTACTGTTTATCATCATGTTAGCTTGAATGAAATTTTTCTTTAATGTTTTACAGGTTGGTCTTCCTGCAAAATCTGGAGTTGCTGGGGGCATTCTTTTAGTTGTTCCTAATGTTATGGGAATGATGTGCTGGTCTCCTCCATTGGATAAGATGGGCAATAGCGTTAAGGGAATTCACTTTTGTCATGTAAGCAAATTTTCTCAATAAGAATAGTAACCAAAGAGTTATATTATTAGGTCAGCGTTGTTAGAAACTAATACTTTTTTGCCTGTATCTAATTGAGGATTGATACCCAAAATTAATGAGAAGATAATAAGGGAGCGTATAGCTGCTATTGATGAGTTCCACTCCCCTGGGTGAGTTTGAATCACTAGGACAGACTATATGAGCCATATCTTAGGACACTGAAGAACTTGCAAATGTGATTCCTGGGCCCTTGTTCATGTAGAATAGGAGAGGTATACCACAGGATTGGAGGAGGAGCCATTGTCCAGTTTTTCAAAAAACATTATGGAGTCTGCAACCTAGAGACTAGTGAACTTAATTTTGATTTCTGACCAAGAAAGTCTAGAACATTAAAGGGCAAATCTTTATATTAGTGAACATCTAGAAGAGGAAGTGCAGTGGTCACAAAAAAACAATGTGACTTAACTAAGAAAAAAAATTCCTTTTTTGACAGGGTTACTAAACTGATAGATCCAGGGAAGTGCTGTAAATATAATTTATTAAAGGTTTTATTCCAAACATTTGGCAAAGCCTGGTGTTACTTTTGTGGGAAAGATGGATAGATGTAGGCAGGGTTTTATTAACCTTTTTCTGTCGTAAACCCCTTTGGCAATCTGTTGAAATCTGCAGACCCCTGCTCAGGATTATGTTTTTAAATGCCTAGAATAAAATACATAATATTGCAAAGGAAACCAATTGTATTGAGATACAAATATCCACATTAAAAAAACAAACAAGTTCATGACCCCAAGTTAGTATAATACTATAGTTAGTATAGTATAATTAAGTGGTTTTAGAACTGGTTGAATAGCTAGATACAAAATAATAAGTCATTAGTAGTATTATGTTAACTTGGAAGGATGATTCCAGTGTGGTATCCCAGGGAGCTTTGTTTGCTATTATGTTATTTTAACATTTTAATAGGTGACTTAAATTAAGGGTGGTAAGATGGCATATTTTTCAAGTGTGCAGATGATACAAATCTAGGTGGAATAGTTAACATAAATGGATGAGTTTTAGGATTCAAAAAGCTCTGGACAGGTTAGAGCTTTGAGCTGAATGTATATAATGAAATTTAATGAAACTAAATTTCAAATTTTCTACTTAGTTTTAATAAAAACATTCCCAAATACAAGGACAGTAAGGCTTAAGAAGTTTGAAAAAGATACAGGGGAAAGGGGTTAGTGAACTTAAAATGCAGTGTGAGTCAACAGTGTGGTAAAGCAGCTAAGAAAACTAATGCAATAATCTGAATTAAGAGGCGCTTAAGGTCAATGACTGGGGAAGCATTGACTGCTATTATATTCTGCCTTGGTCAGAGTATCCTTTTCCCAGAGGATTGTGTTGAGTTTGGGAAATCACGTTTTAGTAAGGACGTCAGTTAAGGTGGAAAGTATATAGAATAAAGTACTCAGCATGTTGGAGGAAGACCTTAAATTCATTTCATAAGAGACTCAGTTGAAGGAATTAGGAACTTAGACCCTGGTAGATACAACTGTTCTCCAGGTGTTTGAAGATCCATTATATGGAAGAGGTCCCAGATGATATGCCAGAGTGCCTAACTAGGAACAATAGATGGAAGTTGTTGTTCAGTGGTTTTTCAGTCATATCCATTTCTTCAGGATCCTGTTTGGGCCTTTTCTTGGCAAAAATTTTGGAGTAGTTTGCCATTTTCTTCTCCAGCTTATTTTATAAATGAGGAAACTAAGACAAACAGGGTTAAATGTCTGAGTCTGGATTTGGTCTCAGGTCCTACTGATACCAAGTGCGCCACCTACATGCCCTTGGGTATGGAAGTTAAAAAGAGTTAAATTTAGTTTTGATGAAAAGACAAAAGTAGAACTGACTGCCTTTTCTAAAACTGCGTTTTGTATTGGGAATATTCATTCATGATGAATTATTAACAATTAGCAAGCTAATTTCTTATAACATCTCTTTAATTTACAGGAACTGGTTTCTTTGTGCAATTTCCATAACTATGATAATTTGAGACACTTTGCAAAAAAACTTGATCCTCGAAGAGAAGGTGGTGATCAGAGGGTAAGCTAAAACTTTATTTTATACTATACTGTAAGCTGTTTTACAGTGAGAGATGTACCATTCATTGGTATGTCAGTGTTTAATAAAGCATTTTAGTTTAGGTTTTTATTGACTGTGAACGAGTCTAAATAAATTAGTCTAAGCATTTGTGGAAATTATCTTGAATTCACATATATATACTTAGTCCTTTTCCTTATGGTTTTAAAAACTAGAGCAATTCATTAATAAATAAGTTTTATGTCTTCTGCACTACTTACTGAATAAGAGATTTGGGATTCTTTATAGAAATGTAGGTAGACATTGGTAGTGCTGCAAACAAATATGCCTTGTGTTCTATGTTTGTTAGTTTAAAAACTGAGTTGTGCTTTGAAATGAACCTTTTGTCCTGCCTAGAATGTTGGTGGATACGTTAGAAAAGAAGGGAGCTATAGAGTTAGTGGTAGAGGTTGCAAAGTTGAGAAGGAAAATTTTCTAGGTCATGGTAAGTTATATATTTTTCATTGTAAAAAAGTTTAATTATGTGTGCATTTTCAACCAGTAATACCCTCAGTTGAAAGTTGTGTTTTTATTTGTACCAGTGGGTAAGGTTTCAAGTATTGCAGTGTTCATTATCCCTTTGTTTTTGAGGCTAGCTTCAATGAGAGGCAAATTCAGCATTATTGCACCTATAAAAATATTGGGTTGGTCATTAGACTCATGTTGGGAGTTTTCTTTCAGCTCTTTTTGCCTATAGTAATTTTTAGATTATGGAAATTTGAAGCTTATATAACTAGAAGAAGATCTGATAAATGCTATATGATGTTCTTCCTATTCTCCCTTGGAATAATAATAGTGTAACAGCTAACATTTATAGAGTGGTTTAAGGTTTGCAAAGCACTTTCCATAATTTATATTATTTGTTACTCTCTTTTGAATAGTTTTGCAAAGTACATAAAAGTAATGCAAGACAAGATAGAACCTTCCATAAGAGGTATACTAAATTACATGAAATAAAATATCATGTGGTGGTGGTGATGGTGGGTGAATGAATGCTAATGGATTCTAATAACATTCATTGAAAAATACCATTTTGTAGCTTGGACCTTTCTTCACTCAAGTGCACTAATAAAATTATGTATGTTGCTTGAACAACTAGCATTCCTTTGGACCCTTGGATTATGAAAGTCTCCAACAAGAACTTGCTCTAAAAGATACAGTATGGAAAAAAGTGTCACCTGAGGCAAATGAGGACATCTCCACAACTGTAGTGTATAGAATGGAAAGTCTGGGAGAGAAAAGCTAAAGGAAATGGGATCTAGTGTCAGAATTTTCTTTATTGAAGCTCATAAAATGTCTTGTTTTATGCATATTTTCAATATTTATTTGATTTATTATTATTATTTTGTTTTTCAACTTTTGGGGCAAGCCATGGACTTCTATCCCCTTTTTAATCCTTGTGTAAAACTATTGAAAATCAAAACCTGAATTCATTGACCTTTTGATGACAGAAAAATAGGCATCAAAGAATTTATTTTGAAGAAAAGTATAAAAAAGAAACCATTTATTTTAAAATTCTCCTCTAAAATATTTTGCAACAGTTAGTTTTATATACTCATAAGCTGCATTTTCAAATTGTAAAAATAGAAGCTCTTGGTTTCAAATCTCTATTATTAAACTTTTATTTTTCAGTTCTTTAAACTGACTGACATGGTATCTATAAGATCATTTTCTAAGCCAAATCCAAAGAGCAAAGTGATCGATGTTCAGATTTATTTTGTTTCATGCTAATCATTGACACCATATCAGAATAGTTGTAAAATACAAAGTGACTTCAAGTTAAGCTCAGAAATATTTTTGTAGCACTTTTTTGATACTTTGTATTGCTTTTAATATTTAACAGGGTTTTTTTTGAAGTCTGATACTGTACATATGTAATGTCTGGTTGCTCTTTGCAACCTCAGCGTTGCAGTAATGATGAAATTTCAATGGGTAGGGAGTAACTTGTATTATTCCTAAATATTCCAACCAGATTAACTTCAGATATAAAATTCTTAGATTGCTAGTAAACTAGAAGGAACAAAAGCATTTCTAAGAGAAATTATCTCTGATTATTAGCAGTTTTATTTTCATTTTCCAACTTAAATTTTTCTAGGTTATAATTAAGCAAAAAGGATGTCTTTTTTTCTTTAGCTTTTCATGAAGGTTTTTTTTCCTCCATGATAAAGTAGGAACACATCTGTTAGCTTCCAAAGATGTTTTATTTGCACTGTTTAAGTGTAGTGACATAGGAATGAACTCAAGAGCTTTTTGGAATTTAGTACCACATAAATACATTTAATTTTATATTCTAATTCCTTGAGGTTAGATTTCTAGTAACTTAAAATGTGTATTGAGAATGATATGTCCAGTTTATTACTTTGTATTATGAAAAAAACTGGTAATTATGATAAACATACTTTAAAATTCTTTTGACAAATGATATTTTGAAATTACACAGGACCTGTTCACAATTCTTCCCTCACTTTCCCCTGCTTACTTTACCAAAAGGTCCATCACAGGCTAGTTCCTTATTCTTTTCTAAAGCTGTAATCATTTCTTTTGAGAGGGATAGAATATGTAGGCTTTGTAATTGTAGGTTATACATAACAGAGAAAAGATCTCTAAAGGATAATAAGACATAAAAGAAAAGTTGTTCAGAACCCTTAGACAGAGAGGGATCTTTTGACTGTGCGACTAACCAAAATAAAGTGATGTCAGGTTAAGGAAAGACAAGACAGTGTGGCAATACAAAGCCAGCCTTGAAGCCAAGAAGACTTGGGTTCAAGGTTTGCCTCAGATAGATACTTACTGGCTTTGTGACCATGAATAAGTCACTTAACCTCAGTACTCTAGACAATGCTCAAAAGACAAAAATTTTTAAAGTATTTCCCGTGAGTCATATGATTATTTAAAATTGTATGATATATTACTGCTATGAAAGCCATTATTATTGTTGTTATTTTTGTTTTTAAATTAGGAGGGGCTCTTTTGGAGGGCATTTTTACCATCATAACCTTGGATCTGATTCAGACTCATGACATTCCTCGTATCACTTGCCATTAAAGGTCTGAACAGGTAGAATGCCCAAAGCAGTGAATTGGAAAGTTCTCTTTTTTTACCCCTACCTATCCAAATCCTGCTACTATTCATTTTGTTATAGGTTTTATTTTTTAGAGCAAGCATATTTAATAAAGTTGGTTTTTGTTAGTAAAACTGGAAATAGTTATGAAAATATCATGAAAAGGAACTCTTATATTTTCATGCATTTATATATATATATATTTATAATCTTATAAGCTGTTTATTTGTAGGATTTACTTCACTTTGTTGAAAAACTTAAATTTTCATTTAGAAGTAGAATAAACACAAAATTACTCCAGTGAAGTTTCTAGAACAGAAGCCAAAAAAAAAAAAAAGATATTCAGAACAGAGAGAATGAAATAATGAGAAGGAGGATACTTTTGTGAATGGGGCCCAAAACATTTATAGTTTAAAAAAAAAAACAAACCGTTGCCAGGGGCTTAAAGGCTTTTATCTTGTATCTTTCAGTATTACCAATACTATTCCCAAGATAATCCTTTAAAAGTGCTCATGATTGTTGGGTTTCGTTTGTTTCATACCATTACTGATTCTTGATATTCAAGCATTTTAGAAGTTAGTATGTTTTTCTTTGTTGGCATCATTGACATTTCATTTGAAATGTACGTTTCTTTAAATGCTTTGGTTTTTTTTAGCATAAATGTTGTGCATTTTGCTTGAGTATTTAGATTTAAAACATTTGTCTTATTTAGCTTCTTTTTCATTGCTTTGTATATTTAATGTACCTTTTGTTTCCAGCATGCATATTTTTTGTATTGTACAATAAATTTATTTTAAGCTGATTTTATTGTTTTGAAAGTGTTTTTTGATGACAGCAGCTCCAACTATTTATACAACTCTTATGTTGGAGATTTTTAATTTAGAAAAAAATTTATCTGCTATAGAAATGCTACCATGATCATTTTTAATTATAAAACTGCTACGAAGAGAAACTGGAAATACTTAAAGGTGCATCACTTGCTTTTTCTTCTGCACTGGGGCTGTTGGGGGATTTTTTTTGTTTTGTTTTAATTTGTTTGTTTTTTATTGGTTGTACTAGAAGCATTAAAATAAAGATTTTCTTTGAGGGGTTTTTTGGGTGGGGGGGAGGTCGGTGTTTTCCATTTAGTACCATTAATTCCCTCCTCCACCCAAAACCCAATATAAACCATTGGTAGAAAAGTAAATGTTCAAGTAAATTACTTTCTGCATTCTGAGAAGAATATTATTAATTCTGACATAATCCTAGATTTTTATTGATTAATACATGATCCTGAATTTATTCATTTATGACCTATAGAGTAGGCAAAATGTATTCTTCAGTTCAATGAAGAATGAGGTTAGGTCTTGGAGCTGACACATCATATACTACAGAAGCCTAATCTTGACCTAGTGTATGAGAAATTTGTGTTTTGAATTACCTCATTATGATAGTTTCACAGTATGGACTAAATAATTTTTAAATGGACTAAATTATTAAATTATTTTTTTGAAATTATTTTTTTAAAGTTACTTTAAGCTCACTTCCCACAAGTTGAATTTTGTTGGTTTTTAAATTGTTTGATTAAATTCTCACTCCACTATTCTTGTTGATGGTTTTTTTTCCCATAGGATCTTCCTCAGAAGAAGGCCCAAGGCCTTCCTCAGTGGGATTTAATATGTGGAATTTAACTTCAAAATAGGTTAAGGAACACCTACATCAGCAGTTCTCAACCTGTGGGTTGCGACCCCTTTGGGGGTCAAACGACCCTGTCACAGGGGTCACCCAAGACCATCGGAAAACACATATTTCTGATGGTCTAGGAACCAAGACACCACTCCTCTATCCGTCTCCAGGTGGGTCTGCCCACATGCAGATACGCCCAGATGCGAGTATTAAAGGGTCGTGGCATTAGGAAAGTTGAGAACCATTGACCTAGATTGTAGCAGGGATACCATGACTTAAATTAACAAGGTAGAAAAACATATTTTAAAAAATATATCAGATTAAATAGTGCACATCCAAGATTGGACAGTTTCCTTTTGGCGGAAAATACATATGTAGTAGACTAGGCAGAATTTTACTCTTAATAGCCCATTTTACTTCGCCAGTAGGGATTTGCCCATTGATTTGTTTTGCCTCCTTAATGACCTTGGAAACCTTTAAAGTGTGTTTTTAAAAGGTAACCTTTTTTTTTATTTCTTAGAGAAATGGATATATCCGCAATTTGTGCTTCCCTTACTTTGAGTATCTTTAATCCTTTATCTACACTGTCTCCAATATTTTAAAAATGTCCATGTGTAATAAAACCTAAGTTGTTCAGAACTTAGTCGGAAACATACCATAACTTGGATTTTTGGGTACTAGCTTCACAATAGACCATTTTGCAATATCATTTAGATGAAGTCTCCCAACATAATTTTAATCGCTTTGGCTTAAAACACTGATTTTTTTTGTCTATTCATACAACTAGAAAACACACGAAGAAGTTTTTATTTTTATCCTCATTTGTACTCTTTTATTATTTGTTTGTAAGACAATAGAAATGTTCATTTCTTCTATTGCATTGAAATAGAAGATTTTTTTGTTTTGCCAATTAGACGATTTCTATGAATTCTGTATTATGAAATACATTGACTTGAGGAAACAGTATTTTATTGTCACACATTTTTATAAAATATTGTCAACATTTGTATTATTAATCTGAAAAACCATTATTTTCAGAGCTATTGTTTTGCTCAATAGCAAACAGTGTTACTATTAAGCACTTCAGAAATCTGGATGTCAGTTATTCCTGTGCCAGGATGTAACCTAAAAAGTATCATGTGAAAAAAGGTAAAATCTCACAAGTGGAAATTTAGTAAAACCCATTGATTGTGTTTATTCTATCACCGTAATCTTTTCATTTTTATAAAAATTATAATTGCCAGAAATCAAACAGATTTTTTTGGTCTTAAGTTGTAGGTTTATATTATTATTTCCATGAGCTTCTAGGTGGTAACTTTTGCCCATATAGCATTATCTTAAGAGTTATCTTGAATAAAAGCCTCCTGACTTGCTGTGATTCATTCAATGAATATAGCCTTGGTGAGTGCTTGGCTGTATTTTAGATTATTCATTGCACTTTTTCATATAAATTATCATACGTCATCAGTTTGATAAATAGTACTGGCTTCTTTCAAAATGGAATCTGATATAATTCTGAAATTTTTGTTGTTGAAATTAAATGATAGACCATGTTTGTGAGGCAAGGAACAAGATATATATATATATATACGTACACACATACATAAACGTGAAAAGTTACCACTTTTTCTTTGGCTATCAATTTATCTTGCAAAGTATTAATACTAATTCTGCAGAAATGACACGTTTATTTATGTTGTGTGAACCTAAAACATAATATGGAAAGAAATTATCTGAATTTCATTTTTCATCTTTACATTTTACTGTGTCAATATTTTCAATAACTAAAATACCTATGAACTATCTGCTGTATTTAGAAATTTAAAAAGGTTTATTTACATTTATACTCAAAAATACCCAAATAGACTAATATTCTTTTTAAAATGAGTCAGTTTGTGTCAACATTTTTGTGTTGTTGATTTAGGTTTTTATTTTTAGAATCACAGAAATTTGAACCAGAGACTAAGACCACCAAGTCCTGTCACTCTTATTCAGTAGGGAATTAACATCTGTATCCATTAAGTTGACTACAAATTTTGAACTTTTCAAACACTTATAAAATGCAATAAATTATTTTGTTTTTGTGTTTCTTCTAAAAGTACTTTTGATAAAAAGAACAGGCACAATGAACAGAAACCATTCTGAAGGCAAATTAGTTGTGGAGTGTGATCAACCTTTCTGAGATTATTAAGCTCTAGTTAGTTTTTTCCACAATTATAAGTCACCCTTTAGAGCTTTTTAAAGTCAGTTCTGGAACATAAAGGACACATCAACAGCTTAAAAAAATAACTACTTGGGGTGGGGGAAGGGAGGAGAGGCAGACGATAACTCTAAGGAAGTAGATGAGAAAAAAGGCCTTTACAAAAGTTGGAAAAAAATGTTTTCTAAGCTTATTTTACTTATCAAACTCTCCAAAAACTTACACACCATCACTGGGAATCTCAGTCTTTAATTGGAATTGCTTGGCTTCAAAATAAATAATGACTTTAGCAGTCCATATTTTAACAAAGGTCTCAATGGTTGATTTTAATCCTCATTTATCCCTTTAAGTTTGATAAATCACAAGCTTGATTAATATGTTTTAAGCCGCTGGAGAGTACCAGATCTTTTAAAATTAATTATAGCTAGTACTTACCCCCACATTTAACAAATTGAGTAGTGTCTGAAAGCTTATTATGGAAATAGGCACTTATTCAGTAAAAAATAATTACTCCTTTAGTAACACATATACTAAAATTGGAACAGCTTGTCACAAAGACTATGCAAATTTGTGAAGTATTTCATTGTACAATTAATACTAAAATCATTAGTATTTAGCCCCTCTTTAAACTCTTGTTATTCTAGGAGAATTATGTTCCAAATGTGTTTTTGTTCTGATTTTTAGTTTGATCTGTACTTGTAATGTTTTACATATAGTATCATCAAGAAACATTAAGTATCCATGTGTGTTTGACACAAAAATTAAGCCTTCTATTTTGAATTTTCCATAAAATGCTATTTGGGCAGCTAAGTGGTAAGTCAGGAGGACTTGAGTTCAAATGCTGCCTCAGACATTTACTAGCTGTGACTCTGGGTGAGTCACTTAACTCTGCCTCCCCCAAAAAAGGTTATCAAGTATACTTTGGGGAGCTTGAGTCAAAATTTATTTATCCCTGTTTCTCCACGTTCTTATTTAACATAACACTGTCTTAATTCAAAATGTCTTACCTTTATTATTTTTCCATGTGAAATTCAGAATCTGGGAACAAAGTAAACTATTGAATTATATAACCTACACAACAAAAGTTTTCGATTTAATGTGTCTTTATCTTAATAACCCAGAAATTTAGCGTAATTCTTTTATTCCATAACATCTTTATTTTAAAAAAAATCTATAATGTTAATAAAGACTAACATTTCTTCTTTTCTTCTCTGATTTTACTTTTCATTGAAATTTCTTAGCCTAGCCTTGGGTACATTTGGATTTCACCATGTGTCCAAGGCTAAGTGCACTGTGACTGTATTTTAAATAAAGGAATGAACTAAATGATTGGCTATTGTTGATTATAACCATTTAAATAGGTTTATGAACTGAAATAAAAATAAACTATTTCAATTAAATGTTAACGCTACACATGTTCTCTGTACCATTAAACTGAAAGGCAATTAAAATAATGGACACTTGTTAAACTAATTACACCAATAAAGCCTCCTTTTTTGTTTTATTAACCTGTTTGGTGGAAAGATAAGATTGACTTTTCACGTAAATGTTTGAAAAATTGTTCCTTTGAAGAGAAACTGCATCTTCCGTTCAAAATGTGGCATATGTTATGTGAAGGAAAAAGGCCCAGAAGTATCAGGGGACTCTTGTCAACCACTTCTTAATGTTTTATCTTAGCCCTTTAAGATAGCTGATTTTGTACTGTGTTTTCACCTCATTTCCATGAGCATCCATAAGTCCTAGTGAGTCAGTACTGATGTGTTTTTTTCCATTCCTCTTCTTTCCAACCCCCTACTTCTCTGTTCCCTACTCATTGACTGCCTTTCAGTTTAGTATTGACTCTTCATTTACACAAATCTACGATCTTGCAGTTACAAGAACAGCTATTAAGGAAACTGGATATTATGAATAAAACTTCATTTGGATGTCCTGTATTTTTAACTTACAAATCAAATGTTGATGGCTTTATTCAATGCCACATTAAGTAAGATGGAAATTAAATTGCCCTAATGAACTTGAAACCTGAATCAGTAACACCACTCCTAATTCGTTTCGAAGTCTTTAGTTTATTCCTTAAATTCCATTGATCTTGGGGCAGTGGGTAGACCCCTGGCCCTGGAAGCAAGAGGATCTGAGTTAAAATATGGTCTCAGACACTTAGTTTGTGACCTTGGGCAAGTCACTTAGTCCCAATTGCCTTAAAAAAAATTACACTGATCTTAACACAGGTTTTATATGACTGTGTACAAATTTACATTCTGTGGCTTGTAAGTGGAAGATGGTTTTGCAAATATTTTGGTTTTTTTAGCCAATATTATCAGCTTGGAACCCAGAGGAAAATATTCTTATTCATCACAGACCATCCAGCACTGAGAAGACTTCATCTGCAGATATACTCCTTTCCTACCCTACTGTCAGAGCCCACTGTGTTTGGTGGAAGATGATCCCATTGTCCATAGAAATTTCCCTATTCCTTGTTCATATTGCTGGTTTTTAACTACATAGCAAGGAATATGTGCAGAAAATACTAATTCTAGTAGCCACCGTGGAGAACCAAAACATTAATGTCATAGTTTTCAATAGAATTGGTAATTGCACAATGCATCTACTCTGTGCCTATTGGAAAGTACTGTCGATTATGTTTACTTGAACTCTGGGTCCCATTTCTCCCTCCCTTTGTAATAGATCCCTAAAAGAAATCGTCTAACGTAGGGGTTAACATTTGTTGTAATGCTGGTGACATTGTATGTTTTTACTGTGTATTTCTTCCTATACAAAATGAATTCCTGTCTTCCAGGGACATTTATACATACGTATTAGGAACAAGAGATTGGTCAGAGGTTTGCCAACTCACATATTAAACTGTAGCGAATCTTTGAAGTTGTATTTAGGCCAAGCGGTGGTTAAAATCTTTTCCTTGATAGTGAGTGTTGTTTGCTTTCCCAGTGACACTGAAGAAGTATGTAGGATCCCACAGGATACAGTGCATTGCAGCATAAAGAACGCTGCCTCTAGCGTCAGGCTAGGATGGGGGTTCACATCTCACCTGATACCACCTGTGTGACCTTGGCAGGTCACAACCTCCCTAGGCTGCAAGGTTTGAACTAGACAGTAATGGATCTTTCTTCCTGCTCTAGGTCTGTGATCCTGCATTTTTATCCTGACTCTTGAGTCATGAATTGCAGGGGATCAGTAGTTACAGAAAATCTGAAAAGTCTATTTAGTTGTTTCACTTGATTGAGTAAAGTGCACTTTGAATTAACAGGACTACAGTGGGTAGTTAGTTTACCTGCAGATGCATCCTTCTTTATCCCTCTGGTTACCAAGGGAAGTAGAACCTGGATTTTTTTTTTTAAAGCCCCATTTCATTTATATCTGCTTGATAAAGGATAACACTAATAATCTTCAAATCTAGGAGCTACAGTTGGTTTTAAAATTTCTTTAAAGTAGGAGGATGCTTCCTCCAAGTAAAACATTTGTTACTACAACTTCATAAAACAATTCACATCTTAAAAGTGAATTTTTGATGAGGTTATTTACTCTTGGATGGCTAACGAATTCATCCCCTATCAGCCAGGCTGGGCCAGCCTACTCCTGGTGAGGCTCTGCATACTTACTTAGGTTAGTCCCTGGAAAGCCCATAGAGTCTATTCAGACTGTGCTCAAGGCCTTTCCAGTTTATTTGAACCTACTACAGTTTGTTCTTTGCTGCACAGCCCTCCCTTCACAATGCTGAAACCTTTAGAGGAGGGCTAACACTTGCTAGATGCCTGTATGCTGACCATAAAGTCAATTTTAAGGGTAATTGCTTGGTGCCCAGTTTACTCTTTTCCCCCATCCCCCATGAAACAAATGAAAAATTTAAAAGGTATTTCACTTAAATTTAAAAGATTGTATGTTTTGTAGGCATCCTACGTGCACAGATCAAAGCCATTCAATCTTAATAAACTATATTCATGCCTAGCCACTGGGGGGAAAAAAAACAGGGATGGGGTGAGGAGGAGGGGGGAGGTATCACTGGGTAACCAATCACCTGGTGAAAAGCCTCTTAACTTGGCTAGGCTAGTCTGAAGGCAGACTTGGCTGGACCTGCACTTAAAAGTTTGGCAAAGACCAGGCTCTCGCCTGTAGCTTTTAAGAACCCAAAGTCAATTGCACATCATGCTGTGAAATCCCAGTACTTTGAGGAAAAAATACTTTAAAATGGGATCATATTTTTTCTATTTCCAGATTTCCTCCCTCTTCCCCTTTTATTGGGTGAGGTTTACAATTAAAATTCTGTAAACCATTACCTGTATCTTTCTACACAACTAAAAATAAGTCTCTATGTTTTTAATACCCTCTTGTAATTTGTCCATCTTGTGTGTGCCTTGCAAAACACATCTCCAGCTATTAAAAAATGGCAGTTGCAAAAGTTAATGCATAACCTTGTAGAACAATGAAAAATGGGAAAAGTGACTCTTAAAAAGGGAATGAGTGTAGTGAGTGTATGAAGGAAGTACCAGTTTTGGAATAGTCACAGAACATGAGATTTTGTAATCACTATTTGGAACCTCTTCAAAGGCATGCCCTTATTTATAAGAACTGAAGTAAGGTAGGCTTAAAAACCACAATTCTGCAAGTGCATATGCCCACATACTTCTATTGAATTACTTCAAACAGTTTCTCTGGGTAAGATAATTCTTTGGACCTCAATAATCCCTAGTTTTGAGAATTGACATCCAGTTATCCTGTCATAAATCAAATTTAGCTTTCTATGCAGGTATCGTTTTTGTTTAGTGGCATTCATCGTAGTGGTAGGGTTAAGAGCACGTGATGGGACAAGGATGACGAATAAGAGGGAAAGCTAGGTGTATTGAAACCGACTCTAGACAACAGCTACCTGGAAAATGTTTTATGTTGACTTAAGTTTTGCATTGGAAGATCTACTATTTCATTTATTTGGGCCTAATTCTGCAAGTTTAGTGAAGTAATTTGAGAAACCCAATACCAAATAAAGATGTAATGGTTAACTTTTGTAATCAGTAATAAAGGGAGGGATACTTCTAAATGTTGCAGTGTCCTTTTAAAGCATTTGTTGGTAGCATAATATGAGCCACTTAGAGATAAGAGATGTTTACCTCTGCTGATGTTTCAACAGTTATATTTGCTCTTATCAACAGGAGCCAGAATGTAGTCTTCACTTTTAGATCTTTAAAGGCAAATAAAGAATAAAAGCTCATTTGCTTCCAGCTTCCCATCTGTTCTTTAGTACATAAACGTATCAAACACCAATCATTTCATTTCTCTTTGATCTTCTTAAAAAACATATGCCACTATCACCCTGCCACCACCCCAGAAAGGCTTTAATTACCCTCTCAATTTAAAAATATTCTCTATAGGGGCAGCTAGGTGGCACAGTGAATAGAGCGCTGGCCCTGGAGTCAGGAGTACCTGAGTTCAAATCCGGCCTCAGACACTTAACACTAAAACTAGCCATGTGACGTTGGGCAAGTCATTTAACCCCAATTACCCTCCGAAAAAAAAGCAAAAAAAAAAAAAAACCCATTCTCTATACCAGTAAGATTTCTTAGGTGCTTTTCTTATTAAAGTAAATGGTACTTTATAGCTTCCCCCTTCTACACGTTTCACTTTGATACTATGAAGTGAAATTTTCAGATTTTTATTATTGAGAAATACTTAAGCCTGAGTATAATTGCTTATGCACATTAATAGAAATTTGTATTGGGTGAGATGTTAGGGATCATTGTAGACCAACTCTTTCCATTTAGATTTGTAGAAACGGACCCAGAGAGCCACTTAGTTGGGACCTGGGGTGTCATATTTATACTTTCATGACACTGATTTTCTCAAAACTACAGTTTGAATGTTAAGGCAAGCCTACTTCCATGTGTTGACGAGTGGTCACTCAGATTCCACTGTTCTGATTCGGACCTTTGTGGGTTAATGGTAAATGGAAATATTTCAAATCTACTATTAACAGCTTACGGTATTTTAAAATTGAATACTTTTAAAAAACCTACATACCTTGATGTGGTATAATAGTGACAATTTGTTTCAATAAATATCAGGTGATGTACATTTCAGGTCCCAATTTTCTGAAGTAAACAATCAAACTCGAACATTTTGTGGCTCAAGTATATTAATTAAAATTATACTGTTTGACAGATTACAGATTCTTCCTCCATGAAAAATACAATTTAAGAATTTGCCTCCGTGTTAATTTCAGGATCTGGTCATGAAATTGTAGAATTGTTATTCCCATAAAGAATTTTCTCTAATCAGGAGATTTAGTTGTTTGGGATTCAATTTTATGCTTTTATAGGATGTGTTTATCCAGGCTCTGGCCAGCTCCTACTCACTAAGCCGTAATGAAAGTCTCTCACAGAAATTGCTGACCTGGGCTTGGTAGAAATTCCTCATTCATGAATTCCCTGTACTAATGAAACCACAATTCATATCACTGTCCTACAGGATATGTTGCAGTGTCTAGAAAGCTTAGAAATTTATAGTAGTCTTAGTTTATTTCAAATGACTTTGTTATGATTTGATTTTTAAAAGCACGTTTATGTGGCAATTAGCTGTTCCTTAATAAGTGAAAGGAATTCTAAATTCCTTTTGGGTTTATATAGACTTCTCAATAATAATATAATGGCATGCATAGCATTCTAGAGTTTTACAAAGTATTTTTCTCATGATAACCCTGGAAGGCAGATAGTAGATAGTGGAAATAGATTTGTTTTTTGGTCCAGGCTAATAAGTTTAGCATAATTTAGCATACTCCCTGTATGGAAACTTTTTAGCCTTGATTACTTAGGCCACTGAAAGGTTACAGAGATTATATGTGTCACAGGCAGAGCTTGGAAGATTCTAAGACTGCCTCTCCATGATGCCCAGCTGTGTCTCATCTCCATCTTATAGGAGAAAAGACCAGGAATTTGTTCCAAGACAGGGCTAGAAAATAGAAGCACAGGAATTTAAACTTTAGTTTTCTGACATTGAGTAACTGGTGCTTTTCATACAACACACAGAGTTACGTGAATTTTAAAAGTCTTGTCAGATGGGCCTATTAGGTTATATAGAATTAAAAGATTGATGCCTGGGTTCCCATCATTTGACCATATTAATAAAATACATTTTCCCTTTACATTTATTAACACTTTAAATAATGGAGGGAAGGGAGATTTAAGTGGGGTTTAATAAACCAAAAATGTGCCTGGTATTCTGTAGAACATCCCACTTGTCTGAAGATCCTTCATTTACATTCAAGACATCTGATTTTATGGTGGCTCTTAGACAAATTTGACTCAGGATAGTGACAGTTTATTTAACAGAAAAAATGAGTGTATCTGTTCCATGTCCATGGATCCCGCAGTAAGTCTGAAATCCAAATGGAGTTTATGTAAGGGCAGCAGGACATTTCAGTTAACTACCTTTTTGATTAGTCATTTCCTTCCTCAAAGGCCCTATTTTCCCAAAGCCCAAAAGCCTGAATTAGCTTTTGTGAGGGAACTGGAACTATAAGTAAAAGAAACCAAGGTAATGTTTTTCAAATTGGGATGTTGGGAGGAGTATGAGATTAAAGGCAATGTGACTCCATCGTTATTATTACTTTAGGCTTTCCATAAATGCCTACAGGGACTGAAGCTCAATTAATGTTTAATCCCTTGGTTTCCTTTTATCCCCTGGATAAAGCTTTGAGACTATTAAAAAGAGGCTCCGTGCTCTACTGCAGGACTGGGGATCAAGAAACCTGGGTTCTCTTCCCAGCTGCACCACTAATTCCCTCTCTGACCTGACCTTGAGCAGGCTCTTAATCTCAGTGATAATAATAAATGAAAGCCAGGGCCTTCCAATTTAACATAACACTTACAGCTATTTTAAATTCTGAAGGGGGGGGGGAGAGAAACCTTGCTGCCCTACCAGAACTGGTGTTATATATAAATTAGAAAAATTGATTCTAATAATTGCTGTTTAGCCACTTGGGAATTTGGGGTTGGGAGAAGAGGGAGGAAAGGAAGAGGCCACAAAAAACCTTTATAAATTAACACATTTCTTGTAGAAGCAAACTACAAGCTGGATATATAAAGCATGAAGTGAAAGGGAAGTGATACCATGTTTGACTTGTAAATCAGATGCAAACTCCAGTTTCCAACCCCACCCAGTGTTTTTGGAAGAAGGGGGGACTCGAGGGAGAGGAAGTAGTGAGGAGATAAAAGTACAGAAAAGAGTTAAATGAACTTGTGACCTGGAGCATCTTTTTTCTACTGCTGTGAACTTGTATAAATACAGCCCTGATAAAAGTTTACTGGTTCTGACAAGTTCTGTGAAAGGGATTTGATAAAAGTCTGGTCTGGCCATTCTAGTAACTCTCCTGGTAAAAACCTTTTACGCATTAAGTTTATGGACACATAGTGTGTGTCGGCACCAGTAAAATTTGTTCCAGGTGCTTACAGAATGTGTCGTTTTGTGTTGGGCTTCCTTCCCCCCCCCCAAAAAAAAAGAATCATAAATTAAACATTGGGGCTCATAATCTTTGCATTTAGAATAGACAGCTGCAGAAGAGTTTGTATTGCTGAGTACTGAGTAATGTTTCAGGTGATTCATCAAAAAAGTTCCTAGCTCCAGGCACGGCTGTTAGTTAGTGCCTTACCTGCTGGAAGTTGGTATTCATGTCATTTTAAAAGCAAATCACTAAAATACTCATAAAGGTCCCTTCAGTAATTAACTTCCAAAGGTGACAGGGTTGAACTACAGATGGTCAGCCCCTGCGTACATGTCCGGTAGTTGCAGAAGTTGGTTGAGGATGGATGCACAGCACCAAGGTTCCCCACTACTGCCTTTTTGTCCGCCATGGCAACTGTTCCAGAAGATGAGTCAGTTTAGTTATTTGGAGACCATTAATAGACTAACAATGGCGGAGAGTTTGACATCCTGTATAACACATCCCAATGTCAGTGTGATGTAACTGGAAAGTTTTATTTTAAATGAACCAAAAAAAAACCCCTCCCCCTACCTATCACCTTATGCCTCCTGGCACATCTTTATTCCTTTTCAGTGACAAGTTAGCCTCCTCAACTCATTTCCTGCTGTATGTAAATTTCAGAAGTGTAGTAGCTTCTTGGAGAATTTGTTTTTTGGTGGATTTTTAAAAAATTGTTCCCCCCCTGCAATTTTTTTGAGGGAAGGCCCAAGGGATGTTAATAACTTTGCTAATACCGCCTCCTAGTGCTCTTCCATTTCTGTTCTGGAAACTGGGAACTTTTAAGATTCATTTTTAGCCAGCCTTTTATTTTCTGACATAGGCCTTAATTCATTCCATCTTGTAGATAGCCTCAAGAAATAAGGGCATCTGTTTTGCTACCATTTTTATGCATCTAGGAGGTTTTGTTAGTTGGAGAAAAAAAGTAGGCCTTAAAAGTAAAATGTGTATGTATTTGTATGTGTGTACACACATATACACAATGTACACATTTATAAATGTTACAAGGTTTTATTGAAGTCGCCAAGTTGCCTATTTCATTCATACTGTCTATTCATATACATAAGCTGTTTAGTGCTTAAGAGCCTGCCTGCTAATACCCTCAGTAAGGAATCTGTCATTTAGAATCCATCCAAGCCCCTTACTAGGGGACATCTATGGGCCTTACCTGTAATTTATAAATGAAGGAATTTATTTACCTGGTGATATTATTATGGGACTTGAAAATAAAATTTAATAAGCAAATGCTTAGATGCGGTAGCAGAAAGGACCTTACAGTTAAATCTAACTGATTTGGACAGTAGGGTGAGAGAAAACCAAATTTAAAGTAAAGTTCTTTTTTCAGAGATGCATCACAAATGAAGTAGACCAACAAAGTAATAGACTTATTTTCATGGTTATAGAGGAATACTATTTAATTGAAACCAGACATTTCCTTCAGTGTTTGAATTCTGTCTGCACAAGTGGTCCCTCAAGTCTGGAATATACCTCTGGCAGAATAATCTCTCATGCAATCTTATCCGACTCTATGACCATGGACCAAAATATTGTCAATGGGGTTTTCTTGGTAAAGGTAATGGAGTGATTTGCCATTTCTTTCTCTAGTGGATTAAGGCAAACAGAGTCTAAGTGACATGCCCAGGGTTACACAGCTAGAAGGGTCTGAGGTCAGATTTGAACTTGGGTCTTCCAGAACTCTATTCACTGAGCTGCCTCCATCAAAGCCTAGCACAAGTACTACCTCTTTCGTGGAGCCATTCTTCAGTTATGAGTGAAGTGTGGCTGGGAAGCCAGCTTGGGTTCAAGCCTCATTTCTAATTTACCAGCTGTGTGACCTTGGGCAAATTGCTTGTCTCTCAATGCCTTAGGGCATAGATCAAGCAAATTATAGAAAAGGTATTATTAGATGAGTTCCCTCATCTGGACATTTTTTAATGGAAATGCAGATCCAATCCAATTCTTATCTTTTTATCCTTTATGGAATCACTTTTGAAAATTTGTAAGCATTAATATAATTAAAATTAACAACCATAACAAGTGCTATGTGTCAAACACTGCTATGCATTGAGGGGCACAAGGAAAGGTAAAAAACAATCAAGGGACTTGCATTCTAATGTATTTACTTCATACCTAATTTTGTTGAGTCAGAAGCAAACTTAGAAGTCAGAGAAGTACTGTCCAAATCAGCCATGTGGATGAAAAATGGAGTTAGACATGATTTGACTCTTCATGACCCATTTGGGTTTTTCTTGACAGATACTGGAGTGGTTGCCATTTCCTCCTCCAGCTCATTTTACAGATGAGGAAACTGAGGCAAACAGGGTACTAAGTGACTTGCCCAGGGTCACACAGCTAGTAAATGTCTGAGGCCAGATTTGAACTCATGAAGATGAGCCTTCCCAACTTCAGACTTGGCACTCTATCTATTGTGTCACCTAGCTGCCCTAACAATCTTTGTTAAAAGTCCTTTTCTCCTTGCCATTAGAATGTAAGCACTTCAAGGCCAGTGAGCATTTTATGCTTGGCTTTGGATCCCTAGCCCTTAGCTCCGTGCCTTCCTGTCTGTAGTAAGTAGATGATTAATATTTGTTTATTGAATTGAAATAGTTTGTCCCCCCTCCCCTGCCAAAGTAGATTTTATAGTTCAATAATAATGTTAGAAATTAAACTTGAGCCTGGTCGCTAGCCTAAGTCTCTAAAAACAACGTGTTGAAAACTAGTTGGCCAGAAAACATAAATTCACAAAAATAAAATTTTAGAAGTGCAGAAGATGGAGAGAATTTGGGGGCTCTAAGACACCCTCAAGATTGTCTAATCACAGATTCCTAAAATGGTTTGGTTGTAAGGAATCTCCTCTAGTCCAACCCAACTCATGCCTCCTTCACATTAGAGGTGGAGGTGCCAGTCCAGAGAGCCCAGAGGCTTTGGCTCTGGGTCATACAGCTAGTGAGTGATGTAGCTAGAACTAATATCCAGTTATTTTGTCTGCTTAACAAATACTTGTCAGAGATTTATAGCCAGAAGTGAACTTAGAGGTCA
This sequence comes from Pseudochirops cupreus, assembly GCA_028627135.1. NCBI lineage: Eukaryota > Metazoa > Chordata > Mammalia > Diprotodontia > Pseudocheiridae > Pseudochirops > Pseudochirops cupreus. The sequence goes on along the minus strand of CM053582.1, from coordinate 281,117,807 downwards.
TCTAGACCAAACTCCTAGTTTTACAGATGAGGGAACTGAGGCTCAGAGGACTATTCAATGCCATGCAGATGCAGTGGAATTAGATATGGTCCTTACCCTTAAAATGCTTATGTCAAGCAGATGGAGCCATGAAACACTAGACAACATTATAAATGTGTTATAGGATCTTAGGGAAAGGGGGAGGCCCCCACGTCAGGCTAGGGTTATCTGGGAAGATTTTATGAAGTAGGTAGCATTTAAGTATGGCCTTGAAGGATGGACAGATTTCCAGCAGATAAAGTTGGGACAGGGAAAGTCAGGAAAAACTCAGAAGTAGTTGTGATCAGGAAACTTGAGGGAATCACAAATCAATGTATTTTCCACTACACAGATAGTATATCATGATGTACTATGTGACCATAAAATAAAATGTATACATGACTGCATTGTCTCAGAATGGTCATAGAAGGAGGGATAGAGAAAACATTGAAGTAGTCTTGGCAGGACTCTCTGGAGAATGGGAACTTGAGCCAGACTTTGTGGATAGATCATAGTGGATAATACGTGGGTCCCTTCCCTTTTCTGCTCCCCCATTGGAATATAAGGTCCCTTCTACATGGTAGGCACCTAATAAAGACTTCTTGATTCATTCATGATTTTTAGTTGGAAGGGAACTTTTGAGATCACTGCTTTTTACAGATGAGGAAACTGATACCAAGAGAGATTCAGCAATTTACCTACAGTTACATAGCCAACAATGAGCAGAGCTGGGATTTGGGACCCATCAGGAGTGATGTTACAGTGGTCTAGCCATCATATCATGCTCCCTCCCTTAACCTGCCAGTCAGAACAAGGGAAGATAGTCCAGGAAGGTTGGATTATATCATAAGTAGAGGCAAGAAGACACAGAAAAATCACAATTCAGGAAAAAATCACAAATCAGACCAATTTGATCTTAACAGCTGGGGTAGTTCATTTTCATAGATGGGCTTGATTATGGAGCATTTGTAGACTTCGTCCAAAAGACAAAGCGGGGCAGCTGGAGTTTTTTTGAGCCAGAAAAGTGACATGAATCAATGAATAGATTGAAAAGAACACCCCTCCCTGCCCCCAACCATTATTATGTTTTTACTCTTTTCAAAGCAGTGTGCCTATAAACCCTAAGAATACAGGTAGAAAACTAAAAACAAGAAATCTACATTTTAATAGAGGGAGAAAACATACATAGGGGAAGTGGTGGCCAAGGAAAGGCACTTGTGGAAACTTACAAGGATGATGAATGGGGCGGAAAAATGGGTTAATTCATCCCTTCCAGGAGCAAAAATTTGAGTTAAGTGGTTCTAGTACTGGAGGGGGTCAGTGGGGTAAGGTGACTGGCAAGGCCTTCCTGGGAATTAGGGAGTGGGGTGATGCAAGGCTCAAAACAATGTTTTGATCATCAGTCCTCAGTGTACACTGTACAGGATGCATTAGAAAGACAAGGCAAGAGTCTCCCCTTCATATTGCAGTGACATAGGTCATATTAGGATGGTGGCAGTGGGAACAAGAAAGGGTGGGAGAGTTCCACAATAGGAATTGTGAAGGAATCACTGGGACTCGGTGATCAGTAATGAGAGATAGGAGAAATGAGAAGAATGAAAAATTACTTCCCAGTTCTAAGCTTGAGTGTTTAGAAAGGATATTATTGCCTCTGTTGTGAGGATTAAGTTCAAATGAGAGATGCATAGCACTTAGAGGACTTAGAAGTATCAGTTGCCATTACCCCTATCCCACTGGTACAGCTTGTGCCCTTCCACATTTTGTTATCCTGTTCAGTTCTTATTCATTTTTTGTCCTAAAACTGATTGATCAGTGTACACAGCTGGAGAAATGGATGAGGGAGGAGAGCTGTTGATAACAGGCCATAAGGTTTGGGCATTATTAGGTCTCCTATGTCCTTTGACAATATAGTTTCAGGATAAGGAAGCCCATCTACGTAGTGTTAAGATAAAAGTGGCTTCTGATTTGAGAAAATTGACAATGAAAGGAAAAACTAGAAGAAATAGCAGAATCATTTGAAGAGGTTTTGGTTTGCTTTTTTTTCCCCTTCAAAATAAGGTAGATTTATGCATAAGTGAAAGCAAGTGAAGCAGCCAGTGGAGAACTGGATATTCTAGGGAGATGAAAATTGAGGTGACAGTGTCAAGGCAGATAGGATTGAGACCGTAAGTTAAGGTCATAGCCTTGGGAGGGAAGAGCAACATTACTTCCTCTAGGATAGAAGAAAGAAGATAGATATTTCCATTAGAAGAGAGAAAAATTGGATGTAATTTTGGACTCGTTAAAGTTGAGGGTAAAGTCATTAGAAGAGAGTGCTGGATTTCAAGTCAGAGGGCATGGGTTCAAATCCTGGTGCTGTTACTCCCTGTGTGAACTTGGGCAAGTGACTTATCTTTCTTGATTCTTCCTTTCCTCATTTGTAAAGTGAGGGGATTGAACTAAACGACCCCCTAAGATCCCTCCTTAAAGGGGCTTAAATCTTGTAGATTTAGCGGACAAAGAGTAGAGAAGGGGATTGAGGGGTGAAGGGAATAAAGCAGAAATGAGTAAAAGAATTTGATAGCCAGCACAGAGGATCCAGTTTGTTAGCCTGCATGAATTTATAGTGAACCAAAATAGCAGTGTGCCCGTGACTTAGTGCGGTGCTTGGCTGTAGTAGGCACTTAATAAATATTTGTTGATAGAGTAATTGACTTGGTATCAATGCTCCTGGCCTGGAATTCAAGAGTGGACATAAAGTACACAAGGATGATCAGGGGATTGGTAAGGGTGGAAGTTAAGGAGGTGAGGCATCCTGATGATGTTTGTGGAATCGAGGTAGGGCAGAGTCCCAGGAGGCCTGGACAAGATCTCATTTCAGATGAATAGTCACTTCCCTTTCTGCCCCATCTTAGCTACTGGGCCTGGATGAATTGGGAAATTGCAGTAACTACTAGTAAAGGGGAGAAATTGCTTCAGTGGTTAGCCCAAGTGAGAGATGGCAGGAAAAGAGACTTTGGTTGGAGGGGACATTAGTGGTGGAGGATGGGTCACGTGTCACATGAATATTCCCAAAGCAGAGGTTTGACTATATCACTCCCTGAAATGCCTTTGCATTTTGAAGGTAGCTGGGTGACACAGAGGGCTGGAATCAGGAAGGCCTGAGTTCAGACACATACTAGCTGTGTTACTTAACCACTGTCTGCCTCAGTTTCTTCAGCTGTAAGATGGTAATAGCACCTGCCTTCCAGGGCACTTGTGAGGATCATGATGAAATAATATTTGTAGAGCTCTTAGCACATTTGCCTGGCACAAAGTCGGTGCTTAATAAATACTTATTCTCTTCCCTTTCTGTTCCCATCACTCTTGTTGGCATTTAAACCCCTTCACAGTTTGGCTCCACCCTATCTTTCCAGACACATCTTTTTTCACACTATTTACATCTCAGTCAACTGTCCTACTTGCTGATCCCTGAACAATGTGTTCGTCTCTCATGCCTTTGTGTCTGCAGTCCTCTGTATGTGAAACACACTCCCTCTTCTAGGTATCCCTCCTTTCCGTGGGTTCAGCCTCCTACATGAGGCCTTTCCTGGCTCTCCATACCCTTGCCCCAGCTGTTAGTGCCCTCTTCCCATTTCTGAAATATGTATTTTGTGATCTCTCTGTGTACATGTTGTTTTTCCCCACTAGAATGGAAAGGCCCAATAATGAGCATGACCTGTTTCATTTTTGTCATTTTTGTATCCCCAACATCTGACAGAGTGGCTGACTTGGGCCTTGGTTTCCTTAGAATGTGTGCCTAATAAATGCTCGGATGAACATGGGGGATGGTACTAAGTCAGTGGAGTTGAGGAGGGCACAGAACCATGGGGTTGCATAGGTTGTCAAGATGGATGCTAAATTTGCTGAAAACAACAGGTTGCTGAAGTTTTTTTTGTTTTGTTTTGTTTTGAATCCTATAAATATCATATATAGTTGCCAAGCAGATTCTCCACGATCAGGACTGAATTGATGACCCACGTTTTTCTTGAGAGAAGTAGTGACGAGGGGATGCCGTGCTCCCCCTCAGCTTTGCCCCTGATAATCTCAAATCAGACCTTACCCATTCATCAGGGTCCTGTTCCCTAGCACTTGAGAACTACCTCAGCTTCCTCAGCACAGAACCAAAGATGACACTTTCTTTCAGCCAGATCTCATCTGTTTGAGGGGTAGTTGGAAGGGTTACAATTCCAAAAGGAGCTGATGGTTCTGGTGATGACGGTGATTACGGGCGGGGTATTAGACCAAAGGTGCTCTTGCAGTGTGGCGGTCAGCATCCCTCTTTAATATGGGGGGGAGCCATTTTCTTTCAACCATTTTCTGAATTGTTAAATATTTAAGGGATACCACAGTGCATAAAAAGTGACCCAAATTATATTTTCCTCCTCCTTCGTCCGACCATATTTTTATAGCGTGAGGATTTCCACAATCATTTTTTTTCCAGTTCTTGTGGTTTGTTGTCAGTGTTTGTTGCCAGCTTGTCATCTTATCTTTCCTATTGGTTCTTAGTATGTTAATTGAACTTTTTTATGCTTTAAAGAGAAAGAATTGGCCACACAGATCTGTATTCTTTGACTTCTAATTAGCACAAAACAGGAATGGGGCAAGCAATCAGTTTCCTTTTTAGTTTGATATAACTACTATATATTTACAATATGTATAATAATTTACAGACAGCAGCCATATACCCTGCCTTTTACCTTTAGCTGACTCCTGAAAATTGTCTTCTTCACAGGTGAAGTCAGTGATAAACCTCTTGTTTGCTGCATATACTGGAGATGTGTCAGCCCTCCGAAGGTCAGTTAAAAGGGTGGGAGAGGTTGACTAGAGAAGGTCTGGTTGACACACACATGGAGCTTAATTCTTAATAAGTGGTCATTTTAAGGAAAACCAGAAGTCACTTCTTAATTTCTCAACTTGGATAGAAAGGCTCCAGGCAAAATTTCAAAGGGAGGCAAAGCTTATGTTAATCATACTCTTACAGTGTCCCACTTAAAATTGCTGCCTCTAGATGACACTCACTTTGTACTCTTGGGTTTTCCCCATCTTTTTTGATCCATAAAAATTTATGTAGCTTATCTTTTTCCCTCTGGGGGCCTGATCTTTGTATACTGAGGCTAATCTAATAAACTAAATTCGTGGGTACTGATGCACCAACCACGAGGGGTCCCCATCTTCATTTCTTCACCCAAGTCATGTTTTAATAATGGCCTTTTGGAGACAGATGTGTTTCCCAGGCCCCTTGTTGTCCAGCAAGGAATGGCTCTTATAATTAAACAGTGGCAAAAAAAGTAGGCCAAGTGTTTTTATACAAGTAGAGCCTTTTGGTGCCCCTAATGCAGTTTTAGGTCACTGACTACTTCAGCTTTGTGTACCCTTGAAAAACCCATCATTAATAGAGATTTTGAGATGGAAAGGGACCTTTAAGATTATATAGTTTCCCTTTGGTGAACTCATTTGTCCACAGTCACATAGGTTGTAAAATAGCAGTGTCTGGATGTGAATCCTGATCCTTTGGACTCCGAAGTTGGTGGATCTTACTGTCATCATCTGTCTGGGCCTTTGAAATGGAAAGATCCTCATATGTAATTTCCACTTATGTTTTTTGAAATCTCTGATTCACTGCTGTTTAGATTGCAGATTTTAAAATGTAGAGTAAGCAGGGTTTTTGTTTGCTTTTATTTTTTTGAATGTGGGGGATTTTTTGGTGTTGGTTTCTTGTCCTCCAGAGACTTGAAGGTACCTATTGTGCTTCCATTCTCCAGATCTCTGAGTACTTATCATAATGAAGTGTAATTATTTTGTGATGTGCTCAGTTGTTTATACCCCCTATGCCAGTCAAGCAAGCTAACAGAGAGAAGCAAGATAATTCCCCCAATATGCATGTGAGATCTTGGTTTCCATGAACTTCATTATAGAAGGTGTCTGCCAGATTTAGCTATCTAATAGAATTAAAGAGAAAAGTTTGGCTAAGAGGTTTTTAAGGTGATTTGTAGGTAGGGCAGCAAGCACTTGATATGCTGGACTACTTTTGTAAGTGTGACAAGTGAATTAATTTTAGAGTATCTATATTTAATGAGTGATTATGCTTGTGAATTTTCAGATTTGCTTTGTCGGCTATGGATATGGAACAGCGGGACTATGATTCTCGAACTGCATTACATGTTGCAGCTGCAGAAGGTAACAATGACTAAGCCTCTAATTTATTGGTCTTCACATTAGCTTTTTGGTAGATACTAAGGCCTGACTTTTTGTTTTGGGATTTTAGGTCACGTGGAAGTAGTTAAATTTTTGTTGGAAGCCTGCAAAGTGAATCCTTTCCCCAAGGACAGGTGAGCAGTTATTTCAGCCTCTTCCCTGTACATATGGAGCTCCCTACTGGTTCCTTTCATCATGCTGGTGGTGGTTTATTGTCTCTTTTTAGGTAGTGGTGCTTTTTAAGTAACACTCATACCTGCAACCATGGCATATTTTCCAGGTGGTCTCATAGTCGACAAGTTCCTTGTTTCTGATTTGTAGTGTCTACTTTCAGTCTTTCTTTGCTCCCCTTTACTACCCCCATTACTCCCAACACCCAAATTCTTATCTAGGGAGACTACATAGGTATTTGGGATTTTCAGGCTGTTTAGCCAGTCAGTGTTTAGCGTCCTCTTTGTGAAGAACGCTATAGTGAGTGTTGTGGAAACAGAAGACTGGTTCCTTGACCTCAAGGACCTTAGAGACCTAATGAGGGAAAAAAGATAAACATGTGAACACTTATATCAATGCACTTAGCAGAGATGCATATGAGCAAATGCATAAATGATTAATGGCACAGAACTCTATAGACAAGCACTGAGGGCTCTTGGAAGTCTTGAAGCTGGATGGTGGGGTGCCGGGAAGGCCATTATGAGAGAGTTGAGAGGGATGAGTATGATTTGGAGCTCTGGAAGAAAGAAGGCATTCTAGACAAGAAAAATGGTTTATATGGAAGAAAGGCAAGAATGAATAAATAGACCGTGTTTGACCAGAATGGAGGCTATGAGCCACTGGGATTACCCTTGTCCCTTTTGGACAAGGCTCTCTCCAAAAGGCTGCACTGCTTGAGTACTAACTAATCCATGTAAAACTATGCTGTGTACTTTCATCCATTGTATGGGACCTTTAACAGTCACTTGCGCATTCTAACACTTGAGTCTGTGTGAGCACATCAAAAGACAGGTAATGGAACTCTGCTCTTGGAAGGAAGTAGCATCATTAACAGCCACGGACTAGGCCCAGGTTAAGGGGCATCTTACTTTAGTTTGGTGTACTCCTGAGCCCTTCCCATTCTGGAGGATTCCTTAGCCCCAGGATGACCACAGATCTCACCCAGTTTTCCAGGACTGCTCCAGTTTTGACCCAAGCACCCAAAGCTGGATGTGAGGAATGTAAATCTAGAATGTCTCTTAATATTAGCATTCAGGGTTTAGGCATTGTTTATTCACTACGTTGTATTACTCATATTTATATGATACCTTAAGGTTTACAGAGCACTTTCCTCGCAATCACCTTGTGAGGTAGGTAATGCTACTAGTATTATTACAGTTATATAGATGAGGAAACTAAATCATAAATTATGATCTTGAATGACTTGCCCAAAATCACAGAACTAATTAGTGTCTGGTAGTATTTGAGCCCAGGGCTTTAGATATGCTTTCAAATGTACTGTTCTGGCTTCTCTAGCTACTTTTCAGAAATAAATAGGTCTTCAGTATGTAGAAAGGGATGGCATTCATCTTACAGAGAGAAAAAAAATGCAAACATAGAAACAGAAGTGGGAGAAGGGCTAAGGTGATTTTCAAGGGTTAGCAAGTGCTATGTAACTGTTAGCTGCCCTCATTAACACCATCATCATCATCATCATCATCATCTATACTCTGCTCATTTGAAGGGCCTCACCATTTAGCACTGTACTTTAAGATGCAATTTATCTAGTTAGGAACAAAGTTATTTTTGCTCTTAAGTCTTAAACTTTATCCTTTAAAATGAAAATTTTAAAAACCTCTCAGAATCTCTGAGTAAGAGTAGCAGATCACTGAAGAGAATGGAAGGTGTAGTACACTCACTGGTGTGAAGAGGCAGATGGAGGAAAATGAGACTGGGAGTGACTGAGCTTCCACCCCTTTGTTAGATTAAAATTTGAGTTCTGTGGTTAACACTGTTACCTAGCTATATTGGTGTAGCTCACTTATAGGTGTGGGGGGGGGGGGGATGGAGCATATCTCAGAGTGGAACTTAAGTGCACTTATGGGCTTTGTTAATGGATATCTATAAATCATGTGTGTACACTTTATAGAGCTATATAGATACATATCTTCTATCTATACACATATATGTGTATGTCACCACATACATATTTATATATATGATGAGTCTATATGAGCTGTGTCAGTGATCTTTAAACATTCTCTTCAAAAAGAAATAATTGAAAGAGATGCCTTGGCTTTCTCACTAAACTTTGTGGACTGTTAAAGTCTTCATTATACCATCTCCCTTTAGCAACATTTTCTTTATAAAGTCTGCATTTAAGAGTGACTTAGAAAGGTAAATTAATTGCAGAATTAAAATTCATTTTCAGGCATCACCTTTTGAATTTAAAACCTTTTCTGAATTTCCTGTTTGTTCATCTACAAAAGTCAATAAAATAAATTAAATGCAGAGCATATGGTTATCCAAAGTGTAATAGAAAGAACACTAGACCAAGTCAGAAGATTTGGGTTCAGGACCTAGTTCTAACACTTGATGGGCAAGCCCCTTCACTCTTTGACCTCAGTTATCCATCTTATAGAAGGAGGGGGGGGAGTTGAGTATACATATACTGTCTACCTCATATGGCTATGGAGAGGAAAAGGCTTTGTAACTTTGGGTATTAAATGTTTTGTCTACAAAGCAGATGACTGACAAGAGTTTCCATTTACTGAGCACTCCCATCACAAACGTGCTTTTTGTTACAGGTGGAATAACACCCCCATGGATGAAGCCCTGCACTTTGGACACCATGACGTGTTCAAAATCCTTCAGGAATACCAGGTCCAGTACACGCCTCCAGGAGATTCCAACAATGGCAAAGAAAACCAAACAGTCCATAAGAATCTAGATGGATTGTTATAAAGGGGTCTTGAGCTTGATCCTAAGAATCGAATCATTTAGCTATTTAATTGTGAAAATGATTATGAAGAGCGTGTGTACTTCCCTGGTAGTGGTGTATATTTTACAGAGTCTGTTATCTCAGTGTTACTGGAGTTTTTTTCTTCATTGTGTGCAGAGGACAAATCTGATCTCTCTGAAAAAAAAAGAAAAAAATAGAAACAAAGCAGGATCTCCCTTCATAATGTGAGCGATATTACCTCGTGCTGTGGATAATTTGATGTAAAAAACAAAAATCACCATTGCTCGCTTTACTGTGGTCTTTACAGTTTCTTTCTGTGTTGTATGCATTTGTGAAACTTGTTCTTTCTGGTGAGTATGCATTTTTAAACTGAAACCTTGTTTGTACAGTTGGCCCAAATGAACAAGGCTGCCTCCAGGAGCAAATGGAAGTGTTGTTGTTTTCTTTTTTTTTTAAGATATCAGATTTGAAATGTGGGAATAGTTCGGGTGTTCTTCGAGCACTCTATGCACTTAAGATTGTATGTTTTTCCAATGTTTCCCATGCACTCTATACCTACTTTGTGATCTTAAAAGAGAATATCAATTGATGACTGTCAATAGTGAAGGCTAATTTTGATTCGACTTTATCAGGGATTTTAAAGTTTGTTTGGTGACCAAAAGATCTAAGTATGAATGTAACTTTGGACCCTTTCAGAGGATTCTTTTTTCATATCTTCCTGAGTCCAGCATTTCTTTCTTTCTCCACATTTAGCTGTCTTTGCTTCTTCTCTTGTACTTGGTAGTGGTGCTTCTATACTATGCAGTTTTGATCTTTGCTACATTAGTCAGGAAAGTTCTCAACCTTGGCCTTTTGCACAGTAGCTACAACTGTGCCTGTTCTCTACAGAAAACAAACCAGAGACAGAATGAACCACTAAGCCAGGTCAACACCAGTGGAACTTAACAGAGTGACATGATGCTGCTGCTTGAAGGGCTTATTTTTCTGCTTTTCACCTAAATTAAGTTCAGAAAGCTACCAAAGTCATTTTGATGGTGTATGATTTGTCATAAAGTAACATACTTATTATCTAAACTTCCACCACAAATCTGAATCAAGATATTTGTTCACTTTGGGGGACCACTAGCAAACACTCCAAATTTTCTTCTCATTTGCCAGTGTGTGAGATTTTTGGTGGTATTAGCATTTCCTAATGAAAGAAAAAACAAAAAAAAGCCTAAACAAACAAAAAAAGGGACTTGTGTGTCATACAACAACAAAAAAGAACACCCCATTTCACTTCATTATAAGGCTGACACCCATCCATCTTCATGTCTGGAAGGTAAATTAAAAGGTTGTCCTAAGTTAAGAGGATAGACTTTTGCTAGGAATTATCCATGGATGTTCACTTTAGCAATCTGAATGCATGAGTATCTTAGGGTTAGATCAGGGAGAAGTGAAATGAAGAACTTTGATATTAAGTAAAAAGAATAGGCCACTTCGTGGAAGGTGCCCTTTGAAGTTGAGTTTTAATCTGAAATCCTCAGCTGCATAAACAGCAACCAGTAAAAACATTAGCCTGGCATTTTTCAGTGTTTTTCTCCCTTTCCCAAAGCTTTCTATAACCTGTTTTGCTGCCCCCATCCTCTTCAGCTGTCCTTCAGGCGCTCCCATTTTTGACTTCCAATCTAACATGGCCTAATTCAGCTGTCACCCTCACAGTCAGTTGGGTGACCAGTGGTCCTCACTGTTGCTGCTCCCATAATTGGGCTGTTGAAGTCTTTCTTCCTGACACACAAGCCTCTTACAACTCTTACAACCAGTCTTTCTTACCCTTAGGTCAGTGAATGGCCACATTCAGAGGTATTATTTGCACAGTGCTGTGTAGGAGATAGCTCTTTGTTAGCCAAGAGAAAGTCTTGTCTGCTAACTTTATGAAATTTATGTATAGTAGAATGTCTTTTGGGGATAGGGAGAAGTTCACTGGTTTACATGCTAAAATAACTATGAACCTACTTTTCTCAGACAGCAGCATGGTTTAGATTAATTAAAACTTCTCACATATGCGTTGAGCTAAATGGCAGCTGAGCTACCTTCCAATGCTCAAATTTTGTGACTCAGATTTAAAATGAGAGCAATTTAACTACAGGAAGCAAAGATCACTCCGGAAACTCGGGCTTTCCTCTAGGAAACAATGCTTCTAGCTGATGTTTGAGAACAAGAGTTAGCCTTAGTATTTTCTCCAGTGTTGAAAAGGTTTCATAAAGCCTTCATGTTCATTTAGAGCACTGCACTGATTCCTTCATGCCGTTATTTATAAATATCTGCAGGTTATTGGTTTGGTTGTTCATCACTGGCTGGCACCGACACGTAGATTTGGTTTCAATGTTTGATTTTTTTCCTGTTAAATTGCTGCCATCTCTATATTCCAAAGACCCTTTTTTGTTTGTTTTCAGTATTATGTGTTTTCTGTATCACGACAATTAGCTATGCTCATGCTGGTTTAACCCTTTGTACCCCAAAAGTGCTAGTCTTAGTGTTACTTATATCATCCTCGTGTGAAAAATGTGTTGTCCTCCATTATAACCCTTTAGCTTCAGAGCTGGACTACTAATGACTATTTGATATGACCATCAGTGACTGGGACTGAGCGGCTCGATGTTTGATTTAGGGGGGAATATGCTGTGATGAATGTATTTGTTTCTAGCAGTTTTCCCATAATGGAATCTAATTTTAAAATGACTTAAGTTGTTAAGTGTTCAGAAATTGGGAAATATTTATTTTACATGAAATCAAATAGTGTTGCTTTTTTTTCAGTATAATAAACAGGTATACCAAAAAGAAATGTGTTGGAAAATGGTTTTTTCTTCTCAAGAGAGCCACATGTTGCCTTGTGTTCTTCCACAGTACAGATTCTAGCCTTTTACAAAATGTAACTTAAATTTCTTTGAAATCATCAGCTCAAATAGCAAAGGCCCTAGGGCACCAGGGCATGGAGGTGAGGTTGTGATGAGGAGGTAAATCAGCCATGCCCTCATTCTTGTTAGAAATGCATGTGGGGGGCAGAAGGAGGTGGCTCTCACCGCAACCCACCAGGTCAGACTTTTAATGACCTGATTGGAACATCTTGCTCTAAGAAACTGGATTAGGAGTCAGAAGACCTAACTTAGAATCCTACCATTTTCTTTATGCATGATCTTGGGCAAGTAATGACCTCACTGGGCCTCAGTTTGTCCATGTGCAAAATGGGGAGAATAGCTGTTTCCCCAGCCTGTTCTGTCAAATACAATATATACATATATATGCATATGCACACATATAATATATAGGGACACAATGTTTTGTATAATGTAAGGCATTATATGAACACCATCTCCTGTTATCATGTGGGAATGATAGTCATTCCAAAATTAAGCTAGACATTTGTTGAATTCTTTCCACTTCATAGGATTTGGGGAGTCAGCACATTTCAATATAAAGCCTGGTTTGCATTCTCTGACCACCTGCCAACTATTGTTAGAAAAAAAAGGGCTGGATGGGCCCTAGGTGTCAGGGAGAAATTGGCTAGAAAGCAAACATTGCCACAGTTAATGGATCAAATGGGTCATCTACTTTTCCTGAGCAGAGGCAGAGAGTGTGTGTGTGTGCGTGTGTGTGTGTGTGTGTGCGTGTGCGTGTGCGTGTGCGTGTGTGTGTGTGTGTGTGTGTGTGTGTGTGTGTGTGCAAACAGACGGAAGCAGTGCACAGGGATGGAACTTAATGGTGAAGATACTGGGAGTAGGGGACAAAATGGCTGTGGTACATAGGTATAGAAATGGAGTTTTTGGTTTTTTCAGTGTTTTAACACATTCTCTAGTATGACTGGTAAGGAAAGCCTTACCTCTTAGGGCTGTCATGAGATGGGACAGGTTGGCAATGGAGTATTTTGAGTGGTCGCTGCTTTAAACAGCATCCTTCAAGGCTGAATATAAACAAGTCTTCCAGTTAGAATATGTAACTCTCCAAAGCCATGAACGGTTTTCTCTAGAGTGCTGAACATGTAAAACATTTTATATGCTATTCTATGAATTTCAGTGAGACTCACTAAATCTTCTATCATATTTAAAAGGCACAAAAAAAAAAGTTTCCCTCCTCATAAATCAGAAGATGACAGCTTCCTGGGAAAGCAGCTGTAATTAGTATGCATGAGACATATTCTTACTTGTCTGATACAAAGAAAACTTCATGGCCCCATTGGCCAGAAATTTATGCTATTTCCAAGGCAGCCCTATCATAGTTAAATCGCTGGCATGCTGCCCACCCTGCAGAAGGCTTTATGACTCAGCCTTCAGTCTAGTCTTCTCTGTTCCTACCCCCAGGCAGTACAAGGTGAAGTGGGATGGTTATTTATACATTTGAGCCTGGCTTTTGGATTATTTTCTTAGGGTTTGGAGCCAAGTGGTAGTCTGGGAGTCCTAATTAATACCCCTTCAGTAGGATTATATGGGAGTGATCTTTGACAAGAAGAGAATCAGGTATCCCAGTACATCTATCAAATATGAAAGTTTACCCCTTATCAAGAATACTTATTTTTTAAAAAATTTAGTGACCTCACTAGTGGCTTCTTAAAATGGCCAATTAACATACGATACTTTTAGATAATGTCTAGAGTAAAAAAAAAGGTTTAACCACATGCGCCATACACAACTTGTAGGGTAAAAGCAATGGGATGCCCTGACCTGTCATTAACTGCGTGAGTTTGGGCAGGTCACTTTCTCTCCAGGCCTGTTTCCTCATCCATAAAATGAGAAGACTGAACAAGAAGGGGCTCTGGGATCCCTATTAGATCTGAGTTAATAAACTACTACAAAAGATAAACTTGATATATATGTGATAAAAAGCAGTACTGGAGTTCCATTACAAAAATACTAAACTCAGACTTTTTATAGGTATAAATCCTGAAGGATTTATATGAATGTTCAAATAGATCAGAGAAATCAGTGATGTAGGTGTTCCTTCCAGCACTGAAATCATAACTCAATCCTGCCTGCCAGTTCTGGGTAACTTTCATCCATGGTCTCCCATAAATTGGAACATTCCTCTTGTCCTATGAATATTAGCATAGTTAATATTAACATGTCCATTGGTGTCTCTTTGCTCTCATTTGTGTGAGATGGGAAAAGCCCATCTGCTTTTGCCCTCTGGTCAGATGCTTTTTTTTTTTCTTTTTGGAGGGGAGAGGGCAGGGCAATTGGGGTTAAGTGACTTGCCCAAGGTCACAAGACTAGTAAGTGTTAAGCGTCTGAGGTCATATTTGAACTCATGTCCTCCTGACTCCAGGGCCAGTGCTCTATTCACTGTACTACGTAGCCACCCCCGGTGAAATGTTTTCTGATAGCATCCTTCGTACTCTTCCTGTATAATACCTTATTTTCAATAATGTTGCACGCTGTTTCTGCCTCCCGTGCACCTCTTCAACTACTGTGGTTCATAGCCACACAACATCACAGGGTGAATATTAATATTAAAAATATCTCAAAGGCAAGCTATGTTCTGCCATTTAATTCTGAGCACAGCCCATTCCTTGCTCATGTGCTGTGTCTGTCTCAGATATGTGTACTCATGGATGAACTCTGCACATTATCGCAGTCTGGACAATAGGTGTTTTCATCAACTTGGTTGTTTCTGTACAGATAGTGGCTAAATTCCTTTGGGTGATTATGGCCCTCATCCAGGAGGCTCCATCATGTCCAGCGCTCTATGCAGTCATCACGTCATCTAAATAGTAACAATCTAATCGTGTTGCTGGGGTGGCTAGAGGGCGCGGTGGATAGACAGAACACTGGGCCTGGAGTCCGAAAACTCATCTTCCTGAGTTCAAATGTGATAGTTGATACTAGTTGTCTGACCTTGGACAAGTCACTTAACCCTGTTTGCCTCAGTTTTCCCATCGGTAAAACTGGGTTAATAATAGTACCTACCTCCCAGAGTTATTGGATCAAATGGCTTAATAATATAGTACTTAGCACCTGGCACATATAGTAGGTACTATATAAATGTTAGCTATCATTATTTAAAAATATAATCAATTTCTTTTTTTTTTTGAGAGAGAGAGATGGTACTGGCACTCATCATGTCTATAACCTTACAATTCTTCTCAAAGAAACTATTTATGACATGTTAGCATGAGACTTCTATGCTGTTTATAAGCCTTAGGCCTCTTTCATTCACTGTTTCTGCATATTTTCTAGCACATTTATTAACCTCACTTAAGTCTCACTTTTGGATTTCAGTCACCAAAGAGCAAAGCAGATGTTACTTAAAGGCAAAGGGTCTTGCCAGGTTCTTTGTAGACTCTGCCTCTGTTTCCTTTTCCAGATGCTGGAAAATTAGCTCCAGTTAATTTCTAAGAGGATCTTTCTGCAAATGCTTATCATGACAATTGTCATATTAGAAGAACAGCCTCTGAAATGAGGCTTCTCATTGCCTTTGGAGGCAAGAGGAAGTCGACTCTCCCTCAGCTCCTTTATTTCCCTGTACACAGAGAAGCTGGGAGCCGTCTTTCCATCTGGCTGCCATTTTCTTTTCTTTTTCTAGTTTCATTTACAACAAGGATGCCAAGCTTGATTTAATTCAGTTTCTCTAGTGCCACATCCACTTGTCTGTCACTGGACAAGGCTTTCCCATTTGGAATACCAACAGTTAAGTTAATGCATTTAGTCTAAAAACTGTGTGATTCACCACCTCGAAGGCAGTGGCCTTAGTCTGTTGGCCATTTTGTGTGTTTTAGTGTGGCCAAAGATTCTACTGGGGATGAGCCTCTGCATAGTAACTCGGCTGGTCCTTGGAAGGGAAAGCTATCAAAATCCTCCCACTAGAAGAACTTACCCAGGGGGAAAAATCTATCCTTACAGCCGTAAGAATAACAAGATTGGTGATGGCGACAATTTTTATAGCAACCCTTCTGATAACCCTCACTGATGCTGTGAGGGTCAAAGGTAATGTATTTACATATTTCTTTAACTAGGATTTGATTTGACTTCTCTGTTTCAGTATAAAACGATCCTGTCCCTTTCTACCTTGTCAGCTCCCACATTCTACAGTTAGATTTTACGGCTGATTGTTTTTTACGACACTTTTAAAGTTTAACTCTCTTTCCCTGTCAACTCCCGCTTGCACCTTCTCCTAATTTCTAGAAAAGGCACTACTCTAGAGGCAATTAGGTGGTGTAAAGCAGTGGAGAGAGTGCTGGGCCTGGAATCAAGAAGACCTGAGTTCAAATCAGACCTCAAATACTTACAAGCTGCGTTATCCTGGGCAAGTCACTTAACTTTTCTTTGCCTCAGTTGAGGATAATCATAGTACCTAGCTAAGGTTATTATGAAGACAAAAGAGATAACATTTGTAAAGTGCTTAGCACAGCGCCTGAACCATTGTAAGTGCTATATAAATGCTAGCTATCATTATTATTTATAAAAAAGCACTTAGCACATGATGTCTAGCACTTAGTAGGTGCTATGTAAATGCTTATTCCCTTTCCCCTCCCTTTCTAATCATTAGGAAAAAATTATATGCATAAATTTTAATTTTTGAAAAAATTATACCCGAGTGATTTTTCTGTGAAATAGCATGTTTTCAAAAACCCTTGATGTAATTACAGAATGTGAATTTGAGATGACTGCCTTGAAGAAGAGACAGATTTTAATTTTATATCTACTTTTTAAAAATATGCCACAGTGGTATCTTAATTACTTTCAGAGAAAAGATTAAAATAATCTGTAGATTTGGAGGCGCATGGAGGATCAAGGACCCCAGAGGTCTTTGGGCAGTGGCTCTCATGTTACACTTCTGAGGATCCAAAAGTCTCTTAGCCTTCTCTGTGTCATTGTTCTCTTTGGCGGTCTGAGGACCCCTCCTCAGAATAATGTTTTTGAATACATGGTTACAAAAGAAGCCAGAATTTGCCCATTCAGGTTTCATGGACACCCTGAATCCATCCACAGCTTAAGAACTCCTGGACCATAGGATGTCTGTCTATTCCGAGTTCTTTGCTGTGTGGCCATGAGACCCTTTAATTTCTATGAATCTTGGCTTTCTTCCTTTGTAAAATGAGGGATACCTAGCAAAGTATCTAGAACCTAACCAATTTAATAGATTACTGCTGATTGATGAATTGCTTTGCGACTTTCTAGGGTGTTGTGGTGAGGAAAGTGCTCTATAAACCAGCAATATTTCCATGCAGACACCCTCATCTGCAGTAGCAGTCTTGATTTACAAGCAAGTTAATAGGGTTTTATAAAATGATGTTATTCATCCTCAAACATGGGTATTGTTAGATTTTCGTATTTAAATATGGGATCGAAGCTGGAATTGTGATTTCATTAGTGTAGGGAATTCTCCCAGGTGAGGAAACCCCCTCTGATAACGGAGGCTCTTAGAGTGGCCTAGTGTACTGTGGCTTGTCCAAGGTCCAACAGCTAGTGTGTGGCAGAGTCAGGGACGGACCTCTGGTTGACCTGGTTTCAAAGCCAACCCTCTACCCGCACACACTGTACCATGCTTCCTCTCACCTAATCAGGAGTAAGTATAAATAAGGGGAAACCAATTTATCCATACATGTTGCTATCTCCTTAACAGTAATTACCATTATGAACTACCAATATTTTATAAGCTATGATATTTCTACGTTAGTCCTAATAGTGGTCTCAATGCATTAAAAATAAGCAGATGGATGTTGTTGCTTTGTCCTGTGAGGAGTTTTCTTCTATCATGATAACAGAACTACAATAAATTGCAAGAATAGATGTAAATATATAGGAAAAAACCTTGTTAAAATTGTGCTCATCCTTCCCTCTTTCATGTTTTTGGTAGGAAACACTCAAACCACTTTCTGATCTGTGACCTCTTACTTCGGACAATGTGTGTAGGCGAGAGCTATCCCTGTGAGGGTGGCAGGTTGTAAGGAAAGCGTTTTTGCAAATTTTAAGACACAACAGAGACATCTGAGTTAGAACAAGAAGAATGATTTAACTGAGGACAGCATCAAGCAAAGCAGCGAGTTTCCTAATTCAACAGAAATACATTAGCATCCATTTGTTGTTTTTAAATCGATTTAAAGAAATATTGACGACCACAAGAAATACAGTTGTAATGATGGTAGAAACAATGAGATACAGTTAAATCAGTCAAGTACACGCATTTTCTTTCAGGTAACTTTCACAAAGTTAGAAATCTGTTGTCTCTCTTCCTCCCTCCCTCCCTCCCCCAAATCATAGCTTTTCATTTCAATGCTAGTGTAGGCAGAAGACAATGAAAACAATGTGCTAATCTAACATTTTCACTTAAAAGAGTCAAATAAAATGAACATAACTATTTGTACCATTTGGGTTGTTATCACTGAAAAGCAAACATTTTCTTCTGCTATAGTTAAGACTGCGAATATTAGTCAATTTCTGCATATTGTTCCCATTCAGATACTGTCACTTTTAGGTCCCTAATTTGTCTTTCTACTTGAAAAATTAAATTTAATTCAGTGGTTGAGAGATCAAACATTAGCTACTGCCTAAACAATCTATTAATTTGTTTCTGTCTACATTTTTAGTCAATCTTAATTATTTGTGTAAACCACACCTTTGGCCCTGTCTACAAGTTTGATGTATTAAAGTATTTGTTGAGCTTTAGCTACCTGATTAGAAATGCAAAAAAATGTTCATTTCTGACAACTTTAATTAAGAGAGAAACTTTTAAACAACTTTATAAGGAAATATATAAACAGAAATACTATTTATGAATTTACATGTATTTGACCTCTGTGGACATTAGTCAGCAACTTTTCATTAATTTTAATGCAAATGTGCAGCCAATTCCACCAATAAATGTTAATTTACTGTATTATTTTTAAATTGCTAGTCTGGCAAACTTTATACAATATATGACTCTCTTTTTTTAGTGGGAGTTTGAGGGTTGGGAGAAATGTGTACAAAATTGAATTTCTGCTATGTGAGATGCGAGGAGAGAGACAGTTCTACTATACCAACAACATGGAAAACTGTCTTACATTCATTAAAATAAAACTAGAAAATCAACATTCCCACACCAAAAATTCCCTCTATAGATATTCTGACCTATTATTTCAACCAAATCATTACTAGGTACCTACTATGTGCACAGCACTGTTAGGTTCCTTTAAAAAGACTCCTACCTTTGCTCCATATCTAATGCATATGCATATCAGTTTTACCTTCAGTGAGGCTGGTGCAGACCTTCAGAGTAAAAGAGGTGTTTTTGAGATAAGAAAAAATTCACTTGGAAGCAAACTCGTTAATATGACTTTCTTTTCTCTAAAAACCTAGGCTGCAGAGGAGCAGAATGGCCGGAGTGAGCCAATGATGAGCAGATAAGTCTGATTCGGAAGAGATGAATGAAATTCAAATATTATAGAGTTACGTTCATCTGTAAAGAGAAAAGATGTCATTAACTTTGTTACATGGGTCTAAAAGCAGACTCACACATTTAACCTGACTTGCCCACCCTCTAGAGGAGAGAAAGCAACAAGCCACTACCTGTCACTTCAAATAGGGACTAGGGAAACCATTCTGCATGCAACCCTGGACTGTCCCAGCTGCTACAGTAAGCCCTGCCCTTTTATTGCCCATAAGCCCATAAGCTGATGGATTTTCACCCTTCAGCTCCCTGGCTTAGTTCTTTGAATTTATCCAGACAGTATTAAGCTTTTTTTTCTTTCCATTGTGCAAATCTTCTGCTCAATGCAAAACCCAGGGTGAAGAAATGCTGAATTGTCCAACTCTAGGGCAAAAGGAAAAGTATAAATTTTCCTGCTAAATCCCAGAGGGATAATTACTAAGCCAGGCTGTGTTTGAGGGGAAAGGGCACTTTTCCCTCCCATTTTCCAAGACTCCAACCATGCTAAGATGCCATTTCCTTCTTTTTACAGTCTTCCATAGTGGATAGAGTGAGTGCTGGATCCAGAATCAAGAGGCTAAGTTTAAATCTCTCCTTACACAATTATTAGTTATGTGATCATGGGCATAGTACTTTATTCTCAGAATCTCATTTCCTCATCCATTTTAAACAACAACCACAACAACTGGACCTAGGATTTTATTGGTGTAGGGAGTTCACAGTGCAGAACTTTCTCTACCAATGTAGACTGGTACCTTCTCTGCAATCTGGAGTCCCAGAGAGTTGCCTAGGGCACTCAGAAGTTAAGTAACAAGACTGCAGCAAATACGTGGCAAAGGCATAACTTGAAGGTTTTCCTGGCCCCAAGACTAGATCTATAGCCACCACACCATGCTTCCTCACCATCAAACAGTGATGATACTATTGAATTATCAACATTGTAGGATTGTTCAATTTAATTCACTTCAACATGCATTTATTGTGTACTACGCACTACACACACACACACACACACACACACACACACACACACACACACACACACACACACACACCCTTAAGGAGATCCTAGTTATAAGGAAGTTATTTTGTAAACCTTGAAGTGTTGTGTAAACATTATTGTCATTTTTCTTTCTAGCTGCCTGCCTACCTGACAATCCAAATTCAGTAATCTGTTATCCCAAGCAGTATTATCTTCCATTCAAAGCTTGACAAGGTTAATTCCCCCAGGGTACAGATGTGGACTCCAGGCCAGATCATTCCTCCAAGGGCAGTCCTGGTCTTGGATTATCCTGATACAAAGGATCCTAGGGCTGGTTTTCATCCAGTCCAGGTTATCCAGGACAGTCCTTGTCTTAGAGCAATGGTTCTCAAAGTGTGGTCTGATGGTCATTGAGACCCTTTCAGGGGGTCTATGAGGTCAAAACTATTTTCATAATAATATGAAGACATTTTTATTTTTAATATGTTAAGAACTGATAGATATAAGACAGATAAAAAGGAGTACTAGGAGAAGAAAGGGGTTCTGACTAATTTTTAAGAGAATAAAGGGGTCCTAAGATCAAAAAGTTTGAGAACTGTCCATACTCTACTAGGAATGGGGAACCTGCAGCCTCGAAGCTACATGTGGCCTTGAGGCAGCTGATTCCCCACCCCTGAATTAAACCATCCTATATGTGTTGTATTCCCTAGACTGAGTCTAGACAGAAAATTTTGGCTCTATCCTCAGAATTTTTGTGGTGCCTGTAATGTCAGATTTAGCTATGTCTAGGCCAGTCCCAATGGAGAACTCCATCCTTGGAACTGGAGTGACCCTTATGAGGTGCTTGGGTGCTTGTGCTTGAACCCCAATTCTCCCTAGTTTCAAAACACTATCCCTGACAGTTTTCTCCCCAGCCCAAGGACACTATGCCTAGCAATAACTCATGAATGGGCCCCAGTAAGACAAACTACCTTTCCCCACAATTACTCACGAGCTGACCTCTGAAGAAATTCTGTTGTGAAAACAGGACTATCTTGTAACCAAAGAATTATCTCCCAAAATTATCATATTCAATCCAGAGGTCAAGCTATTGACATCAACTCTCAAATCTATCTTGCTATAGATGTAACAAACCAAAATTATACCCCCTGAGAAACTGTGGTTTCCAGTAGTGAATGACACTTGTGACCAAGATTGTAAATTATCACCTAATTAACATATCTGCCAGATAATCCACTATTCCTGTCAAGTTGTAAGTTCCCTAAGAGGTCTGCCTGCCATATTGGCGTTACAATAAACCTTTGTCAACTTGACTTAAAGACTGCTTGAGTCCATGAATTCATTCTGGACAACCCTGTCCAGTACTCCAGTCTTTGGGGTGGGGTGGGTGGCCTGAACCTCCCAAACCACATCAACCCCAGATCAACCCCTTTAGCTTAGAGAGGCAGAGAAAATGACTTTTCACTTTATGTCTACTTTTTTTTTTTCATTTCAGACCCTATTTAGGGATAGGAATGATCAAAGCAGTGATGTGTGTGTGTGTGTGTGTGTGTGTGTGTGTGTGTGTGTGTGTGTGTGTGTGTGTGTGTGTGGTCAATCCCTTTTATTATGCTTCCTTACTCAATTCTGTCTGGTACTATAAGCATCCACTCAACACCTAGTTCTCTTCCATACTCTTTCAGTTAGTTTCAGTTTGTTTTAGACTTTATTCTACCTGCCTAAAATCTAATGGACATGTATATGTACCGCTCTAATTTAGTCCCTGATACTAGCACTAATATGGTTTGCAATTTATTTCAGTTCTAGCCTCATAATATCCTTCTAGAGCAGGAAAAGGATGATATTAATAACAACGAAGATTTATATAGTGCTTTAAAAATTTACAGAGTTTTACATGATGAGGAATAGGAGGCTATGTAGGTGACTTGGCCAGAGTCATGTAGCTACTGAGTACTCAAGATAGGATTCAAATTGGAGTCTTCTCAGCTCCAATCCCAGGACTGTCTCTCTGAGGCCACCATGTTTTAAAAACCAATTTTAACAAAATAGAAAGAACTATGTTTCCTTAAGGTCACAGAGTCAGTAACAAAGCTCATATTTGAGCAGTAATTACTGGATACCAGGCCTGGCACTACTTCTGAAGGCCCACATCACTTTTATAGGAATCAGGAACTAAAAAATCTAGAATCTGTGAAAGAGCATATTTGATGCTATACAAATAGCTCTTTAAATCTCAATTTGAGCAAATCCCAAACACCCAAGGGTACAAGAGGACAACTTATATTGGCATATTTCTTAACAACAGCCAACATATGTAGAGTCTCAAAACCAATCATGCTACTTATACATGGTTGTCCAAACCTGCTTTAACTTTTCAGAATTTTTCAAGGCTCCTCTAATTGTCTTGGAAAGTTTGAGTAATTTAGCTAAAAGAGCAGGTGCTTCCATAAGCGAATGAGGCATCTTGGAGCACGTGCTGAGGGCCGTTTATACTTGTTCTTTCAATGTTACTGCATGCATGTGTACTGCTATAGAACAGATAGCAGGTTGAATACGTTGACTTTTTTTTTTCCAAAGTGCCACATAAACTATTTTGTGTTTAGCTTCAAAGTCAGTCAAGGAGAATGCTGCATCGCATGCTCTCCAAATAGAATCAGCTAGTTAAGAAAGGTGAGAAAATTTGCTGTTCTTGTTCAGTCCTATTTGACTCTTTGTGACCCCATTTGGGGTTTTCTTGGCAAAGATACTAGACTGGTTTGCCATCTCCTTCTCCAGCTCATGTGACATGAGGAAACTGAGACAGACAGGGTTAAGTGACTTGCCCAGGGTTATACAGCTAATAAATGTCTGAAGTCAGTTTGAACTCAGGAAGGTAAGTCTTCCTGACTCTAGGCCCTGCACTCTATCCACTGTGCCACCTAGCTACCCCTAAGAAAATAGAAACCTTGAAAAATAGGGACCTTGAAAACAGAAACTGACACAAAACTCTTTCCTCACAAATGCGGCACAGTCCACTTACTCACGCATACACTGAAGTATATAAATATACCTTGAAAGAGCTAGCCACTCATGGCTACAAATGAGACATGGAGGGGTCATTGTCCAGCTTATACCATTACATTTTAACAGGGCTATCTAGCCTATAAAAATCATCATGATTCTAGGACAAATTCATGCATGAATTAACTTAAAACCAAATAGCATCAAAAAATCCCTGAAACCCTGAGAGGAAAGGGCTCTGTCCACAAAGCTGACTGAAGTCTTAGCTCTGGCTCAGCACTGCCACCTGATGTACACCCAGGAAAGATTTCTCTAAAGCAGAATGATTCTTTTGAGTGAAGTCCAGTGACTAACCACCATATCTCCCTTATTGCCCTCCATTAACTCCCTCAACAGTTTAATCCTCCCAACCCATCCCCAGAATGCCAAGCAGGAGACCACACAGATAGGTATAGGGAACACTGAAGCCTGCAGGGCAGTGCCCATGCAAGAGTAACAGATTAAGACAGCAAACAAAAAATAACCAGGTACCCTTCTAAAAGAATTCAATCAGTGGTCACGTTTTTCTTCCAAGAGTTTTTAGAACTTCATTATCTGAAACCCCCGTGGGGTATATGGAAAAGGACTGTGGTGGGTCTGGCTCTTTTGTGAAAGCTTCTCTTAAAACATCCAAATTTCCTGGACAAAAATGTAGCCTTTTAAAGCATAACTGTTGGTTGCTCATCCTTGGATGGTCTAAAAAAAACCCCACCTCCTTAAATGATGCCCAAAACTCTATTTGATGTCTCTGAAAAGCAGCATGTATTCATTTAACTTAACTCCCTGCCTCAGAAAGTGAAGCCATTCCTGTAACCTGAGAACATTCTTTCTGGTAGAAGTACATACCACATTGCTGAGTTCTACATGGCCCACTATCCGAGAAAACTCATCAAACTCCTCAGGAGACATAGGTAGAAGGTTTTCCGTGCTCTGAAGTCTGGAGGGGTGACTAAAGTAGGAGAGAAATGAAAGGGAAAAATGTAATTCCACTTAAAATCCAAGAGGAGAACTGACATTTCACCCCTTACCTCATCATTCTCAATAGGGGTTCTTAACCTGGGGTCCATGAATTTGGGTTTTTTTGTAAAATATTTTGATAACTATTATCTTGGCAAAATTGGTTTCCTTTGTAATCCTATGTATTTTATTTGTCGCATTTAAAAACATTCTTCAGAGGAGGCGTCCATAGGCTGCACCAAACTGCCAAAAGGGTCCATGACACCAAAAAGATTAAGAACCCCTGCTCTACCATATGGGTCGTCTCTAGGAAATAAACAGACTTGTCAAATATTTTTGAAAAAGTCTTACCATCGGGGAGTATGAGTTCCCCACCCGTTCCAGCCCCTTTACATGAGAGTGAGCATCAATTGGCCCACCTGGTACCCAATGGTCCTTATGAAGTCTAACCATGGCCACATGCACTTACTTGTGTTGCCCTGGAAATGCAATGCCTACCCAGAGAAGCACCATGTCTGGGGACTCCCTCATCCCACCTTGAGCTGCTCAGAGGGTTTTTTTTTTACATGGTGGCTAGATCCATTCATTCACCCCAAGACAATGCAGGAGGGCAAATAACTGACAATGACATTTCCAAAAGCTTTGAGTTTAGCTTTGTTTTTGTTTTGTTTTTTACTGTTTACAAAATGAGACAAAGAAAAAAAGCAAGAGGAAAAAATGTATTTCAGTTGCAACTTTGGCCTGCTCTAGATTGAAAAGAACTACTTTCCCACTCCGATAAATTTTTTTTCATTTTATTTACACTTGTTTCAAAACATCAATGTCTCTGTTGCTTGGAGAGCTTTAACATAGCTTTGATGGAAAAAAAAACAACTGTCTTAGACGTTACACCATTGTTGGGTTCACAGAACTCCTAATTAGCATCTTCTTGCACCATCTTGCCCATGCTACAGATTGCGAGCAGAGTAACAAATTACAAGCATCTCTGAGGTCCACCCATCCCCCTAGGAATGGAAATAGACTGAAGGTTCTAAAAACGACACTCTTCTGTGTTCACTTACACTTCAGACACAGAAATTAGTTCAGTCTTGATGTATCCAGTCCCTTTGGGGCCATCAACTTCCATTGGCTCTGGTGCTAGAAAACAAACAAATCAAATGCACATCTGGTTAGCCAGTGTACATATTCTTCACCCTGTGGTTTAAAAATCAAACTTGTATTTTAGATGATCAAAGAAGTTAAGAATCAATTACGCTCCCTTTCATCAACTTAATCACAAAGGAGGTCAAAGAGATTTATCAATTTGGGATAAAGAAGTGGATGTGTAAAGTCTGCTGGAGAGAAGAAGAGGGACATTGAAGACTGTGGCCAAACTGATACTGGGGAGAATGGAACTCTTGCAAGGAGCTGGAGGATCCAAGGAAGCGAGACAATCTCTGCCTTGAGTTGTTCCCATCATTTAGGAGGAGACAGCTGCAATGTGCAGAAAGTGGGGACTTCATTTTAAACCAATCTGTCCACTCTGAGATTTTACCAATGGAAAATTAATGATCCTATAAGTATACTGCAAAATTAGACTTTTCTTAACTGCAAATTCTAAGATGAGTAAGCAGTGAGGTACATTGTGGGACAAATTATTATTTCTCTCTGTTATCAATAACTAATTATTGCATTAGGATTAAGGGTTTTTTTCCCCTTTTCTACTTCCTCATCCAGAAATCAATCAGTTGTAGGAAATCTTTCTAAAAGGCTATCTTCTATCTAATCAAAGACAGTAAAAGAAATTCTAAGTTTAGACTAATGGATGCATTCCTGCTCCTTGTGTTTTCTCAGTCAGGAAAATGTGGCTTTTCTCTTTTATCAGACAGGTGATATGGAAATTGATAAGTCTCTTTGACCAAGATGTGGGTGATCCATGTACGGTACTCAAACACCCTCATTTTAATATAGCCCAACTGCCATCATAATATTCATTCTCTCTTATTATTTGCTGACCAATCAGAGTTGATTTTCACCCTCAGGTGCATCCCTTTTTCAAAAGACTATAAATAGTGAAGGTTTAACATCTCAAGGCAGTGGTTCTCCACCTTCCTAAAGCTGCAACCCTTTAATAGTCCTATGTGGGCAGATACGCCAGGAGAAGCTGTGTCTTGGTTCCTAAGACCATCGGAAATATGTATTTTCTGATGGTCTTAGACGACCCCTGTGAAAGGGTTGTTCGACCCCCAAAGGGGTCGTGACCCACAGGTTGAGAACCAGTGTCTCAAGGCGTGGTCTCTTTAGCTGGGGGTAAGGATGAGCCTGTTTTTGTTGCCTGCTTTCTAGATGTAGTCAATAAAACTGATTTTAATTTACCCAGAAGCTTGGTCTCTTGGAACTTTTTTTATTGTCACCATTGGAAAGAACACCAGACTGACTGAGATTCAGGAAACTTGGGTCCTAGTCCTGGTACGGCCACTAACTAACTGTGGGATCTTGAGCAAATCATTTCAACTTTGCAGTCTCAGGTGGAATCAGTTTTCACATCTGTGTGAATTAATTCACATCTGTGAAATGGGAAGGGGGGAAGGAGAAGGCGGTAGAGGAGGGGGAGGAGTGCCCTACAGTTGTATGCCAAACTCAAATAGGAATGAAATCCATTAAACCGTACATAAGGATCTCTGCCACCTACAAATTAATTTAGAAGGCTACATATTAACATTATCTACATTTTATTCTATTTTTACTTATTTTGTTAAATAGTAACTATTTACATTTTAATCTGGTTCAGGTGTACTTGCCGCGCTGTGGGCCAGCCTCCCCTCCCCCTAATACTTCTGTTCCTCAACTCCAGACTATAATTTGAAGAACTGTGGTAGAAAGTTTCCTCAACTAGAATTTCCTTTGTTAGTGAAATCGTAGATCCTGGTCAAAAAAATCCCCCATTCAGTATTATCAGGCAACTAGATGGCCCAGTGGATGGAGGGCTGAGCCTGGAATCAGGAAGACCCAAGTTCAGATTCAGACCAAGGCACTCACTAGCTCAGTGACCCTGAGGAAGCTGCTAATTTTTTTTCCCCATCTGCAAATTAACGATAATAACCCCTACCTCCCAGAGTTCTTGTGAGGACTAAATGAGATAATATTTGCAGAGTACTTTGCAAACCTTAAAGTGCTACATAAATGCTAGTTATTATTATTACAGAGTTGAAAAGGAGAATGGGGGGACCTAGGTAGTTTAGTGAATAGAGCACTAACCCTGGAGTCAGAAGGACCTGAGTTCAAATCCAGTCTCAGACACTTGACACTTACTAGTTGTGTGACCTTGGGCAAATTACTTAACCCCAATTGCCCTGCCTTCCCCCCTCCAAAAAGACCAAAAAAAAAAAGGCAAATGAATAGAAATGGATTGTGGTAATATTCCCCAAAGAAAGGAGAAATTTACTCTTTGTCTTTATCTGCATCAGCTCCCATTTCAAACTGCAATGTGCTTTGGGAAACCTGCTATATTCAATCAATCCACCACCAAGTCTCCAATGGAAAAACCAGGAGCTACAGATATATGTCCTAATTTGGGACTTGGGTGATGATTTCCATGTTTATAAAGACAAAAATGGAATTTTCATTTTCAAAACTCTTGCCCCTTTCCTAGCATTTCAATGTTGCATTTTGTTATTAAAATCAAACCAGTGAATATATTTCTCTAGAGCATTCCTATCACAAGTTTTGACAGAGAATTTACCAGTTAGAAGACAATACTTTTCTACTAGAGGCTTTTTCACCCCTTTTTTTCCTCTCCTTTCTTGAGAAGCAAGACCAGAGAATTCTAAACAGAGACTAGATGGCCACTTTGGGGGGAAGTTCTGGAGAAGATTCACGGTCATGTCTAGGTTGGTTTAATTGGCTTCTGAAGTCCCTTCAGATTCTGATGATCTCTGATTTCTCATTGCCACACCTTCAGGGACCTGTCCTATATTTTATTTCTGAGGGGGCTTGATCTTAGCTGGCATTTAAACTAATCCTCACTCGAGCTATCTGCATTTCAACAGGTACAGGTGTTGAAAGGAAAAATATGTGTAGGGGTTTCACCCTAATAAATCAGGCAGGCTAAGGAAAAAAAATATATAGCAAAAAGGAATTTATCTTTACATACAAAGCACAGACATTGTTTGGACCAGGTCTGAACTCAGACCACCTTAACCTTTTAAAGACAAACTTTAGTAACAAGAGAAGTTAATTCTGATAGGTTAAAAGTAGAAAGGGGATGGACTAGTATTGTATGGATGTCAAGTTTACAATCCACCTAAGATACAGATTATAAAGGGGCTCAAAGCCCATGTAGTTGTTACAGTCTCTTGGTGGGGTTCTGACAGGAAGGGAAGCTTCCCTATGTGAGGGTGGTCACGTTTACCTGAGCAGTCCCCTGTCATGTACCCAACTTGTGGTATGAGAGACTTGTCACATATATCTCTATGGGGAACAAAAATCATGGGTACACTCAGATTTACATAGTGCTACTGGTCAAATTTTTCAATGATTCTGCCCACTCACCTTCCTTTGGCCTAGAGTAGTATTTCCCAAAAGCATGGTCTTTATCAATATTTGGATACAGAAACTTCAGAGGATTTTCAGGGATGTTCTCAGCAGCCATGACTTTATAATTCCGAATGATATCAGGAAAAGTAACAGCAGAGAGTTCCTTTTTTGTGTATGGTTCAACTGCATGAAATATAGGTTCTTTAAAAAAAAAAAAAAGAAGAAAGGAAGATATGAGTCATAGGATCTAAAAAATTCCTGGGGCCACCTAATCCCACACATATAAATGAACAAGAATTCCCTCTAAAACAGTGGTGTCATATTCAGATGTCTGTGGGCTGCATACTGACTTAGTAAACTGCAAATTAACATTATCTATGTTGGATTTTTATTTATTTTGTTAAACATTTACCAACGATTTTTAAATCTGGTTTGGGCTACATTGGGAAGATCAGGTTACACTGGAATGCCGGGAATGTGGCCAAAGAATTTGACACAGCTGCTCTAAAACATATCCAACAAGATAGGTGTGATAGTGAAAGGGAACCTTCTAAGGCAGCCCATACCACTTTTGGATGGCTCAAATTGATAGGAAATTTGTCCTTAAATCAATCCTAAATTTGCTCCATAATTTGCTTCATAACTTAATCCCAGAGCAACATGAATATTTTTGTTCAGTCCCTTCAGACTCTTTGTGATCCTATTTCGGGTTTTCTTGGCAAAGAAATTAGAATGGTTTGCCATCTCCTTCTCTAGTTCATTTTACATATGAGGAAACTGAAGCAAACAGAGTTAAGTGACTCACCCAGGGTCACACAGCTAGCGTGTATCTGAGGCTACATTTGAACTCAGGTCTACCATGACTCCCGGCTCAGCACTCCATCCACTGAGCCATCTAGCTGCCCCACAATATGAATAACAGCTTTTCAAATAATACTTCTCTAGCCTCCTACCCTTCAAAGCCTTCTCTTCTCTTGGCTAACCATCATCAGTTCCTTCAATTGATCCCCATATGACTCTTTACCATAGTAGTCAACTAAGTCCAAGAGATCACATTGCCTTTTCATTTTCATTACTATATCACCCTGTCAACTCATAGTACACTTGCAGTCCACTAAAACCCTCAGATCTTTTTCAGATTAATGGCTTTCTTTTAACCATGTCTCTACTATCTTGTACTTTTGAAGCTGTTTTCTAAAAAAAATTATTAATCCAGATATATTAATTGTTATATAAAGATGCACACTTTTAAGTACATGCCTTGCACAATTTGGAGTAGCTAGGTGGCTCAGAGGATAGAACACAGGACCTGAAATCAGAATAGACCTGAGTTCAAATCCAGCCTCAGACACTTGCTAGTTGTGTGACCATGGGGAAGCTACTTAATCCTGTTTGCCTCAGTTTCCTCATCTGTGAAATGAGCTGGAGAAGGAAATGACAAACCACTCAATATCTGCCAAGAAAACCCCCCAAATGGGGACATGAAGAGTCAGACGCTACTGAAAAACAACCTATGTACAATTTTCTTTCTTTCTCATTAGCCTTTACCTGTTTAAAAACAGGACTTTTTTGATGTGCATCTTGTAATAAGAAGAAAATCTAGTGTTCATTCTTAGACTGCATTATAATATTTCCTAAAATTAAACTGCAAAGTTTTATTTTTGGAATAATGCCTTTCCTATTCTGGAAAATAATTCTAGAAATTAATTTCTGAATTTCATAATTAAAAAACAAAAACAGAGGCAGCTAGGTGGCCCAGTAAATAGAGCGCCAGCCTTGGAGTCAGGAGGAGCTGAGTTCAACTCCGGCTTCAGACACTTAACACTTACTAGCCATGTGACTTTGGGCAAGTCACTTAACCCCAATTGCCCTGCCTTCCCCCTGCAAAAAAATCCCAAACAAACAAACAAAAAACACACAAAAAACAAACAAACAAAAAACCTTATAGAGATTAGATACAGGTTCTTTAGAGAAACCAAGCTATTGGATATTCTCTAAAGAAAAGTCTCACTCACTAATCTTTTCAGTCCTAAAAGGTTTCTCAGGTTCATTTTTTTTCCCTCTTCCCTACCTCCACACTCCTTGAGAATCAAGGACCAGCCCCAGACCACATTGTTAAGTAGTCTGTCTTTGCTTTCCTCCTGCTTTTTCTTTCTACCTTTTCCTCACCAGTCCTCCGTCCTTCCCTCTGCCCCTTCCTTCTATTGCCTCAGATAAACTGAGACCTGGGAAAGACCTTAGCTTTAGGCAAAGGCCTCCCACTGCATCGGGGCCACTCCAGTCGTCCTGACCTATATCTTGCCATTGGACCCAGATGACTCTGGAGGAGAAAGTGAGGCTGGTGACTTTGCACAGCCCTGCCTCACTTAATTCCATTTCATCTGCAAGTCAGGACAACTCCATCCTAATGTCACGGTCCTCTTCAAGAATGAAGGCCAAACAACAACTAGCTTCTCAAGAGCTTGGTTCTGTGTCTTGTTTCTGTAGGTCTCATGAGATCTGTTAAAGTAATACCTACACACAAGAGTAATATAACATCTTAACAGGAAACTCCTGATAACCGAAAACCTGAGAATAAAAGGAATGAATCTCTAATGGTGAAATTTGAGAGTATGGTAAATATTTGTGGGATTCAAAGGATAATTAAATTCTGCCCTATGACTGATTATTCTGCCCACTCTCACTGCTGCCAGGCTTCCCCTCTTCTAATTAATATGTTATTAGCAAATAACGGTTCATAGCCTTAATCATTTCCTAACCTGTTATTGGTCAGTCACTTCTGTTATGTCTGACTCTTCAGACCCCACTTGAGGTTTTCTTGGTTTTCTTCCTTACCTGTACCTTTGACAAATCTTCTATTCATAAAACCAAGCTCATATCTGAACATGTTTAAAAATTTTAAAACTCAAAACTTAATTAGGTTTTTAGGTGGTTTCATCACATCTCAGTGATTATTCATTTATAGTCTATGAATATCACCCTAAGGGAGCATGGAATTTTGTCTTTTTGCCCACAGAAAAATTTCTCCTTCCATCAATCAGTTGTAAATACTATACATAAATAAAAGTTGATATTCAACCTGTTACATGTTATTGCAAAACCAGGAAATAAATGTTTGACTCTTTTAATAGTCCTTATGTTTATCAATTTCAGTAACTGATTTCAATATCACTTCAAAGAGAAATTTACATAATTGTTTGAAGGATTTTTTAAAAAACCTATCAGAAAGATTTCTGTAGGTTTAGGATCCCCTGTTTTTATTTTAGTGTATCATTACAAAAGGGAATTCACTTACACAGCTGCTTGCAAAACATTTTTCTAATGACAATCCCCCATTTTTCATAGCCTAACCATACCAGGCTGTATGAATGAAATTTGTCTACACAGCATCAGACCTACCATTCTGTAATTTCTCTACCCAAGTAAAAGTGATTGCTCCGTCCCGACTACTTTCACTGAATCTCAGAAGAAATGTTCCAGGCTGTTGATCTTTTAATAATGCCCGTTCTTGCTCCTTACTGATAAAGCCCATTATAGACCTGTGTATGAAAAGAGAATTTATAAGAGGTTATCTTTTGGTTTAATAGATAGTTTTTACTTTTATGTGATGATATACAAAGAAAGAAAATGGTCATCTAAAAGGGGCTTATGAAAATGTAGAAATTAATGACACCATAGAGACTATCATGTTATGAAGGATAGAGAGTGTGATGATCAGTATTGGGGGAGGGAGTTCCTCATCCAGAACTTCCTGCACCAAGGAAATCATAGGTCTGATCAAATAAACATTAAAATTATTTTAGTATAATGTGCACATGTTGATTATAAACCTCGTACATACCCATGTCAAAAGTAAGGGAAGAGTAAATTCAGGATTATTGCTCTTGATATGGGGCTGCATACAAAGATGGGACCTGACTGATCCTTGTTGTGTCAATAATAATAGTGAGCATTTATAACAAGCTTTAAGTTTTATAAAATTTATGAATATCATCTCATTAGATCCTCCCAACAACCCTGAGAGTTGGTGCTATTTTTACCTCCACTTTACCAATGAGGAGACTGAGGTAGATCAATATTAAGTGACTTGCCCAGGGTCACACAGCTACTTAATGTCAAAGGCCAGATTCGAACCAGGGCCTTCTTAGATTCAGGGCCAACATGCTATTTACTGTATGAACTAGCTGCCTCCCACTTCCTACTGAATTAATTTTCTGTTAAGTCTTTTATTATTTCAGCATAATTTTAGAAGGAGCAGATTGTCTGGATTTCATAAATATGTTTTACGAGTGGACGCCCAGGTCAGCAAGTATACTTCCTTGCGCAGGTAGCTTGTTTCAAGGTACAAGTCTGTTTAGGTTAGAGTTTACTTCTCCCTCTGGCGCCATCCTGTGGAATAACCCCTGGGATGGTGTCACAGGGGTGATGAGAACCTAACCTCCATGCTTCTCCAAATGAG
>CM053582.1:281055902-281083809 GCA_028627135.1 Pseudochirops cupreus | reverse complement strand
AATGTGAATGTTTTCAGGACATGAAGAATGATATGGGGGGAAAGCCCCAAACTGAAAGTTCAACAGAGTCCATCAAGATGATTCAAATGTTGAATGAGAACTCTGCATGCTTATTAAACTTATTTCATAAGTGGCCCACTTTTGCAAAGAGAAGTTAAGTACTAGATCTTACCAGTTCTGTAACTGATCCAAGCAAGCATTGGGAGGCCCTCCAATACAGGCACACTGCTGTCTTTGCTTCCATTCCACCAGCTCCTCATTAAGCAAGACATTCTGGGTAAGTTCTGTCTCATTCAAGAGATCTATTATTTTCTGCACAACTTCCTAATGAACAAGAGACATAGAAAGAAAGTAGAATCAATTAATTTTTATTTGTCAGTTATAGTGACTTTTATTAATGATTCACACTTATGTAAAGCTTTATGTTTGGATATGATATAATCCTATTGGGCTGTAAGAAATAAGTAACAAAAAGATGATTTCAAAGAGACATGGGAAGGTTTGTGTGAACTGATGCACAGTGAAGTGAGCAAAACCAGAAGGACGATCTATACTATAACACCAACATTATAAACATGAACAATTTGGAGAGACCTAAGAGCTCTGATCACCTAAGTGATAAACTATGATTCTAGAAGACTGATAAAAGAGAACACTGCCCAACTCATGACAGAGATATATGCAGAATAATACATTTTTGTATGTGATTAGTGTGGAAATTTTTCTTCCCTCCCTCTCTTATTCTTTCCTTCCTTCCTTTCCTCCTCTTTTCCTTCCTTCCTTTCTTCTTCTCTTCCTTCCTTCCTTCCTTCAGTTTTTTCTTTCCCTCCTCCCCTCCCTACCTCTTTCTTCCTTCCTTCACTTCTTTCTCTCCTTTCTCTCAGCCTCTCTCTCACTCTCCTTCCCTCTCTCATAAACTCTCTCCCTGACTCCCTCTTTTCCTGGTTTCTTCTCTCCCTCCAACTTTCCTTCCTTTCTTCTTTCCTTTTCAGTTCATGGGAGAGGAGAGAGGGAGAAAAAAAAACAATAATTAAAAAATAAAATAACAAAAAATTGTAAAGTGCTATTCATATGCTCTAATTTTCTAAGCTAGGCAAGTCATTCCTCTAGCCTCAAAAAAATATCTAAGCTAACTGCCTACAAAAATAATTTTTCCTTAATTTTAGTCTCAAAACATCGATTATTCACATTCAGTGATTTTAAAAGAAAAGGTTGCCTTAAACAGAGGAAAAATTACCTTTCTCTTCTGATCCAGCATTAAGTACATCTTTTGGATTAACATCTTCTCCTGCTTATTTTCCTTTGATGCTGCACCAGCATATTCAAGCTCTACAGATTAAAATTACACACATAATTATAAGTATGCAATGAAGTTTTTCATTAAATTAGTAAGAGTAAGATAAAGGTAAATAGGAAGTCTACATTGCTTTCCAATGCACGGCTTCTAAAGATTAGTCTTCCTTTAGAAATCAAGCAGGAAAAATTGCAAAGTATAAAAGTGGGACTTCTGCTTCCATGGCCAAATATACTTATTTGCAGAGTAATTCCTTTGATACCCTGAAATGAAAGCAATCTCTTCTTATGGACTACATAAATCAGGATTAAATTAACATTTTAGATGATAGATGCGACCGACAAATAGAATAATTACTGAATTCAAAAAGAACAACTGTAAAGATCAAGTCTACATAAAAACAAGTGAAGTTAATGGTGTGTCAACACTGAAGGACTGGGATGAAGAAGGGCGATAAGAATTATTCGGTTTGACTCCAGGGGGCCAGGACCAGGAACAGTGGGTGAAAATGGGCAAGAGGCAAATTCAAACTTGAAAGAGAGTAAAATGCCCTCAAAATTAGGGCTATGCAAGAATGAAATGGGCTGCTTTGGGAGAAAGTGAGTCATCTCTCATTAAAAGCTTTTGCACAAACTTTTGGATAACTACTTGTCAGAGACGCAGCAGCAAAGATTCTTGTTTATGGGATTGAGGTTTCTCCAAACTCTAAGAATCTGTGATTTAGTAAATTTAATCAATTACTGTTTACAGACTGTTGCTTTACCCCAAATCAAGCATGCTGGTTTTATCCTCTCATGTATAATTAGTTCCCAAGGGTGCAGAAGTATCACACATGTCATTCCACAAAATTCACACATTTGAGTGGTTTTCATTTGCTATCACTTTTTTTTTAAGAAGCAACATCAAAAACACACGGAAAAAAATGTTTATTGAGTTATGCACAGGGAGCAGAATTATATTTCTAAAGTGCTTTATTCTCTAGGAAGAAAGAATACAGTGAAAATATGAATTCTAAGTAATAAAATTATGAATGTTAAAAAAAAGCCACTCATGTCTCTAAGCTTGATTGTGTGTGACTAGGAGAACTTTCAATTGAACAAATGAGCAAATCATTCTGAATTATCAGCTCTTACCTCTGTTACTAAGGGTTTTACATTTAAAGTCATGTTCATCTTGTAAATCTTCCAGCACCTTTATCTCTTGTTCTATGTCCTACAAATTAGGATATAGCATTTATTTAATCTGGTACTGGAAACACAGTTAACAATATCATTCCTCTGGCATCCAATGAGGCAGTCAGAAAACACATCACCCAATTGCTCTTGGTACAGCAATATGCTTTTCTAATAAAATCTTATTTTCTTAAAGATGCATTGAGCACACAAAATAATATGAAAAGTTAGTAAATAGCTCCTAACCTGTTAGTATACTTGTATTAATATTATTTTTAAGGAAAATTCATTCCACAATAGAGACAGCAGATTAAACCTCTAGTATCGTTCTCTGGTTCCATGGACTTCAGTTCTTCTCAATCTATTTCCAGAAACTCGTTAGAAGATTGCTTGTATAATAAGATTTGAGTCCATGGGCTTAGCAGGAAAACCAAACATACAAATAACTTCTTTGCAAGATATAACCTACGTAATCCAACCCACTGCCAGTCACATTTTGGAGGATCCCGATATTACAGATTTGGAGCTAGAAAGAACCTCAGAGCTCCTTTTTCAGGTGAGGAAACTAACACCCAAGAGAGATTAAGTGATTTGCCCAGCATCACACAGTAAGTGACTCATATTCAACTCTAGGTCTTCAACCCCAAATCTGAGGCTCTTTCCACCACACTACATTACACAAATGGACATTGTTGGTTACTGGGCAGATGAGCCATGCTTCCCCAGTTGCCACATTATTCCTTAGATGTCTAGGGACTAAAGTCACCCACCAATATCTGGAAGAAGACATGTGTGGTACTCTAAAACAAGAAAGAAAAGTTTTCACTATGTGTGTCTGAGCCTCTGTGATCCTGATTTCTGCCAGCTAGAGGCAATGTTTAACTGCTGGCTAAATCACATAGGCCATCCATTCTATGTGGTAAGTTTTGACTTTGAAAAGTCTGCAAAAAAGGGGAAAAAATTGAATTTTGTTGGGCAATCACAAATAAATGACCTGTCTCATAAAGGTGAATAAGTGGTTCTGGTGGTATGGTGGCTTTAAGCACATTTATAGAGAGTGAAAGGACAACAGGAAAATCAATTTTACCTCACAACAAGAATTCACCTTTATCTAGCACAATGATGTTTATAAAGAGGCAGCTAGGTGGCCCACTGAACAGAGGGCTAGGTCTGAAGTTAGGAAGACCTGAATTCAAATCCAGCCTCAGACACTTACTAGCTGTGTGATCCTGGGCAAGTTACTTAAGCTCTGTTTGCCTTAATCCACTGGAGAAGAAAATGGCAAACCACTCCAGTATCTTTGCCAAGAGAACCCCAAATGGGGCCACAAAGAGTCGGATATGACTTAGCAGCAACAAAAAGGTTTGTGAAGTGCTTTCCCTACTAAGGCCCTGTGAGCTGAGTAGGGCAAGTACTCCTATTCCATCTGGTTCAAAGAGTTAAAGAGATCACAGACTTATTAAGGGTTAAAGGTGATGTTTGTTCACCTAAACAAAAACCACTATTGCAAAGTCTCAATTCAAAGCTCCTGAATTTGAATTAAAAACAATTAAAGCCTTTTTCCTCCTATGTAATGAATGGTATAGTATAAAGAGAACCATACTCTGCATAAGGGAGAACCAAGCTCTAATTCCACCTCTGGACTATATTGGCTCTGTCCTACTCTGCCCAACCCCATGCAGATCACTTAAGTAACTCTATGAGACTATAAATTTTGAAGTAGTTGCCAAAATATTTTTGTAGGGGGTATTCCATCAATCAATGAAGTCAGAGCTCTGAACCCACCTCCTTCCCTCACCCAAAATCAATCAATAAATAAAGTAAGACAATGTTAATAGAGAGCAGACACATATTCACTCTGTACTCACCATAACTCTCTCCTTCACATTTTTGACTTTCAGATCAATCTCCTTATGTTTGCCTGGAATTACAGCATTCTGAATATTCCCTGTATGAGCCTGTCATTAAAAAAAGGCACAGTCAACAGAATTTTCCTGGATGGTTGGTGCTATTTACATCCCATGTTTCAGTTAGAGCAGCGATTCTCAACCTGTGGGTTATGTTCAATTTGTAAAAATGAAAATACATCCTGCATATCAGATATTTACATTACAATTCATAACAGCAGCAAAATTACAGTTATGAAGTAGCCACGAAAATAATTTTATGGTGGGGGTCACCACAACATGAGGAACTGTATTAAAGGGTTGAGGCATTTGGACGGTTGAGAACCACTGGGTTAGAGACATGTGTCACAAATCATATCTCCACTCTAATCATACGCAAACCTTCCCATAAGTATAATATTCACAAGAAAGAGCCTTTAGCATCTCTTATAGAAATCCAAATGAAAGACCAACTATGACTCTAGACCAGCGGTTCTCAACCTGTGCGTTATGTTCAATTTAAATACGTCCTGCATATCAGATATTTACATTATGATTCATAACAGTTGCAAAATTACAGTTATGAAGTAGCAACGAAAATAATTTTATGGTTGGGGGTCATCACAACACGAGGAACTGTATTAAAGGGTCACAGCATTAGGAAGATTGAGAACCACTGCTCTAGACCAAACTTCATTCTAAACCCTAGAAAAATCGAAAGATGCACAAATACAACCATGAATTTTTACTTTATTAAGCTCTGCATACTGAAATGTATTCATGTACACATAGGACTTTCATTCATTGATCCCACCACAAATTTATTAATAAGTATAAATTCAGAGGCTATCCTGACTTCTGAGAGCATGGGACTTAATACTGATAGCATCCATTTGTACATATTATTCCATATGCATTGATGTTGTCATTTTTTTCAGCCTGGAAGTATCTAGATAGCAGGGGTGCTTTCCAAAGGAGGAAGACCAAGAGGGTAAAGGGCCACAAGATTATGCCATCAGAGTATAGACTGAAGAAACTGAAGTTATTGAGCCTGGAGAAGAAAAAAAAAAAACTTAAGTGGGAATACAGAGCCATCTTCAATTATTTGAAGGAATGTCTTATGGAAGATAAATGAGATGCATTATGCTTGATTCCAGAAAATATCTGTGAGTGATAAAGACAGACTCTGACTTCATATAAGTAAAATACTACTAAGTTAAAGTTGTCCAAAAGTGGAACATGCTGCTTAGGGAAGTAAGTGGGATCACCCTTACTCGAGGTCTCTAAGCTGCTATTGGATGACCACTTGTTAAGCATGATGTAGAGCTGGTTATGGTTCAAATTTCGTTGCCCTTGGAGGTCCTTCCCAACTCTGAGACTCTGTAGGATTAAGTCCAATTAGCTATTTGGTGTAGTGCACTAAACTGTACAAGCAGAATTCATTCAGTGCTTTTGATGATTGTTTTTCATTTCACTGATCAGAGTTCTAACAAAAGTCTATCAAAGATTTTCTTTAAAAGGTTGATATCACATAAATTGTTCTCCTGTTTCTGCTTACTCCATTCTACATCAGTTCAAATAGCCTTCCCATGTTTCTCTTAAATCACCTTTCATAATTTCTTATGGCTCAATAATATTCTACTCTATCCACATATCATAATTTGTTTACCTGGTACCCTATTTGGTGAGCATCTACCCTCAGTTTCTAGTTCTTTGCTACAAGAAAAAAGAGCTGCTATAAATAACTGTACATATAGATCCTTTTCCTCATTCTTTAATATCTTTGGAGTATAGACCCAGTAGTGGAGGAAAATACAGGAAAATATGAGAACCACAGGAAGAGAACATGGTAGAGAACATTTGGGCAATGATCAGTTAAGGCAGTAGAAGTAACAACGTCATCAGAGCACAGAAAGAAATAGGAGAGAAGTTATAGATGATGAGTTTGAGAAATGTTTTACAGATATGGCATGAAGTAATGACATAGTGATGGGGGGGCTTCAATTATTAGAACATTTGTTGGAGCTCTCTCTAGAGTCTAGAAGAAGCAGCTATTCATTTCCTAGCCAGTCTAATTTTATCCTTCAAAAAGAGGAAAAAATACCATGGGAACCTCCTATTCTGGTTTTAATTCTTACTGATAAGGAAGAAGTAATTGCTGAAGTGGAAGTGTTGAGAACTTTGGAGGGAAGTGACCACTTCTTCTTAGAAGTTATGACATAGAAGAAGAAAGCCTGGAAGAGTCTGACATGCAATCTTGATATTTAGAATATAGAACTCAATGGGTTTGAAGAAAAAATAGGAAGGATCCAATGGTCTAAAATTTTATCAAGAAAGTTGGCCTAGGAAGGATGAGCAACTCTTGATAACAATATTCTTAAAATATAAATATGAATAATTCAAAAGATAATGAGGTAAAGAGACTTATGTGGCTGTACAAGAAACTCACCAATCTATTTGAATTTTAAAAGGGCATGTACAGAAGATGGAAGCAAGGGCAGTAAGAGAGAATGAATACCAAAGTGTGCCACAGCCCTGTAGGAACACTGTCAGGGACACAAAAGTACAGAATAAGTTGAGGCTAGTGAGGACAGCTAAGAGTAACAAAAAGTTGAGATTTTTGGCCATACTGAGAAAGAGAAGAAAGGCTAGAATTGCTAGGACAATAATTATTAGTGATGCAGAGAAAGCAGAGGTGCTTGGTTTTTATTTTGAGTTTGACTTCTATGATAGGAAAATGAACAAAATTAATTAATTAGGAACATAAATCCAAGATAAATAAGAGAAAATAAGAACCCAACTCATTACAGTTGGTGAATTCGCGCCACTGGGCCTAACTGATACAGATGTCTACTCCATCTTAGGGTACTGAAAGACCTAACAGATGTGACTGTAGAGCCACCATAATTATCTCTGAAAGTCTGCAGAGAAAGGGAAAGGATTAGAGAAGGATAAAAGCTGTCCTGATCTTCAAAGAAATAGACTGGAGTCTTCATATTATAGACCAAAGAGCTCAACTCCAATTTTTCACAAAATTCTAGAAGTGAACATCCATGGGGGAAAAAAAAAAGAGTATGTCCCAGGAGCCAGCAGGGCTTCATCAAGAACAATTAATTCCGGAAAAAGCTTATTTACTCATTCGACAAGTTATTAGACATTTGGACCAAAGAAATGTTGTAGATAGAGTCTGCCTACAATTTTTACAGCTCTATTCACTACAGACAGATCTTTTTTCTTTCTTTCTTTCTTTCTTTTTTTAGGCAATTCTTCACACATGTTCTAATAGGATGAAAAGTACCTGTTCAAATTGCTGGGCAGCAGCCAGGATTTTGTTTTCTTCCTTCAGACAATTAGAGATGATCATAGACATCTGTATTGGATCTTCCTGAAAATTATCCTAGGTGCATGGCATGAAAAGCAAAACGAAAAATTAAAATTAATTGTCAATGAAATTGGTAAAACATTTGTACTCATTTATCATCATTTATATTAGCTAGAAGTTAGTCATTTCTATCAGTCCCATCTCATTAATTATATCAGAACATTTCATTATCTTTCCTTATTAGTAACTTATATTCCTCTTGACAAAAAATACTCAAAATATTTTCATATGTCATTTACCATTTGGGTGCAGGACTAAATGATTTCTATACCTTATGTACCTAAAAGGTCTATGTTTCTATAACACCTTCAGTTCCTGAAGCCTAGTTTTCTAATCCATTTATATAAATTTGTATAGTATTTCATAAGATTATCATTGATTTAGAGCTTGAAGAGGTCTTAGAGATCACCTAATCTAACCCCTAAGTTTTCCAAATCAGGAAACTGAGGCCAAGATAGATGAAGTAGCTTACCTAAAGGCAAATGGGTTTGAACTAAGATTTGAACCCCAAAGTCCCTCAACTCCAAATGCAACACTATTTTCATTGCACTATAATGTGTTTCTCTAAGAGCTGTTGATATAAAATACATGGTTTATATTATGTGTGAAGCTAAAGTTTTTATGAAATGAATTGATAGTTTCACTTCACTCATACTGTAAATTTCAAATTTCTGTATGATGAATTTTAAATGGGAGCTATAGGTAAGTTAATATTGCATAATCTTTGTGAACTTCCAGGTGACAACATGGTGGCATATCCATCAAAGATTAACCCATACCTGAAGATTACGTTTGCTTTTCCTAATATTGTGTTGCAGCAAAAAATTGTTCTGCTGAGAAAAGCGGCTGTAGTGCTCATCCAACTGGGAGAGAAGTTCATGAAAGCATACCGTGGCAAAAGAGACATCAATGGCAGCATACTCCCTGGGAGATCCAGAACAGACAACTATTAATTCCAGATACCGTTAAAGTGGCACATATGAAAGTCCGCCTGCATGATACATTGGAAAGGGTCCTAGATTTGGAGTCAGAGCACCCAGACTCAACTTCCAACTCTGTCACTTACTCCCTGGGTCTTGATCCAGTCCAGATGTGAGAAACCTGTGACCTTGTGGCCGCACGTGGCCCTCTAGGTCCTCAAGTGTGGCCCTTTGACAGAATCCAAACTCCATAGAACAGTAAGTAGCCCTTCCACTTATGAATAGCTATAAATGTTATGAAGTTTTCCCTTACATCAAGTTGCTTCTTGCAACTTTCATCAGTTGATCTTGGTTCTGCTACTGAAACCAAATAGAACAGTTTTTCTTCCACGTGACAATCCTTCAACACAACTGTCATGTCTTCCTAACGCTTATCGCTAAGCTAAACACTTTGAGTTCTTTCAACTAATCATTATATGACATGGACTTGAGGTCCTTCACCATCCTCATTGCCTTTTTGTGGGTACTCTCCAATGAATCAATATTATTCCTAAAGTGTAGTACCCATAAGCAAACACACTACTCCAGATGTGGTCTGGCTATGGAAGAGTACAGGGAGATTCATCTATTTATGCTTTTCTTAATGAAGCCTAAGATCACTAAGCCCAAGAGTAGCTAAGAAGCTACTGCCACGTCACACTGCTTTTTCTTTGTTTTTAAGATGCTTAGAATTTTATTTTATTTTTTAAATATTTATTTATTTTCTGTTTTCAACATTCACTTCCATAAGTTTTACATTTTCTCCCCCTCTCTCTTCTCTCCCTCTCCAAGACAGCATGTACTCCAATATGGGTTCTACAAACACATTCTTATTAAACCCATTTTCACATTAGTCATGTCACATAGAAGAATTATAACAAATGGGAGAAACCATGAGAAAGAACACAAAACAGAACAGAAGAGAAAATAGTCTGCTTTGCTCTGTATTCTGACTCCATAGTTCTTTCTCTGGATGTGGGTGGCATTTTCCATCAGGTGACCTCTGGAAAAGTTTTAGGTCCTTGCATTGTTGAGAAGGGTTAAGTCTTTCAAAGTCAGTCCTCACACACTGTGGCTGTTACTGTATACAATGTTCTCCTGGTTCTGCTCCCCTCAGTTAGCATTAGTTCATATAAGTCTTTCCAGGTTTTCCTGAAGTCTACCTGCTCAACATTTCTTATAGCACAACAGTATTCCATTACAATCACATACCACAACTTGTTCAATCAGTCCCCAATTGTTGGGCATCCCCTCAATTT
The DNA here is from genome assembly GCA_028627135.1 of Pseudochirops cupreus. Taxonomy (NCBI): domain Eukaryota; kingdom Metazoa; phylum Chordata; class Mammalia; order Diprotodontia; family Pseudocheiridae; genus Pseudochirops; species Pseudochirops cupreus. The sequence goes on along the minus strand of CM053582.1, from coordinate 281,073,857 downwards.
CCAGTTCTTAGACACCACAAAAAGAGCTGTTACAAATATTTTCATACATGTGGGTCCTTTTTCTATTTTTGTGATCTTTTTGGGACAGCTCTAGAATCGATATTGCTGGGCCAAAGAGTATACACATTTTTATAACCCTTTGGGAAGAGCTCCAAATTGCTCTCCAGAATGGTTGGATAGGCCCACAGTGCCATCAACAATGAATTAGTGTTTCAAATTTCCCGCGTTTTCTCCAACATTTATCATTTTCCTGTTTTGTCACATTAGTAAATCTGACAGGTGTGATGTGGTACCTCAGAGTTGTTTTGATTTGCATCTCTCAAATCATTAATGATTTAGAGCATTTTTTCATAGCTTTAATTTAAAGATAGCTTTAATTTCTTCCTCTGAAAACTGCCTGTTCCTATCCTTTGACCATTTATCAACTGGGGAATGACTTGTATTCTTGTAAATTTGACTCAGTTCTCTATATATTTTAGAAATGAGGCCTTTATCAGAAGCGTTAGTTGTAAAAATTCTTTCCCAGTTTTCTGTTTCCCTCCTAATCTTGGCTGCATTGGCTTTGTTTGTGCAAAAACTTTTCAATTTCATCTAATCAAAATTAGCTATTTTCCATTTCATAATGTTCCCTATTTCTTGTTTAGTCATAAATTCCTCTGTTCTTCATAAATCTGACAGATAAACTATTTCTTGTTCCCCTAATTTGTTTATAATAGCAGCCTTTATACCTAGATCAAGTACCCATTTGGACTTTATTCTGGTATATAGTGTCAGAACTTGGTCTATTCATAGTTTCTGCCATACTATTTTCCAGTTTTCCCAGCAGTCTTAGTCAAACAGTGAGTTCTTATCCCAGAAACTGGGGTCTTTGGGTTTATCAAACAGTAGATTGCTATAATGATTGACTACTGTGTCATATGTACCTAACGTGTTCTACTGATCTACCCCTCTATTTCTTAGCCAGTACCAAGTGGTTTGGAGATGGTTGCTTTATAATACAATTTAACATCTGGTATGGCTAGGCCACCTTCCCTAGCATTTCTTTTCATTAATTCCCTTGATATTCTGGACTTTTTGTTCTTCCAGATGAATTTTGATATTATTTTTTCTAGCTTTATAAAATAATTTTTGTTAGTTTGATTGGTATGGCACTGAATAAGTAAATTAATTTAGGTAGAATTGTTCATTTTTATTATATTATCCTGGCTTACCCAGGAGCAACTGATGTTTTTCCAATTATTTAAATCTTACTTTATTTGTGTGAAAAGTATTTTGTAATTGTATTCATATAGTTCCTGGATTTGTTTTGGCAGGTAGACTCCTAAATATTTTATAATGTCTACAGTAACTTCAAATGGAACTTTTCTTTCTAACTCTTGCTGTTGGGCTTTGTTAGTAATATATAGAAATGCAGATGATTTATGTGGATTTATTTTATATCCTGCAACTTTGAGAAAGTTGTTTATTATTTCAAGTAGTTTCTTACTTGATTCTCTAGGATTCTCTAAGTATATCATCATATTGTCTACAAAGAGTGATAACTTAGTTTCTTCTTTGCCTATTCTAATTCCTTCAATTTCTTTTTTCTTCTCTTATTGCTAAAGCTAACATTTCTAGTACTATATTGAATAACAGTGGTGATAATGGACATCCTTGTTTTACCCCAGATCTTATTGGAAATGCACCTAACTTATCCCCATTACATACATGTATTGCTTGCTCATATCACACTGTTGACCAATGTTGAGTTCACAGTTCAACAAAGCGCTCAAACCTTTTTTCAGATGAACTGCTATCTTGCTATGTCTCCACCATCTTGCACTTGTGAAGTTGATTCTTGAACCCAACTGCATGACTTTACATTTATCCCTACTGAATTTTATGTTATTAGATTTAGCCCAATTCTCAAGCCTGTCATGATCTTTTTGGGATGTTAACTCTGTCACCTCCCTGCTTTGTGTCATGTGAAAATTTGATGGGTATGCCATCTATGCCTTTATCCAAGTTGGTTGGACTTAGCATAAAGCATTATAAAATGCAAGGCACCGTTAGTGGTAGAATTTTATTTTTCACCTCAATCTCTGTACGGATGTCCTTCTAAGTCTAGCTATATCTATGCAATTCCTGCCCATCTTTCAAAGCAAATATCTGTGGCCATCTCCTTGATTGTTCAACCGAAAGTGATCTCTTCCCCACCATGAATGACCTTTGTATCTCTTTTATTACATTTTTCATATCCTATCTTTCATGATGATTATTTACATGCCTGCCTTATTTCCCCCAAAAAGCTTTGAGACCTAGGATTGAACCATTTTTCATTGTATCTCTCACAGTATATTCAAAATGCTCAAGCAATATCCCTTGAAGGAAAAAATGAATCAACTCATAATTGATCCATTTAAGAGATATAGTGTATTGTGACATAAAGAGCACTAGATTCAAAGTTAGGGTTCTCCTCCCAGATCCATTTAACCCTGAACAAATTATTTTGCCTCTGAACCTCGGTTTCCTCATCTATAAAAAAAAATCTGTAAAATCTATAATAATCTTATACTATTTTCCTCAGAGGGTTGTTATGAGAGAAGAGGTTCATACGTCTTAAAACACTTTTATGAACATGTTAATATTTCCTTTGTCAACACAATTTAAACTAAATCAATAAATCATTGTCACACCACAACTTGCAGGCATAATTTTTTTCCTATTTACAAAGAGTTTCCTTACCAGTCTTGCTTTTCCAACCAAGGTGCCAAATACTGTCTAATTTCCATAGGAAAACTGTCATCATAAAGTTGATGCACTTGCTCTAGGAATTTTGAGTCAAGTCTTTGTAGCTCACTCCACTGAGACATCCTATAGTGTAAAAGAAATATACCATGAATTAAAGGTCATAGTGCTCCACAGACAAAGAAAGAAGGCTGGGTATTAAGAACAACAGCTAAAAGTCAATATGGAGAATTTAGGGAAACATAGGACGGCTGCTATGAACTGATACGGGGTTCTTTTTTTTTTTTTTTGCCTTTTTTGGATAGGAGGAGGCAGGGCAATTGGGGTTAAGTGACTTGCCCAAGGTAAGTGTTAAGTGTTTGAGGCCAGATTTGAACTCAGGTCCTCCTGACTCCAGGGCTGTGCTCTATTCACTGTACCACCTAGCTGCACCCTTTGCGATACCTTTTAGTCATCTGTGTGATTGCTCTAAAATATCATTTTTTAGAAGCCTGCTTATTCAATTATTATACACTTGAGGATGATCTCAATGCACATGTACCATATCTTCACAGAAATGGTACAAACATAAGAAAGTGAGAATATGTATTAGAAGTTACTATTGCTCTTTTGGTTGCCTTTTGGAGGGATAATAAGGCCAGGCATTTTTTTCCTTAGCCTTTGTAATCTTCCCTACTTTCAGTTTCCCTGAGAATCAGTCTCTCACTATCTTTAACTCCAGGATATTCTTTCTGTGTTTACTAAGTCAAATTGAACTACTCTGCCCATCCTAAATTTTTTTCAGGATCATTTCTTCTTCCTTGGGTAGTACATTGGGAACTATGACTTTACAGTCCAAATGTAGTAATTATGCTGTAACAGTAGAAGGAATTTTCTATAAACATTTTTACAGAATTTTTCTATTTTTCAGCTATACGTTTTCCAATCTTCCAGCTTAATCTTTTCATTTCTTTAGGGTGATTATGCTTAGTTGGGTGTTTCACCAAACTTTCTTTCAACTCGCCTTTCCCTTCACGGCTTCTCACTGTTTTATGCAATGATACTGCTCATAATCTTCTACTGTACTTTCCGCAAGTAAACTTTTGCAAATAAATGTATGCTTTAAATGGTTGATACTTTTTTCTGCCATATCTCTTCATTTGACAAAATCAAGGGTTGATTGGCAGAGGCACTTGCTATGATATAGATTTACAATGATCATATTTCTCTAAGAAATAATAATAGCCTATATAAATGTTGGCTTTTTTTTATCCATTTCCTATTTTTATGCTTATTTATTATCTAATTTAAATAGGTCACATTGGAGCTACCTTAACCCCACATCTCATTTTTATTCTTTTAGTTTGATATTGACTTTGATCTTTGTTCTAACAAGTCTGACTAGAGACTGAGAAATGATTACTATGACAGCAATCAGTCATCTTCTGTTTGTCAAATATAAAAAATAAAAAATTTCATTTTTTGTGTTGTTACTTGGCACTAATCATGTTCATGTCTGCTCCCATGTAGCATTCATTATACAAAAGGAGGTGGTTTCAATATTTCTGCAAGATTCTGATTGCTTTGATTTCTTAGTCCTAAACTATGCTTTCTACCATGTTTTCTCTATCACCCTAGATATAGGTATTGAAGTCACTGAGTTTTAAAGTATACATTGATTTAATTGTAGGGAAAGGAATCTTAGTAAGCTATTCACAGGATTTCTTTACTCTGTAACAGATGATGGCTCATAAGCTTTATTCTCATGCTTCTCATGCTACTCATGAACACTGCAAAACAAACAAACCACAAAACCCAACCAGATAACAAAAATCTCATGAAACGATGTTTCTTGTTGCCATTGGATGCATGATAAAACCAACTCTATGGGCTGCATAAGTTGTTCTCCAAGGATATTCCATGGACATCTCATGAAGATGCAATGTTGTCTTCTGGCTTCATTTACAGTAAGAATATAAAAATTGCTATGATTTAGTTGCTCTAGTAGCATGTTCACTTACTGGTTCCTAGAAAAGGACATTAAATTGATAGCACCTACAATGAAGTGAATTTCTATGGAAAATCTAAAAACTGCTTAAGTCTTAGTCTCTTCTGCCTTCTACTCTGCCATCATCATAGTAGCACGTGGTATGGTAAAAATTAGAAATAAAAGGGCTGAAATGAGAGACATCAAACCTGGTTTCTAGTCCCATTTCTATTCCTGCTTGATTTTAGGAAAATCACTTCATTCCCATGGGCTTTAGTTTCTTTAAATCAAACATGAAAATATCCAACGTTCTTTCCAATGCAAACAAGCTATGATAGTAAATGCGTATGTGTACACATACACATACATACACACTAAATTATGCAGACGAAATAATTTTTCTAACAAATTACAATAGCAGTTGCTCACTTGCAGCATATCAAATGCTATAAATTAACTGAAGCATAATTTGCTACCCAGATACATCTGGGTAAATTTTGAGAGATAATCCGACATTCAACTGAATTTTTTAAGTGTTTACTTTTTATAGACCACTATGATAGATGCTTGGGAAGATACAAAGTTTAGATAAGAAATGGTCCCTGACTTCATGGGCCTTACAATGCCAATGGAGTTTATGATACCAACACAACTACAAAACAAATATGGTACCCAAAAATTTTTTAAAAGCACAAAGTATTATTTACAATCCATGATAAGTAAGATCACTAATGACTTAGGGACACAGAAAGCAATGCTCCAAAGGAGATAGCATCTGAGTTAGGCTTTAAAAGGAGAATTAAGATAAGTCGAATGGGGGAAAATATTGCACACAGAGGAAATTCTGTGATTGGAAAGGTATAAGGACATATCTATCTATCTATCTATCTATCTATCTATCTATCTATCTATCTGGAATTGGGGAACACTCTGGTTAAGTTGGAGGAAAAGGGCACATGAAGGGATAGAAGAAAAGACTGAAAATAGAGGGGCATCAAATTGTGAAGGGCCTTGAATATCAGGCTAAGGAAAATGAACTTTAGGACTAAATGACAGAGAAAAAATAAAGATTTCTGGATAGAAGAATTATGACATCATCTATGCTAAGGAAAATTAGTCTGATAGCAGGATGGATGAATGAGAGATCATGCAGAGATAGAATTAAGGGGATTTAGCAACCTAATAGGTATGCGGAGTGACCAAAAGAGAAGAGTCAAAGATAACACTAAAGTTTCAAATTTGTGAAAGTGAATGAGATTGCTGATAGAAATGGGTCTATTCAGTTCAAGTATAAAATAAAAAAAAACCGTGTATGAAATGATTTCTAAGGGCCTTTCTAGCTCTAAAATTCTATGACTATTTGCTTAAAGTGGGACAATGAGGTTGTATATTATGTACCACACTACCCAGATAGTTTAAAATTTAAGGGTTCTTTACCCCGGGTTCCATCATCCCGGGGGCGTTGTTTTTATGGGGATAACTGTCTTTCAGTGTAATTGATTCCATTTGTGTTCTATTTTTTTGTATTTACATCTAGTATTTGTGTTTTGCATTTAAAATTTATTCTGGGAAGAGGTGCATAAGAAGTCCATGAAACAAACAAAGGTTAAGAACCCCTGCCTCAAATACTTTGCTGAAAGTCAGAGTAAACATGACGGGGGTTAGAAGCCAGCTCCTCCAACTTTCCACTGCACTATTTTCCATTAAGGAGCAATTCAGTTGTTGCCTTCCCTAAGACATTCTGCCCTTTGCTAGTGGGTTGGTTTTTTTTTCCTTTTCTCACTCCTCAGATGTTTCATGTGTTCTGTTAGTCCTAGGTAGCTAATTACGTAGACATCACAAAACTTTAAAGCTGGAAGTGACCTTTGACACTGTCTGGTACAATCCTCTTTTTATAGATGAGGAAGTTTAAGCCGAGTTGGAGGAAAGTAACTTGTCTCCATTCGGGCTATGTCTCCACATATTCCTTCTCTCTGAATAAAGGATGGAGCTGAGAGAATCCCTCCTTCCCAACTGTGCTGACTGCCCCCCGCTCCCCGCCCCGCGCCTGCTTTAAACAGTGTCCTGCAAACACTGATTGATCCCGGGTTCCTCATGCAAAGAAAAGACACGTCTTTCCCACCGGCTTCAGAACCGTCTGGTCCAAGGTCCTCCCAAGTACCCACCTTCTGCGGAGCCGAGAGACGGGGGTGGCACAGAGCAGGCTGGACGTCAGCTGTCACTCCCTTGATCCGAGTTGATACTAGAAAGCTTTCCTGGGGGCTGTCAGGGACCGTTTGGTTAGCAGGTTCAACTCTTTCCTGGGGTCGGTCTGCAACAGAGCAAAATTAACCAGACAGAGAAAAAGCAATGAGGGAAGAACCCGTTCGAGTTTCACTTTCCACTCCCCGACCAATCACGGAGCAAGCTCATTCTCGTCAGGCCAATCAAAAGAGGCTGTTCCTTCCTTGGACCCAACTCCCTTCCGCAGTCTAACTCTCTGCATCTAATTCCTGTTTCCCTTTAAAGTGCCTCGTTCTGATGTGGGCATGGGCTTCAATGTGCCATCTGTCGCCCGGGTTTCCTTTTGCTATTCTTAAAGCAACCCTGTGGTGTAAGCTGGGGCATATCTAACAAGTTTCGTTTGCAGTCGAAAACGAAACCCCAAAAGTTATATTTCAGTGGTGGGCAGCAAAAGGATGTGCAAAATCATCTGTGTTAGTAAGTAAGCTAAGTTCATGCCGGCAGGATTAATATATCCACAGAACATAGCGGGACATCTTTTACACAGTATTAGCTGTTTGACAGATATTTTTTGAACTCTCATTCTGTGACAACCTCCAAAGAGCAGCATCCTTCACAACTGCCATGCCAGAAGAAACACAACCTACCTTTCCTTTCCAGGGTGTTGTATGTAAGGTAGTATGGGGAACAAGGACCATAATCCTCAGTAATAGTAATAGCTCACATTAGATAGCACTTTTTAACAGAGCACAATAATGCTTTCTGTATTTACGTTACTAAGCATGATCTTTACTTCATCTTGTTTGATCCTCACAACATCCCCAAAAGGTGTATGTTCTCATTAACACATATTTCATAAATGGAAGGGAGCTGAGGCTCAAGAGATGCCAAGTCACAGAGCTACAACATGTTTAAGGCAGAATGTGAACCTACTTCTTTCCTGACTGTAAGTCCATAACCATGGCCTTAAACTAAAACCAAAGAGACTGCAGAGTCCCCAGTGATAGAGATGGGGACAGTAGACCTGCAGTGGGCACAAAATGGTAGTGACATTAGATCAATGCTCTTGCAATAGCACTTGGGACCTCCATACCATGCAAAATTTTGTAGATACTGACTTGAGTTTCAGTATTTGGTAGTGGCATTAAATTGCATCAATATGAATAGAATGATCTGTCAGCAACCACTCTTATCAATGTAGATGCATACATTTATGATTCACAGTGCCATGGGGATGGGGTGTGAAGGGAAAGGAACAAGTATCTATTAATTGCCTTCTATGTGTAATCCTGTGAGGTAAGAGCTAGTGGTAGATGCATTTTACAGTTGGGGAAACTGAGGAAGAAATAGGTTAAGTGATTTGCCCTGGGTCACACATCTAAAGACTCAGGTCAAATTTGAAGTCAGGGCTTCCTGGTTCAGTGTTCTATCTGCTGTGCCACCTAACTGACTAGAAGCATGAGTATAGTATAGAGAATAGAAGATATGGGGTCAGGGTTCTCAGGTTAAAATCTTGGCTGTACTGTTTATTAATTCCTTTTGTAACCTTAGGCAATTCACCTCACCTTCTCTGAACCTGTTTTCCTCATCTTTAAAATGAGGTTTACATGGCAATTCCTTTGGAAAAGATCTGGAAGTTATAGTGGTCCCGAGTATCAACATGAGTCAACAATATAATGTGGTGGCCAAGATAGCTAACATCATCTTACTGAATAGTGTCTAGGACTCAGGAGGTGATAATCCAGCTGTACTTTGCCTGAGTCAGACTCCTATCTAATTCTGGGCTTCACATTTTAGGAAAGACATTGAAAAGCTGGAGAGGTTCTAGAGGAGAGCAACCAGGATGGTGAAGTGCCTCAAGCTCATGCCATGGTGGGAAAGCGAGGGGAAACGACACTTGTCTTCATACATTTGAAAAGTCTTTTGGAAGACTGACTGGACTTGTTCTGTTTGGCTCCAGAGAATAGAACTAAGAGCAAAGGGTAGAACTACAGTTAGGCAAATTTAGGTTTAATACAAGAAAAATATTCCTAAAAATTTTGGAGCCATCCAAAAGTGGAATGAGAGATCCTAAAAGTTACTGGACTTGCTTTTACTTTTGAGTGAAGGCTAGATAACCATTAGTTGGGAATGTGGCAGAGGGATTTCTGTTCAAGTATGTGTTGTACCAGCTTGTTTCTATGGTTGTATGATGTTAGGCTCCATTAGGGTAAGGATTATCTTTTATTCTTTGTATTTTCCCCAGCACCTAGTATATAGTGCTTTGCCTAGGCATTCAACATGTTTGTTAAATGAATGATTGAATTACTGAGTAAATAAGTGAATGAATAAACAATATCCATTTCCCTGTAGACAATACCTGACCTAGCCAACTGTCTACTCATGTTCTCCTGAATCTATTTTGTACATCACTACTTCCATACTTTACTCAACTATTCCCTTACAATGAAATATTCTCTCTCCTTCTCCATCTATAGAAATCCCATATTCCCTCAAAACCATAGCTAGTAGGGCCAGTGGGGTTTTGCCCAAAGGCTGGAAATTTAAAGGGTGTGACAGATGCTGGTAAAGGAATGGAGAAGTTTGGTTCTGGGTAGCTGTTAGAACAACACACTACAATCCAATTGCTGCAGTGTGTCTCTTCTCACCATCCAGACCTCATCCAGTAGAAAATTCCCCAAGTCTACCTCATTTCACCTTTCCCTAAGTCTTTCCTTTCCCTCTATCCTTTCTAGGAGGACTAATCTGTATCCTGTCATTGCTCAGCATATATTAACATTTCCCTCTAGCAAGGGGAATAATCCTGGTGCCCCAGTATCATGTAGCTCAGGAATACAATGCCAAGACAATTCTGAAGAACTAATAATGAAAGATGCTGTCCATTTCTAGAGAAAGAACTGGTGGGGCCTGAATGTAGATTGAAGATGATTTTTCTTTACTTTCTTAATTTTTTTTCCTATCTGTGTTTTCTTTCACAACATGAATTACATGGAAATGTGTTTTGCATGACTACAATAAATAATCAAGGTCAAATTGCCTTCTCATTGGGATAGGGGGAGTGGAGGGAAAGTGAGAATTTGGAACTCAAAATTTGAAGAAAAAAAATAAAGTTGAAATTGTTTTTATATGTAATTGGAGAAAAATATTTTTTTTTTTTAAAGAAAGGAGTCACACTGATGCCTTTTTAGCATAGGAAGCCCACATCATGTGGGTTGGACTACCACCATGGTCCCTTCCAACTCTGAGGTTCTATAATTCTCATTCTACTGAATTTGGCTTAATTATTTCTTATACTACTTTAATGCTATTAAGAGATGTGTGGTTTAGTGGATAAAGAGTTGGTCCTGAAGCTTGAAAGACCTGAGTATAAATCCTACCTCTGACCTGAAAAAGTTCTGTGACCTGAGACAAGTCACTTAATCTCTCACTGCTCTAGGAGATTTGAATATAAATTGAAAAGGTTTCTTCACTTGAAAGTTCTCTATACCAGTGAAGTGACAGGATTAGTCCACATGTATTATTTTCACAGAGTTAGAAAGCTGATTTGAGGGCACTCTCCAGGCTGATTATCCCAGGGGGGAATTGTTTGCTCTGAGCAGGCATCAGGGTCCAGAATCACTAATTGCTCTGCTATAGCTCCTTTAAGACCTAGTTCAAACCTCATCTTGTCTTTTGCAGACTGCTTCTCTGACTGGAGGTGTTCCTCTCCTTTTTCTGAATAGGAATAGCTCTTACTCCTTTACCACACATATTTGAGCACTGAGCCCAGGTGCTAAGGGCACATTTTTCTTCCTCCTTGTCCAGAGTCTGAACTGCAGTGGAGAAATTACAGGAGCCAAATATGCTGCTTTGCATTGCCTTTTAAAAAAATGTGTACTCTTTTCCCCAAGAGATGATAATCTACTGGACAGGTACCATATCTTGTGTGAATAACACTATGAAATAATACGGCTATGTTAAAAGATGAAAAATATTTGTGGCACAGATTTCAATGCACATTTGAATGGACACCCTACCTTACAGAGCTTGTCTAACAGCATGTATCTGGGACAAATAGTAAAGAAAAATAAAGAGCTGGACTCAGTTATGAATAGGGGAAGGGGTCTGATATTTCAAAGCACTTTTTCTCATCCTAAGTTTGTCATAAAAGCAAAGGTTCATCTTTTAAATACTAATGATCCATAGGTATTGCTATATGAGAATGAGTTATAGAACTCAAATGCCTCTGAGGAGATAGAAATGAGAGGGCAATGTAGAGATTATATATAATCTTTACATAGAATTATTTATTATCCCTTATTATAATACATTTATCATTTATCTTATTAATGTGCTATTATAATTATTTATAATTGCATGATATAAATAAGAGAATCTGAAGAACAGAAATAAAAGATGGAATTGTATGAAAGGAAGAGATGAGTTGGTCATGTGGCAAGAACAAGGGATGACAGGTGGATAACCAAAATGTTCCACTGAAATATCAGGGGAAAGCAAAAAAGGTTGCTAGCACTTTGAGGGGACTCTCCATACAGAACTTTTAAAAAGATAGTTACTATTAGATTCACATACAATGGGTAGGAAGGAATAGGCTGTGATCTGCTTTGCTGGAGAGAATTCCTGAATCATTGAGATTACCGATCGATTTAAATATTTGGTAACAAAACTGCTACAACCAAATAAGTATTATCTTCTAAAAATAGTCACTTTGGAGGCTATACTCTTATTCCAATCATGCTAGAATTGCTCAAAATATTTTTGAAATGGGGCAGCTAGCAGGCTCAGTGAATAGAGCGCCAGCCATGGAGTCAGGAGGACCTGAGTTCAGATGCGACCTCAGACACCTAATATTTACTAGCTGTGTGACCTTGGGCAAGTCACTTAACCCCAATTGCCCTGCCTTCCCCCTCCAAAAAGCCAAAATAAAATTTTTTTTGAAACTCCTCTTTGGCAGTTGTTTGCTCATTTTAAAAAATGTCCTCCTGAATGGGAAATTTTTGTCCTTAAAGGGATTTTAGCTTTTGAAATAGCCAAAGTCATTTGGTCTGATGAATAAGATTGATACGCAGTGAGATAGAGAAGTGGACAGATCTTGGAGGCCTGTACCAGTCACTTACAGCTATGTGACGTTGGCCAAGTCATTTAAGCTCTTCTTGCCTTCATTTCTCTATCTGAAAATGAAGATAATAATGCCATTTACTCACAGAGTTGTTGCGAGGCTCACAACAAAGTGCTTTGCAGACCTTAAAGTGCCAGATAATTGTTAGCTATTCTTCTTCTTCTTATTATTACTGTTGTTGTTGTTATTAAGATGGCTACCTTTTTGGTGGAAAAAAAATGACTGTGAGTAGGAAATAATGCAACTAATTTTCTTCTCTGACTTGCAAACTTTGCAGAGTACCCCATTCTATGCCAGGCAATGCATTTCTTCCTTAAATTTAACAGAAATCGGTCTCACTATGACTCCTAACCCCAATTGCCCTGGAACCCCAATAGACCTGTTTTCTGGAACTCTTGGAATAAATCTCATTCCTCTTATATATGACATCTTTAAATACATAAAGATAGATAGCATACCCCCCTAAGCATTCTCTTTCCCAGGCTTAACATCCCCAGTTCTTGCATTCATTCCTCATAACATTTCACATCTTCTAATCTTTCTAGTTGCCAATCCTTGAATTCACTCCAACTTATCATTGTCCTTCTCAAAATGTGGTATCCAGAATAGAATGAAACATTCGAAATATGGTCTGAACCAGGGCAAGGAATAGAGGAACTTTCATTATTCTTGTTTTGGATACCATATGTTTGTTAATGTAGTCGATAAGATCAAAATACCTTTTCCGGTAATGAGATCCCATTGTTGATGCATTCTCAATCTTTGTCACATCAATGACTATGTGGTCACCTCTGTTCTGTCTTGTTGTTGCACAGGAGGTCTTCAATCATAACTTACGTATAGGAGGATTTCAGTAATAATTCATACATGAAGTGCTGTTGGGTTAAATTTCCTGTGAAGTCCTTTGCAATGCTTATATTCTGTAGCTTACAAAGTGCCTGTCTCATAAACAATTCCTATATTTTTCAGATGGGAATATCCATTCTCAGTGAGGTGAACTGAATTGCTTTGCAACAGTCACAGTAGTGGGATTCTAATTCATATATCCTGGCTGCAGATCCATCCCTTCTATCTTATTAGTTTTGATTCCTGTATGACTCTTAGAGTGGGAATAAATAGCATAATAGCTCAAATTCATATAGTTCTTACAATGTACCATGCACTGTGCTAAGAGCTTTATAATTATTATCTCATTTGAGCCTCACAACTACTCTGGGAGGTAGGTTATCCCCAGTTTACAGTTGAGGAAACTGAGGCAAACAGCTGTTAAATAACTTGCCCAGGGTACACACATGGCGGGTGTTGGATGTGGCAAGATTAGAACTGAGGGCTTTCCTGGCTCCAAGTCCTATGCTCTATCTATTCACTACACTAGAGTTGAATTCCTTTAGGCAAAAGTGCCCTGTTCTGGCTTCATATCTTTAGCAGATCTGACATGCCTATTGATGCAAATTTTGAGGATACATGCGATACATTTCCTCTTTCTCTTATTATGTTTCACTTTAAAGGATCAGCTACATTGTGTGGAAGAAAACAAATTTCACTCCAACAATCATATGCAGAATTGGCACGAAGGTAAAACAGTCAAGAAGCTGCGGTTTCCTGGCTCGCCTTGGTGCAGCTGTGACCCTGACCTTGGCAGGAGTGTGCGCGGTGCTCGGAACAGCCACAACCACGTGGTTTCGGAGAAAAGACCAGGGAACGAGAAGACTGTGTATTGAGAGGAAAGCGAAAGTTAATCTCGGATGGGAGCAGTGCGCATGAGCAGCTCCGGGCCGGGGTTTTCCATCCCTTGGAACCCACAGCCTCTTAAGGTCTGCGCCCCAGCCAGACTCAGTTCCGCCCGTGCCACATGACGCGTGTCACTATGTGGCCAGACAGCCTGACCGCTTCAGAGAGTTAGCGGCTGCTAGACGGCAGGAGTTGGGATGGAGAAGAGCTGGGGGGCTGGGGCGGGGGGCAAGCAGAAGCCAGGTCGTGGATGGTGAATGGGGACTTAATAGAGAAAGGAACAAGAACGGTTTCTCTGATTCTTGCCCTTGGGCATTTCTGGTTTTAATAGCCATAGTTATCATTTGCAAGGCATTTTTATATATGATCTCATTTGATCCCCATAATCCTCATTGCTTTGAGGTAGCTTAGCGTTATTCCATTTTGCAGATGAGGAAACGGAGTGCCTACCTAGAGTTACACGATTACTAAGTATCCAAGTCTGAGTTTGAACTCCCTCAGACAACAGATTTAAAGCATCTGCTCGCTGAGTGTCATAGGCAACCAGGTGGCCCAGTGGACCGAGTACTGTCCCTGGAGTGTTAGACCTGATTTCAATGTTACTTTAGATACCTCCTAGTTCTGTGACCCGGTGCAAGTCACTTTACCTCTGTTTACTTCAGTTTTGCGTCCTGTGAGACACTAATAGCACCTACTCCCAGGCTTGTTGTGAAGAGAGAGAGAGATAATTATAAGAGCATTTAGCCCAGTTCCTGGCACATTTGTTATTCAGTTCTGTCCAACTCTTCCTGACCCCATTTGGGGTTTTCTTGGCAAAGGCATAGGAGTGGCTTGCCATTTCCTTCTCCAATTCATTTTACAGATGAGGAAACTGAAGCAAACAGGGTTAAGTAACTTGCCTAGGGTCACAGTCTGATACTGGATTTGAACTCATCTTCCTGGCTCCAGGCTGGGCACTATCCACTTGTTCACCTAGCTGCCCACCTGGCACATACTAAGTGCTATACAATGTTAGTTCTTAATATTTTTTTTATTTACTGCTCCACCTACCTGTACCATTCTAGGCTAACTATTTTAGCCTTCTTATGGCTAACATGTAGTGCTTTAAGGTTTGCAATGCACTTTATGTTTTTCTCTTTGTAGCTGATCCTCATAAACAACCCTGTGGAGAGAAATGCCATTAATATCCCCATTTAACAGAACAGGAAACTTTTTTTCCCTCCCTGTTTCCTTTCTTTCCTCCCTCCTGCATGCAACTTTCATCCTTTTGGTATTTCCCAAAGCTTTGGTCATAGTTATTGGCCTTACCAGTGTATCTGAAACTTTTATTAGAATTGAGCTCTTGAGTTTAGCTGCCCTGAGTTCACTACCATCTTACAACAATTTCATGGTCACTTGTTTGGTGACACAGAGTAGATGTTTGCTAATGACTGGGAAGGTCACTGGAACCATAGAAATAAGTTCCTGGAGAGATCTGGATCATTCATACACCCTTATATGGACCCATGGCACAGAATCTCTTCAGTTTTTGTTAGCTATTTGTTATGTATTACTCAAATCTGACTCTTCCTTCATAAACAGATTGATATAAGCCATTTGTGTAACAACAGTGTTAGGCCGTCTTTTTTACATAGTCAAACTCAAGAATGTCCAAAAGGACTAGAAGCTTCCCGAAGAATAGCCAATCTCTGTGATGTATGTGTCAAAATCAATCATAATTAGCTCAGTTTCTTGAAAATGTTTGGCTCAAGAATTATAATGTAAGAGGATAGAAAATATGATTAAATTTACCTAAATTTGGTTGAAATAAAATTTTTCTGAAGCCATTCTCCACTTCAGAACAAGGATCCTTTGACCATTTCTTGTTGGCCTACTTGGTGATGATGAATAGCTGGAGTTTATATAGTGCTTTGGAGTTTGTAAAACACTTTACACATGTTTACTCATTTGATCCTCACAAATAACCTTATAAGCAACTTGCCTAGGGTCACACAGCAAGTATTTAAGGCAGAATTGGAGTCTTCTTGACTCCAAGTCCTATGTTCTTTCTACTATGCCACCAGCCTTTTAACTGGTTCCTGAGGCAGAACTAAGTGTGTATACAAAAGGTCCAAGCACATGACATTTTATTCTCTTTCCTGGCATCAAGTGAGGCAATAATTACTGTGAGCTGCTGGGAGTGGGAATTTTTTCCCTATTTGTGTCTATGAATGCGTGGCATCTCTGCTTCTTTTGTCTCTTATGACTTTTCCTTCCTGATTTTTGGTGAATGTTTATCCTGAAATGGAACAAAGTAGGTTATGACCTTGTGATCTTTTCAAGGTCAGAAAAGTGGTCAGAGGTCCAGCAACTGGAATTGCTGGAGGTTGCTGGGAGCTGCAGCAACCAAGTTTAGTGAGGAGCCAATCATGAGCGTCAATTGCTTGATGCAGCCCAGCTGAGGAAGGGTGTGATTCATCTCTCGGATGCGCTATACCCAATGGTGAACTTGATGAGGACTCCACAAAGTGAGACAAAGATTTCCTGGAAGGCCAGAAAGTACACGTTACATGAGGAAGGGGAGGAGAATGTTTTGTAGCCATCATTTAAAGTTTGAGTCCATTCTCTCCAGGGACAGAGAAGATACACAGGGTGGTGGTGGGGGAGACTGTGCCTCCAAATTTGTTGAAGTTCAATATTCAGAATATTTTTTTTTGGTAAATGTCCCGTTATAAAAACTAATTGATGTTCATTGATTCACTGATATTGGGGAAAATATTAATTGGTTAAATAACATTAGGGGTTTATACTGCATAAGGACTTGTGATTGATAATATTAGAAAACTCTAACCAGGGGTAGGGAATCTGCGTCCTTGAGGCCACATATGGCCTTCCAGGTCCTTGGGTTTAGACTTTTGACTGAGTCCAAGTTTTACAGAAAAAAATCCTTTTATTAAGGGAATTTGCTCTGTGAAGTTTGGATTCAGTCAAAGGGCTGCACTTGGGGACCTAGCGGGTGACATGTGACCTGGAGACCATAGTTCCCCACCCCTGCACCCCTTAGGGTTACCTCTAGAAGTCTGAATGGAGCAGCCGTCAGCTGCCATGTAGAAACCCAAACCCCCAATTCAAACAGGACTTGAGAAGTAGTCCCAGAGGGGGTGCTACATGTGGAATGTCAGAATTGATTGGGACCAACTTGAACTTATTCAAAGTTCTGGTACAGTACTAGTACTACCAAGCTGAGGCCCTATCCAGAAAGGTAGAGTCCCTTTTAAGGTCACATAGCTGGTATGTGACAGAACTGAGATGAATAACGTTAATATGTAAGAAAAGAAAACACTGAAGTCTGCTTTCATATTTCCTGGAAAGTTATCGGGTTTTGCTTTGGCCTTTATTCTCTCAGAGTTGTGGTAACCAGTTATAGAGACTAAAATGATCAGTAAATTTTTTTTTACCAAGATTTAATATAAAAAGCTTAATAAGTTTTCATAACAAATGCATCTTCTATGTGTCTAGTTTTATGCAACAGGTATGTACTTGAAAAGTTATGAGGAAATAAATAGTTTTCTTAATCAAATCACATTTCACCATTGATTTTAAAATAACATTAACAGTTAGGATATGGTTTAATTTCTGATTTATTTTCATTTGTGCATTTTCCTAAACTTTTAGAATTAAGTGTCTGTGTCCCCCAGTTAATACTTTCAGTTCAGATGATGGATAAAGCTCTAGATTTACAAGTTGGAGAATACAACTTTGTGATTAATTTTGTATGCCAGAATTCCTCGATCTATAAACCCCTGAAATTACTAGAAGGTTGTAATGGGAAAGGGCTAACTGTCTAATATCAGAGTTCCCTTCTGTTGTCCTACACAGTGAGTCAGGTCACTGGTCTTATTACTCATGTACTTACAGTAACTCTAAATGTTGACAAGATTTGACAATATCTATGATTTAAATAATGCAATAGTTTCCAGACAAGCACCTTCACTGAAGATGGTGTGAGTAAGGGAATCAGAATGGGACAAATGTGACCACACCCTTAACAGAAATGAAAGTAAAGTGACACTTTCAAGCTCATATCACTTGTTACATGTAGTTTATGGATATAGAAGTTTGTTGCCACTCTCACATTTGTTTCCAGGATTGACAATGATACCTTCATAAAGTCCTTTGAGGTTAGTCGGCAATATGTTTAAATGATAGC
>CM053582.1:280970686-281055402 GCA_028627135.1 Pseudochirops cupreus | reverse complement strand
AAGGATTTTTATGAAAACATTTCTATCTCTCTGTCTCTCTATACACACATACACACAGTGTTTCTCAAAAGTCTAATAGTTTAATAGTTATTAAAGTTTAAAACTATATTAAAACTTTTGGGATGTCCTGTACACCATACTGCATAATAAAAACATGTAATTCTAGACCCTTTTGGGTCGTGATACTAGATAGTCTTATGATTCAGACTACTTCCAACTTCTGTTCCTAGAGAAGGGCTATCTGATGATCAACACTGGGCATATGACAGTGTCACATGTAATAAGGTGGAAGAAGGGTTGAATTAATTCTTACTGACTTCATAAAACTGAACCAGGAACAATGAATAGGAGGTACAGGTAGAAATATTTCACCCTGATTTCAAAACATATAATTGGATCTATCAAAATTGAAGTGGACTTCCATGGGTGGAGAGTGTAGTTCGTTTTCCATCACTTGGCATTTTAAAGCAGAAACAGAATGGCTACTTGTAATAAAGTCTCACATTAGAGAAGATTCTTATGTAAGCAAGGGAAGAATAATATAACTTCTGAGGTTCCTACCAATTCTGAGAGTTTATGGTTCTGGATAAACCAGAATATTTTCAAATCAATTGAACATTTCTTAAGATATAAATATAACCTATGTTTGATTACTATTTCAATAAAATATTTCTATTTCTGTGAAATAATATCTATAGCAAACTTCAGATATAGGAGAAAAGCTATATTCCAGACTGCCTCAGATAAAAATCACTCAATCGGCTCAGTACTTAGTCATGGACTTGAAATCAGGAAGATCTGAGTTCAAATTTGACTTCATACTTTTCCTAGCTGTGTGACCACAGACAAGTTACTTAAATGGGGATAATAATAGTAAATTGCACCTATTTTGCAAGGGATTTTTGAGGCTCAAATAAGATAACATTTATAAAGCTCTTTGCAAATCTCAAAGCACTTTATAGATATATTCTGTGGCTCAAGTTTAGTATGTCTACATGTCACTTCTTTCCAGAATTTTTCTTTCCCTACAGGGATTTCCCTGAAATGAACCTGAAGTCATATATGTCCTCTCTTGAAATTGGAAGTCAGAAGCCAATATCCCTCCTCTTCCAACATGTTGGCCAACTCTGCCCCTCAGGTAGACATGAAGCATCAAGTAACTGTGCTCTTAACCTAATGAGGAAAGACTTTTTAAAAATGGTATTTTATTTTTTACAATTACATGTGAAGACAATTTTAAATATTCATTCAAAAAGTTTTTGAGTTACAAAATTTTCTTTCTTCCTCTTTCCCTTCCCTAAAACAGTAAGTAATTGGATATAGGTTATGTATGTGCAATTATGTAAAACATTTCCATATTAGTCATAGTTGTGAAAGAAGAAACAGAACAAAAGGAAAGACTGAAAAAAAATAAAGTGAAAAGTGTGCTTCAATCTGCATTCAGATTCCATCAGTTCTTTCTCTGAATGTGGATGGCATTTTTCATCATGAGTTCTTTAAAATTGTCTTGGATCATTGTATTGCTGAGAAGAGCTAAGTCTTTGATATTTGATTGACAAACTGAGATCTGGGAAAGACCTTAGCTTAAAAAGGCTAAGGTGTCCCATTGCATCTGTGGTCATCTGCAGTTGTCTTGATCTATATCTTGCTACTGGACCCAGATGGCTCTGGAGAGAAGAGTGAGGCTGGTGACTTTGTATAGCCCTGCCTCACTTAAATCCAATTCGCCTGCAAGTCATGATGTCATCTGCCTAATGTCATTGGTCCTCTTTAATAAGTTGATTATCGTACAATGTTGCTGATATTGTGTACAATGTTCTCCTGGTTCTGCTTACTTCACTTTCTATCAGTTCATATAAGTCTTTTCCAGGTTTTTCCTGAAATCTGCCTGCTTATCATTTCTTAAAGCACAATAGTATTCCATCGCAATCATATACCACCACTTGTTCACCATTAGTTGTATCATCACCTCGATTTCCAATTTTTTTGCCATCAGAAAAAGAGCTGTTCTAAATATTTTTGTACATGTACATCTTTTTCTCTTTTTTTTTATGCAGAACGTCATATGTTAATTAGGTCAAGCTTGAGTCTCAGAAGTGGGAGCAGGAAACAGGAAGTAGAGGAGGAGGAGGAAGAAGGGGAAGAGAAGGAGAAATGAGCAGTAAGTTCAGTGTTAAGCATGATTCACAGGATCATAGGATTTAGACATGGAAGGGAACTGGAAGGTCAGTGAGTCTGGCTCTTTGTCTTACAGATATGTCAGGGGCAGGATTTGAACTCAGGTCTTGGTGACTTAAAGTCGAGCACTCTGTGCACTCTTACCAATGGCCTCTCTCAAATAAGGGATATG
Source organism: Pseudochirops cupreus (assembly GCA_028627135.1). Taxonomy (NCBI): domain Eukaryota; kingdom Metazoa; phylum Chordata; class Mammalia; order Diprotodontia; family Pseudocheiridae; genus Pseudochirops; species Pseudochirops cupreus. The sequence goes on along the minus strand of CM053582.1, from coordinate 281,053,052 downwards.
GACCGAACCTGTGATTTAACTGATAGCAGAAATCCTTAGGTGAGAAACTCTTTCTTCCAGTGCAGGTCAGCACTTTCTCTGTAATTTATAATCTTTGACTTAAGAGTTGTGCAGAGCACTGAAAAGTTAACAGATTTTCCCAAGGTCATACAACAGGTGCATGTCAAAGGTGGGCTTGTGTAGTACAGACTCACATGTTTGTCCTTGCTGCTAATTAATCTATGAGAGCAGTTCATTTGGATTGCATCTCCATTTAAAAAATAATAAATCAAACTGCTAAATTCACATGTGGGTTATTTATATATTTTGACTGGAGAAATATTAGATGTAATGGGAATATCAGAGGAGACCACTAACTTTTAATTAAATGTCCATTTTTTTCCCGTAATCACTGTGATGACTTTGTAAAATTGAAAATTGATTTTAGTTCTATTTTTAAGGCTTAGTCAAGTTAGATGTAATATTCCTTTTCCAGGTTCCTTCTCTTGTAAAATTCACCAACCACCTATATCCTGGAGAAACTTGCCTAAAAGTCAAGGTTTCATTTTTTCATCTTACACCTTTGTAACCTCACCAATCACCCATTTTCCAGAGAAACTTGGTTAACCTAAAAAGCCAAATCTCATTGACTTCAACTATTGTAGCAAGTACCATAACTTGAAGATTATTCCCATTGCCTGGGAACCTTTGCCTTGTGACTCAAAACTTATGTCTTGGTTTGTGGTTATAGGAGTTTCAGAGTGGGAGGTCTAAATGAAATTATCTCAATTCTGATCATGTTGTTGCTTTCTTGGGATAGACATCCACCAAATTCACTGGATGATTTGAGGTCTGTCAATTACCCTCACCATGGTTTAGCCTGTTTGTTGAGGTGTGGTTGCTTCGCATGCTACAGTTTCTTGGAGCCCCAGATGAGAGTTATAAGAAAAGTGGCCTCCAAAGGTAGATGAGCAGCCCTGAAAAGGGCTTGGCAAGCCCTCACACCAGAAGTTCTAGTCCTCCTTGAGCACCCCACCAGTAGAATGGACAGGTGAGAACAGTTTGTTTCAATGCTCATGAAGGCGGCTGAAGTAGATGCTGTGGAGAGATTAGAGCTTGGTCAGACATTGAAGATGCCGAAATCATCTATTGCATCCTAGGCCATTGCCAGTCATCTAGACTTTTGTCTTGCCTCTGGACTTCAGTGGCTCTGGAAGAGTCTCTTGTCTCTCAGTCTCTCAGTGTAACCTTAATTTCCAAATATGACAACTTAAGGAGTGACTTGGTGGAAAAGTAAGATGGTGGTCTGAACAATAAGGAAAGGGAAGTATTCGTTGTATAACAGATTGACAATTGACATTATAATTAAAGTTTGGAGACTGTGTCACTCAGTTGTATCTGATTCTTTGTGACCCTGTGGATCATATCACACCAATACTGTCCATGGGGTTTTCTTGGCAAAGGTACTTATTTGCCATTTCTTTCTTCAATGGATTAAGGCAAACAGAGGTTAAGTGACTTGCCAAAGGTCACTGTTAGTGAGTGTCTGAGGCTGGACTTGAACTCAGGTCTTCCTGACTCCAGGACTAGTGCTCAATCCTCTGAGCTACCCAGGTGACAGAAATTGTACTAACACCAAATTAATTGAAGAGTTGGTAGAAAAAAGTACTGAATTTAACTTTAATCTCTACCCTGCCACTTACTCCGTATGTGACTTCTGTCACTTAATGTTCCTGGGTCTCAGTTTCCTCATCTGAATAATGGAGGGGATGGTGAACTAGATGATCTTTGAGGTCTTTTTCAGCTCTAAACCTATGATCTAGAATCACTATCAACAATAATCAATAGGCTAGACATTTAGGAGGCATTATTAAATTCTTGCCACTATCTTTAGTGAGTGGTAAACATTCAAGGGAGGTGGAAGAGTGGCTACCTAATACCCAGATTGTACAGTGATTTGTAGCTGAAGTCACCTCCAGCTATAGGTCTGTATCCTGACACTGCAGTGGGTCAGTGAGAATTTTTTTTTTCCAATTTATTTATTTTTAGATTTCAACATTCATTTCCACAAGATTTTGAGTTACAAATTTTTCTCCCTGTTTTTCCCCTACTCCCTAAAATACCAAGCCTACTGAATACCCCTTCCCCTAATCTATTCTCTCTTATATCCTCCCTCATCCCCCTCAACTTTCTAGTAGGGCAAGATGGATTTCTATACCCCAGTGTCTGTATATCTTATTTCCCAGTTGCATGTAAAAAAAAAAACAAAAACAATTTTTTTTAAACATTTGTTTTTTAAAACTTTGAGTTCCAGAGTTTTTCCTTTCTTCCTTCCTCACCCACCCCCACTGGGAAGATAAGCAATTCAATATAGGTTGTACATGTGTAGTTACACAAAACTTTTCCATAGTAGTTATATTGTGAAAGACTAACTATAATTCCCTCCATACTATCCCGCCCCCCACTTATTCTATTTTCTCCTTTGATCCTGCCCCTTTTCAAAATTGTTTGCTTCTAACTACCCTCTGCCACAATCTACCTTCCCTTCTATCATCTCCCCTCTTATCCTCTTCTGCCCTATTTTCCTGTAGGGTAAGATACCCAACTGAGTGTGTATGTTATTCTCTTCTTAAGCCAAATTCAATGAGAGTAAGGTTGATCCATTCCCTTTCACCTTCCTGCTCTTCCCTTCCATTGTAACAGTTTTCTCTTGCCTCTTTTATATGAGATAATTTACCCTATCTCTCCCTTTCTCCTTCTCCTAATTTATTCCTCTCTCACCTCTTAATTTTATTTTTTAGATATCGTCCCTTCATATTCAACTCATGCTGTGCCCTCTGTCTGTGTATACATGTACATACATACACACAGACTCACATATATATTTATACACACATATACCCTCCTATACATACATATATATGGATGCATACATATATATATTCCCTTTGACTATCCTCATACTGAGAAAAGTCTTATGAGTTACAGTTATGGTTTTTCCATATAGGAATGTAAATAGTTCAACTTTAAAAAGTTCCTTATGATTTCTTTTTCCTGTTTACCTTCTCATTCTGTTCAGCTCTGGTTTTTTTTAGCAAGAATGCTTGAAAGTCCTGTATTTCATTGAATGACCATATTTTCCCCTATAGTATTATACTCACTTCTGCTGGGTAGGTGATTCTTGGTTTTAATCCTAGCTCATTTGACCTCTGGAATAGCATATTCTAAGCCCTTTGATCCCTTAATGTAGAAGCTGCTAGGTCTTGTGTTATCCTGAATAAGTTTCCACAATAGTAAAATTGTTCCTTCCTGGCTGCTTGTAATATTTTCTCCTTAACCTGGCAACTCTGGAGTTTGGATATGATATTTCTAGGAGTTTTCTTCTTTCAATTTCTGTTTTGCCCTCTGATTCTAGAATATCAGGGCAATTTTGCTTGATAATTTCTTGAAAGATGGTGTCTAGTCTCTTTTTTTTTATCATGGCGTTCAGGGAGTCTGATAATTTTTAAATTATCTCTCCTAGATTTATTTTCCAGGTCAGTGGTTTTTCCAATGAGATATTTCACATTGCCTCCTATTTTTTGATTTGTTTGGATCTGTTTTATAGTATCTTGATTTCTCATAAAGTCATTAGCTTGCATTTGCTCCAATCTAATTTTGAAGGCATTATTCTCTTTAGTGAGTTTTTGAAATTTCTTTTCCATCTGGCAATTTCAGCTTTTTAAGGCATTCTTCTCCTCATTGGCTTTTTGGGCCTCTTTTGCCATTTGAGTTAGTCTATTTTTTAAGGTCTTCTTTTCTTCAGTCAGGCTGTTGACTCTTTTTTCTTGATTTTCTTGCATCATTCTCATTTCTTTTCCGAAATTTTCCTCCACTTCTCTTACTTGATTTTTAAAATCCTTTTTGAGCTTCTCCATGGCCTATAACTAGTTTATATTTTTCTTGTGAGCTTTTGATGCAGGAGTTCTGACTTGGGTCAGTGAGAATCTTGACTGGGATCTGCACAGAACTAAACTGTGTTGAATAAGAAGGAAATGCAAGCTATTGTCAGAAATGAGCAACATTGCTGATTCAGCCTAGTATACTATAAGTAAGAGGGGTTTCCTTTGTTATTGAGGCACTTGAGTAGATTTACCTATCCACTTACTCTTTTAAGTGCTTGATACCCTGAATGGGAAGGGGACTGATTTTCAGATCAATTAGTCAGAGTGATTTTTTTTTTCATTTTCAAAAGACTTCATCATTCATAGCATATCTAAAAACAAAAATATTTTATTTACATTTGAAATTATATATATTACAAACAGTAGAAGAATATGCACATTGATGTCTATGTCATGAATTCCTAGAGAAATTATGCCATATCCCCCACTACATAGAAATTCCAACTGAATAATTGCCCCAAAATGGGTTAACATATTTTCCCATGGATTCTACCAATAAAAAAATAAATGAAGAAATAGCTAGATTGAATTGTGATAGGGGTCAGGGAGGTGAAGATATGATAATCTTTAAAATGTAAATTTCATTTTCACATTGTTGTTATTTTCTCTCAAACACTTCTAAACAAGCGGAATGGAATATGCTGATCACTACACCCATATTTAACCTTTTTAGAATCAAAGATCATGACAGGGCTTGGAAAAAGTGTGGGTCAAATGCCTCTCCCACCACATTCCAAGTTGATTCATTAAGTGTACTCCTGGGGCAAGCAGGAAAGTCCCCTTCAATAAAGCTATCCAATGGATCCTGTATAGAGGACTTCTGGACCTTGGACATTTGGCAAATGGCTCTTTACCCTGGGATTAAAAGCATAACTGCATTGACTAACTGGGGCTAAGCACAATAAAAATTCATCTTAGACAGGGGTTGAACCATAACTTATATTTATTTTTATTCTACAACTAATAGTTGTAGTTATTGCTCTAATGACAAGCTAAAGACTGTAACATGATTCAGTACAAGGATGAGAATAGGCCATTGAGGAAGTGCCCCCACTCTGGAGTCTTGAAACCATGATAAAGGCAAACTTATAGAAAGAAAGTCCTAACATTTGAAGTTCCTATGGGGTGGAGAATGGTGAATAGCCCAAACCTATATTAACACTCCCAGGGCCAAACAGTATGTTAGAAAGGAGGTAATGTAAACTCTTTGAGGACAAAGTTTGTCTGATTTTTGTCTTTTTCTCCCCAGTGCCTAGCACAGTGTCTGGCACATGGCAGACTTTCAAGAAATGCTAATATATACATATGTATGTGTGTATGTATATATGTATATATACTATCTGCTTTATAACAAGACATACCTTATTAAATATTTAAGAATTTTCAGATATCAATTTTTATCATATCCTTTTAAAAGTCCAATTCACATGTAATATCATCCAGTTTAAAAAAGTTTTTTTTGTCTAACAGAATCGCTGTTATAATGGCCTCTCCAATTTCACAATATAAGAGAATTTAAAAATACAAGAATAACATAAACAATTAACTTTAATTACATTTCCAAATCATCACATATAAAAATGATTGATCTTATTGCCTTTGACATCTTTAAAACCACATTAGAGTTGTTAGGTATGGAACAACTACATTCAATTAACAAAATAATAATAATGTAATGCTTAGTATATGCCACTCACAGTGTTAAGCACTTTACAATCATTATATTATTTTGATCTTCACAACAACCCTGGAAGGTGGGTGCCATTATTATTTTTTTCTTTACAGATCAGGAAACTGGGGCAAACAGAGATAAGATTACACACCTAATACATTTCTGCAACCAGAATATAATTCAAGTTTCCCTACATTTTTCCAGCATTTTTTCAGCATATATTTGGGAATCTATCTGGGATGAGAGCAGTTAACAGTAAGAGGGTCTCTTGTCCCTAGGGGAGTCACAGAAGTCTCTTTGGTTTAAACAGTCTTTTCTCTTTTCATGGTTAGAAATGTCAGAGAAGGGTTAACAAGAGATTTCTGTAAGGTGCAAACTGTTTACCTATTTTTTTTTCTTTCTTTACCCTGGGATTACTTTCAAACTAGTGGCCTTTTTACATTGCCCTGGAAAAATGAAGCTATTGATATTACCATCTACTTTTAAAACTTTTATACAATTTAATCCTAATTTTTCCTTAAAAAAATTCTACAGAGTGGTACCTTAAAACTTACTAAGATATTTCAGAAGGGAATGAGTTCCTGAAATTACCCCAAAGTCTCAGGAGTATTCTCCTGCAATCTTAAATGACTAATCTTCAAATGCCTTAATCTGCTAAGATGTTTTTAGTAATTCCACAAACTGATTATTTGCCTTTATTTCTGCAATTCCAACACAGCTAAAGCTGAAATGACAGAAAAAAAATGTCTTGCAGGGGTTTTTTTTTCTCTTTTGTTATAACCTAATCTTCCATGGAAAGCCTGAAGTGGGAGTTAGTCCTGCTTACTGGGACAATTGCTTCAACTATGAAAGTTCACTAATCCTTCCCAGTGTTCTAAACTGTCTGGTTATAGCTCTTAGAAGTTTTTCTGGCTGGCTGCATTTTACATCTTTCAAGGTAACAGAATCTAACTCATGACACAAACATGACATAGACATTTTACATTTCATGAAAATACAAACAGACAAAATTACAAGACAGACACGAACAGACACAGATAGTTTTAACAAAGCAAACAGTTAGTTATAGTCTGTATGGAGGCGCATGGTTACTGAGGTGTGTAGTTTCAACTTTACAGAGATGTACAGTTTAAAAAACAATAGAGACACACAGAGAGACAAGAGGCATGCAGTTACAATTTTGTGGAATGTGCAATGCAAATGCCAGCATAGGCACACAAAGAACCCAATTAACAAAGGTGTGCAGTTTAAGAAAGGATTTCCTTACCAGAGTGATTTGTGATGTGCTGGGTCACCTGAGGGGCCCTGGAGTTTCCTCACAAAAAATGGCAAGCTCAACCAAATCAAGAGCTGTAAGGATTGGAGCAGGAACAAGGGCAGAGGACTCACAAGATTGGGGTTGGGGGGTCAGACTCCGGAGAAATAAATCTCCAGTGGTGCCTAGTCCACTCCTTATGTTACTGGAGAGTCCAATGGTCTGGTTCTGTGTCTAATCCCACTTCTGACACCAATTAATACCAACTGGATTGAACTGGCTTCTAAACTGTTAAAGGCCAGAGCCAAACAGGCAGGACAGTCAGAAATCAAACAGAAGTTTAATTCCAAAGTGAGGGGAAAGGTGTGTAAACAGAGACACATATGCTGGGGCCCCACCCCTAATGGGGGGACCTGAAGTAGTACAGGGAGATCTCAATGACTGCATAGTGAGCTGTAGCCCCAACAATGAGAGGCAACATTAATGATATGATAAATTTGATTCATAGCAGGACTTCATGACCAGAACATGAATGTAGCAGGACTTGTCCAAACTCAGAGAACACCTGGTGCTGGTCAAAGACATACAATAATTATATGAAACAATTCTGGGACTTTGCTGTGACTGAGATTATCCAGAGGGTGAGTGCAAACAACTGTTATGCCAAGCTCAGGGAACAGCTTGCTTGCTGGGCCTTCAGTCTGGAAAACAAGGTGTCACTTAATATCTTGATGCATATAAAAATGCTCTAAATCACTATTGATTAGAGAAATGAAAATTAAAACAACTTTGAGGTACTACCTCACACCTATCAGATTGGCTAATATTATAGAAAAGGAAAATGACAAATATTGGAGATGTGGGAAAATTGGGACACTAATGCATTGTTGGTGGAGTTGTGAACTGATCCAACCATTCTGGAGAGCAGTTTGGAACTATCCCCAAAAGGGCAATCAAACTGCATACCTTTTGATCCAACAATACCACTACCAGGTCTGTAGTCCTGTAGTCTGTATCCCAAAGAGATCATAAAAAAGGGAAAAGGACCTACATGTACAAAAATATTTATAGCAGCTCTTTTTGTGGTGGCAAATAATTGGAAATTGAGGGAATACCCATTAATTGGGGAATGACTAAAGAAGTTGTGATATATGAATGTAATGGAATGTTATTGTGCTATAAGAAATGATGAGTAGGTAGATATCTGGGGGGAAAAATGGAAAGGCTGATGAAACAAACTGATGCTGAGGGAAGTGAGCAGAACCAGGAGAACATTGTACACAGTAACAGCAACATTATGCAACGATCAACTATGATTGACTTACATCTTCTCAGCAATAGAATGATCCATGATAATTCCAAAAGACTCACGATGGAAAATGCTATTCACAACCAGAGAAAGAATTATGGAGTCTGAATGCAGATTGAAACATACTATTTTCACTTTTGTGTGTGTCTGTGGCTTTTCCCTTTTGTTCTATTTCTTCTTTCACAACATGACTAATGTGGAAATATTTTTACATGATTACACATATACAAACTGTATCAGATTGCTTGCCATCTTGGGAGGAGGGATGGAAGGGAGGAAGGGAGAAAAATTTAAAAATCATCTTATGAAAAATGAATGTTGAAAACTATCTTTTCATGTAATTTGGAAAAAATTACTATTTACAAAAATAATGCAGGCTGAATTGGTTGATGAAAGAAATAGGAAGCAGAAATAAGTGTATGGTATACAAAACCACACTGAGAACAGTTTATGGTGTTAACACCCTGGTTTCTTCAGATTCATTTGGTCATCTGAAGTTTGTTTTTTCAAAATTTCAATTATGCTGCTCCCAAAATGGGGGCCATGTTAATGAAGGGAACTCTGTACCTCAGCCACTTACAGGAAACCTTTATTTGTGGAACTGTAAATTTGCTAGTTAGTTCCTATTGAAAAATATATGTAGATGCATTTTAGAAAATAGTATTTAAAAAAAATTTCTTTTCCTTTGAGGCACTGAAGAGTATCTCATCAGTCAGCAGAACATGGAGAGCTCATCTAGAAATGAAAAATGAAAATTGTTGATTTTGAGAAAGTCATTTCACAGAAAAATCATGATCTTAAACCATTTTATGAAGCTGATAAAGACATGTAAATTTTTCTAGAAACTTAATTTACAAAAAGAATGTTAATCAGTTGTTACCCTTCTCCATAGAGGGCAGAATAAGAGAAAATAGGTGTAAATTTCAGCAGAGAAAAGTACAGTGACCAATGACTTTTATAGGATTGACACAAAGCCTCAGTGGAGACAAATCCTGGGTTTCTCAAACTTAAACATAGATGGATTCTTAATAACAGTCTGTTTGCTGAGACCATGTGCATGGTCAAGAACATTTTGCTTATGTGAAATTTCAGTCCTGTGAAATTTCAGAACAAAATTTAAAATGTTCATGTGGGGAGTAAAAAGTGTATTATTTTTCTCCCTATTAAATCTGGGGAGATCTTGGGAGAACCAGGATAATCGGAGAAAATAGCAAGTGAAGACTTGTCAATATTAGACTAGGGACTGTTTCATTTTTTGTGTGTCTGTATCCATCATGTAGCACAGTGTCTGGCATAGAACAGGTATTTAATAAATGCTGTTGATTGATTGATGTATTAGTTTGGTGTTCAGAAAATGTTCAAGCTCCTGGCTCCTATTTATACAGCTGCCACATTGGGCATTTGTGTACTGAATCCTAGGACCTTGAACACAATCATCAGGGCAGGAAAAAAATCCAACCTTACCCCCAGAATTCCTGCTGATTGAATTTCTATTTTTTTTATTTGTTGCCTTTTTTTTTTTTGGAGGGCAATTGGGGTTAAGTGACTTGCCCAAGGTCACATGGCTAGGTTTTGTGTTAAGTGTCTGAGGCCACATTTGAACTCAGGTCCTCCTGACTCCAGGGCTGGTGCTCTATTCACTGCCCCACCTAGCTGCCCCCCTGATTGAATTTCTAAAGGGAGACTCAATCTTGGTTTAGAAATACTTGGCTAGCATTGCATGAATACTCTGTTGATTTGGATGTCAGTCAGTCATCATGCTGAAATGGCAGGAATTAACATATTGCCCTCTGGTGACCTTCAAGATAAAGACTTCAAATTACCAGAATGAAATAAAATAAGAGGTTTTTCTGCTTTTGATACTGAAACTGATTTTGAATTAGTCATATCTAGCAGCATTCTGGTAAATGTTTAACAACTGTCAATCCATAAAAAGTGTATGCAGAAACACTTTCAAGTTTAATCAGCATTTACTAATATTTTCTCCATCTCTTTCTTAAGTATAGTCAATCAACAAAATAATAAAATAAGTCCTGATTTATAACATTTGCAGATTTCCAAGATGTAAATGCTCACGTTGAAAATACAGCAATTGATTGTGATAGCAGGTGGCTCCAGCATACCCCCAGTTCATGTCTTATATTATGCATATAATTTGTTCAAAGTTTTGGGCATTAGCATTGCCAGGGAAGACCTTCAACATTCCACTGCATTTGAAATAGAATTGATCAGAAATGAGAAATTGAAAACATACAGCAGTTTCAATGACTGTGGGACTCAGGTGTTCTCTCAGCACTGCATATACACTTGGAGACATGGGAAGAAGGTCTGATGGAGATTGTGGCTCAGTAGAATCACTTCGGCTTGGAGAAAAAAAATAAGAGAAAAATTGGAAATTAAAGATTCACTGTAATTTCCTGGCTCCTGAACCTGATTCTGAAGGGTTCCCTGGTAGGTTCTGTTTATGTTTAGCACTGAGATGCCCAGTGCATCATTTGATATTAGGTAGGGTTTTTTATTCCTTGCTATAGGGAACTCCTAGGTGAGGAAATTTCTGTTTCCAATGCTCAAGTGACTGTTTTATAACAACAATGTTTCAGAGGCTTGAACCCAAATCTTCCTGGCCTCAAGGGTGGTTCTCTACCCACCATGCCAAGCTGACTCTAGACTTATATTAGAACATGCAACTTAAATGTCAATTCATGACATATGGCATAGTGATTAGGTGCCCCTAATTATGATGTAGAGTCGGTCCTCTTCAAGAACAAAGGACCACCTCCACCACCACCAACAGCAATGTAGAATATATTCTAAAAGATTCCAAGGCATGAAGCATTGGCCTGGTCCCTTGTACCCCAAACCTTAGCTTTAGGTTGCACTACAAGGAGATAGTAGTATGTATAAAATGTTTTCCCCTCAATTACAGATATTATGGTTCCAGCCTCAGGTGCTTCCAAGGAAAAACATTTATTTTTAACAAATTCAATGACAAATATTTCACACAATTAAGTTTACTTACATTGTTGATATAGGGATAAATACAGAAGGAACGTAACCCTTGTCATCTCTCTCAGTGGGTCTTGAAACTGGGGGCAAAATTAGAAAGTGTTAGAAAAAAATATGGAAATAAATTTAAAGTTTTAGACCTTCACAATTTAAAAGAAGACCCATAGCTAGATTGGAACAAACAGTGAATTTCTAGCGCTAAGCCTTAGATATCACTTGAGTAGTCAACCAATAGTCAACCATTTTGTCTTTCACAGTAGTTTTGAATCATAACTACCAAAATAAAACACATGACTCAAAAACCCTGGATTTTTTCCCTATATATAAGCATTCCCTGGCAGTCCTGTTTATATTTTCAAAGATTTTATAATAATTACTTTGTCACCCTGAAAATTCCTGTGAGACAGACCTGTGAGATATAACCCCAAGTTTACACAGGAGGAAACTGAGTCACAGGCATGTTATAGATCAGCAATTTTTTAAACTTTTATTTTTTTAATTAAATTATTTATTTTTAGTTTTCAACATTCACTTCCACAAGTTTTAATTTTTCTCCTCCTTCTGTCCCCCTCCATAGATCAGCAATTTTTAAAGTGTGGTCTGGACCCCTGGGAGTTCCCAAGACTGGGTCCATGAAGTCAAATATTTTTCATAATAATACTAAGACATTTTAATTTCTAACATGATAAATATTGATATATATGTACATATATTGTATGTATGTGTGTATACATATATATATATATTTTTTTTTTCACATAAGCAAAAGGTCTTGGAAGTCTCTTATAATTTTTAATAATATAAAGAGTTTCTGAGACCAAAAAGGTTGAGAACTGTTGTTCCAGAGCATTCTCAAACCCCATAGGCAGGTTTGGCTGTAGTTCAAGCATTGTTGGTTGCTGTTTCTTCCTTCAGATTCCCTGTGTAGGCGACTCCCTCATATAAGAACTGCTGATGTTGACTTTGACTCAGCTTTACAATCTAGTTGTTCACATTGCTTTGGGCTATGTAAAAAAAAAAGTTTGAACAATTCAAAGCATTCATTTCCTTCTGGTCTGTAAAATGAAGAGGATGGACTAGAAGATGTTAAAGGTTTCTTCCAGCTCTAACAGATTATGAAATACCTATGGAAGAGGCCATGGGATTATTTTCAATTTTCAATATTTCGGTGTATGTTTATTTTTGTAATGATGATTAAATAGGAAATATAAACTGAAAATGATCCCGTTTTCCCTTTGGACTTAAAAAGCTCAAAGCGAACATGAAAGATGTTTCTATTCCTTCCCCTTGACATGAGTTATCTTTCAAATTCTGTAAGAAAAAGTAAACAGGAGCTAACCTTCATTTGGCTGAGAGCTGTAGTGTTTACCAAATGCTTTATCTTTGGGAATGTCAGGATATAAATACTTCAGTGGGTTTTCAGGGACATTTTCAGCCATAATAACTTTGTAGTCTCGAAGAATGTCAGCAAATGGCAGAGCTGCTAAACGACCTTTATTGTAGGGCTCTACAGAATGGAATCTAACTTCTCCTGGAAGGAAAAATAGGCAGGTGAACAACCAATCAAGACACCATCTGGATGCACACATTGTTCTTGATTACTGCTCTTTCTGTCCATATTATCTGTGCATCATTGGATATAAAATATTTCCAGATATTCTGTAGACTAGTCTTTTTACAGATGGCACTCTTATGGAGGGTTTTCTCCTGCGCAATTATAAATTCATGTTTTCCCATCCAAATACAGAATAGTTCTTAGGTGATACACAAACTCACTGTAGACATTAAAAAAACCTCCAACAGCCCCTGCCCCTCACAAAAACATATATCTACAACCAGTCTTAAATCTGTAAGTGTTAACAACAAAGTCTCAAGATGATGCTATTTTAATGATACAATAGGAGGTAACACTAGAAGACATGACATACCATTTTCTGATAGGTCCACCCAGGTAAAGGTAATACCTCCAAGGTTGCTTTCACTGAATCTTAATAAAAATGTTCCTGGCATCTTATCCTTCAGCAAGACCCGCTCCTTCTCCTTGCTTACAAAGCCCATTACATATCTGAAAGAACAGTTCATAGGTTTACCTGATGAAAAATCATGACATCTATCTAGGTACATTTTCTGTTACGTCCATGAAGTCGAAGTATTCAATGTGTTTTTGAACACATGCAACAGAGTTCACATCTGGAATTCTCTTAATCATATAGATGAACATTAATATCAATAGGCTTTGATGTAAATAATTTAAAAGCCTGAGAATGTTTTTTCAATGGGATTAGATATGTGTCAAAGAGCAAATACAACATGCAGAAAAATGACATATTCATAGAGAGATTACAGCATGTGATTTACCCGTCAATCCAAAGAGGGAGAATGTGCTTTTTTATTAAATCCAGGATTGCTTCAAGCCATACCCAAAAGGTAAATGCTTTGCCAGGTAAGTGCTCCTATTTTCATAAAAAAACAAAAAAAGAAACAAACAAACAAGAGATATGATGGTCACTTGGTAAATAGCCTTAGTAAAATATAAATCATCATATTTTATTTTATAATAAAGAGTTCATATTTTATTTTCCGTTAAGTTGTAGAAACTTTTAGAGTTTCTCTTTGAAATATGTTTATCTAGGAAATCCTTAAAATGCCATGTCCTGGTATGTGGGCTGTAATAATATGACAAAATGCTTTCCTTATGACATCCTGAAGGTGAGTAAAAAAATGTAGTTACCACTGTTTACAAATGAAGCATCTGCAGCCCAGTGAGACTAATTGATTTGTCTAGGGCCATAAGAGGAGTAAATTGTTGGAACCATACCTGACTCAACTGAACTTCTCTTCCGTTCCCTTCCCTGTTCTGGTCCCCATTCCCCACCTTCCCCCCCCCCCCCCCCGCAACCTCCCCTCCCCCCATCCCTTTGCTATGTAGTCCTGAAATAATGGGTAACTTTTCTTTTTCTCCTGACCATACCTTGCAGAATTTGGTCCAAGAGAGCTGACCATCACTGTAGCTAGCTTGTTGCACTAAAATTAAAGAAGAGAAAATCCAATTTTTCTTGTCCATGAAATGTTTCTGATTTTTTTTCTCTAAACCTGTTTTTTACTTCGTTTCAACAAACCTACAGACGCAGTTGAGAGCCTATCGTGAATTTAACGTGTACTTTATGCTAGATGCCAAAGAAATATGACAGATTTTCAGCCCTCAAGGACTTCACTATTTAGTGGGGGGTGGGGGGGGAGGAGGAGGTAGGGGAAGGCAGAGACAAGAATAATGCATTTGAAAAAAGAGAACATGAAATAGGGCATAATCATATACTCAATTATGTGATAGTAATGGGGTACAGGCTCTGGGAACCCCCTTGAACTCTCCTTGAATCTTCTCACTTCTATCAGACATTCTGACATATGCTTGAGGCCATAAGCCTTTCATTATCCCTAAATCCAAATAATCTCCTTTACCTCCCGATTGCCTCTGGCTACTTCCCACCTTTGATCCTACCAAAATTTATTCTCTTGGTTCTAGGAATCTGACCTCTAGTCACCTGAGTCCCATCAAGGTCCTCCTTAGACTCTTCCTTAAGATCCTTCTCCTTCCAACACCCCAGACTATTCGGCCACCCCAAGATTCCTCCCACAATCTTTCTGTACATAAGATCCATCCTGCCTCCATGAAGGTGCTCAAATTCAATCTAGCTCAGATTCTGTCTGGTCGGCTAGCATCACAAATGCTCGGATTCCTTAAGAGTCTGGCCAGTATTGTGAATTTTTAATGAACTGTTTTTCTTTGGCTGAAAGAAGGCTTGGGTTGAATTCATTTGGGCAGGACCCCACATGGCGCTCTTTCAGGATCACAGCAGCCCTAAACCTCAACAGTAGAGACTTTAAGTGCCCTTAGAATTTAGAGAAAGGGAAGGTCACAGCGGTCAATCTACACAGTTAGTTCACAATGTAGGTCAATCAAACACATTTATCCAATACCTGCTAAATTTAAGTTTCTGCTAAATGCTGAAATATAAAGAACAAAATGAAAAACAACTCCTGCTCCGAAGGAGCTTCTATTCTAATGAGGCAGGGAATGCTTCTTGGACTAGGTGTTTCCTGACTTTGATGCTTGAAGGATGAGTAGGATTTGTATTGGCAGAGAGGAGGGCACTCCAGATAGGGTAGGGTAAATAGCTTAAGGAAAGGTAAAGAAGGGGGAATGACTAAAGCTTGTCTGGGGAACAGTGCCAAGAATAACTTAGCTGTAGAATTCCTATCAGAAAATGTGAGTGATGAGAGAATGGAGGGGATTAGAAGAGCAAGTGATAGTGGGAAATGAGTGAACCACACTGACTCTATCTTGTGACTCAAGTACAGAATTATCTCAGCTCCTTTTCTACTCAATTATGGATCTAGTCCAATTTCCATCTTGTGAAAAAACTTTATTCAATTGTGGGAGTTGGGAGAAATCCTTATTCCATTATTTGAACCTGACCCTGAACAGGTGGGAAAGTGGACCCTCTCTCTTTGCTGTTTAAAGATCCTTAACAAGGGCCTAGGTTATACTGATCAGAAACCTAGTCAGATCCAAAGATTGATGCAAGGAATTTTCTCACAGTTATACATTTCAGGCAACTCATATGTTTTATCTGAAAACTGATCTGGTACTGGTCAGTCATTGTTCCTTTGTTCCTTTGATTGAATACATATACTGGACAGGAGTGGGGCACCTCTTTTCCTGATTTCAGGGAATTGTTCCTGTTCACTCTCTCCCTCCTGACTTAGAAAATCCCTAATCTTTCTTCCAATTAGAAATCAGATTCCCTAATTTTGTGTCCTAGTTAATGGTTTTCTCTTAACTTATTGGTCTTCTTTGATTAATTGTTTTTAACACATAAAACTCTGTCTCCCCCTGTATTCAGGGTCCAGTGCCAGCTGAGGAAGGCAACTGGTCCCAATTTGTTAGGCAGTTGGCATGCATTGTTTAATAAATTAATATGCTCAGAAGCTCAAACCTTTGTTCCCTCAGTCATTTCATCTTTCACATGCCAGAGATAAATTTCTTTTTTTTTTCCACAGTGATAAATTTCTATATGCAAAGTGGAACACTGGAAATAAGGATAAAAAAAAAGTAAGGCTTGATCCAATACATTAGGGAGAAGGTTTATGAACAAAGTTATGACAAGAAGTAAATTGTGTTTCCATTTATCTAAACTTAGGTCAATATTTCACTGATCATATGGAAAGGGGCAAAGTTTGAAATTCTGGACCTGTGATTTTATCATGATGGGATATTCGTAGTTTGGAAACTCCCTCAAAAACTCCCTACTCCTACATAGGGGTAGGAGGAGAGCACACTCTAATGGCAATCTGAGAAATAGTCAACACCGTGTTTCAGCTATTTAATGATTTAGCACCTTGTTTCAAGTTCAGCTTTGCCTATGATTAGATCAAGTCTTTTGTTAAGAAATAGAACTTGTGAACTCCTGTTGCTGATGAAACAAGAAGGGACAGAACAGGGAGGAGCTTAATGACCACATACAAGAAGAAGCTCAGGCTGGGAGAGAGCAGAATTTTGAAGGGGAACTTTGTGGGGGCCAAGCACTCTGTCTTTCTGTCTGTGTTGATTTTTGTTTGAAGCCCTGGGACCTTACTGGGAGCCCTGAAAGAGGATTTTCTTGTTGTCTGTTTACAGAATTCCTGGAGGAGGGTTTCAGAGGTCCTGGGACCATACTGAGATTTGTGTTGAGTTCTCAGACCTCATTGGTGGGTCTGTATTGATTTCACAGGTAGAAAGTGAATTGGTGATGGTGCCAGCAATGTGAGTGAATGTTATTGTGGCTTTGTTAAGCTTTGTCTTCCCAGGAATAGAAACTATGAAGGACTTGAGGTGGAGTGGACACTGTGAGCTTCAATATGGAATGAGAACTGGGCAAGGAGCTGGACGAGGAGTTGGAAGCTGCCTGCCTTTGAACCCAGGTGACGGTTAGGTGGATTCAGGTAGATGCTGGATCCATGGAAGAGGAACCATGGAATCTGAAAGCCAGCCTGGAGTCAAGATGAAAAGACCTCTCCTTGGATATTTAATGCAAACTGAGAAGATCATGATTTACTGTAACCTAGGGGTACCTCTTCAGGATGATTGGAAACTAATCTCCAATTAAGAAGAAAGAAGACTTTTTGACTGAGAGATTAAGATAATGTGACCTAGGGGTAGAAAACTTCGACCTTTGTACTTTGTGTCCATTAAGGAGGCTTGCCTCCTTAAGGATGATTCAGTTAAGTTCTTACTTTTGCTTAAAACCACGTGACCAGTTTGGTGAAAACTATGTGGCCATTTTAGTTATAACTTGTTATGTCATAACCTTGTGAATGCTGTACTTTGGTTTCTGTCAATGTTTTGTCCTAGTTTATTACTGAATAAATAGAGAGTTCACTATACTATGCAATCAGAACCTTGAAGCTGTTCACAGCAGCAGTCCTCTGGAAAGATGCTCCTTGGCTTTACACACACTCAGAAACTCATCTATAACTCAGATACTTAACAGGAATACCCATATGCATGCAGATAGTATGTGGCAGAGGTGGAATTTGGATCTAGATTTTCTTGACTCCAAGACTAGCTTCCTATCTACTATGTTATATACTGTCTTTCTAATAGGGATTGTTTAATTCTTTTTACTTGCATAGAATCTGGCACATAGTAGATGCTTAATGAATCTGATTGATTACTACGACATTTATTTCAGAACTTCATTAATTTGTGGTTTCTTTGGTGGGATAATGATTTTAAAAGCATATATGTATATGTCCAGACATATATGTGTATGTATACACACACATATATATGATATTTAGAAATAAATGCACACTAACTCTTTCCCTTTAAATGAATCCACCTTCTTTTGCAGGGATATGATAACCCAGCATTCTGGGTACATAATAACAATAACAAGACTAGCAACAGCACCTCAAATTTACAAAGAACTTTCCTACTACAGCATCATAAGCAGATAAAAAAAGATAAGAAAAATAGAAAATCACTATTTGGTGAAAAAGATTTTCCATCTTGCCACTTTCAATACCGTTTGTTATTCAGATGGATTTGGATTCCTGTGTTTGGCTTCACTTCTTCATGTCAACCGCTCTTGCGGTCCACATAGAGTTCTAGTGCCAAAGGTGTTTCTGAGGCTTACCTGGGGTTTCACCTTTCTCTATGGAGTCATAATATAACAGACTAATTATACAAACTGGTAATGATTTTAGCCAGTTTGTAAAGTTCATCACACTCATGACTAAACCTTGACATTTCTGAGGAAGGGGTATTCTTCATACACTGAGTTAGCCGCCAGGCAGGGTTTTTGTTTTTTGGGTTTTTTTTTCTTTTTGGAGGGGGAAGGCAGGGCAATTGGGTTTAAGTGACTTGCCCAAGATCTCATGGCTAGTAAGTGTTAAGTGTCTGAGGCTGGATTTGAACTCAGGTCCTCCTGACTCCAGGGCCGTTGCTCTATTCGCTGTGCCCCCTAGCTGCCCCTGATAGGGTTTGTTTTTTTTAATTACAAATATATTTTCTGTAGCTGATACTGCCATCTTACTGTAGGCTATGTTACTTGCTTCCTCTTAGACCTTATTGGGAATAACACAAAACAGAGAATTCTAGAATAGACTGGGTTTTTACCCACCAAACATAAAATAACAGTGGAGGGCTTTCCATCTCCAACAACACTTACCTGTGAGTTTCTCAGCCAACATATTAAGTTGGTCTGAGTTGAGACCTCGTCCAACATATGATGAAAACTGCCAGCTCAGCACTTCTAGCAGCTGACTCAAAGCAGCTGTTGGAGGGTTATTAAAGAAAACCAAGTTCTGGAATAGAGTTATAATTGTATCACTGTTAACCAGGCCCCAAATATTGCAATTTCTAGGCTGTAAAAAGGGTGTTACATACGATAAAAACACTTCCTAACAAGCCTATCAAAATGTACGACCTAAGATTCAGATATCTTCAGGCATCCTGACAGCAGCATAGTAATGGAGGATACAGTTTCAACTCCCCTTTGTTTATCTGACTATTTGTGATGTACTTCCACTCTTCTCCTTTTAAAAATTTTAAAGACAATTTTATTTTTAATTTAGAATTAAATAAGCATTTCCATATATAAAAAGTATATGAAAAAATACATGTATAAAAATGTACATGAAACTGCAAATCTGTTGTGTATATCTTGCTATTTCTTTTCAATATATAATAAAATTATCATGTACATTTCTTCTTTTTCTTGTTTTATTCCTTCCCTCCCTCCCACGGCTACCATTAGACACAAATAGGTGCATGTAGGTAAAATTATTCTGTTCACAATTCTTTTTTTTTGTATTTGTTTTTTTGGAGGGGGGAAGACAGGGCAATGGGGGTTAAGTGACTTGCCCAAGGTCACATAGCTAGTAAGTGTTAAGTGTCTGAGGATAGGTTTCAACTCAAGTCCTCCTGACTCCAGGGCCTGTGCTGTATTCACTGCACCACCTAGCTGCCTCCACAATTCTCCTTATCAGTTCTTTCTCTGGATTCAGATAGCACCTTTCTTCATATGTCCTTTATAATTAATTTGGATATCTGTAATAGTCAAAATAACTGATTTTTTCAGTCATTCTTGGAACAATATTTCTGTTACTATATAGAATGTTTGTATACAGCAACAGAAATATTATATATATATATATATATATATACATACATATATATATAGTTAGCTTCCACTCATTTCACTCTTCATTTTTTCATGCAAGTCTTTCCATATTTTTCTAAGATCATTGAGCTCCCCCTTTCTTATAGCACAATAATATTCCATCACAACCATATACCACAACTTGTTCAGCCATTTCCTCTTTCCTCAACCACAAAATCTTTGTACAAACCCCAGCTACCTCTAAGAAAGTGCTTTGTCTCGAGAGTTTTATCATTCAAAATCTAAATGTTTGTGTCATCACAGGGTTGTTTTTGACTATTAATCAATTTATTCAAGCAACTGATTAATTGTCTGGCAAAGTGGTGATCTCAATCAAAGCACTGTAATGACTGGTTGTGTGCCTGAATTATACCATATTGATACACCTCTGGTTTGTGATCAGTTTGTGATGGCTTAGACTGTGTCTCATCCTCTCTAGTGAAAAAGCAAAAGATAATGTCCACATCTAGGGTACCAAGTGCCAAGGTTAAGTGAGGAAGGCACTCAAATGGAAATGGATTCCTGCTGACTAAATGTCCACTTAGAAAAGCACAAATTAACATTATCTATGTTGTATGGTATCTTTATTTATTTTGTTAAACAATTCTCACTTAGATTTTAATCCGGTTTAGGCCTTGCCTGCTGTGAGTTTGAGCTTCAGAATAAATGTGTCAGAGTCACGACTTTTTTTTTCTGTAGATAAAAGTTCTTTTATGTGAGGGCCAATGCAGATGAGGATGCCTTTAAAGCAAACTGGAGAATTTTGGATGATAATAAAATTTAAACAAGCATCTAGTTTTGCATTTAGCATATAAGCCTACGATGTTCAAGGTAAGTGTCAGGTGCTGGGCCTACAAAGACAAAAACAAAAACAATCCTTGCCCTCAGGGAGTGTCCATTTTATTGGGGGGACTCCATGCACACTGATGAGTAAATATCAAAATATATGGTATATTTTATATATATGTTATATATATATATATTAAGTATAAAATAACAATTTTAGAAACAGTTTATAAAATAGCCATTTTATTTTATATTTACATATTTAATATCCACCTGCATTTGCATTTCAATTTGACATTTACATATTTGTGTACAGGTGTCTCTGCCACCAGAGCTTCTGCAGGAAGAGAGTGGTGTTTTAGGAAAAGGCACATAACAGTAGCTGAATAAACAAACTTAAGACAGTTGAAGACCAGGAAGGTGTGAAAGATATGACTACAGAGGGAAAAAAAGGCAGGGCAAGCAGTAAGAAAATCAGGCTCAATAATTGGAATAGCACCCTTTGGTGAATTTTACCTGGCTTGAATGCTAGAAAGGACCCTCATTTGCGAGATTTCTACATGTGGGAACAAAGAAGGTTATAACCATCAGCTCAGCAGCAGCAGGTTCAGCTCAAACCTGGAAGCTGTATCTGTATAACCAAGAGGAAAAAAAAATCTGTCCTTGAATCCTCTAGGCTACGGTGTGACTAGCATTGAAGAGCAGGAGTGGCCTATTTTGGATGGGGCGTGGCGGGGTACCTGCAATCTTTTGTCGTAACAGTGCTGAAAATGGCCTACAATATCTCCCTGCAACTAATGCAACTGCCAGACCCAGGAGTCCTGGGGGTTGAGAGGATGTTTAAGCCACAGGTTCATAATGATACGCTGCATTCCTTTAGCCTTTTTTCTTGACTCATGCATCTCTGCTTGGCTCTACTTGTCAGTCCTATGATTCTTAGACCCAAATTCCCTTCCTTAGCCATCATTCCCTTATGTATGTTGTTCCGTCATGTGTCTCTGCCCCTTGGACCACTCCCTCCCTTGGCTTGCAGAGAGTGGAGAATAGATAGATGTTGGAGAGCTCCTCCATTAAGGAGGGAACCCAGGTCGCACACCTCATGATTTCCTACCTGGGCGCAGGACTTCATCATGCCCTTCTGGGCACTCTCCTTCCCTTCCCTCCTCCCAACATTCCCTCTATCTTGTATTAGCTTCCCTCATTAGATTGTTATCTGCTTGAGGGCATGCACCATCTTTTACTTTTCTTTGTATTACCAAGTGCACAGTCCCTGGCACATAATAGGCACTTTAAAAAATGTTTGCTGATTGACTGATTCCTCCATTAGAACAAAACCTTTTTGAGGGAGAGGGAAACTTTAATTTTTGTATTTGTATCCTTGGGGCCCAGCATAGTATCTAGTACACTGTAAGCATTTTAAAAATACATTTTCATTCATTTTCAGTCTCCAACTATTACTAAATTACTAACCTATCTCTAATTCCTGTATAGAGCGGGAAAATATAAGAATTATTCCCTTCAAAATTTTATCTTCAGTGACTAGACAAAGTTAGGAAGGAAGGACACAGCAAATGGCGTCTTCCCCAAAATTAGCTGCTGCTGCAGAAAATAGTGCCTTTGCAAAGGATTTCTCAGCTAGACAAACTAAAGTTAGCAAATTTCTTTCTTATACTTTAGCTGTCAGGAGGCAGAAAAGATGCATCATTAAAGGACTGACACGCCACTCGGCCCTTCCCCTCCTTCCCTTTGAAGGGACTTATCAGCAATCCCCTTCATCATAGCCTCTCAGGCTCTTTCTAGAGCTCAACTGTCTCTTAGAAATCCTTGAATAACCACCAGATGGCAGCAAAACTTAGGCAGTATGGGCCTAGGTTACTCATGCTATGATCATCTCTTGATTATCTGTGCTCAGGATCCCTCTGCTTTTGGTGGTTAATCGAGAATTGTAAGTGATCCTCACAGCTGTTTATGAAACTGAGCAGATTTCCTGTGGCCCAGTGAACAGGGGGAATGAGGCTAGGGATGAACCTTAAGGAGGAGGAACAACTTGTGCTGTATGGAACTTATCTTCAGGCCATTCCCTGGCTAATGCCAGAAACTAAAGCAAAATGGTCTGCTCCTTCCAGGAGGAAAGCTCAGTTCTCACGAAAACAGACTTGGAACATAGATGTCACCTAGCAAGATACAGAGAAATTCAATGACTTGACTAAGGAATAAGTGGAAAAGTTGAGATTTGAACTCTGGTTCTCTGGCTCCAAATGACTATATCACATAATAATACTCAAAGCACAAGACAGATCTAGGAAGTAGGTAAGTGTAAGTACTGTTTAGAAGTAGCAGGTTCAGTCCCTTTAGAAGCAACTAGGTGGCACAGTGGATATAGTATCTAGTCTAGAGTAAGGAAGACTCATCTTCCTGAGTTCAAATTTGGCTTCAGACACTTATGAGCTGTGTGACCCTGGACAAGTCACTTAATGCTGTTGCCTTAGTTCCTCATCTATAAAATGAGCTGGAGAAGGAAATGGCAAAGCACTCCAGTATCTTTGCCAAGAAAACCCCAAAAAGGGGGTCATGAAATTGGACACAACTGAAATGATTGAACAGCAACAACAAAAATAGTCCTTTCGCTACAAATTACTGGAAATATTTGGGAATCCTGAGAAATCAGTTTATAAATATGTAACTCTTCATAAAAATTTAACTACAGAAAATGTGTGTAATCAAAAAAAAATATATACATATACACATATACATATATACGTACACATATAAACATATACACACATATATGTATATATATGCCCATATATACTTATGTATACACATATATGTATATATGTGTGTATATATAATATATATGTGGAAATCCATTAGAAGTTCCCTAAACTGAAAGCATTTCTTTCTACACACATGTGTTGCTCATCCTTTTTGACTTTTCTGCAGCTGTTGACCCTGTCCATCACCCTGTTTTTGATCCTCTCTTCTCTCTAGGTTTTCATGACACTGCTCTCTCCTGGTTTTCTTTCTGTCTGACCACTCCTTCTTTGTCTTTTTTTTGTTGGATTTTCATTCACTAAGAGTGTAATGGTAATGGGAATTTGAAGATCTTCCTTGCCCTTTAATAGACCTAGGGGAGTTGGAAGACCTTCCCTGCTTTGAAGATAAACTCTGCCCCCTAATAGGCTGAATGGAGTCACATGGAGCCTGTGGTGGGTAGAGTTGCTGAAGGGTGGAGTAGAGCCCACAGGAAGCTGGGAGTCAGAGCTGGAGAGACTGTGGGAGAGAGGCTGCTCAGGCAAGGAGATATAAAGGTTTGTCAGTAAATATTGATCTTGTATTGGTTTGTGGGAAGGCTAAAGGATGATGTGGCTCTCTGCTATGTTGTGATGCATTAACTTCTATGTTGCTATTATGGATTCAGTTTCCTGATATAGGAGTTTGCTTTTCTGGTGTCTAAATAAATGCTTTGCTTCTGTCCTCCATATGGAGAGTTTGTTATATTTTGTGATCAAGTGCCATGTGGGAATATTTATCATGATTGTGGGTGCTGTAAATATTGCATTGGCACTACAAAGAGTGACAGCCCCTCAAGACTCTGTGTTAGGTTCTCTGTTAGGTTCTCTTCCCTTCTCCCTCTACATAATTTCACTTGGGAATCTCATCAGCTCCCATGCTATCCATGATCATCTCTATGCAGATGACTTTCAGATTTATTTATCCAAATCTAACCTCTCTTACAAATTCCAGTTTTGCCTTTTAGCAACTCCAAATGTCTTCAGCAATCTCTAGCTGCCTTTTAGACATCTTGAATTGGATGTCCCACAGACATCTTAAACTTAATCTTTCCGATAGTGAAATCATTATCCCTCCAGATCCTCTTTTCTTCTGAATTTCCTAGTATAAAGGATACCACTATTGTTTCAGTCATCTAGGTTCAATTCCTACGTGATTTTCTTGATGATTCTCACTTCCAATCTGGTGTCTTGTCATTTTAAACTTCATGACGTCTCTTGCATATACCCCCTTCTCTCCTCTGGCATGGCAACTATCCTAGTGCAGGCCTTTATCACCACTTGGACTATTGCAATGGCCTAACAATTGGTCTTTCTGCCTCAAGTCTTTACCCACTCCAGTCTTCCTCCATTTAGCTGTCAGATCAATCTTCCTAAAGCACCGGTCAGAACATGTCATCTCCCTACTTAATAAGCTCTAGGCACTTCCTATCAGTTGCAGGGTCAAATGGAAAATCCTGTTTTCCCTTCAAAGCCCTCTATAACCTGACCCCTTCCTACCTTTTCAGTTTCTTACACCTTATACCCTGCCCCAGCCCTTCCCATCACATACTCTGTAGTCCACGGACACAGGTTTCCTTGTTGCTCTTTGACACAACATTCCATCCCCTCAACTTTGAGATTTCTCACTGGCTGCTGTCTATGCTCACAGTTCTCTCCTTCATCTCCACCTCTTGGCTTCCCTTCAAGTCTCAGCTAAAATAAGAACCCTTTCCTAATTCTCCTAAATCCTAGTTATTGTCCTTAAGATTACCACATGTGTGTGTGTGTACACATACACATACATAAATATATGTGTGTTTACATATATATACAGACACACAGACACACAGACATATATGTCTTGTTTGTACATAGTTGTTTACATATTATCTTCCTAATTATACTGTGACCTCCTTGAGAGTAGAGACTGGCTCTGCTTGTTTGTTTCCTTTTGACCTTTCTTTGTATTTCTGATTCTTTACGCAATGCCTGACACATACTAGGTACTTAATACATGCTAGGTGACTGACAAACGCCTAGGCAAAAGGAAGGACATTGTAATGACAGAGAAATGAAAGAACACAAATATGTAGCATCTTCCTACCTGAGAGTCACTGGTTGATAAGTTGTACCAAATTATAGAAGCCCAAGCATTAGGTAATTGACTAACATTGGAAATCATCACAACAGGTAATGAATTTGTCTGTTTAAAAAAAAACACACGCAAAAATATTAGGATCTAATATTTTTTTTTCTTTTTGGAGGGCAATTGGGGTTAAGTGACTTGCCCAAAGTCACACGGCTAGTAAGTGTGTCAAGTGACTGAGGCCGGATTTGAACTCAGGTCCTCCTGACTCCAGAGCCAGTGCTCTATTCACTGCGCCACCTAGCCGCCCCTGATCTAACGTTTATTGATGTTGAAAAAGCTGCTAGTATAATGTCTCTTGAAAGACTTTGCCCAGTGAGTCCATAATCTAATATTTATTACTGTTGGAGAAAATAGGAAAAATCCACTAGAGGTAATTCCAACTAGGAATTTGGAGACCACTGCTTCAGTCTTGCCTTTACTAGAATTACAGAATCTCAGACTTGAAAGGGACCCAAGAGGGCATCTACTCCAACTTATACCTGAACAAGAATCCCCTTCTGATCATATTTAGCAAGGTATAATTCAGTCTTTACTTGAAGATATAAAGGGAGGAGAGCCCTGCCAAGGCAGCCCTTTCCACTTTTGGATAATTCTAATTATCAGAGAATTTTTCCTTGTAGTAAGTCTAAATTTACCTTTGTGTTCTGAGTTTTGCATTCTGGGGCCAAGCTGAGTATCAAATACCTCTTCTATATGACATATCTTCAAATGTTTGAAGGCAGCTATAATGTCCTGCTAAAGTTTTCTCTTTTCCAAGCTAACTATCTCTAGTAAATTTAATCTATTTTCATATGGCATGATCTCAAAAATATTTCATCATTTTGGTTCTCATGTTTGAATGCTCTCCAGCTTATTAATGTCTTTGTAAAAATGTGCCAAGTATTAAATACATATTCCAAGAGTGGTCTGAGTAGAATAGAGCACCCCAGGATTATTGAATCCCTGGTTCTAGACACCGACTATTATATGGAAGCCAAAAATCGCATTAGTTTTCTTAACTTACCTAATAAAAGTTAGTGTTTATATGGCATTTTAAGGTTTACAAAGTATTTTCCTACTATTATCTCATTTTATCCTCACAGCAACCTTAGGATGTAAGTTATTATCCCCCTTTTAGATCTGAGGAAACTGAGGCGGAAAGAGGTTATGTGACTTGCCTGGGGTCACATAGCTAGTCAATATGTGAGGTTGGATTTGAACTCAAGTCTTCCTGACTGCAGAGCCAATGCTCCCTTCGTTGCTGATTCTTATCGTCCCTGCAATCTATAAAACCCCCTGGATCTTTCTTCAAAAAAACTTCTGCCTAGCAATGCCTTGCCCCTTTTACTAGTTATGTCACTATGGCAAACCACAACTTCCCTGAGCCTCCGTAGACTCCTCTGTAAAATGGAGATAATATTTTATCTCTGCTTACCTTACACTGCTTACCTTACAGTGTTATGAGGATCAAATGAAATAATATATGTGAGTGCATTATAACTGCAAAGCCTTATATGTGTTAGTTGTTAATGGCTGCATTAAGGGATTTTTCTGTTTTACCAGAAGTTAGGCCAACAAATAAATAATTATAACACATCGCAGCAATGTTTTAGTACTTTGAGTAAAGTAAATCTTAAGAATAAATGTGTCTGTGGTACATACTGGGAAAAAGAAAACAAGTAATAGTAGATTCTTGCCAGTTGCAAGGTGTCATTCCCAAGATGAATTTTCCTTCATATGCTCCAAATAGCATAAGATCTTGACTAATTTAAGTTCTTCCTTTTAATTCACTTTTCAAAGCTTTTCTTAATGCTTTCCTCATGGAATTTAAACAAATTATGGAGATATTAGAACAATGAACCATGAATGTTTCTATCATGACTGTGTTCATGATAGAATTCTTAAATCCCTTTGGATTCTTACCTATGTGGAGGAAGAATGTAGACCCCTACCACTTTGACATGACTTTGTTTAAGGATATTCATCTCCGTACTCATGGCTGAATTTTTGTGACCCAGATAAATCCTGAAACAAGCTTCATGATAGGCTGTTGGTATCATGGTGAAGTCAAGAACATGAATGCAAGTCTCCATTTATACAATAATATAAAATATATTTATTTAATATGTATAGATTGCTTGGAGGATTTGAATACATGAATAATCTGTGTACTCTCAATTGGGGATTCCCACCATCAATGCAATTTAGAAAACTTTCCCTGGTTTAACAGTTAAATCCTACTGAGTTTTTTGGGGTTCATTATAGATGGTCACACAGCTGGTAAGTGTCACAAACTGGGTTTGTAGCAATAACTTTACCAGGGAATTACTTTGTAGAACTTGAAAAACAATAATGAAATTCATTTGGAGAAACAAAAAGTTAAAAATTTCTATGGAAATAATGAAAAAAGCAGGAAGGAAGGGGAGCATCTAGCAGTATTCAAACTATATTCAGGTCTCAAACTATAATGCAAAGCAATAATCATCAAAATGAGTTGGTATTGATTAAAGAAATAGAGAGGTTGGTTGGTGGAACAGATTAGGTACACAGTATGTAGGAAACTGAATTTAAGGAAGATCCTAAATATCTAGAAAGGGTTGCATTTAAAAAAAAAAACAAATTCTAAAACTGTTCCCAAAGATGTATGTGACTTTCTTCTCTCTAGGCCTCAGTTTCTTCCTCTTAAAATGAAAAGGAGGGACCAGTTATTCTCTAAAATCCCATGAAGTCCCCATATTTTATGGCTATGTGTTTGTTGGCAAATATTCCTTGCAAATACTCACCTCCAAATCTATGGTCAAGCCATACAGGCAAATTTGTGTTTCAAAACTTATAGAATGAAGCTCTTCAGTTACCATGTGAGGACCCTGAGGGGGAAAACCACACATAAGTTCATAAGCACATTATGTTTTAGTCTGATAGTATACACACAAACAGCTTGAGTTAAAATGTATAAACTGAAGTAGAACTTTCTTTAAATTATTTAGAAAGATGAAGTTTTTCATCTGCTTTTTAAGAAGAATGATTACTGATATATTAATAACAAAGTCTTCAAAACACAATAATTTCAGGCTTTCAAAATTTCTGGCACATTTTCTCCCAGGAGACTTTAGCTGAAGATAAATAGATGTCTTCTTTGGTTGACAAATCAGTTGAAAATCTACTGTACACATTCCTTTACAAGATGAGGTTTCGTATAAGCACAGCAGAAAGAGATGTTGGAGTCTCAATGAATGTGTTATGGCAATAAGTCTGAAGATGAATGAAGACAAGTCTAGCCTTGGGAAACTGTGAAGAGAGCTTGGTCCCCTCTCTGCAGCCTACCCTACCATGTTACTCAGTATCAGTCCAGTCTGAGTTCATTGTTTTTCAGGAGATAAATTCCCAAGAGCTAAAAAAAAAAAAAAAAAAAAAAAAAGAGGGCAAAATTGTTTTAAAATAAAATTATTATGAAAAGCAAAAGACAGTGGGAATCACTTGGCCCAGAAGAAAGAAGGTTGAGTAAGTACACAACACTGAATCTATGAAAAGAAAGATTACAAGACATTTTACATGTCTATTAAATAGAGAAAATGTTTTTTTTTAAATGAACTTATACTTAGAAAGGGATTTTGATATAAGGAAGAATTTTCCAACTGACAACTCACTTTTAATGCTGGATTTCTTCCTTTTTTAGTTGTGTTATTTTGGGTAAGTCTCAAGTCTTCTGGGCCTAATTCCTATGATCTCATGAGGACAATGATGATGTGCCTATAATATAAGATGCATCTTTATAACGGGCAGTTAGGTGGTTCCGTGGATAGAATGCTGTCCCTGGAGTCAGGAGGATTCACCTTCCTGAGTTCAAATATGGCCTCACAAACTAGCTGGGCAAGTCACTTAACTCTGTTTACCTCAGTTTCCTCATCTGTAAAATGACCTGGAGAAGGAAATGGCAAACCATTACAGTATCTTTGCCCAGAAGACCCAAAATGGGATCATGAAAAGTCTTACATGACTGAAACGAGTGAACAATATCTTCATGATACCGAAGATAGTAAACATGGTAATCTTTGATGTCTATAGTAGGCTATCAGAGCACCTCTGATGTAATAAAAGAATGTTATTGACACTGTTATGTTATAATAAAGGAAAATTTGTTAGTACAGCTCATGTTCCATCTTCTACTTTTGAAAAAACATCTTGTTCAACCTACAGGGAAACCTGACTGCACAGGAAACCTTTAGGCTAGCTAGAAAGTGAGAGCTGGAGCTATGTTTGAGGACACTGGGCTATGAAAGAAACATCTGGGTCTTTTGCTAAATGAAAGTCAAGTCATCTATGTACCACTCATATCATCTTTTAAAATTAAGTTTAATTTTTTTGTTATATTCTAAGTTCGAAACTGTCTCCCTCCCTCCCTCCCCCCTGTATCCCCTAGCTAATAGCATTTTTGTACCTCATAACTTTCCACCACATAAACAGGATTACCTAACACCTCTGGTTTGTGGGTAAAATTGTTGTTCATCAGCAAAGGCCTGATGACAAAGAGCAAACATAGGGGGTTACAATTCAAGTTCCCCTCCTGAAGCAGTTTTCACATTTCAGTTACTGCACCCTAGCTGGCTCCCTGCCAAGTCAGCACCTCTGAAGGCTGGGAAAGTTGATTTTATGGGGCACACACAGCATGATGACCTTTCTACTGATTTATTCCCTGTGAAGAAGGCTCCCAACTCAAAGCTGGACTCTGTAGCTAGGCACTAGAGATTTCTCTCCAAATGGAGGATCTGTGAAAAGAAGACTTAAGAAATTTGGGGCAGTGATCTTCAAACATGGATTCATGTTAGTACCCAGTTTTCTTGGGTTGAGGTGGAAGAGTGTTGTAGAGTTCCAAAAATAAGCTATTAAAAATAAATTGAATTCACCTTAATTTGCTAAGATAATGTTTTATATTATTTTATTATGTGGCTGGAGAATCTGAGGGGACAATTGAATAGGAAGAGATCTGGTTGGGTTTCATCACATTTGGGAAATGGGTGCTTTAAAGGATCCCAAAATGTTCACTTCCCCACCAGTCCATATCTACAGCACCAATATGCTTCTGAACATCCTGTGTGGATTGTCATGCATTTTGAGAGTTTCAAGAGATTGATTCTGAGGACATTGGAAAGAGAGGAAGATCCTGAAAAAATCATAGACATTGTTACTACCCCAAAAGATGATCAGGAAGACATCATAGGATCATAGATTTGTAGTCAAAGGGCTTTATATGAGTCATATAATGTTGTTTTTAGTCATTGCAGTTGTGTCCAGCTCTTTGTGACTTAATTTGGGATTTTCTTGGCAAAGATATTGGAGTGGTTTACCATTTCTTCCTTGAACTCATTTTACAGATGAGGAAACTAAGGCAAACAGGGTTAAGTGACTTGCCTAGGGTCGCACAGTTAGGAAATATTTGAGGTAAGATTTGAACTCAGGAAGATGAATCTTCTTGCCTCCAGGCCTGGTGCTCTATCAACTGAACTACCTAGTTGTCCAGGTCATATAATAAATTTTCAAGTAAGAAACTGAGACTCAGAGGAATTAAATGAGTCATGGAATGTCACCTAGGTACTGAGTCTGAGCCCTGAACCCAGGACCTCTAACTCTGAGGTTAACTCATAGTCTTTCTGTAGCACCTCCCTACTTCTCTTAATCAATAACCAACAATTCATATGCCCACTTTCTTAAACCTGCAAAATCTGTATGAGAATGTTCTTCTAATCTCATCACTCCACTGAAACTAGGTTATCAATGACCATTTAATTGCCAAATTTGACAGTCTTCCCCCCCCCTTCTCATTGATGCATCTGCTACATTTGATACTGTTAACCAGACTTTTCTCTTGGATATCCTTTGATCTTTGGGTTTTCATGATACTATTCTTTCCTGGTTTACTCCTATCTATTTGCCCTCATTTAATGTTTTTTGCTTGATCATCACACATATATATCTCCACCTTACTGTGGATGTCTCCCAAGGTTCTGTTTCAAACCCTCTTTTCTTTTTCCTCTATTCACTCTTTCAGTAACCTCAGTAGTTCTCATGGGTTTAACTATGATCTTTATAGAAATAATACAGAGATAGAAATATCCATCCCCAGTCTCCCCCCTAAATTTCACTCTCTAGGATGCTTCAAACTGGATATTGTAGAGACATCTAGAATTCATGTTTGGATACTCATGTGTCCAAAATGGAACTCACTATCTTTCCCAAAACCTTCCCTCTTCCAAACTTCCCTATTTCTTCTTATTTCCACCATCCTTCTAGTCTCTTAGGTTCATAACCTTGACATTAAATAGAATATATCAGATATGTCAGAATCAGTCTTGGACTCCTCACTCTCCCTTATCCCATCAATAGAGCACCCTTATCCCAATCAATAGTCAAATCTTGCTCATCATACCTTCACAATATCTCTTGCATCTGGAGCCTTCACTCTATTCATACAACTATCACCCTGGTATATGCCCTCAGGATTTCTTGCTTAGATTATTGTAATGTTGTTCTAGTTATTCTCTCTCTGTTTCATGTCTCTCCATAATTCAGCCTTTCCTATACACTGCTACCATAATAATTTTCCATAAGTACAGATCTGACTGTCTCAAACTCCTACTCAGTCTACTCCAGTGGCTTCCTATTACCAAGAGATAAAAATGAACTTCTTCATTTAGTTTTTAAAATCCTACACAACCTGGTTCCAACCTGTCTTACCACCCTCATTAGATATTACTACCCTTTTCTCACTCTGCCATACAATTAAACTGGCTTTATCTCTGTTTCTTACCTGGAACATCTTTGTACCTTTTCACTGGCTTTGCCAAATGGTCAAAATGCTCTCCCTTCTTTTGTTGCTGGTTAGTCATTTTCAGTCCTGTCTGACTCTACAAAGATACTGCAGTGCTTTGCCATTTCCTTCTACAGCTCATTTCACGGATGAGGCAGACAGGGCTAAGTGACTTGCCCAAAGTCACACAGCTAGTCACATTTGAACTCAGGTCTTCCTGATTCTAGGCCAATAGCCTACATATAGGCTATATCAGAGGTCAAATGACTTGTTCAAGGTCACATGGCTAGTAAGTCTGAGGTCACATTTGAACTCAGCACTTCCTGACTTCAGGTCCAGCACTCTGTCCCCTGTACTATGACTCATTGGGTAGATTCATAGATAAGAATCACTTAGAAGGAAAAGTTATAGAGGGATGTTTATCTGAATTTGTAGAGCGCATACTTCCACTGGAATCATGGGACCATTAGAGTAAAGGGACCATTGCTCATGGACATACAAATACTTTTGAAGATTATAGAATCTTAGCTTGGAAGGGACCCTCAGGGAGATATAATCTAATATAGGAGTCTCCTAGTTGGTGTGGGAATTCTTTCTATAAGATCTCAAAATCAAATATGCAGTAGAGTATCACAGTTTCAAAAAGGTTGGAAATGACTTCCTTAGGGAGGATGTCAGCAGGGGAGTTGATGAGAGAAATTACCTCATTAACTTGATAAGTTTATATGTGGGTGAACCTTTGTTTGGGATTTTGATTGTTTTTCCCTGTACCCTTTGACAGCCTCCACAGAGCATTAACTATGTTTCCTAGACATTAGGGATGATTTGGTTTGCTTAATTGTCGTTGGTCAGAGCCATTTGTGCTATGAAAGGTTATCCTTCAGTAAAAACACTTCCCTTTTCACCATTTTTGCTTTTATCCTTTTCTAAGGACAGCCCAGGGATTAACAGAGATAGTAGACCAGAGACAGTGGACCTTGTCAATCAGGGGTGAACTCCTGGCTACCTTGGGGAACCAGAGTTGTATGCTCTTTGGTCCAAGTGGCCTGACAGGAGACTTCCTGGATTTCAAAGTCCTGCATCCAACCTTGGAGAGGATGTGGTGAAATTTTTCAACCTAGGTGGCAGAAGCTATGGAGAATAAAACCACATGATCAGAGTACTGAGAATACCTAAACACCAGTTTTTTGGAGTACTTTGAAAGTTCCTGAACCCTTGCCTCCTGGATAGAGGAGGAGAGATTTCTTGAGTAGTATCATCCTGGAATCCAGGCTTCTAGAAAAAGAAGAGTGCAAGGGAGCATCATTTATATGCTACTTACTATATGCCAGGCACTGTGCTAAGTGCTTTATGATGTTTATCTCATTTGATCTTCACAATAACCCTGAGAGGTAGGTGCTATTATTAGCCCCATCTTACAGATGGGCAAATAGAGGTTAAGTAACTTGCTCAGGGGCCCATAGCTAGTAAGTATGTGAGGTTGGATTTTAACGCAAGTCCTTCTGACTCCAGACCCAGTCCTCTATCCTCCGCACTACCTAGCTGCTCACTGGAAATGGAGGAAAACTGTATTGTTTGTTATAAGTCTTCTATGGTCCCAGCAAAAGCATTCAGATAGACACTACTGAATACAGAACAACCTTCATTTATCTCACAGAAGATCACAATACAAATGATTTACTAAATCCCATAAACAATTAAAACAATTCTCTTCTCCCAGAGACCCATATGGTCCTCTAGATTTATAGTGCTCGCCTGTGATTTCCTTTATGCATTCTCTGCATGGTGGAATTAAGGTTGCCCTATACCTGACATATACTTGTTATCTTGAGTGCTTACATGGGATCTGGGGGTCTTCTTATCAACTTCTGTGGAGACCTAAATTTGAGCTCTTTCCTGAGAATCTCCAGACGGATTCTGGGTAAGAACAACGTGATCCAATAATTTTGGGACCACCCCTAAGATAAAAATAGCCAACATTTATGTATTACTTTAAGGTTTGTACAGTACTATATCCTAGCACTTCCTAGTCATTTCTGAAAAGGAACTTCTTTTCATTTTTTTGAAGCCAGATCCCTTTAATAGAAGGTAGAGTCTTCTCGAGCAGTGGAGAGGAAGGGGCTGACATTGAAATCTTCATTAAAGAAATAGAAGAGGAAATAACACTTTATTCTTGGGCTATACCTGACCATGGTACCTGGGTCCCTGACCTTCTGACTATTTATCCTAGTCTTTGGTGGTCTTTGACTCCTCCTCCCTGGGTGCTCACTGCCTGGCTGGCTTTTTGTTTCCCATTCACCCCTATTTCCACTTCATAGTTCTACTATATCCTGTTCCCTAAATTTTTAGTTTCTCAATTGTTCTTATAGCTCTTGAAGTTGCAATAATATAGTGTTGATATCTGATATGCCATGGCAATATTTGAAAATATTGAAACCTTTAGGCTGCTGGGTTGTTTTTTCCCCCAAAACACTTCTAGGGGCAACATTAACTTTCTATCAATAGGGGGAGCCCAGAGAAAAGCTTCAAACAAAATTAGATATGGTCTGAGTCAGGCAACCTGGAGGTGATGTGGGAACAAATATCAAAGATAATAAGAGAAAATATAATGAAGGCAAATAATTGCTGAAACTATATCCTAAATATATTATTAGAATGGGGAGTGGAAGGACTTATCAGCTTAAAAAAATCATAGTTGCTTTATTGCTAAAAAGCAAAAAATAAGAAACAACCTTTATGTTAATGAGTGGGAATGTTGGAAAAAACTGTAGACTTGTGGCATACATTAGTAAGGGAACAAGATTGTGTTGTAAAGAAAGGCAAATAGGAAGAACGCAACAAGGAATGGAGAGGCTCATACCATATGATGCAAAATGAAAAAGGTAACAAATACAATGCTAGAACCTAAAGGGGACACATAGCAAATGTAATATTATCATTCTTATTTTTCATGCTGTGGAAGATGAGTTGGAGAGAGAAAAGCCTGGATATAGAACCACCAATTAGGAGACTGCCACAACAATCTAGGCAGGGGATGATCAGGCGCTACATTTAGGTCATTGTTGTGTAAGTAGAGAGATGGAACTAAAAAAAGGGGGTGGATAGCTAATACATTTAACTAAGTCCAGATCAAAAAAGATTTTGAAAGGGTAGAGCACTGGGCTGAATCTAATAAGATAAAATTCCATAGAGATAAATGGAAAACCTTAAACCCAAGTGCAAAAATCAGCTTCACAAATAGAAAAAGAAGGAAATATGTTTGGACAATATTTGTCTATAAAAAGATCTGGAAGTTTTACTGAACTACAATCTCAATTAGAGTCATCAGTGGCAGCTAAAAAAGTTAATGCAGTCCTGGGCAGTATTAAATGAAGCAAGGCTTCTAGAATCAATGAGTCTGACCTCATCAAACTTCATCTGGATTACTGGGTTCTGTTCTGGTAATCACAGATACTCTGGAGAGTTTCCAGAAGAGAGCAACCAAGTTGGTGAAGGGCCTTGGGTCCACTTCATAGGAAGGTCTCCTATGGGGAGCCTCTTAGCCACAGAAGAGAAGAAATTTCAGAACATCAAGGACACCATATGGTTCCCAAAAGGGCAATGCCAGAAGCAGTAGTGGAGCAGCCTCTGGAAGAGTCGAGGAGAATTTCCACCAGAGTTTCCCATCAGGCCTCCTGGAGAGAAAAGGAACAACCATCGGGCCATGCAGCTGGCCACAATCTGAAGAAGCAAACCTGAATCTCATCCTTCACTACTATGGTGAAGTATGAGGACAAGTGGCAGGTCCAATGGGAAGGAGGTTGGCTATCTAGCAGTCCCAGGTATGTTTCCCTTCCAGGAGAACCTCAATCCCAGGTAAGCACTCTAAGTCTAGACCAGTGGTTCTCAACCTGTGGGTCGCAATCCCTTTGAGGTCAAACGACCCTTTCACAGGGGTCACAGGGGTCGCCTAAGACCACCGGAAAACACATATTTCCGATGGTCTTAGGAACCTTTTCTACCCATCTCCAGGTAGGTCCACCCACATGCAGACACGTCCACATACGACTATTAAAGGGTCGTGGCATTAGGAAGGTTGAGAACCACTGGTCTAGACAGAGGTGTCAAACTCAAGGCTCAATAGGTGACCTTTAGGGATTGATTTTCATTTGAGTTCAACACCACTGGTCTAAAGGATTGTGCAGGTCTCTAGGTAAAGAGAATCCTCTTGAGTGTTTATGGGTCTCAATGAATCCTTTTTCCCCATACTTTTCCTTCTGGTGATATGAAGGTTGTCTGTATTCAGTAATTTCAGTCTGAAATTTGCATAAGGAGCCCAGGGTCGTTTTTCCTTTTATCTTTGAGTCTCTTCCTTTCTTCCTCACCAGCCCATCCAATTAAGTCCTACTGAATGTATAGCTGTGATGCTTTTTGTCTTCAAACCCTCATGCCCACACCCACTGCCCTAGTTCAAACTCTCTTTGATGTCTCTCAGCCTTCTCTCTTCCTTTCACACAAGTGCAAACACACACAAAAATCCACCCCCCCAAAAGCCCCTAAACAAAACCCAAACCCAAACTCTTCTTAACGTGTAGGTCTAATCAAGACTTTATGTTTTCAAAAATCTTTACCTCAATCACCTACCAACTCTGCTCCCCTCCCCACAGTGCTTCCAAAATAAAATTCAGACTCTATATCCTAGTATTCAAGACCTCCCACAATCTGACTTCAAACTGCCCTTATTCCAAATTATTACTTTTAACGAACAACTACACGTCAGCCAGACTGGACTACTTGTCAACTGCCAATCTCATTCTAGCCTCTCCAGCTGTCATTCATTTACACATGCTTTCCAACATTCCTAGAACAGACTCCTTCCACATTTCTACCTGTTAAGATGAAGATTTCTTTCAAATCCCAGCCCAGATCTACTTCCTCCATGAAACCTTCCCAGTTACCATGATTAGAAGTGATCTCTTCTTCCTTGAATCTCACTCTCACTCCATTTTATATATATATATATATATATATATATATATATATATATATATATATATATATATATATATATATATATATATATAAAACATATTGATCGGGAGAAGAGCACTAATAATGGAAGGGGGGATCAAGAAAAGCCTTTGGAAGATGTCATTTGAGCTGAGGTGAGGAGGAGGGGTATAACGGGCATGGGAGACAACCTTTTTAAAAGTACAAAAGCAGGAGTTAGCATGTTGTCTCCAGGTAACCATACATTAGCATAGTTTGACTGTGCAGTACAAAGTGAACAGTGAGGGGTAATGTGGTTTTATCCTGGAAAGGGAGGTTGGCGTTAGCCTGTGAAGGACTTTACATATTGAGTGGAGGAAGTTGTTGTATTTTATCGTAGGGGCAATGGAGAGTGATTGAAGGCTCTTGAGCAGGGAAGTGACATGAGCATCCTTAACCCTCTGAAATGTATGACACCTTATTTATGTTCATATCTGATACGTCAATTAAATTATAAGCTCCTCAAAGTCAGAGGCTATATAACTTTTAGTTTCTGTACCTCTAGTCTCTATAATGGCACCCTGAATATAGTAAATGCTGAGAAGAATCTAGGATAGAGAAAATTTTATTCATTGCAGTGCAGAAAGAAATGTGTTCCTGGCATTGAATAAGCACTGATTTATGGGGATGGGAATCTTAGAGGAGACAGTGAGGAGGTACTAGTCCAGCTCCAATGGCTTTTATAGTGAGGTTTGGTGTAGGGATCTCCAAGAAATTTAAAACTCTTTCATGGATAGATTTGACAATAAAGTCATAGCCACCCATAAAACCAGTCTCTACTTTAGCGTCAATCTGCATTTTGATTTTTAGGTTTTAGAACCAAAAGATGGCGAAGAGATTTATCTAATTCATGATATTACAGGCCTAGAGAACCAAAGTAGTAATTGATAAGAACAATATTAGTTGACATCTCTACAGTGCTTTTGTTGTTCAGTCATTTCAGTTGTGTCTGACTCTTTTTGACTTCATTTGGGATTTTCTTGGCCAAGACTAACTGGAGTGGTTCACCATTCCCTTCTCCAGCTCATTTTATATATGAGGAATTAAGGCAAACAGGGTTAAGGGGACTTACTCAGGGTCACATAGCTAATAAGTGCCTGAGGTCTATCCACTGTACCACCTAACTGACCATAGAGTACTTTAAGGTTTGCAAATCCTGGCTTTACATACATGATCTCATTTGATCATCACAACACCCCTGAGAGGTAGGTGCCATTATTATCATCTTCTTACATATAAGGAACCTGATGCTGAGAAGAAATAAAGTGATTTATGCAAGGTGAAACCTAGGTCTCTTATGCCAAATCTAATGCACTTCCCACTAGCCTATGTGTTTGTCTTATGGATATTACTCTTGTGAGGTAGGGAGTGTCAGTTATGACTGTCTTCATTCTCCAGATAGGTAAACTACATTCTTAACTAGTTAAATGTTTTGACTGAAGTAATATATTCAGTTAGTATCAAAACTAAAACCAGAAGCTATTTCTTAATTCTCAAATGACTAGATGACACTGTTGACATGAAACGGCCTAGACAAAAGTAGGATGTGCAGTTTATTTTGCAATGATAAAATTTATATTAATTCACCATCATCCAAGAAATACCTTCTGTCTTCTCAACCTCAATCTGTTTTTCCCTACCTTCCCTATTTTGGTTGATAATTTCCTTTCACAAGATGAGAGTCATCCTGATTCTTCATTCTCCATCACCTCATATATCCAAACAGTTGCCAAATCTTATCAAGTCTACCTTTACAACACCTTGGGTCAATTCTCTTCTTTTCACTTGTGTAGATACACCTTAGTTCACGCCCTCATTGCCTCTTAGTCTACTACAATAGTTTTCCATTTGGTCTTTCCCCTTTCCAATCTATCCTCCACACAGCTGCCAAGTGGATATGATTCTGAAGCACAGGTTTGACCAAGTCACTCTCCTGCTCAAGAACTTTCAGAGGGTCCCTATTGCCTCTAGGATAAAATATAAACTCTTCTGCCTGGCATTCAAAGTCTTTCACAGCCTAGTTCCAGTATTTTTTTCCAGACTGATTATATGTTACTCACATACTTGATGGTCAAGTCAAAGTGGCCTATTTGTTGTTCCTTGCACATAATATTTCATCTCTTACTTTTGTGCTTTTGTAAAAGCTGCTTTCCATTCCTGGGATGCTGCCCTTCCTCACCTCCACAAAAATCCCTAACTTCCTTTAAAGCAGCGGTCCTCAACCTGTGGGTTGTGACTCCTTTGGGGGTCGAATGACCCTTTCACAGGGGTCGCCTAAGACCATCGGAAAACACATATTTCCGATGGTGTTAGGAACCAAGACCCCCTCCTCTATCCGTCTCCAGGCAGGTCCGCCTACATGCAGATATGCCCACATACGAGTATTAAAGGGTTGCGGCATTAGGAAGGTTGAAAACCACTGCTTTAAAGGATAACTCAGGGGCCACCTCCTATATGAAGTCTTTCCTAATTCTTCCTCTCCCCCATTGCTTGTGTCTCACTCTCAAAATTATTCACATTTACTCTGCATTTCTTCGTTCATATGTTGTCATTCCTCTTTAGAATGCAGGCTTCTTGACAAGAATTCTGTGCGTGCGTGCGTGCGTGCGTGCGTGCGTGCGTGCGTGTGTGTGTGTATGCGTGCGTGTGTATCCTTAGCCCCTACACAATGTCTGACACATAGCAGGACCTTCTCAACAAATGCTTATTGAATTGTGCAATCCTTACATCCATTATATTATAGCAATAACCATAGCATACCAGGTTACATATTTCGGGAATATACACCTGTGAGATTTCCTTGAAGTTCTAGTTTAAAATATCCAGTTCCACAATGCTACCCATTCTGGACTACGTTAGACCTCAGTGAAGAACAAAGCATAGAGATAGAACCTTGCAGTCCCCAGCATGCCTTGGAAAGAACCATGTGCAGGCTTTTCCTCTGGCCAAGCTGCATCCCACAGGACTATAAACAGCAGAGCAGGAGTCTCCCAACTTGGTGGCATAAGCCAGTTGGACAAAAATGAAAAGAGTGAGCACGAGATTGTCTAAACGCCATAACTGTCCAGCTGGGCTTGCCTCTTATCAAACAACGACAAATTCCAGTAGATAATACACATGTGCCAACATATGTTCCTTTTTATTTTGCAGAATGCTTTTTAGAGCATTTTTCCAAGTTATTTTCTATGTTGACTGAGTTCATCTGTTCTTTTTCATGCATAATTTTTATTTATTTTATTTTTAATTTATGGACTAAAACAAGCAATTTTATAACATAGTATAATAAAAAGATGATTGCACATGAAACTGCAAATCTATTATGAATAACTTGCTATTCCTTTTAAACATATAATAAAGTTATATACATTTCTTTTTTCTTCCCTCCCCCCTGCCTAAGAGATGACCATTAGACACAAATATATACATACATATATAAGTAAAATTATTCTATATAGGGGCAGCTAGGTGGCACAGTGAGTAGAGCAACAGCCCTAGAGTCAGGAGGCCCTGAGTTCAAATTTGAGTTCAGACACTTAACACTTACTAGCTGTGTGACTGTGGGTAAGTCACTTAACCCCAATTGCCCCGCCTTCCCCCCTCCAAAAAATTTTTTAAAAAAGACAAAAAAGATTATTCTATATATGCTTCTATTTATCAATTCTTTCTCTAGTTGGAGATAGTATTTTTCCTTCATATGTCCTTCATAGTTAATTTGAGCATTTATAATAGTCAAAATGACTTATTTGTTCGAAATCATTCTTAAAACAATATTGCTGTTGCTGTATACAGTGTTCTCTTGATTCTGCTCATTTCCCTCTTCATTATTTTATGCATGTCTTTCCATGTTTTTCTAAGATCATTAAGCTCATCATTTCTAATAGCACAGTAGTATTCCATTTTAATCATGCAATTCAGCTATTCCCCAATGCCTTGCAATTTCCAGTTCTTTGCTACCACAAAGAGAGCTGCTATAAATATTTTAGAACATATAGGTTCTTTTCCTTTTTCCCTATCATCTGTTCTTTTGATGAATTCTTCCCTGAAAATCATTGATTTTTTTAAAGTAAGTAATGCCACATGGTGTGAAGTATGTCTATGAAATTAGTTTCAATATTTCACCACAACTTCTATTTGTGGGAAAATTAGCTTTTATCACTATTAGCCACTGTCACTACTACAGTAGGGTTACTTCCTCCCTATTATCCCTCTCACAACTGTCTATTTCTTACCTCTCTTACAACTCTAACATACCTCATTTCCTTTGCTTCCAGCGCTGGACTTCATTTCCTTTGGTTGCTTATAAAAGAAAACATAGTGAGTATTTAGACAAAGAAGGTGAACACCTGCTAATAACACATGCTACACTGGTTTTTTTCTTGCAATCATTTTTGTCACTACAGCATGACCTAAATGCATCTTGCACTTTTACCACAGGATAAACTTACAGATCTGCCCAGATTCTATGACCTGGTCCAATATCCTGTGTCACCAAATTGTTTGTTTGTGGTTTCCAAAATTGTACTGAAATGAGTGAGTGAAATGAAGATATTTTTAAACTGCATTTTCTAAAGCCTAAATTTAAAGAAAGGATATGGGCACAAGGCCTTTTAGAACACATTTAGCATCTGACTAGCACATAGTAGGTGCTTATAAATGTTAGTTGACTGATGGACTTTGCCTTTCTGGAAGAAAGTTACATAGCCTGAGTTAACAGAAAACGAATCTTATCCATCCCCATGTAGATGGATGGTACAGTAGAGCAGAGGTGTCAGACATGTAGGACATGGGCCTCATGTGGCCCCAAACACTCCTGAGTGTGGCTCAAACCAGATTAAAACGTAATTGGAAAATATTTAACAAAATAAGCAAAAATTCAAAAAGACAGATGAAATCACATTTTAAAACTAGGTCAGAATGCAGCCTGCAGGATCGTTGTGTATGGTTTAGTGGCTCCCATTTCTATTTGAGTTTGACACCCTTGCTGTAGAGAATTTGCAGAACTAGCTTTGCCAGGTTTTTGTGTACTGCTTCTGAAGTTAACAATGCACATGTATAGGTGTTTCTTGACATAAAGATTTTTTTTGTCTTGCTTGATGATTGTGAAGATCAGATCAGAGAAAATTTCAAGAACGATTTATGTTGGAAGGAGCTCTATAGGGACAGCAGCACAAGGTAAAAGATGATGTCTGGATAGCAACTTCTCTACTGGACATTGAGGAGCTGTAACCTCTACTGTCACCAGTCTTGGCAAGGGTTACCAATCAGCAGCTTGGAATACGCCCAGCCAACCACCAAAAAAACAAAACAGGAAGGATTAGCTGAGCCACAGTAGCAGCAGAGCTAAATCAATATTAGGATGAGGGAAACAACATTGTCCTTACAAAGGAAAAGAAAACTGAATGACTAATTAGGAGATGTGGGTTCTGGTCCCAGATCTGACAATAACTATATGTATGATACGGGACAAATTATTTCCTCTCCTGGGGCCACAGAAAAATCAGGCTATTGGACTAGTTGGTCTTCAAGGACCTGAAATCTCTAAGGTCTATGCATGCATAAACTTTTGTTTGGCTTTTGGTTCACCCTTCTTTATCACCATTGTCTGAAATCTTTCATCTGTTTTGGATTTAGAGGAAGGAGTGGTGGCAGGAAAAGGCTTATTAGTGACAAAAAGGCAGCTGCTTTATATACCTGCAGAATATATATGTATACCCACATTATATACTTGCACATACATAATATATAAATGTATTTGTGCATATACATTATATGTTGATAGAATAAAATAAAATAGGTTATTAGGTTGGAAGGAGCCAACCTATGCCTGACACATACATCCTCCTTTATGGTGTTCATGATAGGTAGTCATTAGCCTTTGCTGGGGATCTCACTAACAATGAGGCCCATTAGATCAGATGGAATAAAAACCTAACTACCTATTTTGTTATTTCTTATGTGTAGGCAGCATCTTGCCCACCCCATGTGACTTCTTTAATTCTCCTTCCCTTTAGCCCATGTTCTTGTTTCTCCTTATTCTTCTTTTCATTTCCAAATAATGAAGAACTCTTGACGGTTCCTTGAAAGCAAGAATTGAACCTAACCAAAACTCTGTTGAATCCTGGGTACTAGTTCAGTGACATGAAACCTATAAATGTTAAATAAGTATTTGATGCTGATTAGGAACATTTCTTAAGCATCCATATTTTTGGGGTGTTCTGGTAAGTGGACTGAGCTATTTGATTTCAATAGAAACAACTCAACCTAAACCATTCTTCAAAACTCCAAATCAAACCAAAACTGGCATTGGGCAAAGTGCCATGATACATGTATGTATATCCTAATACATCAGTTAAGGAGGCAGGGTAGGGGAGGTTGGGGCGGGGAGAGGTGTGGGTGAAGCACTGTCCCTGGAGTTAGAGGACCTGAGTTTAAATCCAACCTCTGATACCTATTATTTATGTGACCCTGACCAATCTCTTCTGGGTCTTGGTTCCTCATTTATAGATGAGAAGTTGAAATGGGTGGACTCAGAGAAACTTCTAGCTTTAGAACTCTTTGATTGTTCAGGATTGAAAGTTCTGAAAGCCAGAGACCACATCACATTATTTTCAGCACACTTAGAATAGATACATCATGAATATTATTAATTAGAGTCGTGAGAGATACACACCTAAGGAAAAGCAGCAAAGTCTTTGGGAAATGATCTAGGAATTAAACAAAGGGGGTCAAAGGGCAATAATAGGAAAAGAACTCTAGCCTCAGGGAAGAGAAGGAAACTGAGCTCTTGATCCATAAGCAGGAAGGAGGATTTGGTCAGCAGCCTTCTAGCTTCTATCCCAGATGGGTTTGTGTTTAGCAATCTTGCCAGAGAACCTCTGTGTTTCTAAAATTGATAATCTAAAGATGAATTTTTAAGCCAGATACACTGCTTTTGGGTAGCACCCTTCATCTGTTATAACAATCATAACAAGAATGCTGAATAAATATTGTGACTTCTGTGGGACAGACTAGTTCTTTGTGTCATCATCGTCATAATCAGAGCATCTTATCGTCCTCTTCCTCCTCATCAGCACCTACTAAGTGTCTGTTGCTCTGGTAGCCATTACAACAGCATTATTCTACATGACTAATGTCAAAATGTGTTTAATAGGAATGTATGTGTAGAGCCCATATGAGATTACAAGCTATCCTGGGAAAGGAGAGAAAATTTAAAACTCATGGAAGTGAACGTTGAGAACTTAAAATAAATAATTTAATTTTTTAAAAAAAGCAAAACAAACAAACAAAAAGAAACAAACCAAAACAAACCAATAGCATTGTTCTCCAGTGAAAGCACGAATAAC
This sequence comes from Pseudochirops cupreus, assembly GCA_028627135.1. Taxonomy (NCBI): domain Eukaryota; kingdom Metazoa; phylum Chordata; class Mammalia; order Diprotodontia; family Pseudocheiridae; genus Pseudochirops; species Pseudochirops cupreus. The sequence goes on along the minus strand of CM053582.1, from coordinate 281,008,318 downwards.
TCATATCTCTTTCAACAACCAAAAAAGAACAGCATTGTGCATCGTATTTTAGGGAAATATAGTCAAGAACTAGCTGTCAAACTTACCAAGTGTCGAAATTCCACTGAGAGACTACCATTGGAAGATTCTTCCATGTTCATGGCTTTGACATGTGTTCCACAAAGGATGAACCTACGGTTGCTAGAAAACAGGTCTTAGCTATTTATATGGCAGCTGATATAATAGAATTCAGGAACTGTCTAACAAAAATTGTCCAGGGAGAATGCTTACCTTACAGTCGAAACATTCCTGCAAAATCAAATAAGATTTTTTAAGATCATCTGTTGGTTATATGCAGTCAACCCTCCCTGACATATTTTAAAGAAAAGTAGCTAACATGCCATTTCAATTATTTATACTGAATTACTTTTTAAATCTTTATAAGATCCTCATTAATATATTCACATTTAAAAGTTAAATATTTTCATTTCATTGATGCTTAATTAAGATTAAATCATCAACTTTTAGACTTATAAGAGTACATAACTCAGTCTTAGGTCATTTATAAATTATAACCACTAGTGTATTCTTATATCTTATACATGACAACATTCATATTTCTTTTTCAAAAATATTCACTTACTTGTCAATCGTTGCTTTAACTTTCATCTGATAGTTCAGTTCAGGTAATTTAATCAGAAGTCTGAAACAAGTTAACAAAAAATGACCAAAAATCAGATGCCACAATCTCCTTTTTATATCTTAAAAATAGTTGTCATAAAAGATATACACAAATAATAGTGTGATTAATGTCAGAATCACCTGTATTCATAAGTTAGTGTCCAATAAGTGTTTTGCAAATCAGTGATTCCATAATTAGTTTGCCAGTTTAACACCATCCATTTAACTAGTCTTAATGCTATATGGCTAACATCTGGAAAACATCTTTTCCCAATATTGTTTTAGCATAGCCAACTTTGTCAAAATCAGCAAAAATAATATCATTGTTGACTGGTTTGGGAATTCAATTCTATGTGTACTATTCTAGCTTAGATCTTGGGAAATATCTTTGAAGAAGAAATAACTTTTAACAAATGCATTAAATTAAGTCTTTGTAGTTTACTGAGAAAAACAATCATTTGTTGGCTTAGGTCTGTATGCCTTGATGACAAGTTATGTTGTCTGGGCTTCTGGTAGGGGCAACATAAGATTGTGCAATCTGAGTGTGCTATTTCTTAGCAACGAGAAAAACCAACTTTAACAAACTTAGAAGACCCATTGTTAAAGAAGTAAATAATTGCATCTCTTCCTAGCTATGCAAATATGATGCTAATTAATGAACATGCTAAAATCGTTCCACATTAATGAACCTTAATTGACATTTGATTTTTAGCCTTGATATAGGGGATGACAACTGAAGCCCAGAGAATGTAAGGGACTTTCCCTAGGTCCTGAAACTAAGAAGTAATAGAGCAGGAAATTTGAACTTGTGTTATCTCATACTAAGCCTATTGCTTTTTCAAGTTCACTCCCAAGCTGCCTCCCTGTATGTGTTATAAAATCAAGCTAATGTCTGGTACAAAGAAGATTAAACAAAATTAATGAATTGTTCTCCTATTTACACTTCTCATCCCCCAAAACTAAACATTTATTTAAGGAAAGCCTTATTCTTTAATCAGAGGACCTTGTATATGAAAATTCTTGTTGAGTTTGGAATCCTGGCAGTGAATTTTAGTTTTCTGAAATTTAAACATTCATTTTAAAACACAAACAACTTCACGTACTAATGAAGTAACTAATACCATGCAATCAATATAGAACTTCTCATTCTAAAAAATGCACAGAAGAGAACAGAAGAAGGTCAGTGGGAAACACACCCAAGTGGGACAGCTTTGAAAATTCCATGTTGAATGTGTTACATACTTGGAGGGAGAAGCCTGCTGTATGTGATGTAGATTTGTAGCTGTGTGGTCAGTGTTCTTTCCCTCTTCTGCTTTGTATGTGGAAATGTTCACATTATTTGGTGTTTTTAAGTTCAAAAAACAAAGGTAGAGCTTCTTAGCTAAATAAAAAATTATCTTTCATAACTGTAAGGTAGTCCAATTGTTCTTTCCTCCTACAATGTTTTTTGACTAACTAGAATCATAACCCAGTTTTTCTCCATAGCTGTCATGTTCCTGTAACTTATTTCACATCTGTGGATTGTGCTATTCATTGCAATTGCTATGTTCTTAAATGAGGCTGAGAACACCTGAGGTCCAGTTTACAGGGTGAATCTAATTTTTTTTTTATTCAGACCTGTGATTTCATCAGTGTAAGGAAGTCCTGGTATGGAAACTCCCTCTACTCATGTGAAGACTGGCAATTCATCTGCAACATGGTCTTAGGAATTGCTTGGAGTAAATAAGGTTAAGTGTTTTGCCCATGGTAACAATACAATTAGCATGCAGGTCAAATATATATATATATATTTTATGATCTAAAATTTCCTAATTTTCCTAGTACAGCCTGTGGAATAGAGCTGGAGATTGCGCTCCTACTATACTCATCAACAAGCATTTATTAAGAGCTTAGTATGTCCCAGGGACTGTGCTAAGTGATAGAGATATAGACCAAAATGAAACAGTCCTTGTTTTTAAAGGGCTTACATTCTTTCAGGAGAATATAGAACAATATATACTTTGTAAGCACAAATTAAATATAGCTATCTCTTCTATATTGCAGGGGTTAGGGTCACAGTACTCCTGCGATCTGGAAAATCTGCCTAAAATTTTTGACCCTCTCTTTGTACCAGAGAAGTCTGAAGTTTTTCTTTTTTTTTTATGGGGTATTTACAATTGTAAAATTTGGGTTAAGTATTTGGTCATAGGCTCAATGTCATCTGCCTGCCTTCATGTGTTCTTTGAGTGTTTTCTGTGGCTTCTGTAACATCTACCCCCCCCCAAAAATTCCCATTTAATTTCTTATGTTGACTCATTATATATTGAAACCATGATTGGGAAAGTTGTGATGTGGAAGGGATAACCGTACAGGGTTATTTGGGGAAGGGAGTATTACCCATTGAAAGGATCAGAAAAAGGAGATGGTACTTGAACTGAACTTTGAAGTGTATGGGATAAGTGAAAACATCTCAATTTGGGGTGGTTAACTTTTCAAATTGCTTCTGTCAATCACTTTTATCTTCCTTTGTCTGTTTTCCTGCCTTGGTGGGACCCTCCCCACCCTCTTTCCTTGCTGTCACAGTTGGGGAAGAATTTGGTGAAGTATGCCTCTCCACCAATGAGAGAGGAAACAGTTGGGGAGGGATCTTGACTAAGTTAGGTTATAAATTCCAGCACTAATTTTTGTAACTTGCCTCTTCTCCATGATGAGTCATGGGGAAGACTACCCTCTTCTCCCAGGGAAGAGAATAAAGTCCTGTTCTTATCCTAAGAAATCTTTGTGTTTATTTCTTTTCATTAAATTAAGGATTAAGGATATTTTTCATCCCAAACAAATGGGGTCTCATCCAGGATTCTTTTCTCCCCTGGAAGCAGCCGTTCCCCACATCAGTCTTGAGGCAGGCGCCCCCTGGAGCTTTCTCCAATGGTCTCTGGACTTGGTGGGGAGCCGTGGCTTCTGGGTTGGGAAGATCCCGAAGAGAGATGCATTCCTTAGTTAATAACAGGCACAGGAGGGAAGACAGGAGTTAAAGTGAGGCAAAAGTCTGCCTGGCTGGGGTGATGAAGACAGTCATGAAAACTATATGCATATAGCCCTAAAAGGTAAGCAAATCTAATGGGTCCTGGGGTAAGAATGCCATCTGATAAGCTCCTAGGGTGACTGAGGGGAGGGAAGGTTTTTTCCCCTCCACTGTTGAATACTGGACTTTTAGGAGTCTGAAAAGGGAAGGGGGGGCAGAACTAGCACAATCCCTCCCTCCAGAAGTAGTTGAGGGCAGAAAAGCAGTAGGCCTGGCTCACAGGCAGGGCGAGCTGGGTACAGGAGACAACAGGAATTCCTCAGGAAATGCTGAGGGGGAGGGGGAGGAGCTCCCCATCCTCTGAAATGGAAGGTGGGGCAGGACTTGCACACCCCCTTCCTCCAGAAGGAGTTGAGGCAATTGAAAAATCTCTCTCTCTTTGGGACTGCAGAGGCAGAGATGGAGAAAGGGAGGGATTCAGTTCTTTTTAGTAAAGGGAAAAGATTTCAAACTTCTTAGGGGTGTCAGGGAATTAGGCGGAAGTGGAGCCTCTGCTGAAGGCGAAATGGAGATCACATACACATATACATACACGTAAAGATATTTCTGGGGAAATACATTGGCATTTGGCTGTATTTAGTAACATTTCCTTACAATCCCAGGACTGACCACTCTGGAATCGTAAAGAAAGTTCACATAAGGGAAGAGAATTTGTTACCCTCCCCCACGCGGAAAAAAAGGGGAGGGAGAGAGATGAGTCTTTGTACTGGGTAAACCCAATTTTCTATTTTTGAATGTGATGATTTGGAAATACAATTAATGTCATGATGTCTAAATAGTAAAATCCTCATATATTGTATGTATTTGTGTTAGTTTGAAGGTTTCTGGCTTGTAAATGATTTCTAGTGATAAGTTGATTAGTTACATGGCATTAAATCAAGTTTAAGTTTGTGTTCAACAATTTGAAAAATACATCCAACTGAATTAAGGTCACTGGATTGGTAATTAAATGGGTTTTGAATTCAAAAGTTTAAATGTAAGAACATAATAATTGTGTTACTGATAAACAGTTGTGTTATGATATTTTGAAATGTTGTAATTTTAAAAAATCGTAAACTTTCAAGTTTTTCTATATTTAAAAGGAAGTTTCAGTTCAGAAATATATTTGTGAGAAGTAATTATTGGTAATTATGTGAAGAAAAGACCAATGAAAGCTCCTAAGTTTTGTCAATTATGTGGGAAACATTTTTATGACCAGAGAATTTAGAAATTGTGTTAAATTGTTTTTGAAAAAGAGAAATATTCTTATTAAGAAAAGTTTTACAAGATCTTTTGTTATAAGATGAGGGACAGAAGATAAGAAAGCTCAGGTAGGGAAACCTGCCCCTTAGTACTTCTAAAGACCAAAATTGTTGGCTGTTAATGTATATGGGAAGAAGGAGGGGTTAGGTGGCCCCTAGAAACCTCATCAATCCCAGGAAAGGGGCAATAAGAAATTTAAAATTTGAAAAGGGAAAGTTAGTAATTATATAAAGACCTTGTAAGATTTCTGGTCATTTTATTAATTGCGTATAGATTTTGTAATAGTCAAACTTACTGTGAATTGCCTAAAAAATCCTTATCAGATTAAGTAAGGGAATTTCTCCACTCCCCACTAGGAAGGAGGGGGGGAGGGGCAGCAGTTACTTCTTCAGACTCTGAAGAAGCCTCACTGAGCCAGTCTTGAAACTGGCCCTTTAAAGTTGGTATAATTGATTTCTAGTAATTGATTTTTGGTACTGATTTGGAATATAGAACAGGAATTAGTTATGCATATGAGTCCTGGTAAACCTTTGTGGTATACTGTATGTTGCTTTCATAAAAGTTCAGTGACACCAGAATAAATTCAAACTATTTTTTTAGACAGGTAAATACTTTTAGAAGAGATGTTTTGAAAGGTGTTGTGTGCTATATTCTTTTAAGGGCTAGTAAATTTTTAAGATAAGTTATTGTTAAACTAAAGTAAGTTGTGAAACAAAAGAGGTCTTGCTGTTTTAATCTGAATTTTGTGGTTATTGCATGGTATAAGGAAAAGTTAACATTTATAACTGAATGTATAAGTAAAAGTTTAGATTCCTGAAGTTATCTCACTCTTCCAAACTGAGTACAAGTAGAGAAGAATAAACAAACTTGCAAGGACATAACTCCATCAGCTCGTGGGGTTTAGCCATTAACCTCTTTGCTTTGTCTAAGCAGAATAGTTATGTTGGTGAAAGGATAATGACTTATGAGCTATCTTGTTTTATGGTTAAAAATGTAAAGGGGTCCTGAATAATTTGACTAATGGGTTTGAGAGATTTGGGAGGATAAATAAAGATTTGATTGGGACTATGGAAGGCAGGTAAGAAAGTTTGGGGACAAATGTGGGTTTATCCAAGCCCTACTGTCTCTGGATGGTGGTACCAGTTTTAAAGGGTTTAAGTAAGTTGAGAAAGAGTTTGAGAAAGTGTCTAGGAAGGCAGAAAGATTTGTAACTTGATTTTGTAATTAATAGATCAATCGAATTTGAGAAGGAGAGGAAATAAGGGTATAAGTGCAACTTTGAATCATTATCCCATGGATTCAGGTTGGGACTATAAAGTGACTGTAGGGAAGATTGCGTATATGAGTGAAATGGAGTCCCAGTGTATTTCAGAGTGATGAAAGGGAAATTGGGTATTAATACAATTAGTTGTTGAAATTATACCAGAGACATCTTTAGTTGAGAGAAGAGAAATTTTAGTATGAGCTCAGATTATGCATAATTATAAGAAGGTAGAGAAGTTTGCAAGTAGATGCGTATCTATTAGAGCAATAATTTATAAGCCCAATGGGAGATTTGATTTTCTTTATGAACAAGAATAAATATAGGAATGAATGTAGGTTATTTGAGGCTCACTTCAAAGATGTTCCTTAACCAATGTGAGATTATAATCATATCTTAAGTTGATTGTTGGCACTTGTTATTTAAGACTTGATGGGACTGTTAACTGACTATTTCTTTGAGTTCAACTCCAGATAGGAGTGTTAAGAGAGGCTGCTCAGGCTACCCAAGCCACCAACTAATGGTGCCAGATCCTGTAAGATACAGGTATGAAGGTCGGAGGAACGACTGTTCAGCATGAGCTGAGGTAGGATTCTTCTAACTGGGAAGAAGCACCTGGCAGACTTTAAGCTTGAGATTGCAGCTTGGCTACATTGTGCCTGGAATTGGCATTCTGAAGTTCGGGAAATATGGTTTCCTCGTTATAATTTTGTCCCTATTCTTGGTGACAAGTTTCAATAATCAAAAGCTTTGAAATAAAACAACAACAAATCTACTTAATTCTGGAACATCTTAAGTTACTATAAGATGAAGCTGTTAGGCTTAGGGTTTAGTATAGGTATTCCTGTATGAGGCTCCTTTAGTTCTTTGTAATAATATGACAAATAGGTCAAGGTTTGTGGGAATATTATTCTGTTATTCAGTTAGTAACACATTTGTCTCAACTTTGTTGAGAACAAATAAGGTCAAAGGTCTGAATTTTAGCAAGGACTCTGTGAGATAGTGGTAAGAGTGAAATTAATATTTCTTAAAGCATCTGTCTGGTAACTTTTAAAGGGCAGATGAAATCATTTTTTTAAGATCTCTGCAAATGCGAACTAATTTTAAATGATTGTACCAACCTGTATCAAGTCAGAATTATCTGGTAACCTCTAGATTGGAACTGGAGAAGCAAAACTCTTTTTTGAATTGTGTAAGTACATGAGACATTTGAGATAAAAAAAAAAGAGTGTTGTTTAAATAAAATAGGTCACTGAGATACAAGGAATTGGATGTTAATGGACATTGGTAATAATGAATCTGTTAACTGGTATGGTTTGTGTGTAAGTTTCTTGATCACCTTGGTGACATGTAATCACCTTTCTAAAAGCTAGTGTACTGTGAGCCATCTAAGAAATTTAATCTGTACCTGACTTAATGTAAGCATGTAACTTTGTAAAACTGTGAGAAAGCCTTATTGTATTGCCTGAGCCTAGCCCTGTGTGGCTAAGAAAAACTGAACTATTTAATTGCACTGTTTGGACCTAGTGGTGCATAGCTGGGAAACTGGACCTTTATATGTACCCTTGATGTCAAATCATGTTTCTGAGAATCCTGTTAGGTCTGGCTGGCCGTGCTGGCTAGTGTATATGAACTCTAGGCATCTGAAGACTACCCCTCCTCTGAGCCAAGGGATCTGAAGAAGACGATATCAGATGCTGACAGCTTTCCCAAGAGTCCGGACCTGGCCTTTATCAGGACTGAGTCTTTCCTGGAGACCCCACCTTGGGAGGATGAGCCATTTCATGAGAAGTTTTCAGAGTAAAAAAAAAACCAGGGGACTGTATGGGATAAGTGAAAACTTCTCAGTTTGGGGTGATTAACTTTTCAAATTGCTTCTGTCAAACGCTTTTATCTTCCTTTGTCTGTTTTCCTGCCTTGGTGGGACCCTCCCCACCCTCTTTCCTTGCTGTCCCAGTTGGAGAAGAATTTGGTGAAGTATGCCTCTCCACCAATGAGAGAGGAAACAGTTGGGGAGGGGTCTTGACTAAGTTAGGTTATAAATTCCAGCACTAATTTTTGTAACTTGCCTCTTCTCCATGATGAGTCATGGGGAAGACCACCGTCTTCTCCCGGGGAAGAGAATAAAGTCCTGTTCTTATCCTAAGAAATCTCTGTGTTTATTTCTTTTCATTAAATTAAGGATTAAGGATATTTTTCATCCCAAACAGAAGGAAACTAGGAATTCTAAGAGGTTGAAACAAGGAGGAAAAGCATTTCAGGCTTAGGGGAAGATATGAACAAAGACCAGCAAATAGACAAGGTTTGGCAAATGTAATCAGACCGAAGACAGGCTGGAGCCAGATGGAGAAACATACTCAGTGCTAAATATGGGAGTATCTATATTACCCTTTATTTTTACCATTGTAAATCCTACCCAGAGTTTAAGAGTCTGCTCAAATCTCATCTTCTCTCCAAAGACTTTCTGAATTACTCCAACTTGAAATAGTCCCTTTCTCTGAATTCCCATAGCATATCCAGTCTATACCAAAATATTTTGCACTTGCATGCTGTACTGAATCGATTACTTCATATACTTGGGTCCACTGATTTGTTTTTTCCCCACAATGCTAAATTGGTTGTTGGTTGGATCATAGATATGTAGTCTACCCTTGAGGCCCATACTCAAAGTCACTCCAGTAGGACCTGCTAAGAGTTTGTCCTCTGCTACAATGCCATGTGAGAATTAAGGTTCATTCCCAAGCCACAATGAAGCATTAGAGGGGAATGTCAATAGAATAATTCTTGAAAAATTATTTTAAATGTACTTGACATTAAACTTAATCTAAATATAATTGAATTTTTCTGTGATGGCCCTGGGGCAATGCAAAATCTTGAAATGCCTTCTGAGTCAACAAAATCTTGCAATGCCCAGTCAATTCTCATTGTATTATAAATAAGGAGACAATAGAATTATGGCTAATAGAATATTGGAGAATGGAGAGTTTATAGAAACAGATAGACTTTATCTTTACAATTAAAATGGTAGCCTCATAGATAGGAGAATATGGGTAAGAGTAATTAGGGCAACTGGAATCATTTGAAGTCCAATTTTAGTGTAATGCCTGAAAACTGGGAAGAACATACAAGGTACAATTATAAAGACCAATTTTGTCTCATGGAAATCAGTGTCTTTTACCTTATAACTCACTTTAAATATTTATTCAAAGTCTTCAATTCCTAGCAGTATAGCCTTCTGTCACTTCTTGAGGCCATCAGCAGTCAGGGTAGCACAGACTTCCCATGGGTTGTTCGTGTTGGTAGGTTATGCTGACTCACAGTAAGAGTTCTGTCTTAAACGAGGTAGCCCCCAAGGGCTTCATAGAAACAGTAGTATGGATTCAAAGGAAGGGGAGCAATTGATTGAGAGACCACATCGTGCAGTGGATAGAAAGCTGGTCTTGGACTCGGGAAGACAGGGGGTCAAATCTTGCCTCTGATACATACTAATTTAAGACCATTGGGAAGTCAATTAACCTCCCATTGACCCCAGACAAATCTCTAAGTCTAAAATAAAGGCATTCGCATTGCGTTTTGTTGTTCAGTAATATCCGACTCTTTGTCTATTTGGGGTTTTCTGGGTAAAGATTCTGGAGTGGTTTGTCATATCCTTTTCCAGCTCATTTTATAGATGAAGAGACTGAGGCAAACAGAATTAAGCGACTTGCCCAGAGTCACACAACTAGTAAATGTCTGAGGCTGAATTTGACCTCAGGTCTTCTTGACTCCAGGTTCAAGCACTTTATCTGCTGTGCTACCAGAGTCACACAACTAGTAAATGTGTGAGGCTGAATTTGACCTCAGGTCTTCTTGACTCCAGGTTCAAGCACTTTATCTGCTGTGCTACCTACCTGCATTGACAGAGGGAATTTCTACAACAGGAATTCTCTCCATCAGTGGAATCACAGTCTATATACTACCTCCCACCAAAGTGATTTCTTTAATACTATAGACCAGTGGTTCTCAACCTTCCTAATACCACAAGACTATATTTAATACTCATATGTGGGTGTATCTGCATGTGGGCAGACTCTCCTGGAGATGGATAGAGGAATGGTGTTTCAGTTCCTAAGACCATCGGAAATATGTGTTTTCCGATGGCCTTAGGTGACCCCTGTGAGCCTTGTGAAAGGGTCAGTCGATCCCCAAAGGGGTCGCAACCCACAGGTTGAGAACCATTGCTATAGACCCACCTGTCCCCATGTAGGGATAATATCCCAACAGAGATTTTTGTAGGCTTAATAAATGTCTGGAATAAGAATGTGGAAACATGAAGCAGGAGGTAAAAGTAGTGAATATATTTTTGAACAGAGAACAATGTATACAGGGAAGAAAAGTAAATTAGATATTTTTCTCTTTCTCAATTCTAAACCTATTATGGGGATATAAATGCAGCTGCATACTCTAGAATACAGATTAATTGCAACCATACTAACAGTTTGGGTTCTCTAGCTCTTTTATTTACAACATTTGCTTTTTTCACAGACCCATAAGGAGCAAAAAATTTTCTTGTCTTTTAAAATTCCATTGACTTGACTTTGCCATTTATTAAATGTACATAGAAAAACCCTGTTCTAATGTTTAAGGTACAAAGATAACGTACTTCATTCCACTGGAGGGTGGACAGGGGATACAATATGTACACAAGTCACTAAATAGCAATTTTATATGATGTAATATACATTTATTTGGCAGGGAGAGAGTGTTAATAATGGGGGCATAACCTTCAAATAAATTTTGCTACTGACACAAACACATACACTCATTCATGATATGTTGGTCTCCAGAGATACAACATATTGACCTACCTTAGCTTCACAGTGAATTGTATGAGGGTTTTAAGTACCAGCGGTCTCTGGGGGTGGGTTGGCATGCAGGGCTGTCGTTCAACCACAAATGAGCTAATAGCAAAAAAATAATAATAAGACATGCATCATTTGAAAACACAAGCACACAGGCAAACTGAAAGCCACAGACAAATAGGTTGAATTTTTCTGAAGGAGAATATACCCTGAATCAAGTTCCGATCTTGCCGTCTTTTTCTGATGAGAAAACCTCATAAGATGAGAATATTCTAAATTATTCTCATACTTACGAATCGTATTCACTACACATAGACACGGTACGTAGTCAAAAATAAAAATATCAGAAAATCCCTGACCTCATTAAAAATTTTTTTTTCTTAAAAAAAAAACAAAATAGTAACAATTATAATCCTCTTACTTTCTACATGAAGAAACTGGGGCCTAGTATGGTATCTGACCCAAGGGTCCTCCAGGTGGTAAATTACAGAGCCTGGATTCAAACCCAAGTTCTCTGACTTCAAATCCAGAACTCTTCCTGTAGCACCACATCGCACTGACGTGTTCTCTCTTTACTTTCACAGTACCGTCAAAAAGAAACCATTAGGATCTCTTTTTCTCAAAGGTAAAAACTGAGCCAGTGATGGATACTTTGGCTTGTTTGATGTCACATTAAGTGAGTCACCAGCAGCGGTTGCAGGGAGTGGTGCAGAATAGAAAACAGCTTTTCAGATGCAGGTCTCCCTAACTGACGTTGCCAAGTCATCAGTATGTTATGCCGCTTGACAATTCCCTTGTTTCCTTACCTTTCCAACCCCACCCTTTAAACCCTGACCAATAAACCACAGGCAGAACATACTTTCAATTTCACAAGACCCAAAACCTGAATGACATTTAAGATAGGTGATACTTTACGTACTTTCGGAAAAGGTTGTAGATCAAGAAGTTGACTTGTTCTTGCAAATGAGGCCTTTGCAATGGGATGGGATCACCTTCATATGACACTTTGGTAGATTGCTCATCTAGCTTTTCCATCTGCCTTCTAACTTGGAAAAGACTTTCTGCCAACAGGGTAAAACTATTGAAAAGCAAAGGAAGAGAGGATTAATTATTATTATTTTTTAATTTAACAATGGATTTATCCCACCTTCCTCATTTTGACTTTGCATTAATTCTCATATGTATAAATTAACACATAAGTGGTGCAGGGGACAGAGTGCTAGACTTGCAATTAGGAAGACCTGAGTTCAGATCTTGCCTCAGATGCTCACTAGATGTGTGACCCTGGGCATATTGCCCAACCTCTGTCTGCCTTGGTTTCCTCATCTGTTCAGTGGGCATTATAGCACCTACTTCACAAGCTTATTGTGAAGAACCAATGAATTAATATATGCAAAGTGCTTTGCAGACCTTAAAGTTCTCTATAAATGCTAGCAATTATGTATATCATCGCTAGCATTTATAGAGAGCTTTGGCTTACATTTCTAAGAAAAGGCATATTTGCACAATCTCATCAACATCTGAAACCAATTGCAATAGATCAAATCTCTTTATTTCTTGCTTGATTAAATTACTTGGAAATGCCTTCAGATACACACTTGGAAAATCTAATATTGATCCATAACCAGGAAAAATCCTGGTGATTTTATTATTCTTTTTACCATATCAACCATGACCCAAAGAGTGTAATATATGTATTAATCTTTTCACATGATGTATTGTATCTATCTATTGCTAGTAAGAAAATAAAGCAAAAAACATCTTATCTTTGTTATTTGTGGCAGCTGCCTTTGAAACTCCTCCAGGAGAAAAAGACAATTTTAAAAGTCCTAAGTATGACTTTCTCTAGAATTCGTGAGGATTAAGGTGAATTTGAAAATGTTTTCTTATCAAATTTGTTTTGGTTTTAACCTGTATGTGTGATCTTGATGAGGCTAAAAAACAACCAAACAAACCTCAAAGCTGGAAAGTTGGCATGAAGGTTAGAAAGGAGATGAAGTAACTATGGATAGTACCCCAAAGTGACCTCTGATTCCAGAGAAGATTGCTAGAATGCTTTGAATGCAGAAAACCAGGGAGAGGGGCTTGTCAAGCCTGGGAAGCAGGCCTCAGCTTGTGACCTTTCTGTCTAAACAGTGCTGCATTTCCCATAGATCTCTGAGAAGTCACAAGTCCAATACACTTAGCATCAGGCGTAGATTTTTGACAAGCACGAGCATGAGTTTGGTTCCTCTATGGCTTTTTTTGGATATTTACTTTGTTTTTGAATCAGCGGAAGCACCCAGAAGTTAGAAAATCAAAATAATCTGTAGAAGGAAAATTGATACTTTTTAAAATGAACTCAATTCTTTCTCTCTGACAAACAGGGTAGGCAGGTCAGAGCTCTTACAGAATGTTGTCTGAGTTGGCACTCATACTTTCTATCTTAATGGTTTGTGCTGTTAGGAAGAAATTTGGAGGTTAGACTAAGCTTTTCATTTCTTCTTTACTACATCTTTTGACAATTCTTTCAATTGGATACTTACATTTTAGTCTTCTAGGGAAAAAAAAAACCCGATAGCTGAGGCTTTCTAATGCAGAGCAGCAGGGTATGTGTGTTTGTGCACCTGATGCATAGTATTTCATAACGTAAACAGTTACCAGTAGGTTTGTGGTTCTTTGTTCACATGCAGAAAAGAAGCAATATCTACTGAATATCTTGGAAAAAATCATGAGTCCTGCTATCTTAGGCTACCTAGTTAAACTTCACTCAATGTCAATAAACACTTATTAAGTACCTACTAAATGCCAGGCACTGTGCCAAGTGCTAAGGATACAAAAAAAGAGGCACAAGACAGTCTCTGGCCTCAAGAAATAAGGGAGATGACCTAAAAAACAGTTACATACAAGCAAACTATATACAAGACAAAATAGGAAAGGATTAGCAGAGGGAAGGCCCTAGAATTCAGAGGGACTGGGAAAGGCTTCCTGTAAAAGATGAGTTTTTAGTTGGGACTTAAAAGGAAGCCAGCAAAGTTGGTAGGTGGAGGTAAGGGGAGAGTGCCCATTAATTTTCAGTAATTATGGGAAAGGGGGAGCAATGAAGAGGTACATGGTGGGTAGGAGTGTGATGCAACACACGAAGTCTCCCAGAAGTCTTTGCATAGAGCTTAGTGTAAGCTTCAAGCAAAGCCTAGAACTGCACTAAGACAGTTGGGACACCCTATATTACTAATGAAGAACTACACAAAATAAACAGCATAATGAATGTCAAAGAGACATATGACTAGTAATGGAAGTGGACAAGTCATGTGACAAGAATGAAGGCATGGAAAGGGATGAGTTGTTCTTGGCATAACTGGAGGAAGTACCCACATGAATAAGATCAATAAATCTGTTCCTCATGAAAGTCCCCAGAGTAAGAAGTTGCTGGTAGAAGACAGTATGTGTCAGAGAAAAGATTATTTCTGGTCTGAAGATTATTTTGAAACATTCAGTATTGATATTTCATGTGCCAAATTTAATCAATTCTTGATGTAATTAATGTATATTGCTTTGATTTGTCCAGAAGAATTATTGCCAACTAGTGTAGATTTGTACAGTGTTTGAAAGTTTACAAACTACTTGGAAAACTCTGACTATGTTTTCAATTATAAAGCTCCTTAGCTACTAACAGACCATCAACAGGCTGAATGAATTCACGGTTGTGGGCTAAGCCTGTAGTTTCTCATGGGCTGGGCCATTCTGAAGCTTTTGACTTCCTGTGGTTTTCACTGGAAACTAAAGGCAGGGGAGTTTACCAGTTTTGAAGCTGATCAAGGCCACTATGCAATGGACCACCTATGCAGGCAATTTGCTGACGTCTCTTCCAATCAAGCAGCTCTTCTAGTAGCATGTTCTTTATCAAGGTGTCAATTTCACTTATTATTTGTGTTATTTTGCTGAGGACTTCCTGAAAGAAAGAGCAATTGGTCAAGAGAAGAAATCAGAGTCACTGGTCATCCGACTTGTGAAAACGTGTCCAGTGTATTTTGGAACAGAGAAATAGATATCTGGGAAGATTACTGTTAGCCTTCTTCCTACTAAATACTACACTCCCTGTCAAATTTATATTATGCTTACAGTTGTATGTTACCTTTGGGAAAATGTATAAATACGATAATATTGTCATCCAGCAATATTCCATCACCTAGTTAAAAATGATATGAAATCTTACAAAATCACCTAGATACATATAATCTAATCAAATCCAACAAAATTTTAAGTATCTACTATGTGAAAGGCATTGGGGATTCAAAGACAAAGCAAAAAATAGTCCCTGCCTGCAATAGTCTCTTCCATTCTATTAAAAATAGAGCAAATATTATTTTAAAAATATGTACATATAAATATATTATCAAATTATAAAGAGAATATATTATTTAAATTTATTGTATGAATTATTTAATTGCCTTCAAATTATAATCAATTTAATTGATTATAAGTATAATATTAAATTATATTATATAACATTAAATGAATATACACACATATGTGTAAATATATGTACATATATAATATATACGTATTGAAATATTGAAATATATTGAAATTTGGACCATTACAAGTTAACTTTTCAAGACACTTTGACTAGGGTCATGTAGTGTTAAAAGCACTAGTTCATGAGTTGGGCTTATGGATTTCCTGTCCTGGTTCTGCCACTGAAAAGCTGTGCCTTAGGACAAATATTCCTTCCACCTCTTGGAGCTTCCTCATCTGTAAAGAAATTGGCTTAGGTGGCATATGTAATTATTATCTTGAATTCTTTTTCTAGTTTGCTACCACAAAAAATG
Organism: Pseudochirops cupreus; assembly: GCA_028627135.1. Classification (NCBI taxonomy): domain Eukaryota; kingdom Metazoa; phylum Chordata; class Mammalia; order Diprotodontia; family Pseudocheiridae; genus Pseudochirops; species Pseudochirops cupreus. The sequence continues at coordinate 280,992,442 of CM053582.1, read as the reverse complement.
CTGCTATAAATATATCACTGTGTTTGAGACCTTCCTGCCTTTGAGCTCCTTGGGTTATATGCTTGATGTTAGTGGTATTTCAAAGTAGCCGTGTGATGTGGTAGGTACAGTACTAGATTTGGGCTCGAAAAGAGAAATTTAAATGCAGTCCTTACCTCTTTTCTCCAGTCTTTTATATCCAAATGCCTATTGGACATCTCAAACTGGATGTCTCATGTCCTTCTTATGGGTAAAGCCACCTTGCCTCAAATCCTTCCTCACACCAGTCCATCCTCCATTCAGCTATCAAAGTGATCTTCCTAAAGTAGAAGTCTGCCTATATCACTCTCCTATTCAATAAACTCCAGTAGCTCCCTATTACCTAGAGGATCGAATACAAACCCCTTTGTTTACTTTTTAAAGCCCTTCAATATCTGACCCTTTCGGACCTTCCCATTCTTGTTAGACCTTGCTTCCCATCATGTACTCTGTCTAACAAATATATAGTGATTCTGCCCTCATTGCTCTTCCTCCTACAAGATACTCCACCTCCCAACTTCATTCATATTCACTGGAGTGGTTTTCATGTTCTCTATTCCCTGTCTTTCCTGACTTCCTTCAAGTCTCAGTTTATATTCTACCTTCTACAAGAAACCATTCTGATTCTCCTTCACCTTAATCTGCTTTCCCCCTGTGACTGGTTCCAATTTGTCCTGTACATATCTTGATTGTGCTTAATTTCTTGCAAGTTCTCTTCCCCCTTTTAATTGTCAGCTCAGTGAGGGTAATGACTGCTTTTGTTTGGTACATAGTAGAGAATAAATGTTCGTTGACTTGATTTGTTTTCCTGCTTCTGCTTATTCCACTCTGCATCAGTTTATATGTCTTTCTCTGTTTCCCCAAAGTCTTTATATTCCTCTTTATTATAGTGGAATAATATTCCATCATGTTCACATACCATAATTTGTTCCGTCATCCTCCAGTTAAATGAGCATCTGCTTGGTTTTCAATTCTTTGCTACCACAGAAAGCACTGCTAGGAATATTTCAATGTGTTTGAAACCTTCCTGTCTTTGACCTCCTTGGATTATATGCCTGATGCTAGTGGTATTTCAAAGTAGATGTGTGATATGGTAGGCAGAGTACCAGATTTGGGCTCAAAAAGACAAGTTAAAATCCCTCTTCAGACACGCACTAACTGTGTGATCTTTGGTAAGTTACTAACACTCTCAGCCTCAGTCAGCCTGTCTCCTCTGGAAAATGCCCATAATAATAGTACCTAACTCAACAGGGTTGTTGCAAGGATCACAGGAAATAATTTTTGTGATATACAAGCCTTAAAGCACCACATTAGTGTTAGCAATTATTATTCAAGTGTTTTTATTCTTAGGAAATGGAATACATTTCCCATCCCACATTTTAAGCCACTTGAGAGCAGAGGTGGTCTCATTTTTGCATTTCTATCCCCAGCATCTAGCAATGTCTGGCACATAGTAGGTGCTTACTAAAATGTTTATTTATTGGCTGTTTATTCCTCAAGGAAAGTTCCAAAGCTTTCCTCCTGGACCTTGAGGGTAAGTTAAATAATTTCAATCAACAACTACTGAATGGTACTGAAGGAATTATTTAATGATATGTCTGAGTATGTATTGAAACACTTATTTCATCAAATATTCACTTAAGTTCCCCACAAGATATTATAAAATAAAATACAGTAACTAAAACAGATACGAACTTAAGTCTTAATTATATATATTAGAAACTGGTTAAAAAAATCTTCAAAATAAACGTGGCTATAGGCCATTTAGTCCATCAGTAAAATATGCATCAGCTTCTAGGAGACTAACCTTGAAAACAAACCCAAACTTACAAAAATAATGACAAACAGTGAACATTATACCTAGAAATAGGCTAGCTTGCCTTTCTAGGTCAACCATTCTTTAAGTGGGGTTGAGGTTTAGGAGGCAAACAACCAAATTCCTTTAAAATCTTCTTTACCAACCTTTCTTTTGAAGTCTAGTGTATTGAGCATGTCTTGCAATGTCAAAACTTCCTGCTTCACTAGAATGCTGTTTTTGTCACCTTGGTCTGCAGTAGAAAAAGAGAAAAACAAAAAAAAAAACAGATTCCTCCTCATGGTGAAGTTTCCCTGTGGCATGAGTAAGTTTGTCTCAATTTGTCATATTTGTGGATCTCAATAAAAATTCTGGTTCAAGGGAAAAGAGTTAAAAGCAGAATATTTACTCTAGGCTTATGACCTAAATAGTTTTTTTCTCTTATCTAGGAATGTAAGAATAAGGGGAAAGAAACAAAGTAGAGGACTACAAAAAGAGGTAATTGTGAAGAAACACCTTTTGTCCATTTAATATTTGAAGAATGTGGGAAGAAGAAAGGAAGGGAGAAAGGTATGGAAGAGGAGGGGAAGGGAGGCAGAAGAGGAAAAAAGAAGTAGGAACCAAAGAGAGGGAGAGAAGGAAGAAGGGGAAGAAATATATAGTAAGGGGAGGATGGAGATAGGAAAGAAAGAAGGAAAGGAAAGAATGAAGAAAAGAAAGATTGAAGGAGAGACCTCCCGAGGAAGCCCCATTCCACTTTTGAATAATATTTTGGGAAGTTTTTCCTTACAAGTTTCCTAACTCTTCAACATATTATTTCATTTGAGTCTCAAAATAGCCCTGGGAAGTTTTGTTTTGTTTTGTTTTTTAAATCCAGGGCTCATCTATTCCCCTTCCTTCTGGAAATTTAAATGTGCCAAAAGATGCACGTATTCTATTCTGTTTTTGTTTTTTGGAGGGGGGAAGGTAGGGCATTTGGGGTAAAGCAACTTGCCCTAGGTCACATGGCTAGTGTGTGTGTGTGTGTGTGTGTGTGTGTGTGTGTGTATGTGTGTGTGTGTGTGTGTATGTGTGTGTGTGTGTGTGTGTGTGTATTGTGTCTGAGGCTGGATTTGAACTCAGGTCCTCCTGACTCCAGGGCCGGTGTTCTATTCACTACGCCACCTAGCTGCTCCCACATAGTCTACTCTTAAAAATGATTAAATTAAAAAATTCCATTAATCCTCCAGTAACCCATTTCAATATCTAACAATTCATGAATCCAAAATGTTTTTGCCTTATAGTTGAAAGAATAAAATGTAGTGTGTCCAGCTTTCTATCATGTGGAAATTTCTACAAGCCAGCACCTCTCCTCTTTTCCAGCAACAAGGGATGAGATATTCACTTTGTATCCATCACACCACCACTCAAAGTCCAGGACACACAGTAGATACTTAATAATAATTATTGATCTGACATGACTAAGAGCACTAAAAATCCTGACATGCCTCAACTTAAAATAAAGATTAGGTTACATTGAGTTTTACTGAGTGTATTTGATTGTGTTCTGAGGTTTTAAAAACCAATTATTTATAAACTACACAATGCAAACTGACTTTTTGCTCTGTTTGAAACGGATAGTGATTACAAATTTAATGGAGAGAACTGATCTGTTGGCAAACAATTTACTCCCTTTCCCCCCCGTTTCTGATTCCCACCTTGAAGAAAGACTAAGGAGGAAGCCATTGCAAGTAAGAAGACATAAGGAAGCCACTGTCATTGACTTCAGGAGATTCTATGCTCTCCAGAACACAGGTTGGAGCTCAGTAGGTCATTCACTCTACTTGCTGAAAATCAGATTTGACCAGGCTTGGAAGAGGACAGAACAATTATAGGCAGGAGAAATGTCTTTCTTCTACTCTCCCTGTCCATCCTGTGAGAAGGAAGGTCATTTCCCCATTTATTGTCTGAATCATTCACTCTTTATTCTTTATTTCTAGTTAACTCTGCTAGATTAATGGGGTGGCAGGCAGAATTTAGAAGCTTCTCCCCCCATCCAACTATTTACTTTTGTCTTAAGTTATTTAATGTGATAAAATTCGTTGGCCAACAAAAGACCCAGGCTGTTTCATGCTTATCACGTAAAATCCAGTCATAGATAAAGGAGAGTGGGACTTTCCTCTTTTCAGACACGAGAGACATTTTGCTTAGCAAAAGACCTGGGCTAGGGACTAGAAGTTCACAGAATCAGAGTGGGGTGGATGCTATCTTCCATAAACCTTGCAAAAATGTCTGGGACCAAATATGCAAAGGGATCTCTAGAACTGCTTTCCATCCCTTTTGTAAAAGAAATCATGAGCTCAAAAAAGTCATAGTCCAGGAATGAACCACTGCTTGTGATCAATGAACCACTGCTTTGGGTGGTTGGTTCTCTCTCCTAGGTCTCCTGTGGTCAATTCAAAAATCTAATTTTTACGGGAGATGAGAGACAGAGGACTTGTACTCAGACACCATTCAGAGGTGGGGAACCCGTGGCCTTGAGGCCACATGTAGCCCTCTAGGTCCTCAAGTGCAGCCTTCTGACTGAATCCAGTGCCTCACTTGATGATCTATAGGCCTTATGTGACCTTGAGGCCATAGAGGCCAGAGACTCCCAGTGCCTAAACCTGTTCATGAGCTCCCTCAAGTGGTTGAATTTGGGTGAAAGAGCAGTGTTATTGCTGAAGGACCCAGAGTCAATCTTGGCTCTGTCATTTACTAGCTATATGACCTTGGGCTTCCACTAAAGTCCTAATATGATGTCTCTTCGTGGCATGGGGTGACTTATGTTCCTGAAGGGTATGTCAATTAATCACAAGCTCTAAAAGTTCCTACTAAGTAAAAAAGGCTTTGCATACAGGCCCAAGCCAGAGACAGTATGTATAGTATCAGAGGACTGGTCTAGCTGAATTCAGAATGTCATTTCTATGTGTGCCACATATTGATGATTTCGTTTTTTTGGCTACAACCAATTTACAAAAATTGTTTGCTAAGGTATGAGAGGATTGTATTCTCTGCTGGTGTGGAAAGTAGTTACCCTGATGAGATTACAGGTTCTGTGAACATTACTTCACCATTATAAATTTTACTTTGGATTCTCAGTGCTTCCAACTATTTTCATTTGCCTCTGATTCCCATATGCTAAAATGTACATAGGATAGTAGACTTTCTGTGATCCTGGCAACATGTAAGGCACTTCTAGGCCTGTTCACTGTGTTGTTTTGTAGAATTACTATTTTTTAAACAAACTTACCTATGGTCTGTATTGTTTTATACCTGTAGTCAAATTCATCTTGCAAATCTTCTAAATATTTGACATCTTGTTCTGTCATCTTTAAAAACACAAAACAAAACATATTCAATCTAGTATTGCAGAGGAGAGGTTTCAATAAACAGCATTTTAAGTGCCACTCAGGTAATTTGGTTCCATTTAATTCAAATAATACTCATTAAGCATGTAAAAGTCACAATGCTGAGTGCTGGGGATTCAAACACAAAGACACAAGTCCCAGCTCAAGTCTCATCATCTAGTAGAAGATTTTTCTTTATCTCCCTTAGTATCAGTGCCTTCACTCTGTCGATTTTTCTCCAATCTATTCTGTCTATAACTTGTTTGTATACTTGTTTGCATAATGTCTCCTCAGTTAGAATGTAAGCTTTTTGAGGATAGAGTCTATCTTCTGCCTTCTTTGTATCCCCAGAGCTTAGCATAGCGCCTGACTCATAAAAGGTACTTAATAAATGCTAATTGATTGGCTAACTGAAACAGACCTTGTCCTCAAGAAGTTTACTTTCTATGGCATATGCTATTACGTGTCTCCTATCGAGGTGGACTTGATGACAGTCTATGTCTAACACATTTCCTAGGTGTGTGATGATGGACAAGTCACTTCAACTTTGACCCTCAGGAAACTCTCTTAAGACTCTACACTAAGTTTTAGATGAGTTAGATGGGTAATTGATAAGTTCTCATATTAACACAATCAGAGATTTTTGATAATTGACTACTGTCATGATGGTCTTCTAACATAGGATTTCTTAGAACGATCCTACCCCTTCTTACAGTAACCCCTGCCTGAGTCACTTCCAGTCCACAACATTTCTCTTTCTGGCCTCACTGCATCTAGACTTTCATTACTTAGGCCAGTTCTAAATGTTATTTCCAGAGTCCTCATATTCACCCATAAATCTGAATTCATTTCCCATTCTTCAGTTTTCTCCAGTGGTTTTCTCTCACTTTGTAGTTACAATTCTCACTAATTTAAGCCCTCATGCCAATTTGCTTCAGTTTCTATTAAGAGGCAGTATGATCATGAGGACTTTGAATCAGTAGAGACCTAGGCCTGAATTCTGCCTCTTACAAGTTGTGTAGCCATGGATCCATTTAGCCTAAGTTCCAGTTTATTTGTAAAAAGGGAGTAAAAATAGTATTTACCTCACATAGCTGTTGCAAGTTTCAAATAAGGCAATGCTTACAAAATGCTACATATATAAGCTATTTTATGGCACCCAAATTTATATGAGCTTTCCTTTTTCATTTTTTCAAGTCAAATTAATTGATCCACCCTTTCCCAATTGACTCTTCTCCTCTTTGAACCTTGCCTTTACCATTACTCAGAATTTGACTATATTTTCCTTCCCACATTGGCTGGGTTGCTTACTTTTCAAAGCTCAGCTTATTAGAACCTACCTCGTCCAAGAAGTTTTCCTAAGTTATTACCTTTTGTTTCTGATTAAATACAAAATCTTCTTAACTGGCTAATCGTTTTCTCATTTTCACTGCTATATTCTCCTCCCTCTAAGTCTATAAGCCCTGTGAGACCTTGGGTGCTTAATTTTCCACTTTGTTTCCTTAGTGCCAGGTAGATAATAAATAATAAATGTTTGTTGACTGAATTTCTTTAGGGAGATGTTATGGACCAGAAGTAACTAAGGTCGAGGTTATATTCTTTTCAGTTAGTAAACTGGTGTGTGTGTGTGGGAAGCTGTTTGACTTTCAGAAACCGAAAAAAGAAAGCAATTATTAACAATTTTGTACTTTATTCTATGTCTGCTAACACTTATGTCATCTTTTCTGAATGCAAATTTCTGCAAAGCAGGGAAAGTAGTTTTTCAATGATTGTAGAGTACCCACCACCACAGCACATGGGAGATTTCATTTGATTTACAATTTTGAAGATACAGAACTTTTTCAATTTTATTTTATACAGTTTCTCATTTTGTCCTTTCCATTCTATAGAAGATATTTATCACTTTTAGAATTTCATAGACAATTTGTTATCTTAAGGCCTATAATTCTTGCCATCATTTTGTAAGTTTGGATTTTTTTAAAGATACTCCAGATATCTTTTAGAGACTATTTTCTCCTAGGACTCAAAATTGTGAAGTGTGGCAAAAAAAAAAAAGCTGAATCAAGAAGCGTTTAACACATAAACACCACATATTATTTAATTTAATTACCAACTCTATGCTGACAATTCTTAAATCTACCTATCTTGCCCTAGTCTCTCTGCTGCCTTCCAGTGTCACATCTCTAACTGCCTTTCAGGCATCTCAAACTAGGTGTCAAGTAGACATCTTAAACTCAATATGTCTAAAAGAGAACTCACTATCTTTCCCCCTAAACTGTCCCCCCAACTTCTACCTTTCCTATTACTATAGAGGGCAACATCATCCTCCTGGGCCTGCAATGTGGTTGTTATTCTCAGCTCCTCACTCTTTCTCACTGTCCCCTCCCTCCATATCCAATATGTTGACAAAGTCTATCGATTTCACCTTTGCAAAATCTATCAGATATACCCTCTTCTCTCCTCTGACTCTGCCACCACTCTGCAACAGCCCTTATCATCTCAGCCTAGCCCTAGACCATTGCAATAACTTGAGGGAATTCTGCCTGCCTTAAGTCTCCCCCGACTCCAATTCAATCTTCCACTCAGCTACCAAACAGATTTTCCTAAAGCTCAAGTCTGACCATGTCAGACCTGCCTCCAGAATCAAATACAAAATCTTCTGCTTTATTGTTGTTACTGCTGTTGTTTAATCTTGTTGGATTCTTTGTGACTCCATTTTGGGGTTTTCATGGCAAAGATACTGGAGTGGTTTGTCATTTCCTTCTTCAGATCATTTTACAGATGAGGAAACTGAGACAAAGAGGGTTAAGTGACTTGCCCAGGGTCGCACATCTAGTAAGTGTCTGAGGCCAGATTTGAACCCAGGAAGATGAATCTCCCTAACTCCAGGCCCAGCATTCTCTCCACTGCACACCCTAACCCCCTTCCTTACCTTTTCAGTCTTCTAAACATCTTACTCCTTCCCTGTTGTGTACTCTTCCATACCGTGTCAATGACTTCCTTGCTGTTCCACAAACAAGATGCTGCATCTCTCAGCTCTAAGCATTTTCTCTGGCTGTACCCCACACCTGGAAGTTTTTCCTCCTCATTTCTACCTACTGGCTTCCCTGGCTTCCTTTATGCCCTAGCTAAATTCCTACCTGCTAGAGGAAACTTTCCCATCTCTTAACTGTTTCCTATTTATCTTGTATATAGCTTGTTTGTATGCATTATTGTCTCCCCCATTAGATTGTGAACTCTTTAAAGTAAGGCACTGTCTTTTGCCTCTGTTTGTGTCCTCAGGGATTAGCACAATATTTAGCACATAGTAGGTACTCAAGAAACATTTATAGGTTGATTGTGAAATTATGCCTTTCTCTAAAAACTAAATTATTAATTTAGCTAGATACTAATTGCACAACACTTAATTTTTCTTTCAACATATTAAATGCATTTTATTATATTTTGTTTGAAAATTAACAAATTGACAATATTTAAGTATAATTTGGTGCCTTCTTTCATTAAACTTCAACTGTTTTTAATTATTGCCTAATCTAATCTAACTAGATGGCACAGTAGATAGAGTGCCAGGCCTGAAGTTAGGAAGACTCATCTTTCTGAGGTCAAATCTGGCCTCAGACTCTTATTAGTTGTGTGGCCCTTGGCAAGTCATTTAATCCTGTTTGCTTCAGTTTCCTCATCTGTAAAATGAGCTGAAGAAGTAAATGACAAATGACTTATAATGGTATTGAGAATTTGAAGACCTTCCCTGCCCCCCCAATAGGCTAAATGTAATCACATGGAGCCTATGGTGGAAGGAGTTTGCTGAAGGGTGGAGCAGAGCCCGCAGGAAGCTGGGAGTCAAAGCAGATAGATGGTAGGAGAGAACGGATGCAGGCAAGCAGACAGATAGACCTGTGAGTGTTTGGTTGCCTCCTGCTGTGGCAGCTAGGATTGTAAGTGTTTGTGGGGAGGCTAAAGAATGTTGTGGCTCCCTGCTGTGCTATGGTGTATTAACTTCTTTACTGTTATGATGTTTCCAGTTTCCTGGTGTTGGGATTTGGCTTTCTGGTATCTGAATAAATGTTTTGCTTCTGTCTTCTATATGGAGAGTCTGTTATATTTTGTGATTCAGAACTGTGCTGGCATATTCATAACTACCATTGGTGCTACACCACTCCAGTATCTTTGCCAAGAAAATGCCATGTGTGTCCATGAGGAGTTGGAGATGACTGAACAACAAATCTAACACTGGATTTTATTATCAAAGCTAACTAGATAAATCATCTTGATTTTTTTCTTAGAATCAAAAGCATTCTGGACATAAGTACAGCTCTGGCACTTCAGGGTTTCAACCCTTACAGACAGCTTTCCTCTAGTTTCTAATTATCTGCTTACAATTTATCAGAGTAAAGGCATAAAGTTGCCTTATTGTCATTCCTCATCAGGACCCTGCATATTTCTTCCAAGCTAATGGACTCCTCTCTATCCTTTTTCAAAAGACAGAAATCACTCTGTTCCCCTTGGATCTCTTTTTTGTGCTACTTATGGATTGTCCTCATCCAGAAGAGAAAAACTGTACCTAGATGATTCCATGCATTCACATACAAAAATATCCACAATCACTGATTGACATTCTTCCAATCTGGAATATATTTTTTCCTCTGGCTGACTTTTCTTCTCTTCCCTGGTCCTTAGAGCTCATGCTTATATAAAAGCTCATTGGCACTGAATTATTTAAAATTATTTTAAACCTATCTCCCAACTCTCTTGAAACTGCTTTTTTGAAGTATCTATGCCTTTGTCCACTATCACCTCCCTCCAAGAACTCTAATTTAAAATACAGTTAAAACAGAACAGACACGTTTCCAGACATTAATATGCAATTATTTCCTAATAGGACCCAAACAAAAAGCTAATTAAAAGTTAAATGAAGAAAATATCATGCAGACACATAAAACGACATGAAGAGTAATTAAAAGGAACCTCTAATATTATGACAATAATTGAAAAGCAAAAGGTGAGATATCATGTAACTTTGTTAAAGCTTTCTCTAGAGTCTTGAGAGTCTGCAGAGTGCTTCATTTAAAAACACGACATAGGCCAGAAGAAGGTTCTGGCATTGATGTGTAATTAGTTGGAGATTAGAGGAGCACCAATTTTGTATAACTTCTTGGGCTGCTAAAATGATTGAATTTGTGTAGGATGCATGTCCCATCCTTGTGACTGATAAATATGATTAAATATTCTTTCTGTAGTGGGAGAATTCTCTCTTCACTTCTATAATACCTGTGGAGACAGGCTAAGCAGAACTTGTTCTTTCAAAACTAACTTTGTATGTCAGAATATTGCACCCCCCGAGGGTGCCTGAATGTCTGGCTCATTTTCTCTACAGTTTTTGCAGAGAATCAAGAAATCCAAAACTATCACCTAATTTAGCATTTTGCCTACAGCTTATGGTTTATCCTGGATAGAATTGGGTATAGCATAGGTTTAAATATTTCCTACAATTCATATAGAGGTTTATAGAGCTATAACTGGGAATGAACGAACTAGGAAATCTTTCACCTAAGGTAGGTTCAGTTTTAGAACATGACAATCCAAAGATGGATATAGTTGAACTAGGAAAAACTAGCCTATGCCCCTAAAAGAGTTGGTAAGAGAAGTAGGCAGAGGTGCTTTGACAAAGAAACTTTAGGAGTGGGACCATACCAAACAGCTCAGTTTGGTATGTATATCTATAGGGATAGAAATTTTAGAGAAGTAAACTTTTCCCTAACTACTGTTTTGGCTGTATATTATAAATTTTGTATGTTGTCTCACTGTTGTCATTCTTTTTAATGAAATTATTGATTATTTCTGTAATTTGTTCTTTGACCCACTCATCCTTAGGATTAATTAATTTAATTAATTTTTAATCTTTTTCCATAATCCTTTATTGAATGTGATTTTTATTGCATTATAATCTGAAAAGGATGCATTTGATATTTATGCTTTTCTGTATTTGTTTGTGAGGTTCTTATATCCAAATTTATCTTTAGTTTTTGTGTAGGTAACATGTACTGCTGAGAAAAAGGTATATTCCTTTCTATTCCCATTGAATTTTCTCTAATGGTCTATCATATCTAACTTTTCTAGCATTCTATTCATCTTCTTAAATATCTATCCCCCCATCTCCAAAGAATTATACTCAGTTTTGCTGGGTAGATGATTCTTGATCGTAATTTTAGTTCCTTTGCCCTCTGGAATGTCAAGTTACAAGCCTTCTGATCCCTTAATGTAGAAGTTGCTAAATTTTGCATTATCCTAATTGTGATTCCATGATACTTGAATTGTTTCTTTCTGGCTGCTTGTAATATTTTCTCCTTGTTCTAGGAGCTCTGGGATTTGGCTATAATTTTCCTGGAAGTTTTTATTTTGGTATCTCTTACAGGAGGTGATCAGTAGATTTTTAAAATTTCCATTTTACCCTCCAGTTCCAGCATATCAGGGAAATTTTCTTTCATAATTTCTTGATCTATGATGTGTAGGCTTTTTTTTTTATTATGGCTTTCAGGTAGTCTTATAATTTTTAAATGATCTTTCACTGATCTATTTTCCAGGTCAGTAGTTTTTCTGATGAGATATTTCACATTTTATTCTATTTTTTTCATTCTTATGATTTTGTTTTATTGTTTCTTGATGTCTCATGGAGTCATTAACTTCCACTTACCCAATTCTAATTTTTAAGGAATTATTTTCTTTAGTAAGCTTTTTTTTTTACCCCCTTTTTATTTGTATAATTCTAGTTTTTAGTTCTTTTCTTCAGTGAATTTTTGTACATCTTTTTCTATTTGGCCAATTCTGTTTTTAAGATGTTATTTTATGCAGTAATTTTTTTTGGTGCCTCCTTCACCAAGCTGTTGTCTCTTAATTCAGTATTTTCTTGTATCACTCTCATTTCTTTCCCCAATTTCCCCTGTACATCTATTATACAATTTTAAAAATCCTTTTTGAGCCCTTTCAGGAGTTCTCTTTTGGTCCTAGGCCAATTCACATTTTTTTTGAGGCTTTGCATGTAGCTGCTTTGATTTCATTGTCCTCTTCTGAGTTTGTGTTTTGATCTTCCCTCTTGCCACAGTAACTGTCTATGGTCAGGTTCTTTTCTGTTATTATTTGCTCATTTTTCATCCTATTTCTTGACTTTTAACTTTGTGTTAAAATTGGACTCTGCTCCAAGGGTGGAGGGGGCACTGTCTCAAGCTGCAGTTGTTTCATTTGTTTGTTCGTTTGTTTGTTTTTTGGTGCTGCTGCTTTCAGAGTTAGTTCTGGAAGTTTGTAAGTTTTCAGTTCTTCCAAGGAGGCATGATCAAGGGAGTGTTGTGGTCACTCCTCTCCTGGCCTCATAACTTCTAAACTCTCCTGGACATCAGAAGAGAGGCCTCCATTGTATAGCTGGTCATGCAGAAACTAGACAGTAGAATAACAAGATACTTCTTTTCTTCCATCTTTATTCTCTGGTCTGGGACTGACGACAGGCACTCTTCCCTATCCTGGAACTGTGAGGAAGGTCCCCACTCAGGCTAGTGCTCCTCCTAGCTCTGGGATTGCAGCCAAGAACTACGTGTGGGCAATGCAACAGGGTCTTACTCCCAGTACCAGCAAAGGGTCCCCTGTAATCTCCTTCTAACCAGTTGACTAATCCCCTCACTGTCTGTGGGCTGACATCTCTGGAAGCCTCCACTGATGAGTCAGTTGCAGCCAAGGCCTGCTGCTGGCTTGCTGGGGCATTGCCTGAGCTGGATTGCATTCTACTTATACCCCAGGGAGACAGACCTTTCCTGTCAACCTTGCAAGTTGACTTGGGCTGGAAAATTATTTCACCCTGTCCTTTTGTTAATTCTGCCACTCCAGAATTCACTTTGAGGGGAATTTGGGAGTGGTTCGGTGGGTCTCTGCCTTTGGGCCCTCACTACTTGGATTGGAATAGCAATTTTAGATCTCATTCAGGGATTAGATTGTAAACTCCTTGAAGGCAGGGACTGTCTTTTGCTTCTTATTGTATCCTCAACACAGTGCCTGGCCCATAGTAGAGATTTAATAAGTGCTTATTGACTGATTGATTTATGGTCACTCCCCTAGTTATGGCATTACAACTGCAGAAAATTTCTAACTTCTTTAAAGAGCAAATAAATGCTACTTTGATTAGGAAATTAAGACAGTCTTTTTTTTCTGTCTTGGAAATTTTCTTTGACATTAGTCAGTATGCTTACATAGCAGAGGGAGGTTTAGCTTGTCACAAAATTCTCATGCAGGGCATATCTGGCCATACATGGGCAACTTCAGGTCTTCTGCATAAGCAAGGTATCTTACTTACCTGTACACTGTTTCTGATGGCAGCCACTTTGTGCTCCACATTTCTCTGCCTTTCTGAAACCACAGAGTTCTGCAAGGACTTTTCCAGGGGTCCCTGGAAGAACAGTGTAGTCACACAGTGTCAATAAATTTGGTATAGCACTTTGATAATAACTACAGCTGATATTTCCATAGCTCTTTGAGGTTTGCTTACATAAATTATAATTTTTGAGTCTTACAATAGTCTGCAAAAATAGGTATTTTAGGTATATTCATCGACATTTTTCAAATAAGGAAATCAAGACTCAGAAAAGTTAAGTGACTTGCGTAGCATCCCACAGTTAGAATCAGAGGTAGAATTTGAACTCAGGTCGTCCTGACTCCAAGTTCATTTTATCTACTATACCAATAGTGGATCTGATGAATAACAAATTTATTAAGGTTGGAATGAGAAAAGGTTTGCCAAAATAGGACATGAAGATCGAATCTTATTTTTATCTTCCCTGAACTCTTAAAATTCCCTTCTCATGCCACACACCACAGCCTGTATACTGTTGTACACTATTTAGCCAACTACATCTGATCCCCCTTAACAGACTAAGCTCCTCAAAGGTAGGCATGCTATCTTTATATTCCTCTAGAATCTGGTAAGGGGCAGCCAGGCGGTACAGTGCATATCCCATTTGAGGTTTTCTTGGTTTGCTGTTTCCTTCTCCAGTTCATTTGACAGATAAGGAAACTGAAGCAAACAAGGTTAAATGACTTGTCCAGGGTCACACAGCTAATAGGCCCAGTGCTCTATTCATTTTGCCATCTAGCTGCCCTAGAAGCCAGAAAGACCTGAGTTCAAATATGGCCTTAGGCACTAACTAGTTGTATGATCTTGGGTAAGTCATTTGACATCTTTTTGCCTCGGTTTCCTCAACGGTAAAATGAAGATAATAATAGCCCCACCTTACAGAGTTGTTGGGAGATTCAAATGAAATAATATTAGTAAAGAGCTTAGCCCAGTGTCTGCCACATAGTAGGCACTTAATTAACGCTTTTCCTTGTCCTTCTTCTCCCTTCCATCTAGTCCAAACCCTTTGTCTTATAAAAGAAACTGAGACTCAGAGAGGTTTTGGTGCCCTCATCACAAAAGTAATAAATAAGAGAACAAACATCTGAATGCAGCTTTCTTGACTCAATCTGGAACACTTTCCGTAATAACATAATTAAAATGAAATAATCTTTATTCAGAACTATTTAAATAATTATGACACCCTATGAGCTAATTTTGTATTATACAACTAGGTTTTAGACATATTTTCATTTTACTGGTGGAATATTATAGGAACAAATTTTTTTAAAAGCTTCAACTAAACTAAATTATTCGTAGTTATAATTTCATCGTTACAAAATCATTAAAACATCAATACTACAGACCATTGTCCAAGGTTTAAAAATACTTGGGACATTCGTTTGGTTAATTTGGTCCTTATAACTGGATTTGAACTGCATAAACATTTTTAATTGCACTATTTACTTAATGACTTTTTTGGGTGGAGTGGACATGTGATTTAATTAATCAGTAATGAAGTAGGCATGGTTCAGGAGAAAGGTCCTCAGGATTTCTTCCACAGAATTTGTGGGGCTCAGAGTACACTGGTAATTGCAAGAAATTCTCTGGTCACGATTTCCAGAAAGCTGTATGGGCAAAGACTCTATTGGTGAGGCCTGTTCCGGAGAGAAGGAAGCTGAAAATTTGCAGCTGTTGGTCTTGGGAAGCATAGAGCTGAGGAGACCAGTTGTGTCTTGCAGGTAAGAGTGGAGACAAGAAAAGAAAAGAGGCACTTACAGAACAGTGCAACTCTGGGAGTTTAACCAAGTCCTAGAAGAATCACATTGATCCTGGAGTCAGAAACGGAAGCTTCAGTGAATCAACAGCCCAGCCCCAGAGGCTTCTGCAGAACTTCTTGAGGCTGAGGGCACCAAAGCCTAAGGGCTTTATAACTAGGCTATGAGTTCTGAAATGACTATCTCCCTCTTCTGATGTGCTAGGGGATTTGAGAGGATCAGTTTTAGGGGTTGGAGCCTTGAGAGGCTGAACACATTTGTGTATGAAATAGTACTTAATTCTTCTATTTTATCCTCCCTTGTTAAGGACACTGCTTTTATGTTTTAATGAAATGCTTTTGATACTGCATTTGTGGCTCTCTATAAATAGAGAATTTACATTGGTTGAGCTTGGGGCTGGAACTTTCACAACTGATTACCCAAAACAGCCTCCACTCTATCTGGGAAAAGTAGCAAGGGTCTCTGAAGCCAGAGTTCTTGGTTGACTTTAGAAGCCAACGTGAAAAATAAATATTTTTGAGTACTTGCCACATGTTCAGCACCGAGGTTAGTGCTGTGAGAAATACAGAAGAAGTGAAGTCTCTTGCTCTCAGGGATCTTATATTTAGTTGAGGAGATAAAGATAATACATATGAAACAATGTTAGCTAGACTAAGATAACATATGACAGTGTGCTAATTGGTAAAGATACTGAGTGCTATAAAAATTTAGAGGGGGCATTAATGAAGGCCAGAAAAGTCAGGGGAGGGGAGGTTGAGTTGGGCTTTGAAAGATGGAAAATATTTAGATGGAAGGAAAAAGAAAGTATATTGGCAATGAGGAGGACAACGTGAGGAGAGATATGAAGTTTAGAATGAGCTTGCCATTTCTTCCTTCCCCGTACCCTCTGCCTCTGATCCTAGCTCCCTACCAAGACAATCACACCTTTAGTTCCAGCTTTCATCACCTTTTGCTCAGACTGTTGCAATGGCTTCCCCACTGGTCTCTCTGCCTTACAGAACCACAGAATTTTAAATCTGGAAAGGACTTCAGCTGCCATCTAATCCAATCCATACATGAAAAGAAGGGAAGGGGGATAAGGATAGGTAATAAATATTTATATAGAGCCAACTATGTGCCATGCTAAACACTTTACAATTATTATTTCATTTGATCCTCACAAGTCTATCAGGTTGCTGTTACTATCACCATTTGAGAGTTGAAACAGAGGCAGACAGAGGTTAAGTGGCTTGCTCAGAGTCATACAGCCAGTAAGTATCCAAGACTGGATTTGAACTAAGGTCTTCTTGACTCTCCTTGTAACATATCCAACAAGTGAGCATCCAGTATCTACTTAAAGCTCTTACTTTACTAACTACTTCTTAAAATAATTACTCTTTTGAACAACTGTAATTGTTAGGAAGGGCAGCTATGTGGCACAGTGGAAGACTTATCTTCCTTAGTTCAAATCTGGCCTCAGACACTTACTAGCCATGTGATCCTGGACAAGTCACTTAACCCTGTTTGCCCAAGTTTCCTCATCTATAAAATGAGCTGGAGAAGGAAACAGGAAACCACTCTAGTGGTGCCAGAAGAAAGCAAGGCTGATACCAGGGTAGGGAAGAGGAAAGATAGTTCTGAGGAGAACTGTTAAGTTAGGTTTTCAAAAGAGTTGAGTTTACTGAGATGACATTACCTGTACAGGCATGCTGGCTGCAGCCAATATTCGTCTTTCTTCTCTTAAACAATTGGAGATAACTACTGCTATGTGCATAGGATTCCCATGGTATTTCCCCTAAGAAAAAAATGAACAAAAATAGATGATGTAAAAATTCAAATACATGCTTAAAAAAGAATCTTCTTTTCCTATAAGTCAGCCATAAATTTATTTGCCTGTTTTCTTACAGTGAGTGACCTTAGGATCATGGAATTTAGAACTAAAAGCCCATTGAGGCATTCTTGTTCAACCTCTTCATGGTAACACGTGAAGAAACAGCCCTCACAGAGGCAGAATGAATCACCGAGGGCTACACAGGTAGTAAGTGGTGAAGCTAACCAGGATTTGAACCCAGATCTTGTGACTCAAAGATCATTTCATTATATCCCATACTTTAACAACTTTTCCCAATATTAATTAAAAAGAATACATTTTATGTGAATCTAGGGTTTTATATTATATCGCTATACTTGTATTCAAATATTGCCATCCCCACCCACAAGCATTTATTGAGTAGAAGGATTTTCTGTTGATGGTAGGGTCCTTCATATACCCCAGTGTATAGATGTGCTGATTGTATCGAACACCAGAAAACTATAGGACTTCCTCAGTGATAAATGCAAGGACACTCAAATGAGATCAGTCTACTGTAAAAATGCACTAGGAAAAACCAGGTGACTAAATGTTGCTTATATAAACGTTGCCCAAAATAGAGAGGACTTCTTTATCATTGTCATCATCATCCTCATCATCATCTTTACCAGCACTACAACAAAAGCTCATGTACATACCTTTACGTGTGTGTGTATATATGTGGATATAGATTTAGGATTCCTGACTCTTGGGATTTTTTCTATCATGCCACAGAAGCTCCCTCCCCATTAAACAGCACTTCCCCCCCGGCTTCTCAAGTACAAAGTACACTCTACCTCTGTGATCCCTTCCTCTGATTGACTTTGTTGTTAGTGATTTTTCAGTCTTGTCCAACTCTTCATTGCCCCATTTTGGGTTTTCTTGGCAAAGATACTGGAGTGGTTTACCATTTCCTTCCCAGCTCATTTTACAGTTGAAGAAACTGAGGCAAACAGGGTTAAGTGACTTGCCCAGGGTCACACAGCTTGTAAATGGATTTGAACTCATGAAAATGAGTCCTCTAGACTTCAGAGCTGGTGCTCTAGCCTCTGTTTTGCTTGGCTGAAGCAGTCTGACTGACTGCTTCCCCCTGCTTCCCCTCAGAACATCCATTTTAAAGAAAGTGCCCAGGTTGGCCATGTCTTAGTGGTTCTCCAAGCCCACTCCTAACTCTCTAGACTTTTTCTACCATGCCCCTCCACATGGGGTCTCCTGTTGCCTTTTATGTGCTGTTTTCCCCCATAAGCAGTGGCTATCTTCCTTTCTGCTTGTATCTGTATTCCTAGAGCTTAGCACAGTGCTTGGGACATAGTAAACACGTAACTAATATTGCTGACTTGACTGTTTTACACATATTCTTTCATTTGATCCCTGTAGATAACCCAGTGAGGTAGGTGTCATTATTGTCATTTTGAGGGAATTGAGGCTTAAAAGGTAAAATGATTTATTCAGGTTCACACAGCTGGTAAATCTCTTAGTCGGGAGGGGAACCCAGGTCTAGCTGATTCCAAGTCACTATCTCCTACTCTATGTTGATGAATCTATTATGACATGACATTGGATTGGCAGCTCTTTGAGTATCAGTACCTATGGTTGAACATTCAGATGAATAATATGAGGAACCCTGAGTTAAAATAACAAGAAGAAATATATGACACATGCCCTGTCTTTGAGGGGCTTACAATCAAGTTGGGAAGCCAAGATACTGTAAGTGTAAAGGCTTGGCATAAACTGTGTACCAAAGGAGTGGCACAAACAATAAAGACTCCCTGAAATCCAAGGAGAAAGTGATCATTAAGGACTAGGGTGATAAAGAAAGGCCCCATGGAAGAGGTGGAACCTAAGGTGGTTACTATTTATGCACAGTTGTCCCCTGCCTTTTTGTTGCTTTGGTTTTTTAATTACAATTTAATTAAATTTTTTGGTTATATTTTAACTGTCTTTGGTTATATTCTGAACTGTCTTCCTCCCTCCCTTTCTACCCCACACTAGAGAAGAGAAGGCCATCATTTTACTCACACACACACACACACACACACACACACACGCACACACATGCACACACACGTATGTAAAACCATACTACATGTGCTTCTATTTCTCAGTTCTTTCTCTGGAGGTGGAGAGCATCTTCCTTCATAAGTCCTTTGTAGTCGATTTGAGTATTTGTACTACTCAGAATAACACTGGTCACAGTTATTCTTTGAACAATATTGCTCTTACTGTATACAATGCTCTCTTGGTTATGCTCATTTCATTCTTTATTATTTCATGCAAATCTTTCCATGTTTTTCTAAATTCAGCCTGCTTATCATTTCTTATAGTACAGCAGTATTCCATCATACTACTCAGAATAACAGTGGCCACAGTTATTCTTTGAACAATATTGCTCTTACTGTATACAATGTTCTCTTGGTTATGCTCATTTCATTCTTTATTATTTCATGCAAATCTTTCCATGTTTTTCTAAATTCAGCCTGCTTATCATTTCTTATAGTACAGCAATATTCCATCACAATCACATGCCACGGCTCATTTGGTCACCCCCCACTTGCTGGGTAGCCTCTCAATTTCCAGTTCTTTGCCCCCCTGCCTTTGTTTTTATCACTGTAAAAAACTGGGAAATAGGGAATTTGGAAAAATTGGAAAATAGGGAAAAAATAGTTGAAGTGTTAACCGCATTGCCTGTTTTACTCTCTTTCTATTGGATTTGAAGTTAACCTGAAGTCTTGGTTTTAAGATAGATTCCCTACTCAATGTGATGAGGAGGGTAAAAAAGGAGAGAGAGAAGTCAGAAATAGAAATAAAACAAAATTGAATTAAAAAAAAATCATTGCCCCAGTCTTCATGGCTGTACACCAGTCTGACCTATTTGTTATTCGGTGTCTAAATCTGTGCTTCAAGATCCTTTAAGGCATCTTTTTTGAATCTTGCCTAGTTTCCCTACTTTACTTAGGCATATAGCTCCTATCATACTCTGTGATCGATGAACATTACTATATTATAAAAATAATAAAAAGTGTTACGAATGAATAAAAACATTTATTAAGCACCTATTATGAGCCAGATATTTTTCTAAAGCTCTGGGGATAAAAATATAAAAGTGAGGCAGTCCCTGACTCCATGGAGCTTACATATTCTAATTGTAGGGAGATAACATGTATGGTGGAATGGTGGTCAAGGAAGGGAATTTGGGTCTGCAAAGTCATAGGAATAATAAATGGAAGCATAAGTTAGTTGAGAGCCAAGGAGGAGGGCTGGTGGAACATGCTGAGGCAGATATATGTCAAGATGTCTCAAGAAAAGGTTGTGAAACATGGCTTGTGATTGCCTAGTATAGTTGGGGGAGGAGAAGTTTTTATTCACCAATCAGAAGAGCTCAGCGACAGAGTAGAGCTCCAAAACTGAGTAGATTAATTTCCTAATGGAGGGGTCATGGTCTTTAGGAGGGAGCTATTCCAGATGGAGAGGGGGGGACAGAGGTAGGACAGATGGCAAGATGCCTGAGGTAGATGGATGTGTTGTGGAAATTTCTGCTAGTGATTAAGCATACACTCAAGTTCTAAGTCATCCATCTTTTCTTTTCTCTCCTCTTGGGGCAGTGTCAGGTGGCACTGAGATGACCAAAAGGACAACAGAACTAGGAGAACAAAATAAAGCACATAAATAATTCACCTGGTGGATCAATGGTAATTAATCCAAAATTAGCAGCAAAGGACAAAGGCTTTCACAATTTGACCAAATAGATCTTTCCAACTTATTATTTAAAACCAACTGGAAAATTACTCCCCATTCCACACTCTGTAGTCCAGCTAAATAGACCTTTCCTCCACCTCTCGCACACAACACTCCATCTCTTATATTGGTGCCTTTGCCCTGGGCTCCCCTGTGCCTGAGAAGCGCTTGGTCCTCACCTCCTCAGAGAATGAACTCTTCATTGCCTTCAAGACTCAGCTGAAGAACCTCATTCAACATGAAGCCTCACTAACTATACTTAACTATTTTGTATTTATTTTGCATTTATCCTGTAATATCTTTATTTGACCTATTCACACATGAATACACACATATATATGTTATATGTACATATATACACATGTGTATGTGTGTGTGTGTGTATATATATATCTATAAATTCATGTTGTCTTTTCTGATAGAATATAATCTTCTTGACATAAGTAACTATTTTTGTCTTTGCAACTCCAGTGCTACTGAAGAGCCTGGCACATAGATATTTCATTAATGCCTATTGACCGATTGATTGATTCTCTAAGGACTTGGAGAAGTCCTGTGTTACATGTTCAGCCTGTATTTGATTGCTTGTCCTTCCAGTGGGGGTGGGTGGCGAGGGAAGAGGAGAAAGAATCTGGAATCTGGAGTTCCATAATCAAATGTTATGATTGTGTATCTATATCTATATCTATATATATGCAATTATTATCATTATTATCATTATTATTATTATTATCGACTACATCCAACTGGAACTTGAGATACACAGGCACTGTGGTTGGGAGATCCATCCTGCCCTACCGAAAAGTGACATAGGAGAGAATAGAGTGGGGAAGGGCGGACACACTGGGATGGCTGTTTTGGGG
>CM053582.1:280935485-280970586 GCA_028627135.1 Pseudochirops cupreus | reverse complement strand
TGTGTTATTATCACCTCCATTTGACAATTGAGGAAACAGAGGCAAACAAAAGTTACTTGCCCAGGATCATACAGTAGTATCTGAGACTCGCCCAGGGTCATATAATAGTAAATATCTGAGATCAAATTTGAACTCAGGTCTTCCTTATTCTAGACCTAGCTCTGTATCTACTGTGCTACCTACTAGGTCGTAGACTGGGGATTTGGACCTAAATATACTTTGGCTCCAAATCTAGCACACTTTCCACTGTACCATTTTAGTTGATAGTCTACTACATTACCCCAGATTATAGCTCTGGACAACTTATTATTCCTATAAAGGAGATCATTAAGCATCGATAAAGTAAGTACCCTACTGTGTATTGAGGGGATGAGTTTGCTCTTCCTGTAGGTATCTTCTTTCTGCCCTTTGAAGTATATAAATTATAGGTAATTAAACATATTGAATATTAGAAAGAGTATTAGAAATCATCCTGGGATGGGGAACCTGCAGCCTTGAGGCCACACGTGGCCCTCTAGGGCCTCAAGTATGGACTTTGGATTTAGTCAAAGGGCTGCACTTGAGGCCCTAGAGGGCCACATGTGACCTTGAGGTCACAGGTTCCCCATCCCTGAACCACTTAATTTTACAGATGAAGAAATTGAGGGTCCGAGAAATAAAATGATTGTCTGAGGTCAAATGGTTCATTAATGTCAAAATCAGGAGTATAATCCAGGTCTGATTCTCAATTTAGTGCTACACTCTGCTCCTGTTTCTTTCTTCTGTTTCTTTGGATAAGCAATTCCATTATCTAGGGAATCTAGAGAATGAAAAATTATATTGATTAACAGTTAAATTCTTATTTTAAAAACCTGACAACAATGGTAATGGGTTGTAGAGTATCCAAAATACTAGCTAGGAATGGCAAGGAAACAGTCCAATATTACCTCCTATTTTCTGTTCTATGCTTGGCGCCTTTGTAATCCTGTCCTGAAAAATGCTGTACCGATCAAACAACCCAAGAAACAGACATTAACAAAATCCCATCCAATTAATGATTACATTTTTCTTTATACATAGTTATGGAGACAGGTCAAGTAGGCCGTGTTTCAAGAAAAGTGAAACTTAGGAAACATTTTTTTTTTGTCCACACCTGTGATTTCACAGATATAGGGAATTCTGGTGTGGAAACTTCTCTACCATCTTTTTGACAGTCATCTGTCCTCCCAGACCAGATACCATGCCTTTAAGAAATTAACCCCAGGTTTGACAAGATGGTGTTTTAGATCTCTCTCATATTGAGATAGCGTCGTCCTTTTTAAATAAATTTAAAACCCATAGGCCAATATTTTATTATTTTACGTGTCCAACGTGATGTTTTCTCTTAAATTATTTATATTAACATACAGGAGAGGAGACCTGGAACAGCATGTAGATTGCCGTCACTGGGGCCTAGAAACCCTGAGGTCAAATCCTGACTCTCACATCAATTGTGAGACCCCGTGTGAATCATTTAACTGCTCAGTGCTCCTGTGAAACTTCCTCAGACCTTAAGTTATAGATGAGTTGTTAATCTGTGTGAGTGGAGGGAGTTGCTCACTTGGGCATTCGGAAGTTCAAACCAAATAAAACTCAAGCCCTGCTCTGATGTCCCATAGTGTACAGTGAAAGTAGGCCCTTACAGGCTATGCAAGGAAAGAGCACAAGCTCTACCAGCCCCTCCCAAACTGTGTTCCTTCTAAAGAACTGCCCAGCTAAGTCTGAAAGGGGCCCATCACGAGGAGTGCTGCCAGAGAAGGGAATTTCTCAGTTATTACAACTCCTCTAGATATCTAAGAACAGAGGGGTTGCAATCTACTCCCAGCCAATGAAATGGCAGAACTTTGAGATAAATGTTATTGCTTTCCCTCACTCACACATTTCAAAAGCTGAGAAAAATAAAATGTGTGCACCACAGTATGGTGATGGGTTGACTTGGTAACTGGGATGGCATTCTCTCTTGGAAGAGGGTTCTCTCTATTTGCCTTGCTTTGGGGATGTGGATGTGATGAGGACAAGCAGATGGGAGGAAGAAAAGTAGGGGGGGGGAGACAGCTGTGATAGGCAGGATGAGGACGGGGAAGGGCAACGTTGTTGAGAGAGCAATGGTGACTGGGGTAAGGGGATGATTGGGTGGAGGGACTACTTTCCCTTAGTGTCTTGCATAAGACAGATAGATAGATGATATAAAAAGATGAAACCTAGTCTCACCAGAAACTTATGAACTGGCTGGCAGTGCTAGGGAGGCAGGGGTCCCATGAGAAGGAAAGAAGTTGGTAGGAAAAATAAAAATTTTTAAAATGTCACTCCATACATTATCCTCTACTCCAAGAGAGAATTTATGGAGGAGGGGGCCTACACCAGAGGAATTTTCATACCCAGAATTCTAGATAATGCTGGGAACTTGCACATATACATATATATATATATATACATACACATATGTGTGTGTGTGTGTGTGTGTGTGTGTGTGTGTGTGTGTGTGTGATTGGTTCTCAATCTTCCTAATGCTGCAACCCTTTAATACTTGTATGTGGGCATATCTGCATGTGGGCGGACCCGCTTGGAAACAGATAGAGGAGTGGTGTCTCGGTTCCTAAGACCATTGGAAATATGTGTTTTCAGATGGTCTTAGGTGACCCCTGTGAAAGCATCGTTTGACCCCCAAAGGGGTCACAATCCACAGGTTGAGAACCACTGAATATGTATATGTGTGTGTGTGTATACATATATATGTATACATATATATTTAGGCTGTACATTCAATTATTTCCATTTAAAGCTATTTTAAATTAATAATAATGATAGCTAACATTTATATAGTCCTTTCTGGTTTACAAAGTGTTACACATATCATTTGAATGCTTGCCAGTAGGAATTGGTTTTGCTATATTAGAGGGTACTGCATTTGCCTATATGTATGTATACATATATATTTATACACACATATATGTTTACATAGGTGTGTATACACATATGTATTGTGTATGTATGCACACTTTACATGTATGTATACATACATGCTTACATACTTACATGCATGCGTATGTACATGCACATCCCCCTGACTTCCTGAATGAGATAACTATGAGTCAAGAGAGAAAGAAACCCCCCAAATGCACCCTGAAACCCTTGTGATGACAGGAAGTCTGAGACATAAGACTTCTATAAGAATATTTCAAAAATTATACTAAGTTCCATTTTTGAGGTTAACCCTGCTACATGTTATGTAACACATAAAGACTCAAATGAAGTATATCTTAGATGCCATCCAGTAGTAGAAATAATGGTTACTGTTTGTTTAGTTCTGATGGCGTGTGGAAGTTAGGCCCTGGGAACCCCAAAGGGCAAAATGTTCAACAGGAAGAGCATTGAAGGCTTCTAAAAATTTCAACAGATTTCTGAGGAAAGCAGTAGGAACAAGCAACTCTAATTCCTTATTTTGTCACAATTGCTCGTCTAAGTACAAATGGGAGAAGAATAGAAACCTTTGCCTGGGTCTCTTTAGAGCAAACCTGAATCTCTTTGAACAAGGAGACTGGTCTGTACCTGTGATTTCACTGACAGGGAGGTAACCCTTTCTTCCCAAAGCAGCTCTGTAACTGCTGGGCAGTTCATAGTCTTGTAGAGTTCCTGGGCGCAAGTGAGAGATTGAATAATAACAGCAATAATGATAATAGTAGCTAGCACTTATAGGGAGGCAACTAGGTGACTCCATGGATAGAGTGCTGGGCCCAGAGCAGGGCTGGGGAACCTGTGGCCTTGGAGCCACTTGTGGCCCCACCCCGGAAGTCAAGAAGACCTGAGTTCAAATCTGGCCTGAAGCACTTACTAGCTGTGTGACCCTGGACAAGGCACTTAACCTCTGTTTGCCTTAATCCACTGGAGAAGGAAATGGCAATCCACTCGAGTACGTTTGCCAAGAAAGTACTTTTGCCATGAACATCATTGGTGAGCTATGGCAGAGGTCATCAAGATTGGATATGACTACAATGACTGAACATGAATATTTTATATAATGCTTTAAATTTTGCAAAGCACTTTACAAACATCACTTCTTTTTATCCTCACATCAAGCCTAGGAGGTAGATAATATCTCCCTATTTACAAAAAGGGTAACTGAGGCAAAAAATTTAAGTGATTTGCCAACAGTCACATGGCTAATATCTTAGGCCAAATTTGAGCTTAAGCCTGTCTGACTCCAGATCTGCTCTATACACTTGCTTAGAGGTTATAGAGTTTCTGTGGATCAGAGGTAACTGAGGTCATGTTTTAACACAGGCTGCCTCTCATACTTTTTCTAACACATTCCTATTTTTATGTATTTCTGCTACAAACCAAGTTCTTTCTTGCTTTCCTCCTCAACCTCCATCCTCATATTCAGCTCTAAGTTTTAATTACTTGCAGTAGAAGAACAGGCAGTATCTTCCCTACTCACTCCTCTCTCAACTAGGGCTGGCTGTATCAGAGAAGTCAGCTAATAGTATGATTGCCCCTTCAGGGAGGAACCCTCACCCACACCTAGTATTAGATATCAGAAATTCCACCCTTGCATTCTTATTCCAAAATTACTAAGAACAGTCTTTGTCCCAAAGAAGAGATATGAGGACACATCTATTCACTCCTTTGCAGAGGTGAACCAGGAAGGGGAGGCTAGAGTAGAGAAGGGTGGTGGAGGAGTGATGAATAGTGTGTGTGTGTGTGTGTGTGTGTGTGTGTGTGTGTGTGTGTAAATTTTTTTTCAATATATGGATACATTTTTACTGATTTTTATGGCAAACCACATCAATATCTTTGCCAGGAAAACTCCCAAGTGGGGTCACACAGAGTCAGATATGACTGAAAAAACAACTGAACAAAAAATCCTAAAGATATCAATGCAAATTCTTTTTTTAAAGGAATATGTTTTTAGGTTCCTTTCCCTGAGGTCCCTTTTCTTTTTAAACATGCTTATTTAATACATAATACATAATATGTTTAATACATAATATGTTTAATACATAATACATAATAAATACATAAAAATAGTCTTGGGAGAGGTAAGAAATAATTCGCGTTTCCTTTTTGGTTATTTTTAAAATGAATTTCCTTCTAGAATCTAACAATTTAATGAGCTGGCATCTACAGAATGATAGGGAAAGGGCACAGGAATTTTGAAGATTAATTTTCCCTACTCTGCAGTCTTTCCAAGAGCCAATCCTGCTCCTAGGCATACTTCTGGGAAATTTTCAGCTTGTTAGTTTATTTATTTTTCTAAACTCCAACTGTTCCTGATGCTTCTCCTTCCAGCACAAAATCCATCAGATGTGAACACATGTATTCTTCACCTACAGGGCCAAATCCCTGGTTCAGATTTTTCATCACTCTTACTGGATTACTGTGACTTGCTCTTAGCCAAACTTCATATCTCTGTGTATATTTACCTCTTTAGTCAGTTGAAAGCATTGTGGTTGACACTCTTTTTCTCCATTTCAAACACTACCTCTTTATGAACCTTGATATTGAGCTAAAATTGAACATCCTGGGCCGCTTCCATTTATGTACTTCTTTTGACTCTAGGCTAGTGATTCTCTCATTCTCTTTATTTCATCCCTTACACTTGAATTCCTAATGAACACTGCTATAAAAAAAAGTGGCAGCTTGCAAAATGCCTAATAAGACTATCTTGAGACTTAGAGGAATGGTAAAATCAACAGTCTTGACAAAATGTGCAGTCTTTTTTAAAAGGCTGGGGAAACACCAGGCTGGCTGAAGAATGATGGATTCAGTGTAATCTCAGTCCTGCCTTTCTCTTGTTGTAAACCCTGGGTTTGGAATAAATTCTTTCACCTTTAGAAAGGCACCTGCTTTCTATCTATACTTTGAGTCAACTACAAATTCTTTATTCTCTACATTCGTTTCTATTTTCTTGGCAAAGATACTAGAGTGGTTTGTCATTTCTTTCTCCAGTTCATTTTACAGATGAGGAAACTGAGACGAAGAGGGTTAAGAGCTAGTCAATGTCTGAGACCAGATTTCTCTGAGACTAGGTCCTCCTGATTTCATGCCCAGCACTCTGTGCATTGTGGTACCTACCTATCCCCCTAAATGGGGACATAGACTACTGCAAAAACCAACAGAAAACAAATAGTTTCTAGAACCATGTCTGCTTTCACTTACCATTTCTATCAGAATTTAATGAAAAAATCATTAAATGCCTGATATATGCAAGTCACTAGAGATATAAATATGAAATAAGGAAAATCCTGGACCTCTTTGAGTTTATAGTCTAGTTGTAAGAACACAGCATATGCACAGATGAGTATGATATATGTGATAAGGGCAGAAGTAAGCCAGATTAAGTGCTATAAGAAAACATGAACAAGAAGAGATTAATTTTAGCTGGGGGGAATCAAGAAAGGCTTTAAGGAAGAGGTGGCATCTAAACTGAGCCTTTAAAGATAGAAAGATTTCAAAGCAGCCATTGTGTCTTCTGGATTTGTTACTTGTAAATCAAATGGCCAGGCATGAGAATGCTAGACTAGCAATTAACTAACATAAATGCTTCATGTCAACACATGACAATATTCATGCTAATTGATGGTCAAATAAGGAAAAAGCAAAAATCCTGTTAAACACTTTTGCAGAAATGGCGAATGCTGTTTATAAAGTCAACAAAAATGAGACTGAGTCATAGCCAGGAAATGTATCTGTACAGAATATAAAAAGAAACTCCTGATAAGTGGATGATTGCATGTGGGGATTTCAAAATAATAAAGGGCAGGGACTTTCCTGACATTTCTTTAAGGAAAGTTCATGCACTAAAAATGCTGAAAGTTGTTACTAGCAAAATGTTTTAAAAAAAATTTTTCTTGCTTTCAACCACACCATTGCATCCTCTATCATGTTATCATCTTGACTTTGTCAGAAAATAGTGTTAATTTCCTAAATGATCCCTTTCAAACTTTTCCTTTTTCTTTTTACTATCATAGCTTCTTTTGGAGGATGTGACTATTTTCTATGAAAATGTACCACTTAGGTGGCAAATAAAGAATTAAGAAAAACAGAGAGCCACATAAGGCCCATGATGACTATCCTAGGCTTTCTTATTTTATATGAGTATAACTTACCTGCCTGGGTAATGAATAATCATTGACAGATAAAACATTGGCTTACTTTTTTTTTTTAAAGGAAAAGATCATGAAGTTAGCCATCTACTAAGTAGGCGATGGCAACGAAACTACACAGATTCATTTGGAACCTAATTTGCTACACGCATACATAAATAATTTGAACATAAATGACAAAATAATGATTATTATTAATTAATGCTAATTAAAATCAATATTACTAATAATGATTACTTCTTAATTTGGCTATTAGAGATATTCACAGATTTCTTATGGGATTACCCTTTTTGGGCCATTTGCCACACTCCCTTTAATTATGAGATGTGTTTAGTTTTGAACATTGTTGTCATCTGATACAGAATGCTGCAGTAAACAGAGCGAAGCCCTTGGGGCCACATTGGAATCCCAGCTCTGCCCCTTATTATCCATGTGATGTCACCCAACATCTTTGGGCTTCATTTTCCACATCTGTAATATGAGGGAGTTAGACTGATGAGTTCTAAGAATCCTAGGTAGGGAGAACAGATAATGGAATTGTAGACTCATAGCTGAAATGAAACATAGAGTTAACACTTTGAGCGCACACTCCACTTGGACAGCAATTAAAATAATATAATATATGATACAATATAATATCAAACAAGAAAGCCTAGTATAGTCATCATGGGCCTTACATGGCTGTCTCTCTCTCTTTCTTAATCCTTTATTTGCCAACTAAATGATATACTTTCCTAGCAAATAGTCTCATCCTCCAAAAGAATCTATGATAGTAAAAAGAAAAAGAAACAATTTGAAAGGGATCACTTAGGATATTAACACTATTTTCTGAAAAGGCCAAGATGATAACATGATCTTAAAATAAGGCACTCAGGATGGAACACAATATGCTAGCTCTCATGACCCAACACCATGATACCATCAATTCAATCTAAGAGTCTGTTAATAAAAGGTGACCATAGAGAGTGAAGCTCTGGCAGGTCCAATTTAGCTGGAAAAGATATGAATATGAGATCACTGATGGACTCTTTCTATTTTATGAGGATCAAACTAACTAATAATAACTGGCACTGTACTAATGTAGTGCCTTAAAATTTGCAAAGTCCTTTATGTACATTATCTCATTTGAATCTCCCAACAAGCCTTTAAGATAAAGACTTTGGGAGGTTCAATGAGTTCCCCAGAGGACATGGCTAGTCAGTGTCAGAGGTAAGATTCAATCTTATTATCTTCCAGATGCTGTCATTGCCTCTCAAACTAAGTTTGTAGAGGCTCACTCATGATTTTGTCTACCAAGAAGCGAATCATTCTTGGTCACAACTCATGAATGCATTTACTAAGGGATAGAGGGGTTGTGTTCTACGTAAGTTTTATTCAATAGATAACAAAATAAATTTTGTCAGTCTCACCCATCCATCGGCTCTCAGATTTCTTAATCCAGGCATTATTACTAAAGACTAAAAATTTACCCATTTAGAAACAAACTGTTCCACAAAGAGTTTATGCAGTTCAGGGCATTAAAATCTATATTGGCAAATACGTGATTTTCATATAGGGTTGCATGAATCAATCGATAAGCATTTATTAAATGCCTACTGCGTGCTAGGTAATTGAGATACAAAGACAAACGCTCAAGGAGATTCTGTCAGAAGCCAGACCTATCTTCCACACTTATCTAAGCTAGTCGCAGTTGAATAGCCACTGGACTGCCACCAACAAAGCTTTCAAAATAGATAGCTATCTCTGTATAGTAGTGGACACCTTTGTTCACTCCTGCTAATATATTTTTGAGCCCTGAATCTGTCTATCCTCTAATAGGAGGATAGATGATAAGCATGCCTTCTATGGCTTCATTCAAGTCATTGACGAAGATACTGAACAGGATGGATAGGGCACGTCACTAGTAATTCAGCTCTGTTGACACTGATGCATTAACAAACACTTTGGTAACCAATTGTGAAGTTTCTCTACCTGTGGCATGCAATACTTTTGTTGCTGTTTAGTCATTTCAGTCATATCTGACTCTTCATGATCTCATTGGGGGTTTTCTTTGCAGATACTAGAGTGGTTTGCATTTCTGTCTCCAGCTCATTTTATACATCCTTCTTTTTCCATAAGGATTTCATGAAGGAGTTTTTCAAAAATCTTGTTGACATAGAGATTTTATATATGTGTGTGCAAGTGTATCTATAACTATAAATATCTCCTCAAACAGATTTTTACGAAGTGAAGGCCCTTAGCTTTTAGAGAAAATAATTTGAACATCAATGAAAACTTGAGACATCTCATGAAGATAATTAGCAATCCCCAGGGGTTATCACAAAATCAAGAATGGGAATTGTTATCCTAGAAGAAGCAAGAAAATAGTTGTTAGATCTGGCTTCCATGTGACACTCAAAATAATAAAATTCCCAAACTTCTTTGGTCTACTGCCCTCTTTAAAAAAAAATTACTCAGTGTCCCCCTGGAAATCTACTTTAATTTTTTTTTTTAAGTTCATCATTTCAAAAAATGCATAAAATTTTTAAAATGACATGCCTTAAATTTAATAATTTATTGTAAATTTGTGTTTTTTTCCCTACATTGAAATATGATACCGTATAGTATCATAATGTAAAGAAGGCTAAATGCACACATTTCTGTGGATGCACGCTAGACTTCCCGACAATATGTGACACACTCGTGTACCAACACTTATTTGTCAAGACCTGTTGGCAGACATGATCACTGATCAGTTATAACTTGCATTTTGTGTATTTATTTGTAAAATAATGTAATCACTACAACTTTAACTCTGTTACACAACAGATGAAGCATGTATAAATGGTTTTTCAAAATTCTCTTCTCTTTTTTTCCTTATGCTTCCACTACCCCTTTATTTTTATTCAATGCCTCCCCTCAGTTGCACCCAAGGTTACTACCACCCCCCCTGGATCATTCCAGCTTCCCCTAGGGAATGGTATTGCCCACTTTGGGAACCTATGCATAACTTTCAGTGGAAGTTAAACAGTTGCTGTAATGAGGGAGTCTTTGCCTCTAATGAGGGCTTTTACCTCCCATTAAACACCATGAAAACCCTTACAAAAATAATACAGAGTATTACTATACTTGAATGGTATCTCAAATTTCTGGAGATCATCTTTTCTGTCAGTGTAACTTAAACACTCACTACATCTCTATGAGTTAGGAAGACACATGGGAAAGAAATGACTTGACTATCTTCTAATGAATTAGTGGTATCACTCGGAATAAAACCCAGATTTTCTGAGTCATAGTTTAATGTTCTTTTAAGAATAGTAGGGAGCTAGCCCTGACCTTAGTAGCAAGAGTTTGGTTTTTGTTTTGCAGGAGTAAGCAACGCTCCTGGTGCATTATTATTAAACTAATTTAAGAAAATATACTCTATTTCATGTGTTACAATATGGTTTTGATGAGAATGGTATGCTGTTAAATGTTTAACAAGACTCTAAAAAAAATGTACACAGCACACACTTTTTTTTTGCCTTTTCTTTTGGAGGGGGAAGTCAGGGCAATTGGGGTTAAGTGGCTAGTAAGTGTCAAGTGTCTAAGGCTGGGTTTGAACTCAGGTCCTCCTGATTCCAAGGCCAGTGGTGCTCTATTCACTGTGCCATCTAGCCTCCCCAGGACACACTTTTAAATTCGATTTGCATTATTAACATTTTCTCCATTGTTTTCTCAAGTCTAGACAATCAACAAAACAATACATCAAGCCCTGGTATTGTAGTGTCTGCCTATTTCCAAGGTATAAAAGTTCAACCTGAAAATTTAACAATTGGCAAGTCGGTTTGAGTTGATCTAGCAAATCCTAATTCGTGGTATAAATATTGTAAGGGTTCACATATGATAGCATATGGAAAACCAATTCTTAAGTAGTTTATATCCTGAAAACAAAATGAATCAGTAGATTGAATTGTAACTATAAAATAAATTATGTAAGAATGAATTAAAGAGCTACATTATTCTTTAAGTTTCTTTTTCCTTGTATATTATCCAAAAGGTATATTACTAATACAATTTGTCAAAGTTCCATTTGGCAATAAAACTTAACTCTTTTTCACTGTCAGTACTTAAGAGGCCGTACAGTAGAAATGGAAAAAAGGAAAAAAAAAAACCCTCTTTCAGTTGCAGAATAAAGGTGTGGCCTGAGGGTTCTTGGCATTCACACAGGCAGTCCCCAAAGCATCCGCAGATGGTTTTTTTTTTTCTATCAAATATACCAAATCAGAGATCTGAACTCTTGAGGGAGTGTCAAAATTATCTATATACACAAAGAAATGGAAACTGAAGAGGATTTCAATGACTTCAGGATTTTTATGTCAGATAAGAGGTTTCCTATATTTGGCTCCAAGTGTCCTGTAGCTCTGATCACTAAAGTAGACACTGATCTTAAAAAAATAAGTGTTTGGACAAAAAAAATGTGAGGCTCAAAATGTGGTCCCACAAATACATGAGGGTAATACTCCAGGTTGTCAGTTGTTAGCTACATGGGTGGGTCCTAATGCAAGTCACACCAAAATGAATTTATTTTTAAAAGTATATTTGTTTTAATGAGGGATGGATGGCCTCATGGAAACTGTGTATTGAATAAAGTTCAACATTAGCAAACCATTTTGTTCCTCTTATCTTTATAGTGCCCATGACTGTCCAGGGCTCCTTATTGTGGCAATCTATATCGGGTATCTTTTTGTCCCTCCTGGTTTCCATTGAAACTTACTTGTCTCATCCTCTCAAGGCCTCAGTAATGAAAAGCTAGCTAATTTGGTGAACCAATCCAAACCAATGTGCTATCTGGTGCTAATGATCAACTGTGTCACACTTCTTGGGTTACACGATTATAATTTTAGAAATTTCTAGGGACAGGTTTTCCTGCTACTTTGACTTTGCCCAGAATGCCTTCTCTCCGGAACCTCTTTCCTTTTGAGAATCTATCTATTCTTCAAGACCCAGATCAAATTCCATTTATTCCGGCAACCAATGGGAACATTGATTTAGAGTACTTATTTGCAAATTATCATGGGAAAAGATAGCTGAAGAAGAGATGTTGAAGAAGATGGTTGACGAAGAGAGAGAAAGAGAGAGAGAAGAGAGAGAGGAGAGAAGAGATAGGAGAGAGAGGAGAAAGAAGGGAGAAAGAGAAGAGAGAGAGAGAGAAGAGAAAGACAGAGACAGAGAGAGTACACATATGTACTAGGTGAGATCTGTATGTGTCAGAGCTCCTGAGGCACCAGGGAACCTCCTTACAGATTGCTTTTTAATCTCCTTGTTATGGTTATCTGTTTCAATTTTCCTATGCTGTTTTAATATTTTTCTTTTTTAAATTAAATTTTATTTAATTTCTCTGTTAAACTTTCCCCTACCATCTACTGGGAAAAAGAAAAAGAAAAAGAAAACCTTGGAACAAATATACACAGTCACGCAGAACAATTTCTATGCCGGCTGTGTCTAAAACTGTGTATCACATTTTTCAGAATAGGTGATCACCTCTCTGTTAGTAGTAGGTGGGTAGCATTCTTTATCAACAGTCCTCTGGAACCAAGGCTGACCATTGCTTTGATCAGAGTTCTTAAGTCTTTCAAAGTTGTTTGGTTCTGCCATGTTATTGTATTATGTTATATATTTTTCTTCTGATTCAATAATTTCACTCTGTATCAATCCATACAAGTCTTCCTTATTTCACAGAAACCACCCACTTCCTCATTTCTTATGGCACAACAGGGTTCCATTACATTCATATACTCTCATTTTTCCTGAACTATTTTTAACTACCTTGGGAATATTTTTTACCTAAAGGCATTGAAATATGTTTTTAGTAAGAGACTTTAGACTGTTTGTTTGAATCCTATGGCTCTGAGTGATCGATTGCAGTAGCAATGGAACAACTTCCTTGTTTTGTTCTCCGTTTATGTGTTCCATGTTTCCCTGGTAAAGTCCTATGTGCCAGAACATGGTTCTAGAAGCTCAAGGTCTTGGGCACAGAGAACAGTAGAGCATTTAGGTGGTAGTGGCAATTCAGAATTACAGAGTCAATAACAGTAATATCTTTGATATCATCCTCTAAGCCCACCCCTAAAATTTCAGTTTTGTTTTGAAACTAATGGTAGGAAATTCAAGTACCACACAGCAAACTGACCCTACAATGCTTTTCAAGTCGATGCTTTTCAATTTACAGTATGTAGACACCTCCTTAAATTGCCCATATGAAGAGCTGTATTTAAAAAAGAATAAAAACAAGACCATAAAAATGTAGTCATAATGTCTTTATCCAGGAATTTAAAGCCTTCCACAGCCTAATTCTAGCTTACCTGTCCAACAGCATTACATACTATTGCTTTTAATCCAATCTACCCACCCTTGATGAAATAGTTATTTTCCAAACTTGACCTGCCATACTGCATCTCTGTGCATTAGCGAAAGCCATCCTCCATGTCTGGAACAAGCTGCTTCTTCATATGAGTTTGTAAAAATCCTTCTTTTTCTTCAAGATTTAGCTCAGATGAAAATGTTCTGTCTCATCTAATTTTTATAAGCACTTTATCGGTATCTCTTTTGCCCTTTCACTGTGAACAGGTTGTACCCTTCCTAGCAGTAAATTCTGAGAGGGGTTGTATCAGTGTTTCATCTTTGTTTCCCTAGTACCTTGCACATAATAAAGCTTAATTAATGTTTTTGGGATGCCTATAGCTACTGAGGTGAGGGGTAGGGCGGGATGGCAATCCATGAAATTCTATTAAGGAAACCAACTCCATTCATTAGGAATGGATCTAGAAAGCTCATCAAAAAGCTATCCATAGCTTTGAACAACTGCTTCCAACACAATTTTAATCAGAAAAATTTCCTAATAATTAGAGCTGTACATAAATGGAATGGGCATCTTTATGAGGTAGCGACTTCCTCGTCACAGGAAGTATTTGAACAGGGGTCAAATAAACATATATTGAGCACCTACTATGTTCAAGGCACTGTGCTAGGTACTACAGGAGCCCTTGAGATGTATAAGATATGACACATATATAAGTTTTTATAATACTTCAAAGATGGGAAGATTTATCCCACATGGAAGAGATCACAAATGGTATTAACACACAAAAAATTTTGAAAGGAGCAAGAAGACATGAATTAATATTTGAAAAATGCAAACCTTAAAGTACAATATAAACCTAATCATTGTCATTGCCAATAGTGTTTCTGTGTCATGACTATCCTATGCACAGATTCCCTATAGATGAGAAGGTTCTCCATATGTTCCTGTTATGCTGACTTCAATGAGTCTCACTTAATGTTTCCTTTCTCATTGAGAGCGTTGGTCATTCAAAGGGGACAGAGGCACAATTTTTAATACAAATTGTGTTTGTATTAAAAACACAATGTGATATTGGGTGGTTAACCCATTGAGTTAATTCATTAATACATATGGTGTCATGGCTACAGGCCAGGTCTGGGAATCAGAAGGACCTGGGTTCAAATCCTAACTCAGACCCACTTTCTAGCTGTGTGATCCTGGGCACATCACAATATCTTTGAGTCTTATTTCTTCATTTGTAAAAAGAATGCAATAATAACACCTACCTCATGGGGTAAAATATATATAAAGCATTATATAAATGTAAGCAATTAGTAGAGCTGTCATTATAATTAGGAGAAGCAGTATGGTGTAGTAGATAGAGAGCATAAACTTTCAATGTTCTAAGCAACTCTCTTAGATTATAAAGACCTTCCCAGAACATGCTAATCTATGCTCGTAGGGAAGATTTCCTCATTTGGGAGTTCCCAATATCAATGAAATCGCGGGTCCAGTCCCTGTCTCTATCTTCTTAGTTGTTGTTGTTGATGATGGTGATGGTGAAGATGATGAAGGTGATGTTGGTGATGATGATGATGATGATGATGATAGAAACAAGAAGAAGTACTGAAGGTAGACAATGCCCTAGGGCTCAGATTAACAAAGAGGAGGTTGTCAGACTGGATTGCACTTGGGAAGTGGACAACATCTTGGCCATCTTAAGCTTTTTCCTGCCACAAAAACCCATTTTAAAAAATACTAATATTCTCCTAGTGCAAGTGGCTGTGAATCCCCATGATCTCAGAAGAATAAAAATTGCAGGTGATATGAAAGACAATGGAAAGGCACTCTGTGAGCATAAGGAAGCTTCAGCATGTTTCTAATAATAACTTGCCCTTGCGAAAGTAGCATTAGAGACATCATCAAGGCTGTGTATGACCAGAAGAAGAGTTGGGCTGGTGATGTAAGAGTAAGAGATAGTGGATGGATGGCCCAAGTATTATAAAGTTATTCCTCCCACATAGTGACTTTTCCCATCATGGTTTCAATGTATCATGGGTTGGCATGAGAAATTAAATTTTGGGGAGTTTTGTGTAAGTTGCAGACGACCAGCAAAGGCCTACTGATGACACAGAAAAAGTTTAGAAACTTAGAAATGAATAAAATATGTGTAGTATTGTATAATATCAGCATGTTTTATCTTTTGATACCATAATAATTCAAATGTCTTCTCTGGTACAAAGGGAGAGTCAAAAAATTTTACTTAGATTTTCCTAATTGCAGGGCCTGGCATTCCTAACCCCTGCGATGTGAAAGGGATGACTGTACTCATATTCAGCACAATATAGTAAAAGAACCAGAGGAACTCATCCAGCTCATTGGGGAAATTCTCTATGAAGAATTTTTGGCAAAGCATGGACACTGAACAAGAATAGCACAGGATATGTGAATGAGTTGTGTTCTGTAAGGGGAAAAAAGGAACCATACAGATGAGATCATAGGTGTATCAAAGTATCTTGTTACATACAGTAAGATTTTTTTTATGGTGGACAATGGTGAAAACAAGTAACTAAAATAACTAAAAATGTTTGTGTCTCATATTGTAATAGGTAATAGAGAATTGTATTTTCTCTATATCCTGAATGCTTGAGGGTACAGTAGAATGAGGGCAGGTGGCTAAGAGGGATTGGGGTTATTTGGAATAAAAAGTGAATAGGGTCGATCCTAACTATATAGCCCAGATAGAATTTAGGTGGACCAAATAATTTTTGAAAACTCTTTTTAAAGCTATGGTTTTACTGTGGGTAGAAGAGTATTTCATATAATTACCAAGGTATATTTACAATGGCAAAATTCTGGTGCTTCCTCACAGAGTCTGTATAATAGAACTTATTTTTAAAATGTGATCCCATAAGTGATTTGAATATTTAAGATCAGAAAATAAAAAATTAGAAATGAATGATACATATTTTCACAACTGTAGCTAGTGGATAAATTCTTAACCCAACAAATATTAGAGATCACAAAAGGAAAAATTGTTCATTTTAACTACATATCACTGAAAAGCTCTTCCATGAATAAAATTAATACAACTCGAATAATACAACTAGTGAAAAAGGGAAGCAATTGATTGGTAAATTCATCTGATAAAAATCTGATGTCCAAGATATATAGACAGCTAACAGAAATAGAGGGTGACCCAAAAGT
Organism: Pseudochirops cupreus; assembly: GCA_028627135.1. Classification (NCBI taxonomy): domain Eukaryota; kingdom Metazoa; phylum Chordata; class Mammalia; order Diprotodontia; family Pseudocheiridae; genus Pseudochirops; species Pseudochirops cupreus. The sequence goes on along the minus strand of CM053582.1, from coordinate 280,953,954 downwards.
CTTAGTAGCAAGACTTAATACTAAGACTTTTGGGATAACCTGTACATAAGACCAAAAGCCATAACCCAATAGATAAACGTGTGGCCAAATTAATAAATAATTCTAAAAAGAAGAATTCAAATTAGTCACATCATATGAAAGAATGCTTCAAATAATTAATAATAAGAGAGGAATGCAAATTCAACTGACTCCGAAGTATTATTTTTCACTCAACAAACTGCAAAGATGATAAACATGGGCATAGTCAACTAACCCGAGAAGCAATTTGGAATTATCCTAAGAAAGTGTCTAAAATATCTATATTCTCAAACTCAGAAATTTCACTGGGTCACACCACTAGGCTTATATCACAAATAGGTCAATGATGAAAAATAAGGGCCCCATTTACACCACAACATCTATAGCCAACATTATAGTCCTTTTCATGGCCACAGAGAACTGGAAACAAAGAAGATGCCTATTCATTCCAAAATGGCTAAACAAGTGATTGTACATTGGTGTAATGGAATATTAATATTTCATAAGAAACAACAAACATGAGGAATATAGGGAAGCTTGAAAAGACTTATATGAAATAACATGAAGTAAATACGAGGGAAAAAACATACACAAAGACTGTAACGATGTAAATGGAAAGAACAACCATAAAACCATCAAAACCAAATGCTGTAAAATTACAATGACTACAATTGACCCCAAAGAAAAGACATAAGTAGGCAACTGTTTGCCTTTTTTTTTTGTAGATCTGGGTATAAGTATGTAAAAATGAATACACTGTCAGACTTTTTTGATGCGTTGGCTAGTTTTGATGAAGGGTTTTTTTTAGAAGAATATTTTAACATTATTTAATATTTTACAATATTTTGTTAGAAGAATGGCTCTCTGATGAAGATTCGTTGAGAACATAAGTAAAATAAAACAAAATATATTGATACAATCACTAAAAATAACTAATCTAAATAAAATAAGAATAAAAAGTTCAACATTTTGTCAGTGTTTTTGTATAAGATAATTAGAATAATTCGACATAAAACAATACATTGATATTCCATTTAAACTGGTATGTAATCGCTGTTGGAATCACAAAGAACATCTAGCCTCCTAGATACTATATTCAATCAACAAGCATCTATTAAGTACTTTTTGTGTACTAAACTCTGGGGATAGAAAGAAAAAAACCAAAGACTCTCCTTCCTTTAAAGGAGTTTACGTTCTAACGGGGAATACAACGCACGCAGAAATAGTTAAGTCTTATACACACAGAGAAGATGGAAAGTAACCTTAGTAGGGAACGCACTAGCTGCTCAGGGCTCAGAAAGACCTCCTATAGAAAGCAACACTTGTACTGGGTCTAGAAGGGATTCTCAAGAGTAGAAGTGAGAGGGCAGGGGGAGTATTCTAGGCAAAGGATGTAACCAGTCCAAAGGTACAAAGAGATGGAGTGTCATATGTGAGAAACAATAAGTGGGTCAGTCTTGCTGGAGAACATAGAGGGGAGTAATGCATAAGAAGACTGAAAAGATAAAATTCTGGGGGCTAAAAAATTAGATCTTGAGAAGGTCAGGTCAGAATTTTATTACTCGTGATCAAAACAAGTCCAACTCACAAGCTGCAATAATGAAAGGCAGGTTTTTAGATTCTTGATAATTATTTCCAAAGTCTTGCTAATGAGCATAGGTCCTCAACACCATTGACCAGTGGTATAGATTTAAATTCTGAACCCTCAAGCAAACATTTCAAAATAGGCCCTCCCTCAGATTAACATTCTCCAAACACTCTTGTAACAGAGGAGTTTGGGGGCAGGGGATATCTTTTTATGGACTGCTAAACACAGAAGCCTCTTTAAAAATAGTTTCAAGCATGCCAGCCAAGTTGACCCTGCACACTACTTCTACTGTTGGGATTGGATAACCTAAAAATACCGGTCCAGTGAGAGGAAAAAGTTACTAGAGAAGAGCTCTTGATGAAATCTTTAAAGTCCCTACAACTTGTAGAATATTTTTTCTAAATAGATTCTTTTCACAAATAAATCATTAATTGTAATTTTTATTTTATGCTTTATACATTGTCACTCATAGTCATGGTAACTTTCCACAACCATGACACAGGGTTTCTCCCCCCATTACCAACAACAACAAAAAATCCAGCCTAAAATCTGTCAAATTTTGAAACACTAGCTGATCTAAAGCCAGAGCAAAAGTTTATTTTTTCCACCTCTTGGCTGGCTCATCTGTAAAATAATATTTTTCCTCCCAGATAAATAAATTTGCTTCTTGATCCATTTATTATAGGGTCTCTTACTAATCAGGTCTGTTGCCTTTGGCCAAAGGAAATGTATTATAAAACATCATACTCTAAACATAACTGAGAACAAAGACACCAAAAATAAAGGCCCCTAGGCAGCCAAAATAGATACTTCAAAATTTATGCACTCAAGCTCTTGTACTTTGCTCATAAGAAAGCCCCTCATTCTGAGCTTATTTATGCTAATATTAAAAATAATTTTTGCTAATTTGGTTACCTAGGTTCTAGACCCATATTACAGAAGAAATTTTAAGTAAGAGGAAATAAGGAAGTTCTGTTATAAGACAACATGCTGATAGCAAGTGAGATGAAATAGCCACAAGGGAGGAGACAACAAGATTATAAAAAGAAGCTCAAAAAAAAGAATTGCCTTGGCCAAATGGGATCATTAGTGTGGTGGTAAAGAGCTCTTCATATCTTAATAGACCCCTAAGGCCTAATATACTGCATTCTTTTCTTACTAGTCAACTGAATTTGCTTTTTCCAAGCTTATCAATGATCTCTTAATTTATTAAATCCAACAGTTTCCCTGACCCTCTCCATTCTTCGTTTCCTGGATACACTCTCCTCCATAAGTTTTTGTGACTACCTTCTCCTGGCTTTCCTCATATTTGCCCAACTGATTCTTTTCATTCTTCTTTGCTGGATCATCATCCATGTCCTTACTTGTAATTGTGGGTTTTCCCTAAGGTTCTTTCCTGGACCTTCTGCTCTTCCCTCTCTTCCTCTCTACTCCCTCTGACGATCTCATCAGCTCCCATAGCTTAAAATGTCATCTCTATGCAGACAACCCATAGATCTTCATACCTAGCTGTAGTGTAGCTCCTAAAATCCAATATATTGTCACTAACTTCCTGTGGAAAATCTACAACAAAATGTCCCACAGGTATCTTAAAGTCAGCATATCCAAAACAGAACTTATTATAGTTTCTCCAAAATCTATTTTTGTTAGATTTCCTTACATTTCCAACCTGGGTGGCATCCTTCCTACTCCTACAACACAGTTCTCATCCATCTCCATTCCCTTCATTCACATGGATATGACCCTTCTGTAAGCCCTTGTGACTCACCTTTTATCTTAACTCTTGCTGTAGCCTCCCAGCTGGACTCCCACTTCCAGGGTCTCCTTCCTCAAATCCATATTTCATATAGTTGCCAAAATAATCTTTCTATAGCACAAATCAAACTGTATCAGTACTCTTCTCAAAAAGATCCAGTGGCCCCTTTTAGGCTCTAAGATAAAATACAGACTCCTCAGCTAGTAACTTAAAGCCCTCCACATTTGTTCAAGTTTACCTTTCTAGACTTAGTTCACATTATTCTCCATCATGCACTCAACTTTTCAGTCAAACTGACCTGCTTACTGTTCCAGGTATATAACATTCCATCTCCTGCCTCCATTGCCTTGGTATAGGATGGCCCCATGCCTGAATTCCACTCCCTCCTCAGCTCCACTTCTTAGAATTCCTGGCCTCCTTAAAAACTGTCATGTAGTAAGTCTTTATGAAAGTCCCACTTATTAGTGCTTTTGTTCAGTTGTATCCAAACTTCAGTGATCCCATTTGGGATTCTCTTGGCAAAGATACTGGAATGGTTTACCATTTCCTTCTCCAGATCATTATACAGATGAGGAAATGAGGCAAACAAGGTTAAGTGACTTGCCCAGAGTCACACAGTTGTCTGAGGGCAGATTTGGACTCAAGGAGATGAATCTTTCTGATGCCACCACATGACCTAACTACCCTAATTTTTAGTTCTCTCCCTCCTCAAATAATTATGTACACATATATCTGTTTGTCTACTATTGCCTACCATGAGAATATGAGTTTCTTAAAGTCAAGAACCCTTTTTATTGTTGTTCTTACATCCTCAGGGATTAGCAAAGATTCTTGCACATAGTAGGTGCTTAATAAATGATTGTGAGATTGGATAGTAATCCTACATCAAGAAAAGGCTAAAATATGTAGAGAATGCTCTTTCTGAGAAGGAAATAAAAGGTACAGTACATTTTAGAAATATTTCCATAGAAACACTGACTTTTAGATCTGTAAAGGTAATAAATGGGAACCTATTCCCTCCCAAGGAGAACTCTTCTACTTCTGGACAGCTCTGGTTGCTAGTTTTTCCTAACTTGAAGCCTAAATATGCCTCTCTACAACTTCTACCCTTTACTGCTAGTTCTATCCTTTGAGGCCAAGCAAGATAAAGCTAATCCTTCATGGTAGCTTTTTTTCAGAGGCTTGAAGATATCTACTCTATCCCCCAAAAGTCTTCTCTTCTCCAAGTTAAACATCAACAATTCCTTCAACTGATTATTATATAATATAGTTTCCAGGCCCCTCACTATTCACTATCCACTCCTATGGAAAGAGTCTAGTCTGTCTTTCCTAAAATGTGGTGACCAAACTGAGCACTAAATTCTCTGAGTGTCCAGGGCAGAACACAGTATAATTGTCATCTTTCTGATTCTGGATGCTATGCTTATCTTCATGTGGTCTAAGGTTTATTTTAGTGTTTTTGTTTGTCACATCACAGTCCTGATTCAAACAAAGCCTGCAATCCACAAGAACCCTCAGATCTTTTTTCACATCAACTGTTGTCTAAGACATACCTTCTCCAGTTATTCAGATCAACTTATTCCTAGGGTGTTCTGGATAACCTGGGTTTTACTGTGTCATATGATTTTATAACAGATTATAATGATGAAAAGAATATGTTGAGTTTAATAATCAAATTTCATTGGTCTAAAACAACACCGTGTCATTTAACTGTATTATCTAAATATGAGTTGCAAAAAAGAAAATGAGCTGGTTATGGAAGTAAAAGTGAGGCACAGGAAATTGAAAACAGCATCTTCATTATGCCAAGAAAATGCAAGGAAATCCTGAAGCACAATGGTCAGCTCCTAGCAGAGAACCAAGATAAGACAGGGAAAGGAGAATGGACCTCCATGAATGAGTCATTGCTTTGTTGAAGTATTAAAAATCTTGACTAAATTTAGCTCTAGTTTTTTAAAAATAGTCAATGCCAATAGTCTCCAGGTACACGTATATTTGTATCAGATGGTAACTTACTTTATCTAGTATTATTTTCAAGTGAGTACTAATTAAAATTGGGGCAGCTAAGTGGTTCAGTAGAAAGAGCACTGGGCCTGGAGTCAGGAAGATCTGAGTTCAAATCCAGCCTCAGACACTTATTAGCTGTGTGATGCTAGATAAGTCATTTAACCCTGTTTATCTCAGTTTCCATCTGTAAAATGAACTGGAGAAGGAAATAGCAAACCACTCCAGTATCTTTGCCAAGAAAACTCTAAGTGGGATCTTAAAGAGTCGAATACGACTGAAACAAATGAACAACTAATTAAAATTACCCTAAGAAACTTCCAACAAGAAAGCTACATTAAGAGCTATATTCCAGCTATATTGGACACTTTAGAAGTTAATGTGAAGTATCTGCCTTGAATCAAAGCATTGGGCATGGTTTGCAAATCAATTGTCTTAAAATCTTACTAAAGTTTAAGAAAAAATAAGTTTTACCAGGTAGAATGTGACCCAATATGAACATCCTTCATTATATTATAGAAACTAAAAAATGTTGCATTCCAAATAACCAGCCTGTTGAACATAACATTTTGACCTGCTGTGGTGGCCTTTGCAATTCCTGCCCGTGGCGGGAGGCTCAAGCTGACAGATCACTCAAATCCAGGAGTTCTGAGTGACAGGGCTAACTTGGATCAGAGGTTAAACTAAGCTTAGCACTCACCTAGTGAGCACCCAGAGAGACAAGGGTCATGAGGCTCATGAGGTTGCCCAAAGAGGAGTGAAATGGCCCTGTTTGAAAAAAAAAATGAGTGAGTTAAAGCTTTCAGACTAATTAGCATTGGGATTAGGCCCATGAGTGCGCTTTCATCCCAAGAGATCTAGTCTCAAAAAAGAAAAAAAATGCCTTAGTATTTGAAAAATATTGGGACATCTTATTTATTATGTGTGTGGTTGTCCCCAAATTCTTAGTGAAATTTTAAGCTTCACTAGCTTAAATTGCAACTGCACTAAGACTTTTGGAACATGTTGCATATACACATATATATGTGAGTGTATGTCCCTTTGATGATAGATATCGATACTGTTCTTGTTGTTGAGTCAGTTTTTATTCTGTCCAACTCTTTGTGATTACATTTGGGATTTTCTTGGCAAAGGTACTAGAGTGGTTTGCCATTTCCTTCTCCAGCTCATTTTTACAGATGAAGAAACTGAGGCAGAGTTAAGTGATTTGCCCAGGATCACACAGCTAGTAAATGTCTGAGATGAGTCTTCCTGATTCCAGGCCCAGCACTGTATCCACTGCATCACCTAGCTGTCCTGTAGATATTGATAGACATTGATATATACCTACGTATGTGAATATCTATTACACACATATATCTATGTGCATATATGTTTATACATAGCTACATACACATATACGTATTCCTTCCATATATAGATATGTATCTCATTAGTCTGTAAGGAAAAGAATAGAGTTGAATTAATGATAACTTAATCCTTAATATTCTGTAACTGGATATAGCACAGTTTTGTCATAGCATTTGAGCAGGAGTTTGCTTTAGTGAAAGGACTGCTTAACCTAGAGTCAAAGGTATTGAGTTTAAAACCCAATTCTTCTTATTCCCCTTATGACCTTGGGTAAGTAACAAACTCTCTGGTCTTCAGTTGCCTCATTGGTATAGTGAGTGGGTTACTATAAGTGACTTTTAAGGTGACCTGGTAACCTATGAACCTAGTTCTACAATCCAAGCCTCTCATGGGTAAATTCTATCTCTTGATTGTATTATGTATTATGTATTATGTATATGTATTATGGCCACATGACCACAAGCGGCAGCTAGGAGGCACAGTGGACAGACTGCCAGCCCTGAAGTCAGGAAGACCTTAATTCAAACCTCATCTCAGACACTTACTAGCTGTGTAACCCTGCGCAAATCACTTAACTCCATTTGTCCCACTTTCCTTAACTGTAAAGTGAATTGGAGAAGTAAATGACAAATCACTGCAGTATCTCTGCCAAGAAAATGCCATATGGGGTCACGAAGAGTCAGAACATGACCAACCAAAACAACAGAAACATAAATAGAGGTTCTAAAAGAACAGAATTCAACCTGAATTATAACACAGTAGAGAGAACACTATTTCTGGAGGTTGAAAACCTAAGTTCAAGTTCCATTGCTGCCACTTATTAACTCTAGCCTCTAGGAAATCACTTAGGCCCCTCTCAGCTTGAGTTTCCTCAGCTGTAAAACAAACATGATAATGTCACTGCTCACCTCAGCAGGTTAACGTGAGCATCAAATGAGACATCTACGCAAAGCACTATGTAAGCATCAGTTATGCATTAGAACTCCCAAGGAGGTGAAAGTGGCACCAACTGTAAAATAATTTTGTAATGGAGTCCAGGTTTTTAATTTATTTATCATCCTTTACTTCCATTCCATTCCACATACACTTCCATTCCAGCCTCTCCCTATGCTTTGCATGTACCCTTCTTCTCCATCTTTAGAATTTCTGGTTTCCTTTACAACTTAGTTCAGGCATCGTGTCCCATGAACAGTCTCCCTTATTCCCTCTTCTCTCTCTTACCTTTGGTGGAGGACCTTACTTCCTGCTTTAATAAGAACATAGAGGCTGTGAGTTCTTTCTTCTTCCTTTCTCTACATCTCAAAACTACTCTCTATCCTCCTTCTTTCTCTTTTTCTTTGCTTAGTCGCTAAGGAAAAGATCACCCTTCCCCTTGCTGAGGCCAATGCCTCCACTTTGGGTCCCCCACCCCGTTCTATCCCCTTCCATTCCTCAGGGAGATTATATCACTTCTTACTCTTCTCTGTTGATCATCTTCAGTCTATTCTCACCCTATGAAGTCATTGATCCTTTTTGAAAGATGAAGGATGAACAACATTCTGATCTACTGGCTCTTTCCTTACTACCTATAAATATACTCAGGTCTACTCTTTCTTTAAGAAACCTTCTTTTGACCCTCTTATCTGTTCAAGTATTTGTCTCATATTTCTGCTCCCTTTCACAGCCAAACTCTTAAAAAGTGTCCATTCTTATTGTCTCCATTTTCTCACCTCCCACTCACTTGTAATCTAGCTTTCTTTAGCTTCTATCACCCTACTGTAATTCTCTCTCCAAGGTTATCGTTAGTCCCTTGGTTGCCAAATCTAATGACTCCGTCTCATTATATTTGTCGTTTTTGCAGTGTTTGATTCATTTGACTACCTGCTCCTCATGAATCCTCTTTCCTCATGTACCATTCTTCTGTCTTGTTTTTGATCCATTTTTGACCCATTCCATTACTCGAGTCACTTCTTCTGCATTACCATTCATCTCCAACCTATTAATAGGTGTCCTCAAAGGCTATGTTCAGGGTACTTTTCTTTTTCTTGGTTAAATCTTCAACTTTCCTGGGTTCAACTATCCTCTCTATGGAGGTGACTTTCAAATCTATGTATCATACTTTAAATTCTCTCCTAATTCTACTCTCACTAACTGCCTGCTAGACATATCTCCATGTGGACTTCCCATTAATATCTCAGGCTTAACATGTCAAAAATGGAACATCTTTTCTCCTATATTTCCCTTATTTCTTTTAAAACAGAGAACTTGTAGCTGTTGTTCAGTCATTTTCAGTTGTGTTCAACAATCCATGACTCGATTTGGGGTTTTCTTGGCAAAGATAGTGGAGTGGTTTGCTATTTCCTTCCCCAGCTCATTTTAAAGATGAAGAAACTGAGGCAAATATGGTTAAGTGACTTGCCCAAGGTCACACAGCTAGGAAGTGTCTGTGACCCTATTTGAAATCAGCCCAACACTATCTATCCACTATAACACCTATTTGAGTACTACTATCTTCCTATTCACCCAGGTTTACAACCTCATGGTTATCCTTATATCCCATCAGTTTCCAGGTCTTATTGGTTCTGTCTCCACAGCTTTTTTCCATCCACTTCTTTCTCTCCATTCATACAACTATTATCATAGTTCAGGTTCCCATCACCTCTCACATTAACTATTATAGTAGCCAACTAAGTGATCTCTCCATAATGCAGATCTGACCAGTCCACCCCACTCCTCCTCAATCAGCCTTGGTGCTTTTCTATTACCTCCAGGAACAAATAGAAAACCTTCTTTTAGGCATTTAAAGTTTTTAAAAACTATATCACTTCCTACCTTTATAGCTTTCTTACATGTCACTCCCCTTCACACGCTATATAATCCAGCTATCCTAGCCTACTGGCAATTCCTCCAACATGAGTCTTAATCACTTTGGCTAAATCTCATCTTAAAAAGTGAAGGAATAAAGCTATGGTTAACTACTTGAAAGTAAACTTGAGGCCAGGAACTATTTCCTTTTTGGTTTTGTATTTCTGTACTTAACACATAGTAGATACTTAAAAATTCTTATCAAATTAAGGAATGTGAAGTATTGTAGAAAGGGTCTTGGACTGGGTTCAAATTTTGGCTCTACCTTTTACTACCTGAGTGACTTTGGGCAAGTCACTTAACCTCTTAGACCTCAGTTTCCTCATCTGTAAAGTCAGGCAGTTGGACAAAAAGATCTTTAGGTTTCTTTTCAGCTCTGAATCTATGATCCAATAAATGAATGATTCTTATTAATCCTCCCAGAGATTGACATGCAAAGAAAGGGGAGGATGGTCTTAGTTGACTTCTCAGGATAGTGAAATTCCCGTATGATTCAGAAAAGATCTTGGAATAAGCTGAGAGATTTTTGTCATGATTTTTATCCAGCTACTCCATTGATCTATGACCACTGCCATGGAGTTTAGTACTTCTGGGCTTTCATGTTTTGCCATGTGCATGAGGTTGCCCCTCATATTTACACTTCTCTGAGGTGTTTGTGGATGTTGGTAAAGTACTTTGAGATACTAAGGATACCACAGGCAACTCCTACTTATCCATGGGAGAAGGAGAGTGGTAGCACTTGAACATTAATTTGTAGATAAATTACATCTGGAAAACTGAGAGGGAATGATTTAGCCATGGAATTTTATGAGAAACTCTCAAAATAAAGGATACTGGGAGTCAGAAAACCAAAATATAAATCCTGGTGCTTTACCAACTAATTTGGCAAATTTGGGCATCTCTCTAGGCCTCATTTCCTCACGTGTAAAACAATGTTAGATGAGATGGTCTCTAAGCGCTTTTCTCGCTCTGTCTAGCCCCTCTCAAAAGTATGAATTCTCATGACAAAACCCATATTATTAAAGAGTAATGTTTTTTTTAGAAGTTCTACTATCTGGGAATTTCTATCAAAATTGTTTGCTTTTTCTGATGGCTTTTACAATTGGGTTCACAATAGGCCATTCCATAGGACAGACCAATGCTTATGTAGGGCAAGAGGAAGTCATCATGTCATAAGTGATTTGCTATCCTTTTATCTTAGATCGTTATCTCTCCTCCTCCTTTCTTCTGCTCTTAGGAATAGACGCAGGAAGGGAAACAATAACCCTACTTTTTCAGGAAATATTTATTACATGGGGAAGTCCCAGAATTTCCTTAGACATTATCTTTCTTGATGAATGCCCACATATTATAAAAAGGGTAATTTCCATGATCTCAGAAATCTATTATTATTGTACATTAAACACACAGAATACTAAGGATAAAATAAAAAAAAACAACTTCTTCTTAAGAGACAGTGGGAAATAACAGGAATACATAAAACAAAACTGAATATATAAACATGTACCATATTTGTGTTTCTTTCACAACATGACCAATATGGAAATATATTTTACATGATTGCACATAGACCATCTCAGGGAAGGGGGAGGAGAAGAAGGCAAGATGATAATTTGGAACTCAAAATGTTAAAAAAAAATAGAACTCTAAAAATTGTTTTGACATGTAATTGGAAAAAATAAATGTTATTCAGAAAATGCACTATACTCATATTACGTATCTACATACACTATACTTTCCCATCTCTACACTTGCTCAAGATATTCCCTGTGTTTGGAATGTCTTCCTTTCCCCCTCTTTGTTGAATACCTGCACATATTTTAAATATATTTGTTAATTTTGGTTCCTATAATTTCATCAATGTGGGGAACTCCCAGGGTAGAGATTTCTTCCACCAAAGCAGATCACAAATAGTCTATAACTTAGTCTTAGAGAATCGTCTAGGACAATTAGAGGTTAGGTGATTTGTCTATGGTCACAGAGCTAGGAATTAAATCTGGCTTTTTATTACTTCAAGTCCAACCCATGATTCTGCCTCTCACTCACTCTCTTTAGCTCAACTCAAAGGTCACCTATTCCATGAAACTTTCCTCTTTTTTTGACTTGACCAAAGTTATTTATTTCAATACATTTAGAAATTTTATTTTTGACTAGATTTATTTTTAGAGAAAGAAGCTCCCAGGGAAGACAGTCTACATCCCTTAGTAATTTGTTCTTGTCATTTTCCTTTGAACTCCTTCATTCTCTTAGTCAAAAGCTTAGCATATTCCACTGCTTCTTCAAAGTAATACATCTACACTTGTGCTGTGTAACATGGGGAGTCACCATTTGCTGAACTTTAGAAGCCTTGTTTCTGGTTTCTGACCTTCCTTCTTAATGGGTCTGGACATTCTGCTGGACATCATCATTCATAGATGAGTTGGAAAGTTTGCAGATTCTACTGGCTCTTTTAAGCCCTAGGAGAGGAGACACAGTAGTATCTGTCATTCCTGATATGTCTTTGTCACCTTTATTTACAGTAACCTTTAAGGTCACCCAGATTGACATCTACAATACAGCCCTTACCAGATTTGTTTTCTTTCTCGAATTCTCCTAGGGCAATAGCAAGAATTACCCGTACAGAGTAGTAGGTGGGTATGTCCATGAGTCAAAACACACTGTTTCATGGGAAACTTGTTTTTCATTTGCACCACAACTAAGGACTATACAAACATTCCATTAAAAAAAAATCTAGAGCATCAGCAGACATTTTAGTGACCATCAATCTGTTTCTCATAAAAGGTCCATAATTTTCCCTCACTACCTACTTCAGTGAGTTCCTGGCAGTTAGTGACTTGGAAAGAGATGCTGAGATTCTTCTCTGAATAGCTATTCATCTCAAATCTACCATGGGAAAGTCTATGAAATCTTCATTGATCGCAGTGTAGTTGATAACTACCATCACTGCATGACTCCCTTCCTCTCTCCTCAGATTTCACATAGTACTTTGTTTGAACCTAAGGGAGCATTAGGAGCAATGTGGAGCATTAGAAATTATGCTGGATGTGGAGTCAGAGGACACCTTGGTTTGGAATTGTGGCTCTGCTACTTATGATAGGCACAGTCCTGGACAATTCATTTAATCTTTCTGGGCCTCAATATCCTCATCACCAAAATAGGGGGTTGGCAAATAAAGAATAGGAATACTTATATAAAAGATAAGGATCATTTTGATAAGAAATTGAAAATCTCTTGACTCACAAAATTGATGCTCTTAATTGGGAAAAAATCTCTATATCAAATCTTTCTGAGACAAGTCTGTGTAGCAGCCACCATACTGGCACCCCAGGATGGCTGCCAGCACAGGTTCTTAGATCTGCTTTACTGGAAAAGATACCTGGGTAAGGGGTTAACAATCTTTTTAAATTACATCCACTAGTTTGGGGTAAAAGTCAGCACTCTGAACTTGAGATAAAATAAAGAAAATACAAGTAGAGAAACAAAGACCAATGGACAGGGCTTCTAACTGTCTGAGAAGTTAGTACAGAACAACAGACTGATCCAACGGTCTGACCAAGACAATACATACATAGTCACCAGAAAGAGAGGCACCAACATCTGGGCTTTTCAAAGCAAGGGGCTCCTTAATGGCTACTCAGAGTCTCATCTGGTCAAATCACAAGAACATTCTTCCAACACAAATGCAAATTTCAGAGTATATACCCTTTTTTAGAGCCAGAGAGTATCACAACCCTCATGACTCAGTACCTAATTAGAAATTAACAAAAGGTGTGAAAGCCTTCTTACAAGTAAGCCTCCCCTAAGCAAACTTCCCTTAATGGGCTCCACATGAAGCCCATTAATGGACCAGGAAGATCTTAAATCCCATTAACATTATAGTCTGTTGCCCGAGATAAATAGTTTACTAGCACAAATGTAAAAACTGAGAGCATTTCTCAGTGGATATGCGGTCAATGAATACAAGCAAAGAATTTTCTATAGAATTACAAACTCATGACAATTATAGGAATATTGCTCCAAATCACTAATAGAAGAACTGCAAATAAAAATTCTAGGATTTCATCTCACCAGTCAATTGGCAAAGATAGGAATAGCCAATTTTGGAGGAGCTATGGAAAAACAGGCATAGTAATATGCTGACATGGCTGTGACTTAGTCTTGCCATTCTCAAAAAATTTGAAATTATATCAAGAAAATGACTAAAAATAGCCATACCCTTTAACTCAGAGATCTCACTGTAAAGCATATATCTCAAGGAGGTAAAAGACGGAAAGGTTCTGCATTCACCAAAATATTCAGAGCAACACTTTTTGTTATCAAAGAACTAGAAACAAGGTATATACTTAATGATTAGGGAATAGCTGAATAAATTTTGGTATATGATTATAATGAATTATTAGCATATTATAAGAACTATTAAATATGAAGAATACAGAGAAACACAAACTGGTGCAAAGTAAACAGAACCAAGAAAAACAATATACATGATGACTACAATATTGTAAACGGAAAGAACAGGAAACTAAACTACACGCCAATTGCCCTGACCAAACATACTTGAAGAGATGAAGAAATAAAACTCTCTCCTTTCTTTGCAGAGGGAGGAGGCTATGGATGTGGTGCATGGTTTATAATGTCAGACTCAGATGACATGTTGGTTAGTTGTCAAACAGCTTTCTTTCCTTCCTTCCTTCCTTCCTTCCTTGCCTCCTTCCTTCCTTTCTTTCTTTTTCTCAAGGTATGGTTCTTTAGGGAGGTGAGGGGATATATTTAGAAATGAGGATGATATAAATGAAGATGATATAAAAAAGAGATTAACAATATTTTAAAAATTAGAATGTGGGTATGATCTCTAGGGTCCCATTCATCTTTAAATCTGATGCATTTATTATGGGGTTTTTTTTTCATTTGTTACTGATATTTAAACTGTGAGTCCCATGCAAGCAGAGATTTTTCTTATCTAAAATTTGCCTACCATCTACATGGTGGATGCTCTTGAACTGAATTGAGGTTTTGCAGATGAAGAAAGACAATGTTGCTGAGTGGATAGAGAGCTAGCCCTGGAACCAAAAGAGGCCTGCGTTCTGGCAATGTGACCCTAGACAAATTACTCAAATTTTAACATTCTAGAGAGCTCCTTAACTATAAGTTGCAATAAAAGTGTTGACCTGCATTGGTCTAGCGAGTTTCCTGACTTGGGAATTCCTGGTACCAATGAAATCACAGGTGTAGTCCCTCTCCCTTTGGGGATTAATGTAAGCACCTTAGGAAACATGTACTGAAATTTACGTGCTTAATTGCTGATAGCTCTTTTTTAGAGGGAGGTTCAGAAACCTACTGATGTATTCATTCCCCTTCAAACTGGCAAACCACAGATCTGAAACTCAAAAATATGAAGATATCAGGTTTAGGTGTTGGGGTGGAGGTGGTAGTGGAGGAATCATGAAAGGGACAGGAAAAAGTTAGGGTTGTGTCCTTTGACCCCAGGGACAGATGCCCTTTTACTTCAGAAAAGAAAATATAGATGCCCATCTATTAGGGAATGAGTAAACCAACTGTGATAGAAGAATTAATGGAATATTATTGTACTATAAAAATGATGAAATGGATAGTTTCAAAGGAAATTGAGACAACTTCTATGAATTTATGAAAAGTCAAGTGATCAGAACTAGAACTACTTATATAATGACAAGATAATAAAGAAAACAACTTTGAAAGACTTTCAAATCCTGATCAATGAATGATAAACCCACCAGTCTGGAGGATTGAGGATGCATAATTGTGAGGATGGTTTTCTTTTTAGTTTTCTTTTTAATTTTTCAATTGTAAGGCGGCAGTGGAAGGGAGATATAATAAATGTTTGTAAAAAGTTAAGAAAAAGTAAATATGTTGATCAGCAGTATGAAGAGGCTAGTTGGGTGGAGGGGGGAAAACAAGTGAAAAAAACTGTGAGAAAAAGTCGCATTAAAATTCTGTGGTTGGCTGCAATACAGGTTAGTATTGACTAAAAGGTCACAATCAAAGCAATAGCTATTCACTAATGGAAACTCCCCCAAATTTTTAATACTTTGAGGACATTTCCTTAAAATTTTAATAAAGGTTCCTTGGCAGCACAATTTATTTTCACTTAATTTTCCACTTCTGAAAAATAAAAATGCTTTTTATTTTCACCACAAACAGCTTTTTTTCCACTCGGTAACCAGAGAAACTGCTTGGTTTCCAATGGAAAAATCACCAAAGATTAGCTATGTTTTATTATGTACTTATCAAAGATAAAACCTACTATCTAAAGGAGTGCTCACACAGCAAAAAAATCTGAATGTCAACTTACTAAGGCGGGAAGTGCTCCCAAAAGAAAACACAAAGGAGTTTTTATTCATTTCATGAAAATATGTTCAATTTTTCCCCACCGAAAGTCACAAAAGGTATAGATATACAAACAATGCTTACTGGAACAAGTAGAGAAGGGAAGGGAGAACACTGACAGCTTTGATCATGTCGTCCTTTCTTCCTCCAGTAATTCCTCCTCCTGCTGTGTTTCTCAGACTTTTTCTGCAACCTCCCCCTCAGCCATCACACCTCAAAAAAAGAGGGGAGGCCATAAGTATAGCTGGATTTGGGGAGGTTTTTGGACATTGCCATCATTGGTTCAGAGTTCTTTATCTTTGCCTTCTTCTTAACATCATCTTCAAATGTGGCCTCAGACACTTGACACACTTACTAGCTGTGTGACCTTGGACAAGTCACTTAATACCAGTTGCCTTGCCTTCCCCCCTCAAAAAAAAAAGAATCTTTCTAAATCATTTAAGCCAGGTTCTCAAAGCCTGCCTGTGAGATGACTTGAGTTCATTGTGGCATTTAACAAGCTCACCACAAATGAGCATACACGGGTATCCTTCATAGCTCTCTATTACAGTGTTCTGACATTTTATTTGTCCTGAATGGTCCTTCATATTTTTCCACAATTGGGATGATTGGCCTCATGACCTTTCACAACTGGGTGTGTAAATAGATTGGGATCCCTAGTGACTAGATAGATATAGGTATAGATATAATCAATTAAAACATATACATATATGTGTGTGTGAGTACCTCACATAAAACCCACAGACTACCATTGTCACTGCCAAACGAAATCTTGCTGCTGTACTGGTTATCACATTGACCCTGAAGCTCCTGCAGGAGGGAGCTCCACAAGGACCCTCATGTACACTAGCCTAAAGCTAACCATGGGCAGAATTTTGATGTTGCTTAGGAAGAAAGAAAGCAGGAGTTGAAAATGAATCTTTCCTTTTCTTAGTCTGAATAACACTTCAGTTCACCAACTTCTGTTGTATCTGAGCACTAGGGGAGATATAAAGCTTAACTAAAACACAGTCTCTGTCCTTGTAGAGTTTACAGCATAGTCCAAGGTAAGACACATACACAGATTATTATAATGTAGAATACTGTAGCATAAATGCATTGGAAAGATGAGGAACAAAGTCCTATATAAATTCCTAGAGGGAAAGTTGTTACTGACAAGGGGGAAGTTGGTATTTGAGTTGGCCTGCATAGGGCAGTGGATGGAGCACCTGACCTGGAGCCAGGAAGATTCCTCTTCATTAGTTCAAATCTAACTCTGTGGCTCTGGGCAAGTCACTTAACCCTGTTTGCCTCAGCTTCCTCATCTGTAAAATGAGGTGTGGAGAAGGAAATGGCAAGCCATTCTCGTATTTTTGCTAAGAAAACTCTAAATAGAGTCACAAAGATTTGTACATGAATGAAAAGTGGATGAACAACAACAACATAAAGGGTGGCAATTTAGGAAGAAGGAAACTCCAGGTATAAGGAACACTGGGAGCAAAGTCACAGTTACGTGTTCTGGAAAAAAAGAAGAGTCTAAGTTAGCTAAAGCATAAAGTACACAGAAGAAATTAATATGAATATGATAGTAAAGGTAGTATGGCACCTGCCTATGGAGGGCATCAAAAGCTGGGAATGTAGCTTTTTAGGAAATATGGAAGATCAGAAGTTTCGAGTTTTTTTGCTTTTTGGAGTGGGGAAGGCAGGGCAATTGGGGTTAAGCGACTTGCCCAAGCTAGTAAGTGTTAAGTGTCTAAGGCCTGATTTGAACTCAGGTCCTCCTGACTCCAGGGCCGGGCTCTGTTCACTGTGCCACCTAGCTACCCCATGAGTATCAGAAGATTTTTGAAGACAGGAATAAAACCATATCAATGAATAATGACTGCATTTATATTGATGACATCATGAAAATCTTTCCTGCACTTATCTAGAGCTTGAGGACATTTATTCAGAATCTGTTAGCTTTCAAGAAGCTTTCTTGCTTTTCTTGACAAAGTATTCACCTTATTAACTGGTGTATCATTTGGGAGTGTGCTGCTGGTATAGCAGAATTCATTGAGAATTTTCAAAGTTATATTGATAATGAAGACTTCTAAAATGGTGAAGGGCTTCAGGGAGGCAGGTTTACACATGAACTTGATCTTACAAGAAGAAGAGAGCTTTGAGCACTGAATAATTCTAAAATCATTTCACCATTCGTCAGGCTTCTAAAGGAGAGCCTTCAGTACACACTCAATCCTGAACTAATTCTATTTTAAATATCTGATATGCGTGAGCAAAGGTTAGATAACAGAATTAATCCACGGAATTTACAGACGGCAAAATCCAGCTTTTGTGGAAAAATAGATGCCTGATCTTCTCCTTGTTTTTGCCTTTTACTAACTTACTTTCCCATTTAGACTTCTACTGAATTTCTTAGGGTGTTGTGTTTGATAATGAGTCTGTGATTAATTTCAAAACAAATTAACTGATAGCTACCAATTATGAAAATCTATTGTTGATTTTTAATTTTTACATATGTTTGAATAATAGAAAGTTTCAGCAAAAATGGTAAAAAAAAAAAC
>CM053582.1:280922933-280934985 GCA_028627135.1 Pseudochirops cupreus | reverse complement strand
AAGTTTTTAAAATAGAGGAAACAGGTGCCTATCAGAGACCATATTTTTAGCCATCCTAATGCTGATAATGTTTCCCGTTTTCTTTCTTTCTGTTTAGATAAGCACTCCCAAAGATGACAACTGATCACCTTTGTGGCTTAAAATGCATTGCTTCTACTGTGATCTGAGTTATTGCTCTAAATCAGTTTGTGCCAGAATCTTTTCACAACCAACGCGGCTTTTCTACCTCAGTTTCTCCAACTATATCATAGTAGTTATAAAGAAAACCCTCGACCTTCAAGGGTCAATGCTCTATCTCTCTAAATTGCATATGTGGTTTTTAACAGAACTGAACATACCATTCAAAACATTTATACCTTTTATTTATACCATTTATGCCTTGGGAGAAGAAATAATACCCATAGGGCAAGGATGTCCTTGTGTCATATCATCTTAAAAATAAATGGTTTTGTTGATGTTTGCTATGTAAAAATTTATATATGCAAATACACTTATGTAGTTTATTGTTTAAAAAGTTGCTTAGATACCATATCATTTACATGCACACCCACATCTACATATGTGTTCATGCAGTAGTGTCTCTTTGTATTAATAAGTAGTTTCAGGTTAGAAAATACTTTTCCTTATTTTATGTGTCACATTACATACCCACACACGTACTGCATCCGGGACACACATATATAGACAGTGTGTTCGAGGACACATACAGTACAATATTTGTAAAACTGAAAGGCAATCTATCAGCAAATCAAAAAGGGAAGCATTTTATTGTTTCGGAACAGTTTCTCTCTTAGTGTTCTCGTCTCACCTCCTCCATTAAATTTAACAGGAAGTAACACCTCACTCTCAGCTGAATGACTTATTTCCATAACCCACGTATTTTTCATCAGAACATTTATTAGAAGTCCAAAGTAAATCCTAATGGGAACTAGCACCGTAACCTCCAACATACCACACGATGCTACCTTCTACATAACTATTCTTGCATAAGCACAATTTAACCCAACAAACACTTATTATACACCTCCTTTATGCCAGGCCCTGGGGACACAAATTTTTAAAAAAACCAACAAACAAAACTAATCCTTGCCTTCAAGGAACTCGATAGCCTGTATATGGGCAACAGCCTACACATAGATCAGCTAATATCAGCTATGCTTTATTGTAAATAACACACAATAACAGGGGAGACACAATCAATGTGGGAAGTGAGAGACAAGGTCCATATAAGAAGTGGCACTTGAGTTAAGTTTCAGGCGTGAAGGGAGAGAGGCACCATGGAATAGAGGAAGGAGAGAGGGAATCTAAAGTCAGAGGTTGCCGCTGTTTAGTCATTTCAGTCATGCCCAACTCTTCATGACCCCATTTGGGTTTTTTGTCAAAAATATCTGTTGTTTGATTGCTTGACTGGTTGATTCCTAAGCGAAAAAAAAAACCGTCAAATACCTCGATTCTTAACCTTGAGTTGTTCTTATAATATTTTGCTAACTATTTCTCTATGGTCTCTTTTTTAATTTTATGTATTTTATGCTTTTAAAAACATTTCTGAGAAGGGGTGCATAGGCTTCACCAAAGCGCCAAAGGAGTCTAGGACACAAAAAAATTGAAGAAATCCTGCTCTAGTGACTTGTGTTTTCATGATCTAGATGTATTTCAACAGGTCATAGCATCATCGTTTTAGAACTAGAAGGGACCTAAGTATCATCTTGTTCAACTGCCTCATTTTAGAGATGAGGAGACTGAGTCCCAGAGAAATTAAATTACTTGCCCAAGGCCACAGAGCTAGTAAATGGAAAAACTTGAATTCAGTCTCAGGCTTCCTGATTCCAAAACCATCATTGTTTCCATCGTACCATGAAGTCCCTGCTGGTTTGCCTACAGGGTACATGTAACAACCCAAATTCCTATGTGTAAAAACTAACAAAAAAAAAATCACCATTTAATCAGTATTCCATTACATGGAAAGGCATTTTACAAGGATTGGAGAAGGATTATGGTTCAGTTCCATTGAAGACTAACCAGGAGAACTGTGGCAGAGTGAATACATAGCAAACCAGTTCTGAGACAGAAATACTGGGATTGGTATTCTAATAAGAGTTTCTGCAATCAGCAAAGTGTATCCACTGATTGCACTGCTGAGAAATTAGCATTCTCATGCTAATTGATAATCACTTGTGCCTGAGAAAATCAGAAGAAAAACAGGAATCATAAAAAGATCAAGGGAGTTAATAGGAAGAACAATTTGACACAGGAGAAAAGTGAGGAGAATAAATTGTAACTTCTCAATAGATCTGACTGTCAAACTAGATCTGATTCTTCTCATAGAGAAAGAGCACAGACCTTCTAAGAAAGAAGCAGTATACCTTAGTGAATCCCTGGACAATAGGGACACACTAAGATAACTGGGACCAATAATAAAAAGGGCAGCTTAAAAGTGACATATTCTTGTAACAATAATCAACAATAAAAAATTAGCAAGATGATCCAAAACCAAAGGATCCATGGTAAAATATGGTATTCACCTCCAGAAGGAGGACTGATGTTCTCTGAGCGCAGATTGAAGCATACTTTTTTTCTTTCTTTGTTTTTCTTTATGCATGTGTTTTCTTTTGCAACATAGTTAATATGGAAATATGTTTTTAATGACTTCACATGTATAATTGATATCTTATTGCTTGCCATCTTAATGGGTGGAGAAGGGATGGGAGGGAGAAGGAGAATTTGGAGCTCAAATTTTTTTTAAAAATTGCATGTTAAAAATGTTTTTAATGTAATTGGGAAATTTTTAACAAAATGAAAAAATTAAGTCACATATAAGAACCTATGAAAATTTATAAACTGTTTGCTAATGATATAAATCTATGATAAAAATGTGATGGTTAACAATATAAATTTCCAAGGGGAATCACAAAAGATTGTCATTTTATTTGAGTACCTTAACATAATGCATCCTAAGAATCAATCAACAAACATGTTTTAAGCACCTACTATGTGACAGGCATTGTGTTAAGCACTAGGGATACAAAAAAGACACAAAAGACAGTCCCTGACCTCAAGGAGTTTACAATCTAATGGGAGGAACAGTATACAAACAAGTATCTAAAAAGCAAGCTATATTTAGGATGAATAGGTAGTAATTAACAGGAGGAAGGCATGATAATTAAGAGGGGTTGGGGAAGGCTTCCTGTGGAAGGTGGAATTTTAGTTTAAACTTAAAGGAAGCCAGGGAGGGTCAGTGGTCAGAGCAGAATTAGGAGAGAATTCCAGATGTGAGACACAGCCAGAGAAAAAGCCCAGAACTGAGAGGTGGAGAGTCTTGTTTGTGGCACAGCCAGGAGACCAATGTCACTGAACTGAAGAGTAAAAGCTGAGAAGAAAGGTAGAAAAAGATTGGAAAGGTAGGAGTGAAGTAGGTTATAAAGGGTTTTGAATAGCAACAAGTGGAGCACTTGTATTTGATCCTGGAGACAACAGAGAGCAAGTGTAGTTTATTGAATAGGTTGGGGTCATGGGAGAGAGACATGATGTGACCTGTGGTTTAGGAAAATCATTTTAGGAAAATAATTTTGGTTGTTGAATAGAGGATAGATTGGAGTAGGGAGAAACTTGAGGCAGGCAGACTCACCAGCAGGCTATTACAAGAATCTAGGTGTGAGATGATGAGGGTCTGCACCAGAGTGGCGGCAATATTAGAGGAGAGAAGGGAGTTATTCCAGAGATATTGCAAAGGTGAAATCAATAGGTCTTGGTAAAAGATTAGATTTGGGGGAGTAAGAGATAGTCAAGAGTCACAACTGTTTCAGTAACTTTCTAGGTTCATACTATACTTGTAGTCTTTCAGGAGGTATCTGTTAAATATAGGTGTGTTAAATGGAAGATCATCTTTTAAAAGCTGAAAAAATTGGAGAAATGACTCTTTTGACTCAGGATTCTTAACCTTTTTTTGTATCATGGAGCAATTTAGCAGTCTGGTGGAGACTGTGGACCCTTCTTCAGAATAATGCTTTTAAATGCATAAAACAAACCAAAACAAAACATACAATTATTTTTAAATGTAACTATCAAAATATGAAAAGAACAAGTTTGCAAATCCCAGGTTAAGAACCCTTGATCTAGACTATGCCTTTATAAACAGGATAAAAAAAAAATCCTAGACCAAACAAAAGAAATAAGCAAAGAAGTCATTGTCACCATCATCATCATCATCACCATCATCATCATCATTGACACTTTTGAAGAAAGTAAAAGGAATAAAAAATCACCATCAAGGAACTTGGAAGGTAGCAAAATGTGACATAAGAAAAAAGGAAGAGGAATAAATTGTGAATCACTGGAACTTCAAAATAGGTACGAAATGCTTCCCATATGAAGATGATCTAGACCTTCTTGAGGAAGAAGCAGTATAACATGATCAGTCCCTTGATGATAAGGAGGCATCAACAAGTATAAACAAATCTGCCGCTATCTCTAAAAGGCACGTGATTTTCCTGAAATGTGCATCCTTGTTGGTGTGTCTGACTCTTTGTGATCCCATTTGAGATTTTCTTGGCACAGATACTGGAGGAGTTTGCTATTTCCTTCTCCAACTCATTTTACAGCTGAGAAAACTGAGGCAAACAGGGTTAAGTGACTTGCCCGGGCTCACATAGCTAACTAAGTGTCTGAGGCAGGATTGAACTCAGGAAGATGAGTTTTTCTGACTCCAGGCCTGGCACTCTATCTACTATGCCATCTAAGTGCCCATGAAATGTGCATCTGCAACTTAACAAAGCACCAGAGGAGATTACCTAGGCCTGGTAACTACAACCTATCAGTATTGACTCATGTGAAGATGACACTGCCAGAAGTAACAGGGAAACCATTTCCAGTGTCTGTAAAGGCTTGGAAAGCAACCTGTAATCCTTTGGACATACTGCTTTCATATCCTCTTCCTACGGGACATGCAACTTTGCAAGGGGGTACAGTGATGGGAAGCTGCCTAAAGAGATGGTGCCTAAGAATGAACCATAACTTCAAGTATTAAAATGAGAAGCTGCTGGCTAGAATGGAGTCCATCCCAAGAAGAATGAGTGGAACCGGTTTGACTAGAGACTTGATCATTCAAGAGTTTTAATGAAAGTAGAAAGGTAAGAGGGAAATGACCAGCTAAAACCACAAAACCAGATAATATGGGGAATATCAGGTATGACATGGAAAGAAGAATAGCAAGAGAGGAGGTGACATCTAATTCCAGGAAGAATGAATTGGTAAGGCAGAGGCAACACTTATGAGCAAAAAAATTCTATCTATCAATGCACAAAGTCTAAGGTAAGAAACAAAGTGAACTCCAAAGTTTAACACAAGGAGGTAGCTATGATTGCAGTAGCATTACTGAGACTTGGAAGGAAATGTGACTAGAAAAAAACCACAGGAAATGTATCTCTTGCTGAAAATAAACAGATATGATAGAATGGACATCAAAGTAGTATTGTATGTCAAGAAGTATACACTTGTATGACACTTTACAAGGAACCTAGAAAAGCGTATTTGGTTAAGAATCAAAGGAGAGAAAAAAAGAAATGAAATCCTTGTTGTAGTAAAGGATAGATTGGCCAAATGCAGAATACGGATGGTTTTCTAAAAAAAATTCCATTGTAAAACTGACAGAAAGGTCATTTATAGTGATAATGACCTTCTAACCAATAGCATATCTATAGAATTCTCATTCTGCTGTAAATAGAGCATCTGCTTAACACGTTCCTTTCCAACAATTTTATCTTTCAGAAGATGGAAGAAGCAGTGAGGAGGATACTACTTTGGACTCAATTTGGACCAGAAAGAAATAATAAGTAAAGAGAAAGTAGGAAATTTTGGGAAAAGTGACCATATTATCTTAAAAGTATGTGATTATCAGGAAGTGGGAGTGCTGGGCATAGTCAGATTTGTACCCTAAACAGTTTTCAAAGAATTTGAAGAAATGATGGCATGTCCTGAGATTACAAGATCATTAGATAATAAACTTAGAACCAAAAGCTACTTTAGAGATCATCTAGTCTAACCCCTCTCCAGATGTTAAAAGATGACTTAAGAGGGAATGGGAGACTCTCAAAAGTGAAATTCTAATAATATAATTGGATATAATCCCAATGAGGCAGAGAAGTGAGCGACATCTAAGGAGACTGATATAACTATAGCTCCTGGGTAAGCTAAGAGCTGAAAAGACACATCCAAAAGATGAAAATGAGGGATCCATGCACAAAGAAAAATACAGAAGGGAAAGGTGGTACAAACATATAAGGGTGGTTAAATCATAAAGTGAGCAGAATATTTTTTTTAATGCCAAAGATAAAGATGGCCTTCATTAGGTAGGGTTACAACAATGTCAGGATAGCTCCACTGCTTAGGGCAAATAAAGCAATATTAAAAGATGCAATTACTAAGTTACTTCCCTTAAGAAGTATTTAAAGCTACAAATAAGACAAGTGATAGTGAAAGTACCTATAAGGGAACCCTAAAATAAATTACCTACAACATGTAATGTGTTGTACTAGGCATGGAGAGAAATAAAAAAGTAAATAAGACAATCCTTTTCCTCAAATAATATATAATCTGGGGGAAAGATGATGTGCATAAATATAATTCAAATTAAGTAAGAGGGATTTAAAAAAAGTCCTATGAGATCAGATAAGGAAGAGATTACTTATCAGGGAAAGTTTTATACCGAAGCTTTGATTTGATTGGGTTTTGGAGAATGAGAAGAATGTCTAAAGGCAAAATTCAGAAGACTATAGGGAGTATAGGTCATGCCAAATATAGGTAATGATATGAGAACAGGCAAGGATACAGAAAAACATAGGATATGTTTAGGGAACGGCAAATAGTCCAGTTCAGCTGGAGCATAAAGTATATGGGTGAGGGAAGAGGAGGAGTGAGGAGATAAATCTGGAAGATAAGATGGATCTAGATTGTGGACCTTGATGTCCAAGTGAAGAAGTTTGCACTTTGTTCTATAAGCAATGGGGAGGTATTGAAAGTGTTATGAATTAAAAACCCTGAGAGACAGTTTAAGGTTAATTAATAATTGATTTGCTAATTAGTCTAGCTGGCAATCAATACATTGATAAAGGTTTCTCTCAGTAACCAAAGACCCCCAGCTGAGAGCCATAAATACTTTTCTGAAAGGGTATTATGTTCTGAAAAGTGAAAATCACTCTGATTGGTAGATATTTAATGAGAACGTAGGCCAGAAATCTTCACCTCCTCTCGCTGAGAACTTGATTTGATCACAAGACTCATCAGACTCCAGCAATCTGGTCAAGGGAATTTATTTCCATCCAAATCTTTCTGGCTGATTTTCTCCTTCATGAGTTGGGTCACCCTAAATTCTAGTGGTGGGGTGCAAGGAGAAATTTTGTTTATATGCTAAACAAAAATTAGTTCTTCTATTTGGTTGGGGTCCCACACAAGACTGAAGAACAAGTTCCTTGAGAGTTAGGAGTAATCTCATCAATCAGTCATGTCTTTCAGAGATTGACTTAAACAACAGCTAGGCATTAATGAAGAAATAGTAAAAAGAAAAGCCTGAATCCCAATTGAACAATTGGTTATTAATATAATGGCATAATAATTTCTCTCAAAGTGTATGAGAAATGAGACATGATCAGAGCTTTGTATTAAGATGATTGTAATTTGACATTGGTAGACATAGTGTATTTGATGGACCAGTGACAAAAGGCATGGTTAGAAGACATTGTGTTATAAGTGTTCTTAGTGTTCTAAGAAATCTCAACTACCTAAAGTGATGAGTAGACACTACTGCCTCATTTTACAAATAAGACATAGAGTGATGATGTGATTTGTCTGAAGCACACAGTAAGTAATGGAGTTAGGATAAGTTAGGTCTACTTAAGTAGCAGGACAAGTTAGGTGGCAAAGTTGTTTATAGTGCCCAGCCGAAGGTCAGGAAGACTCATCTTCCGGAGTTCAAATCTGGTCTCAAGATACTCACTAGCTGTGTGATCCTGGGCAAGTCACTTAATCCTGTTTGACTCAGTTTCCTCATCATAATGGTAATGGTAATTTGAAGATCTTCCCTGCCCCTTAATAAGCCTAAGGGAATTTGAAGACTTTCCCTGCTTTGAAAATAAACTCTGTCCCCTAATAAACTGAATGTAATCACATGGATCCTGTGATGAGAGGAGGTTGCTGAAGAGTGGAGCAGAGCCCACAGGAAGCTGGGAGTCAGAACAGCTAGACGGTGGGAGGAGAGAGAATGGCAGGCAAGCAGATAGTTAGGCTTGTGAGTAAATGTTGGTTTGTGGGAAGGCTAAAGGATGTTGTGATCGAGCACCATGCAGGTATATTTATAGTGATCATGGGCGCTGTGAATATTGCATTGGTGCTACACTTATCTGTAAAATGAACTGGAGAAAAAAATGGCAAACCATCTCTGTCAACAAAACCCCAAATGGGCACATAAAGAGTCAGACACAACTGAAATAATTGAACAACTAAGTAGCGGCCTCGTGTTTTCCCCAGACTAGTTCTATGCTAGTATCTCAAGCAGTGGTGACTTTAATCTGTACTTCTTCCCCATAGGAAGTTTGGGAGACTGGACCTTTCTGCATTTTTTTTTGACACTGGGATAAAAATGACAGCTTCTCAGTGAACTTCAAACCAGTGTGGAGGTTCTTGCTTTATGATAGGTCCCAGACTGAAATATAGAGTTGAATTGATTCGCTGTTGATCATAATGCTAATAATTCACATTTATATTGGGCTTGAAGGTATGTGAAGGACTTTCCTCATAGGAACCCTGTGATATGAGTGTTACAAATATCATGCCCAATTTATGAGGAAACATATTCTGAGAAGTTAAAGACCACTCAACTAGTAAGGATTAGAAATGGAATTCAAACTTACACCAGGATGCTTCCCAGAGGAGAATGGCACAAGTCCAGCAAGACCCTTCTATGGTGATAGAGTCAAGAAGTTTGCCTTTAGCACCCTCCCATCTACTCCCTTCCCAACTACTAGTCCACTTATCTTGTCGTTAGGCTGCCCCAAGCCCCTATGCCCTCCACTTCAGGGCTTGCTACACCAGACTTCTTCTTCACTAGCCCACACCCTAAATTCCTCACCTACTTGATAATCTAAAGTGCTGATTTTAAGAAAAGCAATCTGATTAATTGTCATGCTAAATTAGGAATGAGGGGACCATAACTATAAAGATCATCTGAGCAAACTTCATTTTCCCAATGAAAAAAGCAAACCCAGAGATATTAGAGGACTTGCCCAAGGTCACTCAGACCAGAAGTGTCAAACTCCCAGCCCATTAGATTAAAATGGCACAGGTTGAGCAGCTCCATCAATGCCTTCTGTGGATGAGGTGGCCCAAAGGCTGAAACAGTGAAGGTGAAGGTCTTTTAGGTTTTGTTAATGATTGTCATGGGGTGAAAGTAAGAGGCAGGAACTCTAGCCAATGGAGCCAGGAGACACAATGGGAGATGCCATGTGAAAAATACTCACACAGTCCTCATGATCACAGAGCTAAGAGGTCCTTTCTAGTCATATTGCTTTCTCTTTTTCCTGAAAAAGTGCAGGTGACATTATCTTTTTAAATAACCTTATTTTCTGAAAGATGTAAGTAATAGTTTCCTGGAAAACTCTTGAAGGTAGAACAACAAGCCCACTACAGCTAGTTAGTAACCCTCTGTGAAGAGTAATGGGACAATGGATGCCACTTTCCCAAATTTGAGCTTTCAAATCAACAGGAATCTTGGATTTATTTTCCAGGGAGGTGGCACATTGTGTATTTAACCCACCTGCTGTTCTGCGGCAAAGAGAAGAAGCTCTCCAGTTAGATATATTTGAATGCATCTCAAATAAAAGAATTTTTTTAAATATGAAAAATTTGCTTTCCAGATGGAAATTAACATAGTAATAAAACTTATTATAATCATTTTTGGGGGGTACAGAAATAAGGAGATTTTCCTAAGAGGACTGGTTTCAAATGTTTCTTATGTCTTAGATAATATGAGTCTGATTTCAGTGTTTTTTCTGGAAAGAAAGAACTAATGATCAAAATTAAGCATGATAAGGAAAAAGTGTACACACAACAAAAAGTAGAGATGTGACTTGCATTATTGGTATAAGTATTACTCTATCATCGCAAAGAAAATCATTTGAGGTTTAGGGGGACTTTCGTTAAAAGATTTGTTTTTATGTGGTTGACACCCAGATACTTTCTAATAAACTAGAATTCAACTGAGCCTTCAACTCATTGCTCTCTGAGGGTTAATACAGAGCAGCTAAATGAAATAATTTTTATGTCTTATGTTGAGGTAAGGTCCCATAATTCTTTTTGTGTGTGGTGTACAAAAGGGAAGGAAGAGGAGTGAACTGAGAAAGCTGCTTGAGTGAGATGCTAAGGTCAGATATACTCTAACTTAATAAGTCAGACTTATTCAGACCAACTTCCCTTCTCCTATCTTATCATTAGAAAACAATGCAAACTCACAAAGGCAACACATTTTTTAATTCTCAATTTCATTAAGCATTCAGCACTATATATGTTAAACATTCACCATAACTGATGAACTCAACATCAGTGAGTTACAGGCTTAACCAAAAGCAAAACATTTCAACTTTCAAATAGTCATAGGTTTCTATTTTAGCCCTTATTTTCAGTTAATCAAAAAAAATGTCTTTAGAGCAAGAAGTCAAGGTATTAAGAGAGAGATCTTTTTTTCTCTTGCTTCTCCCCTCCTTTTAAGTTTTTCCTGATGGTCTTGATTAGAACTCTGATTGTGGTTACTAACCACAGAACTAACATTCTACTTCATGAATCACATGTTCTAATGAATGGAGGGTTTGGTGCTTTC
Source organism: Pseudochirops cupreus (assembly GCA_028627135.1). Lineage (NCBI taxonomy): Eukaryota > Metazoa > Chordata > Mammalia > Diprotodontia > Pseudocheiridae > Pseudochirops > Pseudochirops cupreus. Next base: position 280,924,124 of record CM053582.1, on the reverse strand, counting down.
TCTCACTTTTTGCTTTTTGGAGGGTGGAAGGCAGGGCAATTGGGGTCATATGACTTGCCCAAGGTCACATGGCTAGTAAGTGTAAAGTGTCTGAGGCCAAATTTGAACTCAGGTCCTCCTGACTCCAGGGCTGGTGCTCTATTCACTGTGCCACCTAACTGCCCCTTCTCTTCCTTTTTTTAAAGAGGAGGTTGTTAATGACTACAGAAAGACCACTACCCAAGCTACAATCTCTCACCACCCAAACACTAAAAAACATATCATGTTTAAAGGTCTCCTGACAAATGATACAGCTTCAATTACTTATAAATCGATTGATTTATTACATGTCATATGCAGGATTATAGCATAGTTCCACTTAGCCTTAAATACCATATTGAAGACTAATGCATCTAGCTTGGTGGAAGGAAGGGTTACAGACAAAAGATGCCATCAAATCCCCAAAGTATCTTTAAGGAAGTGTTTTTAATGCCATGTATGTATGTGTATGTGTGTGTGTATCTATCTATCTATCTATCTATATATATATATACATATATATATATGTATGTATGTATGTATATATATGTAGATATGTAGATATATGTGTATATGTGTGTATATGCATGTATATCAGGGATGTTCTGGAGTCAGCAGTTAAATTAATCCTGTTAAATTTTCAGTGTAGGCATTTGCATGTTTGAAACTGGCAAACACTACAAATCAAGGCTTGATTTATTATTTGGGGGATTGTTTTTTGAATTAAGAAAGTGATAGAAAAAAATGTTAGTATGCCCAAAGGGCTATAAATAATTGCATACCCTTTGACCCAGCAATACTACTTTTGGGGTTATATCCCAAAGGGCTCACAGAAGTGGGAAAAGGACCTATATGTACAAGGATATTTATAGCAGCTCTCTTTGTGGTGGCAAAAAACTGGAAATATAAGGGTTGCCCATCAATTGGGGAATGGCTGAACAAGTTGTGGCATATGAATGTAATGGAATACTATTGTGCTATAAGAAACGGGAAGGAGATGGACTTCATAATTACCTGGAGAGGCTTATACAAATTGATGCTGAGTGAGAAGAGCAGAACCAGGAAAAATTTGTACACAATTACAGACACATCGTATGTGTGAAGACCAACCTTGACGAACTGGACTATCTTCAACAATGCACAGCTAAAGACAACTCTACAAGTCTCAGGATG
>CM053582.1:280893914-280922833 GCA_028627135.1 Pseudochirops cupreus | reverse complement strand
GGGAGAAAATCTGAAACTCAAGTGATTGTGGAACTGAATCTTGTAAACTAATAGTAAATAAACAAGTCATTGAAAAAAAAAAGAAAAAATGTTAGTAATGGTAATTAGTCTTAATTACCATGTGTCTTGTGCTTTTGGAGAGCTAGTTGCTAAATATTCATCAGTACAATCCTGTTATGTCTTTTTATTATGTACTGTAAATTTTTGTATGTTATATTGTCAAAAAGTAATGTTTAACAGTTAAATGTAACCATCAAATTTAATGAAACAGCTCATAATGTTAAACAGTCACATTTTAATTATCTGTGCTAAAGGTAGGCAGCCATGATGCTTAGAACCATCTAACCTACTTAGTATTGCTAGCGTTCTTTGTAGACTCAGTAGGAGTAGGCACTAATACCTTGGGGGTGGTGAGGTGGTGGAAGGTAGATAAGGAAAGACCTTTTGTAAGTGGTGACACTTGACTGAACTATGAAGACAGCTGGGATTTTAAGAAGCCAAGGTGAGGAGTTAATGCATTCCTCATGTGACAGCACCTTCAGTGAGACTATTGAAGCTGGTGTCACATTGGCATAAGGGACAGTAAAAGGCAAAGACACAGGAAAGGTAGTGTCATGTGTGAGAATTTGACATGGAGGCCAGTTTGGATAGGATTATATGAAGGGAGCGATGTACAATGAAACTGGAAAGGTAGCCAGATGGTGAAGGGCTTTAAATGCCAAGCAGAGGAGTTTATATTTGAGCCTAGAGAGGCATCAGGAATCTGCTGGAGTTTATTGAACAAGGGAATGATATGTACAGACCCATATTTTAGGACTATCACTTTATAATTTTAAATTTTATAATTTAGCATTATATAATCAAGAGTCAAATGATATAGTTCTCATAAATGCTTTAAAAAGTTTAAAGAAAGGAAATAGAGATGTGGACCTGAGGCATTTTTGAAGTCTTTTTGGAGGAGGTGAGATTTGAGTTGGGCATCTGCCAGATGGGTAGGATTTGGATGGTAGAAAGAAGAGAAAGGTGAGGGAGAGCAACATGTGCAAAAGATGTAGAAATGAATTGAATATCGTGCATTTAGAGGACATTAAAGAGATTAATTAATTAGAGGTAATAAATTAATATCAATCAAAATGATGATATGCTAAGAGAACCCTGAAGAATCAACCAAAATAACTAATTGAAACAATGAACAACTTCAGCAAAGTTTCAAGATATAAAATAAACCCACATAAATCATCAGCATTTACATATTTACAAATTATATATCTATATCTATATTACTAACAAAACCCAGTAGGAAGAGGTAGAAAGGGAAATTTCATTTAAAATAGCTGCAGACAATATGAAAGACTTAGGAGTCTACCTTCCAGAACAAACCCAAGAACTATGTGAACATAATTATAAGACACTTTTCACACAAATAACCAATCTGTACAATTAGAGAAATATGAGTTACTCATGGGTAGGCTGAGCCAAGATAATAAAAATGACAATTCTATCTAAATTAATTTGCTTATTCAGTGCCATACCAATCAAACTACCAAAGAATTATTTTATAGAGCTAAAAAAAATAATACAATTCATCCAAAAGAACAAATCGTCAAGAATATCAAGGGAATTTTTTTTTAATGTGAAATGTCAGCCTAGCAGTACCAGATTTTGAACTCTATTACAAAATGTAGTTATCAAAGCCATCTGACACTGGCTAAGAAATAGAGTGATGGATCCTATTGACCCAATAGACTATGTACACAATACACAATTGTAAATGACTGTAGTAATCTAGTATTTGATAAATTCAAAGATCCAAAATTTGGGGGGCAAGAACTCACTATTTGGACAAAAACTACTGGAAAACTAGAAAACAGTTTGGTAGAAACTAGGAATAGACCAACATCTTAAGCTATATAGCTAAATAAGGTAAAAAATGGCATATGATTTAGACATAAAAGGGGAGGTCATAAAATTTACCTGTCAGATCTGTAGATAGAGCAGAGTTTATGACCAAACAAGAGACAGGGAATACCACAGGAAGCAATATGGATGATTTTAATTACATGAAATTAAAAAGGTTTTGCACAAACAAAACCAATGCAATTAGAAGGAATACAGGAAACTGGGAGGGGGAGGAATTAAAGCAAGTTTCTTTGACAAGGGCCTCCCTCCTCAAATACATATGGAATTGAGCAAATTTATAAGAATAAGGGCCATTCCCCAATTGATAAATGGTCAAAGAATAAAAACAAGCAATTTTCAGAAGAAGAAATCAAAGCTATTGATAGTCATATAAAATGTTCTAAATCACTATTGATTAAATGAACATGAGTTAAAACAATTGGGAGGTACCACCTCACATCTATCAGATTGGCTAATACAACAGAAAAGTAAGATGACAAATGCTGGAGAGGTTGTACAAAAATTGGGACATTAATGCACTGAAAGCAGAGCTATGAGCTGATTTGATCATTCTGAAGAACAATTTGGAATTATGTCCAAAGTTCTATAAAATCGTGCATACCCTCTGGCCCAGCAATACCACTACTAGGTCTATATCCCAAAAAAATCAAAGGAAAAGGAAAAGGACCTTTAGATACAAAAACATTTATAGCAATTCTTTTTGTGGTGGCAAAGAATTAGAAATTGAGTGGATGCCCATCAACTAGGGAATGGCTGAACAAGTTGTGATAATAGGATTATGATAGAATAATTGTGCTATAAGAAATGATGAGGTAAATGGTTTCAGAAAAACCTGGGAAGACTCATATGAAGTGATGCAAAGTGAACTGAGAAGAACCAGGAAAACATTGTACGCAGTAATAGCAACATAGTAATGATGATCAACTGTGAAAGACAGCTACTCTAATTAATACAGTGATCCAAGATAATTCCAAAGGACTTATGAAAAATACTATCTACATATAGAGAGGGAACCGATGAACTCTGAGTGTATATTGAATCATACTTTTTTCATTTTATTTTTCTTGCTTTTTTTCAACATGGTTAATATGAAAAACTGTTTTATATGACTTCACATGCACAATTTTTATCATATTGCTTGCCTTCTCCATGGGTGGGAGAGAGACTGGAGGGAGGAAGAAAATTTGGAGTTAAAAATATTAAAAAAGTGAATGTTAAAATGAAAGTACAATTATAAATAAAAAATTGACTGGAGGATTTAAACTTAAAGCTTCTGTCTGAACCGATGACAAGGCTGCATAAGCAACCAGCTATGAAGATGTAAAACATGTATGAACAAAGTTAGGTCTTGGAATAAAATGAAGTGAAGTTCATTTAGCACATTATTTTTGTAGTGCTTTGTAATTGAGCTTTAATAAGTAGCTAATGAGGTTCAAAGTCAAATCAAGCGTCTCTGAGGTCAATTGCTTCAAGGAAAGATTGTACTTTAAGGAGGAAAAGGAGAGTCTGGCTTTCTCAACGCAGTCCCGTGGTAGGACAAAGGAAGAAGTTGGAAGGACTTGGACGCTGTTCTGTTACTGGTCCCTTTTATTTTCCTGGCTGGAATCTGATGCCACCTTCCCTCCCCTTACCCTGCTCTGCCACCACTTTTCTATCTTATCTTAGAAGATAGGAATCGCCCTGACTTAAACCAAGCCACCAAGTCATCCTTAAGACAACTCTTACCTTCTCCTTCCACTCAGTCCCAAGTCCCAGTACCTTGAGGGGTGGCACATTTTTCAACCTGGGCTATGAGTACCCCCCTGCTGGATATAGAGTGGGGTCCAGTCAACTGACTTTCCTATTGGTAATAGTTGCAAGGGAATTTACAGAGCACCTTTCTGTTCTGCCCACCTTCCTCTGTTCCTACCTCACCCATTTACTATAGCAATCTGGGGAACTTCAACATTCCTTTTTCTTCTTCTCCCTGCCAGGGCCCAGGTGGACTATTGAGAATAATGACTGAAAGCAAAGTCCCCTTAACTCATACCCATACTATACCAACTAGAGATTCATTTAATTTATCAAAGAGTTGAGGAGGAAAGGTAGCCACAGGACAATCATAGTTTAATGTAGATTTCAAGATACCTTTCCCTGTGCCACTACATGGGGGAATGGGGATGCTTCTAGAAATCCCAAGGAATAGAGAAAACCCCAAATAAGATGCCTGTAATAAATATTTCTAAGGGGATAAAATGCAAATCCTTAACTTGAAAATTGAAGGAGCTGAAAAAAAGCTTCTAGCAAATAAAAACGTTTCTGAAAAATAAACTAGGGCATCATAGAAGTATAGATTTATATCTGGACAGAATTTTAATGAGTAACAAAGCCCCCCTTTTTAACCAAAGACTCCAAAAAAGAATTGTAACATTTGAATAGACCTTAGAAATAATTTAATCCGATCTTCTCATTTTATATGCAAAAAGATGAAGTCCTATGGGGGATGAGATGACTTGCTCAGCATCACATGCCAAGTTAGTGGCTCCCAATAACTGCTTTCTTTCCTACTTGCTCACAAGCCATCTTTTTAATTTATTATTCTTTTGCTTTCCCAGGGCTTAATGTCAGGTTTCAAGAATCCATCTTTTCCTTCTTTTTGAAAATCTACACAATTTCAATACATGAAGTATGTATAAGTATGAAAAGAGAAATGTGAATTCGAGACTTTGGGTCACCTTTCTAAGCTACTGTGTCCCTAATACCTACAATATACTGTGTTGATTGCAAATACATTATTAATGTGGGACTTGAGCAGTAAGTATCCACTACTTGCAGTTAATCAGTTCCTCATTATTCTAAGGGAAAAACTTTGGAACACTCGACTTTGCCCAAGTTTATCTACCGCTAAATCTCAATGATGCTTCTCTAATGCCCAAGTAGTTATCAATTGCCTAGCAGCATTCCAAATTATATACCTTTAGTTTGGAATTTCTGTTCCCCATAGAATTTTTCACTGCTTCTTCAACACCCTGCTGTCCATGACTCTAGGTATTACCTATTTTGATATGTCATGATCATGGGAATAGAAGAGAATCAAGTCTTTCAAAGACTTCAAGGAAACCCTGCATCATTTGGTCAATCCAAGCGAAAAATGAGAAATGTAAAATCACTATTTCCAGGTTCACCCTATTAGTCTGCCATGTGAATAGGAAGAGGAAGTTGACCTGTAACTTCATTTGGCATAAGGGACATTCAAGTGAAGAAACTCTGTATACCAATATAGGTTAGCAGCCTTTCTGCAACTTAGAGTGTCAGAGAGTTGCCTAGTGCTCTGAGAGTTTAAGTGACTCTCCCAGGTTCACATTGTCAGTATATGTGTCAGAGGCAGGATTGAACCCAGGTCTTCCTGACTTTGCGGCTAGCTCTATCCTTAATACAATAATGCCATTTATCATGTCAGTTCTACCAGTATTTATTTCACCCCAGGGATGTATTGCTCCGAAACAAAACAAAAAAGCCAGAACTTCAAGTCTTCTGAAGCTCACTTATTTCTTCCACAGAAGTTGATCCTTTCATTACCTATTAGGAAAAGGTCTTTTGTGATGATAGATGCAAAAGCATAAAATACTTCCCAGAATAAACAGTTGCTGACTTCTGAGTCTGAGCTAGCACATTATGATAAACATGATTCCTATTTCTCACAATGGATTTCTCTTTTTGCAGTGCTAGAGCTATGCTTCACTACAAAGGCCAGATGGTCCTGAGGTACCAGTTTTTCACCAGCTGAGAACAGTGTCATCTATAGAATGGAACTTCTTATAAGTGTACAAATAAACCTTTGCTGTCAATGCAGGGGTTATGCAACTATTCCAATGCCTGAATTTTTATAATTTGTTCAGCTCATTGATCTCTTAGAGGAATAGATCTTTATTTTTACCACATATGCAAACCCCATTACTCATCCTCAGCTGCCCACTTCCTTATTCCCATCCCTATGAACCCTACCCCCAAAAAGTCCCATTCCAGATCCACCACTTTTTTCCACAGTGCTCTCTGGAATGCCTGCTCCATAATTAACAAACTTGCTTTCATCCTAAATTTTTTCCTCTCTCCTTCTTTTCCCTTCCTTTCTCCTTCCATCTTTTGACACTCATTGAGACATGGTTCTTTTCTGTTGAGACTGCATCCCTGGCCACACTTTCCAGTACTAGCTGCACTTTCACTCATAACCCAACTGTTAGTCATGATGGGGCAATTGGAATAAACCTGACTCTATTGCTACTTCCAGATTCTCATTCTATCACCATTGCTTAGCAACCTTTCCTCCTCTGTGGTAAATGCTATTTAATTTTATCAACCAATACATATATTGAATCAGCTAAATGATTGGCTAGAGGATGAGACTTGGAGTCAAGACTTGAGTTCAAATCCTGCCTCACACACTTACTAGCTGGGCAAATCACTTAACCTCTCTGTATCTCAGTTTGTTCTTCTCTGACATGGCTGTAATAATAGTACTTACTTCACAGGGTTATTGTGAGGCTCAAGTGTAAAGTTCTTTAGTGCTCTGTTAATGCTACCTATTTATTATTATTCTGGTGGCTCTTTTAAAAAAAAAATCAAATACCAAGGCATTGGCCTTCTTTCCTCAGTCAGTACAATGCCTGACTAACATTTTTCTCCTTACCTCATTTCTTGTTCTAATATGAGGGGACTTCTTTCTACGCCAAATACTATAATTCCCCAGTTCCTCATTCTATTCAATTGTCTATTTCACCTCAGCTACACACAAATATCTGTGATCTTGTCATCAACTACATGTGTTCTTGCATATTCATGAGCTCTGAATTTTCCTTTTAAAAATTCTCTGAGCTCCAACTACTTTTTGGATCTCTTGAACTGGATAGATAGGCTTCTTCAACTGAATATATTTAACACAGAACTCACTAAGCTTTCACCTTAAATTCTCCCTTCTTCTGAATTTCCCTGTTACTATTGCAAGAATCACCATCCTCCCAGTCACCCAGGCTCACAATCTCAGTGTCTTCTTCAGCTCCTCACTCACACTCACCTCATATAAACAATCTGCTTTCAAGTCTTATGGTTTATATCTTCATAACAACTTTTATATATGTTTTCTTCTTTCCACTCTCCCAGTCCCCATGCTGGTACAGGCCTTTATAACCTTACATTTTGACTATTGATTGTCACAGACTTTTGGATGGCTTTGCTGCTTTAAGTTTCTCTCCACTCCAGTCTATCATCTACTCAGATGAAAAGGTGATTTTCCTAAATTTCAAATTAGACTGTGTCACCTTGCTAAATAGACTCCGAGAGCTCTCTATTATCTCCAGGATCAAATATAAAATCCTCTGTTTGGCATTTAAATTCTGTCACAAGTGAGCTCCTTCTTACCTTTCCTGTCTACTTTACTCCTCCACATAATCAAGTTATACTGATCTATTAGTTCTTACCAGAATATTTCATCTCCTGATTCTACACATTTTCACTGGTTGCCCCCATGCCTAGAATGTTTTCCCTCCTCATCTCTAGCTCCTAAATTCTCTGGCTTTCTTTAAAACCCTGTTCAAATTCCACCTGCTGAAAGGGGTCTTTCTCAATACCATTAATCAATCAATCAATCAATCAATATTTACTAAGCCCTTTCTATGTGCCAGGCACTGTGCTAAGAGTTGGCGATACAAAAAGAAGCAAAAGACAGTCTCTGCCCTCAAGGAGCTTACAATCTAATTGAGAAGAAAACATGCAAATATATACAAAACAAACTATATACCAGATGAATAGGAAACAATTAAAAGAGGGAAGGAACTAGAATTAAAAGGGGTTCCTATAGATGGTGGGATTTTAGTTGGGACTTAAAAGGAAGACAGGGAGGTCAGTAGTCAGATTACAGCAGGGAGAACATCCCAGACATGCAGAATGAGCTCTTGAGGTTGGTCAAACTGAACAATTCAATATGCAGGATCCCAGATCAATTTGTATTGGGGATTGGGTGTAGAGAGGATTTATAGAAGAGAAAATGCCTGAATAATTCAAGTTATAAGTTACAAAAGATCTAAATTAGTTTCTAAACCTAAATTCATTTCATTATCTGTCCATAAAGAATGCTTTTATGATGAATTTGCCTTATTATTCCTGAAGATAGTTCTTCATGTTTTTTTTGTTTCTTTGGCTGGTTGGTTTCTATTGTATTCAGGGCATTTGAGAAATGCCCAGTGAAAACATTGGTGGGAAGCTATGTTTGGCAATCCAGAATTGATTCTGATACTGAAATTACTTTAAGGTAATATTACACATGATAGAACCAACAAGGTTTGTAAATCTCCTCATTACTCAGTAAGGTACTCCATTCTTAATGTCAGCGCTGCTGAATTATTTCATATCTCAGTTCTTAATCCATGTCCAAACAGATTTATCAGAGGGTTTACAAAACATATAGTTTACTTTGTCTGTATCTATTCTTCATTCATTTCTTATTGTAAGACTCCATCTGCATGGAACTATGGAGCTGGGCCTGATTGATTTCCTACTTGAGGAAATGAGGCAATGTGTTCTATGTTACATAAAGGTTTTAAGTGAAAAATGGCTCTTTGTAGTTTTGCCACATCAATACCTTGAGAAATCATACCTCCCAGGGCAACTAGACATCTCAAACAAATGAAATCTTCTGACATTTAAATTTTAGCTATAATAATTCTTCCTGGAACATCCCCATCTGCCAAAAATATGAACACCCAATAGACTACCTATTTGCATCCCTATTAATAGGGTCAATTCATAGAAAGAACTGATTCCTTAGAAAGCTGAAGTTTGAGGGTCCATGGCCTATCAAGTATAAATCTTTTATAGTAGTAAAGTTCCAGAATGAGGCACTCATATGGCAACATGAGGCCACTGTCTTCCTTGAAGAAGACTGTTTGTTACAGATGTAGGTTGGGGAGAATAGAAGGACAAGCAGTAGGAACAGAGGGGCTCAGAAAGAAATGGGAGGAAGAGGCCAAAATCTAACTTTGCTTACTTCAAAATTTTGCAGAGCATCAGCTCTGAATTCCCCCACTTCTAGAAGCTTAGATAGATGTCATTAATTTTTTTTTTCCCATGGGAGGAAGAAGCCAGCCACAGTGTTCCAGACCTACAATAAGTGATGTCAAAGGACAGTCTAGGCCAGGATGGGAAGCCTGCTGCCTCAACGCCACATGTAGAACCTCTAGGTCCTCAAGTGTGTCCCTTTAATTGAATCCAAACTTCACAGAACAAACCCCCTTAATAAAAGGATTTGTTCTGTAAAACTTGGACTCAGTCAAAAGGCTGCACCCAAGGACTTAGAAGGTCACATGTCACTTCAAGGCTGCAGGGTTCCCCATCTCAGCTGGGCTAACTATGCATAAGAAGCAGAAAGTGAGTACAATATAAAGCTATTTGGTACAGCATTGTACAAAAATTGAAATGGGCCCTATAGTCAACAGTCAGCTTGCATAGTGAAAGTCCTATTTTACCCTATGGTTAACAGTTCTATGACAAGCTTTTCATAAAAAAAAAATAACAATTGACCATCTGCTTTGATATTAACAAGACATGATTTCTTTGTAATAGAGAGGCCCAGAGATCATTTTAAAGGTAGAAATCTTTTTATTTTAAAAATTAGAATTAAGATAATTATTATAGTCAGACTAATATTGGCAACATTGTTTTTATAAATAATTCATTGTCTGATAGTTGGCACCTCAAAATACATGTACTCTACAGATGGACCTTCATTCAGAGGAAAACACATGAATCTATAGGGCATTAAAGAATGCATTTTTGTTGTACTACTCAGTGACTAAGTAATATTGGGGAAAATGCATCAACATCCTAAGATGCAATGTAGATAGATAGATAGATAGATAGATAGATAGATAGATAGATAGATGATAGATAGGTAGATAGATAAATAGATGATAGATAGATGATAGATAGGTAGATAGAGATAGAGAGATAGAGAGATAGAGATGGAGGTACATAGATAGATAGATAGATAGATAGATAGATAGATAGATAGATAGACAGATAGATAAAGATATGGAAATATAGAGATAGAAATAGAGACATATCTACATACACTAGATTTATTCATTATCAACCCCTGAAAACCATATTATATGCCATTTTTGGTTGTTGTTGGTAGCAGTTAACACTGCTTAAAATCCCAGGTGATAAAAGAATATAAATTAGAGAAGAAAAAGCTCATTAACATTTTGATAAGGGGAAAATCGTATTTATTCATATAAATTACTCAATAAACATAGATCAAACACCTACTCTGTGCCAGGCACTGTGCTAATTTAAATTTTTTCTTTCACGATATGAAATCTTTAGAAACACCAGATCAAAAGCACAGCTCCTGTCAACAGAAACTCTTCAAGAGATAAAAAAAAAGTGTGTCCCTATCTATAATCTCTACGCTCAAGCAGTTCTATTGGAGGTCAAAGAAAAGTGTGAAGAACAGAACTGTAACAAGGGTACAGGGCCTGGCCCCTCTAGGGTGAGAAATTTGCCCCAATGTGGGAGATTTAAAGGACCACAGAAAAGCAAGTACATTTCTCTGAGGAGGCAGGGGTGGGACCTAGTGGTGTGATGTGGCTTTGTTGGGTGGGGTAGAGACTGGTGTTGGGATGGAGGTGGAGCTGTGTCAGGGAGTGGGTGCCACAGACAGCCTAGACTGAGTGGACCTAAACTCTGACTCAGTCTTGAGGTAGGAATGGGCTCCAGTTGTGGTCCCAGGACCCTGGCCCTTCAGTGAGAAAGTAGTTCCCAAAAGGCCACTTTATAGAACTTCTCACTGCCTGGGGAGAGGTAGGAATCCAGCAACAAACTGTTTGTCCTTCTTTCTGGAAGAAGACCAAGACATCACAAGGAGGTGATGAAATAACATGCAAGTGACTTGGATTTAAGCGAGGGAGGGCTGTGCAAAGTCACCAGCCTCACTTTCTCCTCCAGAGTCATCTGGATCCAGTGGCCAGATGTAGATCAGGAGGACTAGAGATGGTTCTGGATATAGTGGGAGACCTTGGTCTTTTTAAGCTAAGGTCTTTATCAGATTAGGTAAGAAAGGAGGTAAAGAATGGCCTCTTTTACCTAGTTAAAAAAAATCAGTCTGGGAGGGGAAAACCCTCAGGGTTTCTGGTCAAAACAGAAACAATTGCTATTTACACTCACACTTACTTCTGATAGGCCCTAAGAAATGGGGTGCGAATGGGGGAGGCCAGGAATAGAGAAAGTACCTCTGCCCTACTCGAAAGCTTTGCATTTCTAATGTAGGTGATTGTGTCAGTCTCTCTTCATTTTGTTTCACTGGCTTCTCATATTTCCCAGTATGGGGGTAGGAATAAGGGTCTAGTTGAAAGTATAATGGGCCCCCTATAGGGTGGAATCCCTTGCCCTTGCAGAGGAAGGCAGGGAAGGAGAAATACCAGACTTTGAATTTCCCAACATCTCAGCATGGTCTATCTTGGCCTACACACATCCAGTGGGGTAAGGCAAGGATAGGATCCATTCCCTGAGCCTAGCATCATGAATCCTACCTTCATGAGAATGCTTCTGCCTCCTCTGTCCCTGGCATTTTGCCATCCATGAAAATGCAGCCCTCTGATAGCTGCTTAAACTTTCCCAAAGAGCAAGGAAGAGAAGGTAGAGGTGAGCACAAAGACCAAGGTACCCCAAAGGCCCTCCACTTGTTTAGTTTCTTGGCCTAAGTCAAGAGAGCAGGGTCTTTATACAGGAACGGGTCTACATTCCCAGGTTGTGGTGGAAGGAGCTGACAAATTTCAATAAGCTGACTAGAAGAACTGGGGTTCTGGAGAACTGGGTTCTAACTCCTCTTCTGACACCAACTCTGGGCCTCTGTTTTCTCCTGTGTCAAATAAGGGAGTTGGAAAAGGTGGCTTGTGAAATCCCTTCCAACTGTAAGAGTCATGTCAGGTTATGAAATTCAGACTCTGTTTGACTTTAACTCAAACTCAGTTTCATTAAGAGTTGAATGAGACTTGCACTGTGTGTTTGAGAAAGTGATTTCTTTCTAGAGCCTTGCTTTCCTCATCTGTAAAAGTAAGGATTTGGACAACCTTACTTCTAAGGCCCTTTCCAGCTGTAAAATGAAACAAACCTTCTTTAAGCTCCCTCTCACAATACCTGGATCTGATTATTTTGGGGGTTACCCCTCCAGGCCTGCTCTACCAAGAATCAGCCTTCTTGGGTGCCCAAAGTAAAGAAACTAACTTAGGACCCAGGCAGATAGGTGTTGCCTTAAGTGTTGGAACTGGAACCAGAAAGACCTGAGTCTACCTCAGACACTTAATAACTACGTGATCCTGGGCAAGTCATATAACCTCTTCAATCTCAGTTTCCTCATAGCTACTTCTCAGGGTTGTTGTGACGGTCAAATGAGATAACATGTAAACTGTTTTATAAATGTTGTTGCTATTCAGTCATTTTCAGCCTTGTCCAACTTTTCATGACCCCATAAGGGGTTTTCTTGGCAAAGATACTGGAATAGTTTGCCATTTCCTTCTTCTTGTAAAGTTTAATGAGCTATGTAACTGCTAGCAATTGTTATTATGGTTTACGAGAATTAGCTTAAATAGGTATCTACCAAGTGGCCCTATTTCTCTGGAGAGAGCTCCTCCCTATGGGGAGCCGTTTGGCCTGTTGAGGTCCTCATCTTTTATCATGGGGAAATGTCCCTCCCCTGTCACCACAAACATCATAGTCACTTTAGGATGCCTTTTACACCACTTGCCTGGGTGCAATTTGTGACAGACCTGGGGACCCATTTTGATTGTTGGAGCTAGGAAAGATCTCATCAATGAAGTAACACAAGTGTTGGGTTTTATATGATGCTTAGGTTGGATGCACAGGAAGAAGGAGGGAGGACATTTCAGACTGCGGAACAACATGGATCCAAAGTTAGGAATGATGGATGGCACAGTGTTTAGAGAATAGTGTGCAGATGCACTAGAATAGAGAAGTAGTAAGTAGGAGGAAATAAGGTTGAAATTAGATTAGAGAAGGTGATAAATGACAGGCCAGAGGGTTTATTTTGGAGTTAGGAGGAAATCAATCTAAGTTCTTGAGCACCAGCGCAGTGTAAGCTGGCACTGGTGTAGGAGTCGGGAAGATCTCAGTGCAAATTCTACTTCGGACCTTTACTAGCTGTATGACCACAGTCAAATCCTTTAACTCCTGTCAGTCTCAGTTAACTTACCTGTAAAATGGGGATGATAATGGTAGCATCTACTTTACAGGATTGTTATGAAGGTAAGATGAGATAATACGCATAAAGTACTATGTAAACATCAATTATTATTTTTGCTGTCATTGTCTAGTCATTTTCAGTTGTGTCTGACTCCTTGTGACCCTATTTGGGATTTTCTTGGCAAAAATACTGGAGTGGTTTGCTATTTCCTTCTTCAACTCATTTTACAGATGAGGAAACGGAGTCAAACAGGGTTAAGTGACTTACCCAGGGTCACACAGCTAATGTCTGAGGTCACATTTGAACTCAAGTCTTCCTGACTCTAGGCACTGAGCTCTATCCCCTTCACCATCTAGCTGGTATTATTGACCACTTTAAAAAAGATTCATGTTGATTGTTTGGCATAATATGTTAGTAGTAATATTCTAGGAAAATTAGCTTGGATGAATTAGAACATAAAAAAGCATTGCCATGTGCACAGCAGAATGTAAGAGAGGATTCAAAATACACAGCAATAAATTTCCGTTTCAAGAAAACCTGTATAATAAATACGGCTTTGTGTTCAGAGCCGTCCATCTTTGCCTCCTTGTGAGTTTTCTTTTGTTCTCTGCTGTGCACTTTTTACTTTGTTCTTTTTCCCTCCCTCTTCTCCCAAGAAGGCTACAATTGAGTGTGGAGATTTTATATATATGTGTGTGTGTACACATATATATACATGTGTCTGTCCATATGTATATATACATATATACACACTGCATACATATACATACATATATATACATGCACTGACATATATAGGTATACATAGAGACATACTAACATACATATACTTAGATATCTATAACATGCCCATGTACAGACACGTACATTTACATGCATCAATGTAAGACTATACTCCTCTTGGTTGCCCTCAAACTTCCTTCTTTCTTTTGAGGGCACCACCATCCTTCCAGTCATCTGGGCTCAGCACCTCAGAGCCACCCTCTCATATTCTCTCTCCCTTTTCCCAAATATCAAGTCAAAAGTTGCAAAGTTTTGTTAATTCTACCTACTTAATATCTATCACGTTAGTAAGCTTATCTCCACTCACATAGCCCCAGCACTAGTTCCTCTCTAGTCTAGACTATTTTAATGGCCTCTTGATTGGTCTCCCTGTACCACCTCTTTCTTCTCCAATTTACTCTTTTCCAATCCAATTGATCCTAAAGTATAGATCTGACCACATTACCCCCTGAAGTGACAGGAAGCTTTAGTAATTCCTTCTTAACTCTTGAATAGAGTACATATTCCTCTGAGTTCTGAAGCTCTTCATAATCTGATTCTAGCTGACCTTTCCAGGCTTGCTATACATTACTCTTCCTCATATAGCCTACATTCCTGTGTGACCTCGGCCAAGTCACTTAACCTCTGTTTGCCTCAGTTTCTCCAAATGTACTTGCTATCGTGAGGATCAAATGACATAATATTTAGAAAGGCCTAGCCCATAGCAGGTACTACGTAAATGCTAATTATTTTTGTTGTTATTCAGCCAAACTGGTCTATTTGCTGTTCTATGTATAGAGCATCCATCTCCTTACCCTATGTCCATTCTCCAATCCATCCCCCATGTCTGGAACACCTTCCTCATTTATACCTCATAGAACCCTTCGTTTCCTTCAAAGACCATTGAGCTGACTTTTCCATCTTTGTTCTACTTGGTGGTATTTCTGCCTCTTCTATAAGCACATCCAACACTGAGATGTTAGAGTCAAAGTTTAGGGACTCCCCTCTCCTGACAATGAAAAGAACTGATCCTTGCAGATCTCCAGCCTCAGACACTTCCTAGCTGTGTGACCCGGGGCAAGTTACTTAACCTCTGTCTGCTTCCACTCCCTCATCTCTAAAATAGTTCTAATAACAGCATCTGCCTCCCAGGGTTGTTGGGAGGATCAGATGTGGAGGTGGTATTTCTAAAAAGGCTTATAAAACTTCAAGTATTATATAAGTGCTTTATACATGTACAGTAACAATATTCTATCTTGCTTGGCACCTATCAGTTCTTTCCTGCAGCTCTCTCTGGGATTATAGGAAACATTGACTGTATTTTATCCTATGCCTTGTCCTACCTCTGGTCAGTACTATCTAGCTATGGCCATATGCCAGCAATTAGATCCACAAAGAATTAAGCCAATAAAATAAATTAAAAACATAAAAACCAAGTGCCAAACCACATGTGTGTTACATCATGGGATCCCAATAAAATTCTGTTCAAAAGAACACTTCTGACTTTTAAACTCACAACAACACTTAATCCAAATGCCCATCAAGAGAAGTAGGGCAGATGCTCTTACCTGAAGCAGTTTCCTGATTCTTTTTAAGTTATGTATCAAGAGCAGGTTCTTCTCTTGGGCAACTCGACCCAACTGCTCATCCAGTTGCAGTAGCAGATTTTGTAAGAGAATTGTTGCCATGGTCTCATTGTTTGAAGCTGCCTCCCTGTTAAAAAGCAGCTATTGTTAAATGTTATTTAGCCATAATTGAGTTTGCATAGGCTGCTTGGCACAACAGGAAAACAGCAACTCTTTTTGAAAAATGCATTTGCTTAGTTGCTTGCCTTTCATAGAATTTTGAATTTCATGTCAGGTGGAAGAAAGGTTAACTATATTTGATCATCTCTTGTTTATGTTAACACTGAAGCAGGCCATCTATGCCACAAGGAAAGAAGAAGCAGCCATTGGGACCCTTGGATAAAGTGTTTCAGGACCTGACATCAAGCCCAACTGACATAATAATGTACTAAGTATAGATAACAATTATGGCAACTTAATTCTTTCCCCTAGGCGAATAAAAAAATCAATGAATCAACACTAAGAATCTTAAGTAGGTTTTGGGGAAAAACATGCCAAGTCATTGACCATTTTTTCCCAAGTTTTTTCTTTTTGTTCTTTTTCTTTATTTTTCTCTTGCCTTTTTGAAATTACCCTTTAAAATGAGGTGAAGGATCTGCACTTTGCTAATTAGCCATCTATAGTTGGGGCAGCTAGGTGGTACAGTGTATAAAGTGCTGGGCCTGGATTCAGGAAGACTCACCAAATCTGGCCTCAAACACTTTCTATCTGTGTGACCCTGGACAATTCACTTAACTCTGTTTGCATTGGTTTCCTCATCTGTAAAATGAGCTAGAAAAGGAAATGGCAAACCATTCCAGTGTCTTTGCCAAGAAAACTTCAAATGGGGTCATGAAGAATTGGACATGACCGAAAACAATTGAATAACAACAAATACTACAGTTAGGTGAAAGTTGGTTTTCAGAATCCCCTTATCTGTCCCCAAGAAGGCACCAGGCTTTAGGAAAATCATGCACTTGATGAGAAAGTATAAGATTTTATTATCAAATGACATTTGTGGCCAACAGTAAAAAAAATTAATTGTTTTATTCTTCAGCCTTTTAATAAGCAAACCACTGAGGCAATTATTCAATTTTGCCTTGAAAATTAAAGCCGTTAGAATCTTGTTATTATTAATTTTTTTTGCATGTTGGATGAAACTCTTGAAAGACAATACACCACATTTTAAATAAGTGAGAAATACTTTTTAAGCTTAAAAAGGTGCAACAAATTACATTTTCAGAGTTCATAAACAGACCATACCAGAAACCCATATGGATAGACAATACAGCCTTATGTATCAGGCTCTAAGAACAACAAAAATGTTTGAACCTACCAATCCTGGCCTTCAATCCACTGGGCCAGAAGATGTCGAACTTCCATGGGGAAAGTGTCATCATAGAATTGATCTACTTGCTCCAAAAACTTAATTTCCAGTTGTTGAACTTGGTTCCACTGAGACATAATCTAAAAGAGGATGCAAATAGAATTTTATTGGAGGGGGCACCAAGAAGGCAGAGTAAAGCCAGGGACTTGCCTAAGCTCCCCCAAATTTCCCTCCAGACAAATTTAAAATAAAATCTCAAAATGTATTCAGAAGTAAATATAATTTTATTTGAAATTTTAAATTTGAATCTTGTCAGGGCATTTGCTCTGGCTGACCCCTGGGTCTGTAGTACTCTTCTTCCTCCACCCTATCTACTGTATTCCCTGGCTTCCTTTAAGTCCAAACTAAAATCTCATCTTTTACAAAAAAACCTTTCCCAATCCCTCTTAATTCTAGTGCCTTCCCTCTGTTAATTATTTCCTATTTATTCTGTAAATAGCTTGCTTGGTATATATTGTTTCCTCCCTTAGATTGTAAACTCCTTGAGGGCAGGAACTTGTCCACTGCCTCTTTTTGTAACCCCAGCTGCTAAGATCATGCCTGGCATTTAGCAGGTGCTTGATAAATGTATATTGATTAACTGATTGAATTTTGTCAATGGTTGTGACATATGACTCCCTCCCACCCCACTCCGATTTTAAAGAGAGTCATACCTCCTTATTTTTGGCAACAGTCTCTTTTCTTTCCATTTTCATTCCTCCACTTAGGATGATAGAAATACTTTATGAATAATCCACTTAAGCCTGACAACAGACTCTTTACCTGAGTCACCCCAAATTCATGCAACAGCTTTCATCTACTGGCCCCCAAACCACATCCTTCCCTGCCTTCAATTTGAAGTTTAATCAACAACTCCTCCAGGAAACTTTAAGTGATTAAAATCAACCATCTAATATCCTCTCCACCTCTTACACTTAAAATGATTATCTTTACCAAGATAAATTTATATCTATTTTATAGTTATCTCTCTTTTTCTCATTGTGTGATTTTAAACTCTTTGATGGTGATCTATTTTTATCCAACAAGCAGCTGGAAATTTGTTTCTTTTTTTCCCACCTAAGTCTGAGTTCCATGAAGAATTTCCCTGTTTTGGGTCTTTCTTTTAAACTGTCAGCTCATGTTGCCTATATATTTTCACAGCTGTTATTTCCTTTAAGCCTCCAAATATGAAAATATAATTCTGATCTGGTGACTTATTTCCATTTTGATTTAACACTTACATTATTACTTGGCACAGTCTTCAAAGTGGTTCCCTTTAGAATATATCTGAATGTATTTCAATGCTTAAATTCTACCTAAAACCCAGTATCCTTGAAAATGGGAGAGGTAGATTGGTATAGTAAATAGAGAGCTGGTCACAAAACCAGGAAGACCTGGGTTCAAATCCTGTCTTTGACATACACTTCTTTGAGCTTTTCTCAGGAGAGGGTGTTGATGGTGGTCCAGCACTGGTCCTCTGGCACTTGAGGCAAGACCAGCCTTTGAGGGAAAGATGCTCCATTTATCACATGATAGAATATAGGACCATAGATTTAGAGGTATCATTGAGGGCCCTTAGAGGTCATCTTTGGTATAGGAGGTAAGTAATAAATCCAGGATTTGAAGTTAGGTCTTCTGGTTCCAAATCCAGCACCTGTTTCTACTCTCCCACTATATTGCATGGTCTTAGCATGGCATAAACAAATATATAGTATAACAAGACGAGCGTTCTGGTGGTGGGTGACTGCATCTTCCTAGTAAGTTAGAATCTTAGCCCCGGAGCAGGCAGCTGAGAATAAAAAGAGGGGTTCCCCTTCAGCAGCAGCCGAGAGTAAAGGCAACCCTGTCACATCAGGTCCCATTCTTCCTCTATTAGGAAACTCGCTGTGATATGTGGGCAGTACTAAAATGAATGACAGCTTTTTATGCAGTTAGGGAAGGGTCCCCCTGATCACTGGGTCCACACCTCCCTCCAGGTGGAAGGATATGTGTTTTCTCTCCCTTCTCAGAAGTCAGAATCTCACATGGGAGCTCGGGCACAACACTCTCATTCTCTTCCTCTTGGTAAAGGCCAAAGGGCAGCCCCAATACAAAGAGCACCTTTTATCTACAGCAACCATGGCTGTATTCTGTAAAAGGCAGACTTTGGCAGACTCAGGTACCTACTCTTGGTAGGCTGGTTGGCTCTAAGGCCTTTCCTTGCTCCCCAACTCCTCTCTCGAGAAGTAACATGACAATGGTCGCTGGTCTACTTACTCCGTTCTCTCTCTCTCTCCCTTGGCTCTGATCCCAGTCTGTGCACAGGCCAGATGACTGAGTAGCACTCACCACACTCACTCTCTGGGCTGAAGTTGCTGGTGCCACTGCTCCTTCACTAAAGAGATTTACATTGCTCCGCCCACTTGAGGCTTTCCTGTAAGTCACAATTGAAGCTTCTGGTACTTTACTTATGTCCTGCTCCCACCTACTCTTTTTTTTCTAGAAATGTTCAAATGCAGAAATGTAGTCAGGCTTGGAAGATACTGTTGCTCAGCTCTCTTCCCGTCTCCCACCCAGTACAGCCCTATGCCCTACCTGTAGGCAGGAGAAAGGACAATGAGGCTGCCCAAAACGGAGTTCCCTCATTCATTTCTCTGCCAAGCGGCCACTGTGGGCAGTTTACTGTCTTGCTGTCATCCAAGCATCAGAATCTTCCTGTGTTTCCAGAACCAGATTCCCCTGTTCCTCTGGAGTCAGACCCTGACTAAGGGTGAGTCAAAGAACCAAGTCTTTTCACTTCACTAGGACACTACTGTAGGGCTTTAGAACATCAGTGGTGATCTTGGGGTGCCACTCACACAGATAGTGCTTAGATTAGTGGTTTGGGAAAGCAGTCACATTTCTAAGAGCTGGAGCTAGGAGAGACCTCAGGTGCTAACTGAGGCTCAGAGATCAAGTGACCTGCCTGAGGTCACACAGCAGTAATCATGAGCAAAGGGATTTGAACCCAGATCCTATGATTCCAAAACCAGCACTCTTTTCATTATTCCATCCATCTTCCTAAGACACTGAATCTCTAGGAGGAATGTGCAATTCTCAGAACCTTACAAATAAATACATGTGACCTTACAAATATGCTTCTCTCCCTTTTCTCTCCCCAACAGCATCTGTGTCATCTTGGCATGATATGAATAATACCAAACAGGGGACCCCTGTCCAACAATAGTATCACAGATCCAGAGCTAGACAAAACCCCAGAGGCCATCTAATCCAATCCTTCTATTTACAGATAAGGAAACTGAGGACTAAGGAGGTAAAGTGACTTCCCTTCCAGAGCCAGGTTTGTTATGTTCCACCCCACACCCACTGTATGGGTCTTCCTCTTAGTTACCCATTATTTGTAACACTCCCTCAAATTTGGAAGCAGGGTGTTATGCCTCTGAGAATTCTCCATTAAAACACAAATGTCCCAGGGAAAGGGAAGGCCATTATTGGCTTGGGGTGAACTTGTTCCTAAGGTTGCTTTCCAAATGCAGAGCCAGCTAAGGCTTGGGATAATGGTTCACTGTCCAGGTAGAAAAGTGGAAGGACCTGTTTGGAAGAGAGAACACTTATAAGGAGGACAGAATTGGGACGGACTCTAAGGTGGGGAGTTTTGAATAGCCAGGGGACATTAAGACATTGAGCACCTAAAGAGGCAGGAGAGAATATAGCAGATAGGAGATTTGGTAAACTACCAACGACAAAGTTTGCTGTTTTTCAGTTTGGTTCACTCTCAGCCCTGAAATTGACTTACCATTTCACAGAAAGAAAATTAGATGAAAACAGTAGATTTAAAGCCCAGATTTAAAGTTGGAGGGACCTAAGAGGTCCTATAGTCCAACCTCATCATTTTATAGAGGTAAAATGATTTGTCCAAAATATTATAGTTAGTAAGCAGATTTTTTTTCCTTCCAAATTAGAGTTCTTGCAAGTCAAAATTCTGACTGTGCATGTTGGCTTTCATCTATAAACCCTGAAGCTGAGGAGGCCGAGGTTGATGGAATACTTGAATATGGAAATTCTGAGCTGCAATAGCTGATCCAGTATCTATACTAAGTTTAGCACCAATATGGTGAAGATGGGACAGGGTAGAAAACCAGATTACCTATGTAGGGGTGAACTGGTCCAGGTCAGAAACAAAACAGGTCAAAGATCCAGTGCTGATCAGCAATGGGGTTGGGCTGTGCAGTGACTTTTTTCCAGCCTGGGCAAAATAGAGAGACCCAGTCTAAAAAAAGAGAGAAAGGATGAAAGGAAGGAAGGAAGAAGGAAGAAAGGATGGAAAGAAGGAAGGATGGAAGGAAGGAAGGAAGGAAGTCATAATTCTCTCCCAGCAGCCAGCCTCTTTAGTAGTGATTCCTAACATATCAGCAGTTTTTAATATAATGGATATTAATTTCCAAATTCAATTGACCCTCTTTGTATTCTGAAATTGACTTTGCTTTTGTTTGGGGGGTAGGGGGTGGAGTAGGGATATATTACTAAAAGCTTAACGTAGTCATAGGCCCCACCTTCTTCCTGGTTTCCTGCTTTCCATAGATCTGCTTGGATTGGCTTTTATTTTCCTTCTCAAATGACCTATGTTAACATTTGTCTAAATATACATTTTAACTCTGTCCCTGGATCATAATCTCCTAAAGGGCAAAGATTATATCCTATTTACTTTCGTAACCCCATAGTACCATGCACAGTGTTTTGCACAGAGTAGGAATAATATACTCTGGATTATTGAAGCACACTCTTAACCAGTCTCTCTGTCTCCAGTCTGGTGCATTGCCATCATACATGATGCCATTTTCATTACATTCTTTTTTTCTGGGGGGGAGGGGGGGAATGTTTTGGACTACTGATTTAATAAATTCGGAGAACTTTCTGTGTCTAAATTACCTCTACTGCAACTCATGGTCTACGAGAAGTTATTTGGTGGAATGGGATGGGAGATGGGAACTGAAGAGTTAAACAATTTGTCCTTGGTCACACAAGTAGTATGTGGCAGAAGCAGGACTCAAATTCAAGTCTTTCTGCCTCCAAGGCTATCCCTTTATCCACTATATCTTCCTGTCTTTCATTATTATATCACTATCCTGTTTAATATTTTCTGATGATACTGTGTTGCCTCTAATATGAGGTTAAACATTTTATGGTGGTGCCATGTTGCTGATAGTAGAAGACCTAGTCTTCTTACTGACATTTAAGGCTCTTTACAACCTTGTCCTATCTAACTTCCAACTTTATCTCATTCTTTGTGAATCTTCTGCTCCACGGAGGTTGGCTGATGGATTGACCCTCCAACACCCTTTGCACATTACAACTCTAAGCCTTAGCATTCACTGTTCATTTTGCCTAGATATTATCCCCACTTTCTTCTACCTATCTGAACCCAATTATTTTTCAAGGCCCAAATGAATTTTGAACTCCTCACCAATTAGCCAACTTACATTTGTTATATAGAAGGATAGTAGCCAAGGATGAGAAAGTATGAGTGCCTTGAAAGAGGATACCCAGTGATGACTGACTCATCTATCCAAATATTGACATTATACAGATTATGGCTGATTTTAGACAAAATTGCAAAATATACAAAGTTGTTCCCAAGAGTCTCTTAACTCCTCTTTCTATACTCTTTTTCCCTTTTGTAGTCTCCTGAAGTCTTACTTCCTTGGGGAAGACTCTGACCAACCCAGCCCCTCCTCTTTCCTTTAAATCCCCATAGTACTTATTGTCTATTACACTCAATCTTCTACTATCAATTAGTCCCCACTCGAGGCCTTGTTTTCTACCCCAGTTTGTCTCTACTGAAAAGCCCTATTCTCTGCCTGCCATCATTAGATATACTTTTATGTGTTATGTGATCATTATCCTCAAAACCAAACTTCACTTAACACCTAATACTGCATAATAAGGCATCATACTAAGCATGGAGGATGCAAAGAAAGAATAATATTCATAATATTTGTTTCTGCCTTTAAGGAATTTATAATTTAATTAAGACAACATAAATAGATAACTGTACAAGGTAGTATGCAGTAATTTCCAAATGAAGGGTACAGATAATAAATACTTTAGGGTTTCATAGAAGAGTGAAAGAGAATGTAGCCTGATAATTCTGATTATTAATAATATTTTCAGGACAGCAATTTTTCCTTGAACCATTTCTTTCTAAACTCTCTCAAATTAAGTTGAAAATAATGCTGGTGATAATAATAGTTACACTCATTTGTGGTAGAAGCCCTTAAAACACTTTATCTCATTTACTTAGGATTATAGGACCTGAAGTTGGATGAGATCATCTCCTCATTCCGCAGATGAGAAAACTGAGCCATAGAGGAAGAACGATTTTCCCAGAGTCCCATAGGTAGTACATACGTATGTAGCAGGGATATGAATCCAGGTTCTTGGACTGCAAATGCAGTGCTCTGTTCAGTAGTCCTGACTTAAATGGAAACCTTTATGAACAGCAGTCATGTCTTATAGTCTTTGTATCCTAACCTCTTTTAGCACATTGCATTGCACGTGGTAGTTGCCCAATAACAACTTTTCGATTGAATTATTGATTGCATTAAATACAGTACTCAAAGGTGAGGAAAAGACATCTTTAGTGCTTTCCACACTGCTGGCTAAGAAACATTTTAGACTATTAACCCCAATACCCTTAATAAATTCTCACCTGCTCCTAAGGATTACAGAATCCCTGAATTTATGAGGCAAAAAGAACCTTGGTGACCATTTAGTCTGGAGGATATATTATTTCAATATTCCAAAGATCCATGATCTTGTTGGTGTGGACCTTCAAACCCTTTTTCTCTTCCACCCTCTACAAACATACCTTAATCAATACAGTTCACAGCCC
Source organism: Pseudochirops cupreus (assembly GCA_028627135.1). Taxonomy (NCBI): domain Eukaryota; kingdom Metazoa; phylum Chordata; class Mammalia; order Diprotodontia; family Pseudocheiridae; genus Pseudochirops; species Pseudochirops cupreus. The sequence continues at coordinate 280,899,077 of CM053582.1, read as the reverse complement.
TCAGTCTTCAACAAATTGCTGTGCCTTCAACTTGAGGGGCAACCTCAGGCCACGTGTCTCCCCACAGTATGCTAGCCTGTCTTGTTCCTGAAGCCTTTCCAGTTCAGTAAGACCTAGCTGAATTTGCAATCCATTCTGAGAAAAGAGAATGAGACTTTAGTCAAGGAAAAAGTTTAGATTTGTGATTTCATTAGTGTGGGGAACATTCCCTCTACCAAACACAGATAGCTAAGTGCTCTACAACTTGTAATCATAGAGTTGCCTGGGGCACAGAAAAGTTAAGTGACTTGTCCAGAGTCACACAGCCAGTGTATATGAGGACTTCATCTCAGGTCTTCCTGTGTCGGAGGTGAGCTCCCTATCCACTCTGTCATGCTGCCTCTCAGATTACTAGATTTAGAATAATTATTGTATTAGAAAACTAATTATTTAACAAGCTAGAGAAAAGAAAAATTAATAGATTTAAATATGGATTAACCTAGCAATGCCAGAGTATGGGTGCTGCTCATAGTATACTCTATCTTTCTTTTTGCTATAGCTCAACAAGCATTTATTATAAATTGAACTGAACAAGATACTCTTTGCTCTTCCAGTAAGTTTTCCATCATGACCCATGGACATTCAGAAATAAATATAAAAATCTTATCATACAAATTTTTTGGGCTTAATATACATTTCCAGAACTGTCACTCAGATGGAGAGTAAATTAAACTGTCTGTTGGGACAAGGCAGCCATTTAATAATGGTTTTCTAAGGGTCTTCCTGACCTTTTAAATACTCTGTGAAGTAGTCTTATCTTTGGATTGTTATGCCTGGATTTTTTCCCAAAAACAACCCAATAGAATTAGGCTGTGGAATATGTTATAAATGGCTTTCTGTTATTCATTGCACTGACATGTTCTCCCAGGAGCAGACACATAATGTAATTAGAAATATACTAACAATGCTTCTGAGAAAAGCAAATCAGTTTATTAATGAGTAAACCACTTTACTGCTTCTGGCTCTCCCCCACATATGGAATGCGCTCTGTCCTCATTTCCACTTCTTGGCTTTTCTAACTCCTTCAATAGAAAGGCTTTTCCTATTCCCCTTGATGTTCATTCTTTTCTCTGTCTATTGTCTCCACTACATACTGTATGTATGTTGTCTTTATACAGTTGTTTGCATGTTGTCTCCCCCATTAGTCTATAAACTCCTTGAGAACAGGGAATATCTTGCCTTTCTCTTTATCCTCAGTGCTAAGTACAACGCCTAGCACATATAGGTACATAATAAATGCTTATTGATTGACTGACTGACTTGGGCCATGCCTAAAACCATATACCAGGAACTTCCCATATTCCCACTTTAGTTCACCAGCTTTCTCCTTTTCTTCATTCAACTAGCTCTGGAAATCCCATTCCTCACCCACTCACCCCCTTAATTAATTGAAAAAAGAGAGGATTCTGGGAAAATGGTGGAGTGGGTCAGAAAAATTATAAGCTCTCCAGATTTCCCCCACAAACAAGACAAAAGAGCGCCTCAGGACGAACACAGAGCAGTAAAAATAAACAGGAATTGGGGTAGAACAGTGGTCCTCCTGGGACGATAGGAGAAAAGTCCAAAGAAAAATCCCAGGATTGTGACCACCAACCTTAATAAACTGGACTCTTCTCAGCAACGCACAGCTATAAGACAACTCTACAAGTCTCAGGATGGAAGGAGATATCTACATTCAGAGAAAAGTCTAGAAAGAACAGAGTTTAAATGGAGACTGAAGCAATACATGCTATCGTCTTTCATGTTTGGTTTTGTTTCTTTTTTCCCATTGTTCACGCCATTGGTTACAACCCTTCTATCCAACCAGACTACTGTACAATGTGAAAGTATCTGCAGATCCTATACATGATTGCACACCACCGTGGGCGGGGGGGAAGGGTAGGGAGAAAATCTGAAACTCAAGGGATTGTGGAACTGAATCTTGTAAAGTAAAAGTAAATAAACAAGTCAATGAAAAAAAATCACAGGATCAACTTTTGGTCCTTGTGAAATCTAAATACCTCTGGGCTAGTTCTGCTGAAATAGCAAGCAGCAAGCTCTGGGGCTAGCTGGGTCACAGGAGTGCTAAGGATCTGAGGTAGAATTTGAATTCAGGTCTTCCTGTTCAGTGCTCTCTCCATGATGCTACCTATTTGACTTGGTTTACACCATTTGCTTTTTCCAATTTTGTCTTTTTCTTCTACTCACTATTGGGCCCCAGAGTGTCAAGAAGGTTTAAATGTAATGGTTCCCCTTTGTCTGATGATGAAAGTTGATCTTTATAAAAAATATATGTTCCATATTATGTTTATTAATCTATTCTTCCTGATAATTTCAGCAATGAATGTTCTTAGAATAATAATAATAATAATAATAGCACTTATTTAGTGCTTTAATGTTTGCAAAGCACTTTACATATATTATCGCAGCTTATGCCAACTTTTCCGTAGGCTTTTCATTTACATTGTTTTTTAAACTACGTATGAAGTGATGCTAATTTTGACTTTCACTCTCCTCTGTAATGTTTTTAAAACATGCATCACCCTACGTTCTGAACATCCATGCCCCCATGGCTGCTATAAGGTATTTGCTGGCTAACATACTCATTTGAGTCTTTTGGTCTCCACATTATGGTAATTGCTTTTTGTTGATTATGTCTTTATAGGAAATAAGGATAATCGAGCATTTTTCAGTACTGATAGCTTGTTTGAGTACAATAGGTTTGAGCTATTATAATTACATCCAGTGTCATTTCTCACTTTTATCCTTTATTCTATTCTGATATTCATTCCGATTTTTGCTCACACAACACTACTCCATCACATTCATATACCAAAACATGTTCAACCACTCTACAATTTATGGGCTTAGTTCCAAGTTTTTTGCCATCACACAAAAAAAAGTTGCCACAAATATTTTTGTACATATGGATTTTTTTGTTTGTTTGCTTTAAATCTTTTTAGGGCATAGGCTTAATAGTGGTATCATTAAATCTAAGTTCAGTAACTTTTTTAGACATATTTCAAAATTTCCTTCCAGAATGACTAAGCCAATTCACAGATCTAGTAAGAGCATATTAATATGCCTGTTTTTCCACAGTTTCCAATAATAAAATTTATCTTTGTCCTTTTTTGAGTTAATTTTAGATTTCTGATGGTTGTTATAAAGTGCAACCCCAGAGGTGCTTTAATTTACATTTCTCTTATTTTGAGTTAATTTTAGATTTCTGATGGTTGTTATAAAGTGCGACCCCAGAGGTGCTTTAATTTACATTTCTCTTATTAATAATGATCAGAACACGTTTTTCATGCAGTTTGTATTGATAGCTTGTATTTCTTCTTTTGAAAATTGCCTATTCATGTCTTTGACAATTTAGTAATTGGGAAATGACTCTATAATTCTATAGAGTCTAAAAATTCTATAAATTTGAATTATATATCTTGGAAACGGAACCTTTAAAGCTTGCTGCAAAGATTCTTCCTAGTTATTTCCCTTCTATATTGGTTTTGTTTGTGCAAAACTTTCAAATTTTACATGTAGGTTCTTATCAGTTGCTCAAGTCGTGAATTCTTACCCTATCCATTGATCCAAAAAATAATTTCTTCCTTGCTCTGCTAGGTTGTTTATCATGTCAGCCTTAATGCCTAAGTCATGTATCCATTTGGAGTTTATAATGAGAGATTTTGATCCTATGCTTAATTTCTGCTAGATTCCTTTACAATTTTCCCAGCAACGTCTGGTGATTTGGGTTTAGCAAACCCTAGGCTACCGTGTTCATTTACTTCTGTAGGTTGGATATTTAATTCATTCACTTATGAGCTTCTCTGTTTCTTTAAACCAGCACTGCACTGTTTTGATAACTACTGCTTTGTTGTAAAACATGAGGTGTTATGCTGCTGAGGCTCTTTTCTTCCTATTTTTATTCAATTTCTCTTGAGATTCTCGACCTTTTGTTCCTCCAGCTGAATTTTGTTATTTTTTTCTAGTTCTGCAAAGTAACCCTTTGGTAATTTGGTTTTTACATTACTGAATAAGTAAATTAAAATAGGTAGTATTGTCATTTTTATTGTATTAACAGCCTATTCATGAGCAATTTATATTTTTCCAATTCTTTGGATCTATTGTTAGTGTAAAAGAGTGTTCTTTAGTTGTTTTCATATTGTTCCTGTGTGTATCTTGGCAAGTAAATTCCCAAGTGTTTCATAAATTCTATAATTATTTTAATGGAATTTTCTATATGTTTATGCTTTTTTTTCTTATGATAAATGGAAATGCTGATGATTTGTGTGGATTTATTTTATATCCTGTAACTTTGCTCACATTATTGTTTCAATTAAATTTTTTTTAGTTGAGTTTCTAGGGTTCTCTAAGTAAACCATAATATTATCTGTAAAAAGTAATCATTTTGTTTCCTCTTTGCTTATACTTATTCCTTCAGTTTTTTCTTATTTCATCATTATAACTGCCATTTCTAGCTAGCACTATATCAGATAGTTCTGGTGGTGATGGGCATCCTTGCTTTACTCCTTGTGTTACTGAAAAAGCTACTCTCTAGTATATCCCCATTACCGATAATGCTGGCTCTTGGTTTTATTTAAATACTACTTAAGGTCCACTTATTCCTATGTTTTCCGATGTTTTTAACAGAAAGGGGTATTGTATTTTGCAGAAAGCTTTTTTCTGCCCCATCTATGTAATCGTATGACTTTTGCTGCTCTTATTAATAATATAATCTCTTATGCTGATAGTTTTTCTAAGACTTGTTCAGTTTGGATTCACAGAGGAGTAGAGGATAGAAAAGGAAAGAGGAGGGGAGGAGAAGGAAGAAGAAGAGAGGAGAGGGTCAAAAGCACCAGAAACTTATTGGGGTTAAAATGATACACTTTTGTTTAAAGATCTGTGGTCACTAAAAGAATTTAACTATATTCCAAAGGCAAAGAACAGGTTATAACCTGCTCTTGTCCTGTCCATTACCAGGCCAAACTCATTGTTCATTTTCAGTATCTTGTAATGCCATGCACCAGCAGATTCCCAAAGGAATGCTACTGTGAACAGCTTTTAGAGTTCAGATTACAAAATATAGTGAACACTCTGTTTATTCCATTACGAATCAAGACAAACATTCAAAACATTATAATATTCACA
>CM053582.1:280837705-280893414 GCA_028627135.1 Pseudochirops cupreus | reverse complement strand
AAACTCCATCTCAGTTCTCAGTCAGTTCTCAGCTTCTAGATGCTGGGAGAGAAACTCTTTCTCTCTCTCTCCTTCAGCAGGAGCAGGGTTCCAATTCTGTCTCTCTGTCTCTCTGTCTCTCTCTGCCTCACCTGGCTTCAGTCTCCAGGATTCTGCCTTCAAGGGGAGCAAAATTCCAATTCTGTCTCTGTCTCTGGAATTCTTGCTTATATACACACCTCAGCCAATCCCCTTCTTCCACATCAACAGGGGCTCAGCCAATCCCCTTCTTCCACATCAACAGGGGCTCAGCCAATCCCCTTCTTCCATATCAACAGGGGAGTTCATGCCTTCTCAACAATGGGACAGGGTTTGCCCCTTCCACACTTAGCAAGTGCTAACTATCCTGCTAAACTGATTACTATTACATATCTGTACAAGAAATGCATCCTAATGAATGAGCTCTATAGGTTGTTCATCTAACTACATCTCATTATCTGCATATAGATCTTCTTCTTTCACTTTATCCCATGTGGATAGGTAAATCAGTTTTTTGGAGAATGATTATGGCTGTCATGTAAGAGGCCTTGCCATGTTCCAGGCCTTGATGCCACTAGCACAATGACATTCCCCACACAGGAGCATCTGGAGGACCTCAGTTTCTAAAGTCAATCCCTCTTCAATTTGGATTCTGTGTTCAATATCCTCCTTGACCATAATGAACTCCTTTGGCAAGCATGTATCTCTCTAATATTTTTAAACTCACTTGAGAATAACAATCACGGGATTATTGTCAGTAGGCAGTAAACCTTTATTAAGAGCTGTTCAGTGCCTGGCACTGTGCTGAGTGCTGGAAATACAAAAAAAAAGCAAAAGACGCAGTGATCACTTCCACATTGTGGGCATCAGGGGCACCAGCACCTGTGTGATCTGGAAAATCTGCATAAAAATGTTTGGCCCTCCCTTCATGCCAGTGAAGTCTGAATTTTTTCTTTTCCTTTTATGGGGTGTTCATAGTGCCTTATTATAAAATTTTGGTTGATATTATATAATACTATACACATATTTTATACATTTCTGAGTGTCTAAACTTTTTTTGCATTGTCTGTTGACTTTCAAGTGTTTTTAACAGGATGAGTGTTGTATTTTGCTGTGGCTTCTGCAAAATTCCCCCAAAATTCCCATTTAATTTCTAATGCTAACCCCTGGCATATCAAAATCTTGATGGGGAAAGCCTCGATATAAAGGTGTAACTGTACTTCCTGCCCTCAAGGTACTAACAACCTAATGGGTGGTTTCATTCTCCTCACTCTCCAGTCGGAAGAAGGCAGAGGCCATAGAGGCAGGGGGTAATGAGTTGGTATGAATTTCAAAGTTGATTTGATCTAGCTAGAAGATGAGTTTCTGGAAACAGTGATGAAGCCCAGGTGAGCAGCCAAGTGGGAAATCATGTAATGTTTCCCCCTGGGCTCCATTCTTAAATAGAATAAAGATATTTCCATTGTTATGTCTTTCAAGGAGTCTTATGTAATTTTGACATGATGTGTTTGGGAGGCAGCTTATTGGTGGGAAATCTTTAAGGCATTTTGCTCTATCAAATTAGATGCTTTTTAAAAGTCAACAAATAACAAGTATGGTGAAGTTTTATAATTTCTACACCCTTCAGTCACTTGATTGGCAGAGAAATGGTCCTCTTTTGGCTCTCTTTTTGGTAACTTATTTACATTGGTCAAAATTCTGTTTGATATGATTAAAATCAGCATTGATATTCTAGAGATAATATATGCATATTAACTGTGTCTTCTGTATTACTGAAAGAAATGTCTTTAAGGATGGAAATGTCAAACTAGGTGAGTAGGAGAAGAGCAATTCAGAGGGAAATATTGGCAAAAAATTGGGGAAAAGCAAGTTTTGTGGTGCTTCTCAAGTCAATCTAAGTAGGCAACTTCCCAATCTAGTTATGGGTAGCTGATTACCACATCAAGGGCAGATAATTGAGGTGGGCAATCAAAAGTCACCAATTGTGGTCCACAGTCCTGATAAAGACATTCACTAGTCTTTCTCTTTCAAGGCTTCTTGTAAAAAGCTAAATAAAAGACTTTTAGGCTTATATTTCTAAACGGCATGCTATAGAGCTGACCATCCCCAGAAGACAACAGCATAGGGCAAAGGCTCATTCAGTTTTCTTTTGTTTTGTTTTTCTATTTATACCTAGTGCCTAGCCCTGGGGCCTTGACATACTAGAGATGTGGTATATTTCATTGAACTGAATTGAAGGGGAGACTTCTAAGTATCATAGCAGTATATTATTGGAAAATCTGGTTACCTGGGTGGCTTTCTCCATATCTGTATAGCTTAGGAGTCCCACATGTGGCCCTGCCTTTCAGCTATGATCAATTTAAGCTGACATCTATTAGAATTCATACCTCCAAAATCCCAATGTTGTATCTCTGTGCCAGTCCAAGGCAGATGTATTATATATTCAAGTCAAAGGCATTTAATTAAAACAGAATAGCAAAGTAATGACAAGGAATTGGATCAAAAATTAAAGGCTTTCAGAATCCATTCCCAAACGGCTGCCACTACTCACCTCTCACCCTGCCAAGAAACAGCTTTCATTTCTAAATGAAGCCCTTTGTCTCCCTAATTCAGTAAGAGAGGCGGTAATTATCACTTCACTAATGACAAGGGATTAGATTAAAGTCCACTAATCTAATACTAATAGTGTAGGCTAGGGACATTGCTGGAGTCAGCTCATACTGGCTCTGGAGAGATTGTTAAATTTTTGGTATGAGCACGTACACTGCAGAAATCAGCACATGATCCAGATCAAGGCTTGATTTATTGTTTTGTTGATCGCCTCAACTCAAGAAAATGACGAAGAAAAGCGCCAGTGATGCAGATTAAACTTAAAAGTGTATTCTGAGAACATTCCCCCTTCCCCAGCTGGTTGTTCAATATTCAGCAGCACATCCCTAGTAGGTTCTACTTAGTGATTTCCCTTTCCATCTTATTCCAGCCCCAGATTTCAAAGGGTTGGCTTCCTGACACAGTGTTTTTTTTTGTTTTTTTGTTTTTTTCCCAGCAAACACCTCTCCTGGGAGTGCTGATGTCTCATTTGGAAACCATAAGGGATGTCTCTTGTCATTTTCCCATGTTTCCACTATCCAACTACTTATACTAGTCTGACTCTATAACTCATATTGGTGACCTCAGTATTGTCTTCACACTGTTGTTCATTTGTTTCAGTTGTACCCAACTCTTTGTGACCCCATTTGGGGTTTTCTTGGCAACGATACTGGAGTGGTTTGTCATTTACTTTTCTAGCTCATTTTACAGATGAGGACGTGAAGCCAACTTGCACAACTAGCAAGAGTCTAAGGCTAGATTTGAACTCAAGTCTTCCTGACTCCAAGTCTGGGGTTGTATCCCCCAGGCCACCTAGCTGACCTATTGTCTTCACATTGTTGTCATTTTTTCCCCATCCCTCCTGTTTGCTCCTATGCCCACTAGTTATCATAACCCTTTGTTTCAACACACTCCATAAGATTCTCACCCTCTTTTAAAATTGCATATACTGGAGGTTCACTGATCCAGAATCAGAGTAGACACTGAATGGTGCTAACATATTTTGAAGCCCACATAGGCTTCTGGGAGACTTAGTTCAAAAGAAACATCCTCTAGTAAGTGAAGCCCTCTTGGCCACAAGCTGTGGGAACATGGGTGCATTCCTGCATAGATACATCCCACTCAAATTTTTGTATTTTCCCAGGTGGCATGGACTGCGGTGAGAGCCATGTGCAATGGGGCTATCCTGCAAACTGCCAGAACTGTTACGGTACAGTCACACTAATAGGCCTGGGCAATGATGACAATGTATCTCCAAGTCAGCGACCTAGAAAATACCTCTGGGTTTTGTCCTGCTTGCTTTGGCAGGCTTGAAGTTATGAGACTCAGGCAAATCAGAGGGAGCATGGTGCAGTGACTAGAGTTTTAAACTTGGAATCAGGGGGCTTGAATGCCACTTCATACATTGAATGACTGTGTGACCATGGACAAGTCACATAATCTTTTGGAGATGGAAGTTTTCTCATCGATAAAAGGGGCAAGTGACACTTGTACTACCTGCCTCCACAGGTTTATGATGACGAAGGCACTCTGCCGTAAAGTGCTATATGAATATAAATTATTATATATTGACATTTTAACTTAACAAATGGTCTTGCCACGACTAAAATATTCTTCCTCCTGAAGCCAACTTGGCATTGGGGCTCCAAAACTTTGCTAGGCTTCTCCTCTGACAAAAGACTGCAATTGCCAAGACTATGGGTAATGCTTTTCCAGCTCGTTAGAGGCTGCCAAAGCTAGCACTGCCCAGGCTACCCTTTGAGAAGAGGTGCCAGAGAAAAACGTGGCTGGATTTTGCTGACTAGCTCCCAGAGCTCTTAGAGCAAGCTCCCAGGATCCCTCTCAAAAATGATCCATTTAAGTATCTTCCTTCTCCTCTTTCTTTTCTTCTTCTTCTTCCTTCTCCTCTTCCTCCTTTTCTTCCTCCTCCTCTTCCTTCTTCTCTTTCCCTTCTTCTTCTTCCTCCTCCTCTTTCTCCTCCTTTTCTTCCTACTCCTTCTTCTCTCCATTTCTTCTTCCTCTGTCTCTTCATCTTCCTCCTCCTCCTCCTCTCTTTCTACTCTTCCCCCTCCTCCTCCTCTCTCTTTCTCCTCCTCCTCCTCTCTCTCTTCTTCTTCCCCACTAAGTCTTACTGCTCTGGCTTCAGCCCTGGTTCCAGATCTCTAGGAAAGGTGCAAACTATGAAAGGCAGAATAGTGTGCTGTGGAGAACTTATGCTTTAGTGGCCTGCAATATAGTTTGGTTTGGGACACATTAGGCCAGAGAAGTTAGAGCCAGGTGGTATGGTAGGAAGAGTGCTGGACTTGCAATCAAGAAGACCTGAATTCAAATCCTGTCTCAGAGGCTTAATTAGCTATGTGAACTTGGGCAGGATACTTAACCTCAGTTTCCTCAACTGCATAATAGGGATGATAATAGCACCTACTTCCCAGGGCTGTTGCAATATTTAAATAAGATATTTATAAATTGTTTTGCAGGAGCAACTAGATGGCATAGTGGATAGAGCACTGGGCTTATAGTCAGGAAGACCTTTGTTCAAATCTTGCCTCAGACACTTACTAGCTATGTGACCCTAGGCAAGTCATTTAATACTGCCTCAGTTTCCTAATCTGTAAAATGAGCTGACCAAGAAAATGCCATCCAGTCCAGTATCTTTTTTTCCCCCTTTTTGGAGGGGAAATGCAGGGCAATTGGGATTAAGTGACTTGCCCAACATCACGTGGCTAGTAAGTGTTAAGTGTCTGAGGCCGAATTTGAACTCAGGTCCTCCTGATTTCAGGGCCAGTGCTCTATTTACTTTGCCACCTAGCCGCCCCCGGTCCGGTATCTTTGCCAAGAAAATCCTAAATGAGATCATGAAGAGTCAGAAATGACTGAACAACAACAAATTATTTTGTAAACCTTAAAGTGCTTTGTAATGTTACCTATTGTCATTAGTTACAGGTGTTCACATTGGAGGAGAGTTTTACCTCTGATACATAGATAAAGTCACAGATCTGGACTCCCCCCAAATGAACAACACCGTCCCCCCAGCTTGTTTTTTTTCTAAATCACCAGTTACTAGTTTACAAGTATTTACTAGGTAAATACTGGTTTGTCTTGTCAGTAGCTTGCTCTTGCTTTTTAAATAGGTAGCAAATTACATACAGCTTGTTGGTTAGAGCTGTGGTTTCATATTTAATTTTACCATCAAAAGGTCAGACCACAGTCCTGCATGCCGTAGTCTGATCTGAAAATATTCTGAGCACTGGCAAAAAAACAGCTTTTGACAGGAAAAGACCTTATCAGTACCTCATCCATTTAGTATTTGATACCTCAGGCAAAAAAAAAAAGCATGAAGGAGAAAAGAAAACACCCGTAACAAATATTGAACTGACGAAAAAATGTCAACAGAGGAATGAGTGAACCTATTCTTCCATATATAGGCAAGGCACATGGCTACTCAGCCCAGAAACAGTCTCCTCCCACCTCTCCCCACCCTCCTCAACTTATTTTGTTGCATTCTGCACCAAGCTACAGATCTAAGGGAGGTTACCATGTTTACACGAGTTTTGGATAACTAGATGATTCTACTGATATTCATGATGATAACTGACATTTATCAAAAGTATTTTATATACATTATCCCATGAGGTAGGTACCACAGGTAATATTGCTTCCATTTTTCAGATGAAGAAACTAAACTCAGAGAAGGACTTTGCTGTGGATAGATGGCTAGTAAGTGTGAAAGACAATGTTTGATTCTAGGTCTTCCTGATCCCAAATCCATCCCTATATTAACTATGGTACTTTGCTTGAATTCTGCATTAACCTGAAAAAGTGTTTCCTTCACAAAATAAACGGATCTTTGATAAACTTACGTGACTGAAGGGATTGTTTGTTTTAACATAGACTTAATTTGAAGATCTCAGGCAGTTTGGAATAGAGGAGAGAATACTACATTTGGAGTCAGAGGACCTAGGTTTAAATTGCATTTTATCCCTTACTAGTTTTGTCACCTTGAGCAAATTGCTGGATTTTTATTTTTAGGTCTTGGCTTTCAAATGTGTAAAATGGGAGGCTTGGACTAAATGGAACGATATGGAAAAGCATTTCTGAAGTTATTTTCTTTGTGTCAAACACTGTGCTAAGCCTTAACAATATAAAAAGAAAAAAAGACAATTTTTTTCAGATTATTTATTTATTTTTAGTTTTCAACATTCATTTCCACAAGATTTTGAGTTTCAAATTTTCTCACCATCTTTTCCCTACCCCCACCTCAAGACAGCAAGCCTACTGAACACCCCTTCCCCTAATCTGTTCTCTCTTATATTCTCCCCCATCCCCTCTAATTGTCTAGTAGGGCAAGATGGACTTCTATACCCCAGTACCTGTATATCTTATTTCCCAGTTGCATGTAAAAAACAATTTTTTTAAACATTTGTTTTTAAAACTTTGATTTCCAGATTCTTTTTCTTCTTCCCTTCTCACCCACCCCCACTGAGAAGACAAGCAATTCAATATAGGTTGTACATGTGTAGTTACACAAAACATTTCCATAGTAGTTTATATTGTGAAAGACTAACTATATATCCCTCCATCCTATCCCACTCCCCACTTATTCTATTTTTTCACTTTGACCCTGTCCCTTTTCAAAAGTGATTGCTTCTAACTACCCTCTCCCCAACTCTGCCCTCCCTTCTATCATCCTCCCTCTTATCCTCTTCCCCACTATTTTCCTGTAGGGTAAGATACCGAACTGAGTGTGTATGTTATTCCTTCCTTAAGCCAAATTCAATGAGAGTAAGGTTGACCCATTCCCTTTTGGCTTCCTGTTCTTCCCCTCCATTGTAACAGTTTTCTCTTGCCTCTTTCATATGAGATAATTGACCCTATTCTATCTCTCCCTTTCTCCTTCTCCCAATATAGTCCTCTCTCACCTCTTAATTTTATTTTTTAGATATCATCACTTTTAGATATCATCACTTCATATTCATCTCATCCTGTACACACTTACACACATGCATATATGTATACACACTTATACCCTCCTATACATATATATTCCCTTCAACTATCCTCATACTGAGAAAAGTCTCAATTTTTCTATGTAGGAATGTAAATAGTTCAACTTTAATAAGTTTCTTATTATTTCTTTTTCCTGTTTACCTTATCATGCTTCTCTTGCTTCTTATATTTGAAAGTCAGATTTTCTTTTCAGCTGTGTTTTTTTTCATCAAGAATGCTTGAAAGTCCTTTATTTCAGTGGATGTTTCACTGGGTAGGTGATTCTTGGTTTTAATCCTAGCCGCTTTGACCTCCAGAATATCATAATCCAAGACCTTTGATCCCTTAGTGTAGAAGTTGCTAGATCTTGTTTTTTCCTGATTGTGTTTCCACAATACTCAAATTGTTTCTTCCTGGCAGCTTATAATGTTTTCTCCTTGACTTAGGAACTCTGGAATTTGGTTATAATATTCCTAAGAGTTTTCTTTTGAGGATCTTTTTTCAAGAATTCTTTCAATTTTTTTCAATTTTGCTCTCTGGTTCTAAAATATCAGGGCCATTTTCCTTGAGAATTTCTTGAAGGATGATTTCTAGGCTCTTTTTTTTATCATGGCTTTCAGGTAGTCCAATAATTTTTAAATGATCTCTCCTTGATCTATTTTCCAGGTCAGTGGTTTTTCCAGTGAGACATTTCACATTATCTTCTATTTTTTCATTTGTGTGGATCTGTTTTATAGTATCTTGATTTCTCATAAAGTCATTAGCTTCCAATTGCTCCAATCTAATTTTGAAGGAATTATTCTCTTCAATGAGTTTTTAAAATTCCTTCTTCATCTGGCCAGTTTGGCTTTTTAAGACATTCTTCTCCTCATTGGCTTTTTGGGCCTCTTTTGCCATTTCAGTTAGTCAGTTTTTAAGATATTATTTTCTTCAGTCAGGCTGTTGACTTGCTTTTCATGACTTTCTTGCATCTCTCATTTCTCTTCCCAATTTTTCCTCCACTTCTTTTACTTGATTTTCAAAATCCTTCTTGAGCTCCTCCATGGCCTGTGACCAATTCATATTTTTTTTATTTTTTTCTTTTTGCTTTTTGGAGGGAGGAAGGCAGGACAACTGGGATTAAGTGACTTGCCCAAGGTCACATGGCTAGTGTTAAGTGTCTGAGGCCAGATTTGAACTCAGGTCCTCCTAACCACCAGGGCTGGTGCTCTATTCACTGTGCCACCTAGCCACCCCACCCATTCATATTTTTCTTGGAAGCTTTTGATGTAGGAGTTTTGACTTTGTTGTCTTCTTCTGGTTCTCTGTTTTGATCCTTTTTGTCACCCAAAAGGATTTTATGGTCTGATTGTGTTTCCTCTGTTTGCTCATCTTGCCAGCTAATTACTTGACTTTTAAACCCTTTGCCATGGTAGAACTCTGCTTCCAGAGTGGAGAGAGCTGTGTCCCAAATTGCTGGGGTTTTCACAAATGTTGCCCGAGCTATGAGGAGGGTGCCCTCTCTACAGCCCCCACAAGCTTTGGCACACTGGCATTTCTTACCCCAGGACCACCACCCAAGACTGAGACCCAGATCCAAACAGCTTAAAGCAAGGGCAATTACCCTCTGAATGGTCACTTGGTCCCCCTATACTCTGCAGGCCAGGAGCTCTGGAGGCAGCCACACAGCAGCAGCTGCAGCTGCCCTGCTGCCACCACCTCTGTTAACCCAGGAGCAGGGGCCAAACCATACTATTCTCTCACCCAGTTCCAACAGAGTTCCCTACTGACCTTTTACTTTCTCTTTGGCATTTATGGACTGAGACATCTGGAAACTGCAACAACTGCTGGTGATTCACTCTCCTGAAGTCTGCTCTGGCTGGTCTGGGCCCAAGTCTGGGCCAGCACAGTTCACGCAGGACTATGCTCCACTCCCAGCTAGGTGTTATAGACCCTTCCCTGCCAGGCTGCCTTCAGTGGGAGATTTGTTTCTCTCTGTCACTTTGTTGGTTCTGTAGTTCTAAAATTTGTTTAGAGTAATTTTTTTTATAGGTATTGGAGGTCTTTAGAGCAGGAGCTCAAGCAAGTGCCTGCTTTTACTCTGCCATCTTTGCTCCACCCCCAGACCTCACTCTTAAAGAGTTTAGATTCAACTTGAGGAGACAACACAGAGAAAAGTTTAGTTCCAGGTGGATAGAAAGGCCCAGTGTTGCACAGAGTGCAACAGCAGGGCAGATATGAGGGCCTGGTGGTCTTCCATCCTACTAGAAAGATTATAGTTGGTGCATCCTTTCTCACCAAATCCCCTTTGGTGAAGAGTCATACCTGTCTGGTAACCTGGAGTAACCTAGTAGTCCTCTGTCTGTTGTGAAAGGGAGCTTCTCTTAAACTCTGACCATTTTTTTTCCTATTCCTCTCACATGGAATTCCATCTCCAATCTCTAAGCCTCTGCTTTGGCTGTAACCCATACCTGCAATTCACTCCCTTCTCACCTCTACCTCATAGAATCCTTCCTCCCTTCAACATGCAGATCAAGAACTATCTTCTACATGAAGCCTTTCTAATCTCCTGACCTGGTAATGCCCTCTGACTCACATTATCTTGTGTTTATTCACTTCGTATTTGTGTTCTATATACATATGTATATATGTATACACAAACATACTCATTTATGTGATTTATAGTTCTAGATGTCTGTATAAGCTTGTTTTCTCCCCCATTAGAATGTAAGCTCCTTGTGAATGGGGGTTGTTTGTAGCCTAGTATCTAGTACAGTAGCTGGAAGACAGTAGGTACTTATTGAATGCTTGTTGACTGATTTATTTAACCAACAGGAGTAAGACTGGTACCTTCCCAGGGATCCCCTGCTAGTCCAGTAGGCTCTACCTCTGGCCCCTGGTAGTAGGCTCTGGGTCTCAGTTGACACCATAAGCCCCTTCTAATTTCAAGTCTATTATCCTATGATCTCACCAGCTTTTAAAGATCTTGATAAATGCTCATGGCATAAATGCTAAATTACTATTATTAATGCCCATATCTACATCTGTTGAGCCTTTATTTATGGATCTCCAAGATCTTTTTTAGGCTACATACAAACAACGAAAAAAACCCCAGTTTATGTAATCTAAGTATAGTGGACGCCTTGAACTAGACAATTCTGTGGCCACTTGGTGGCACTAGATTACTCCGTTCACCAGAGCTTTCTTCATTGGTTCTGGATGCCAGCGCCATATTGGAACACTAGAGGGAGCCCTCTTCATATAGGAGCCACCTCATGGAAAGAATTCCTGAGGCCCCAAACCTGTCAAACTCATTTGGCTTTTCAAAGAATTGAATATTGCTGTCTGTATTTTGGCTACAGGTAGCAATTTGTCCCTGCCAGTGTGAAATTGCAGCCCTGTTTTAATACAGGCACTGAGTTCTCCAGTTGTTGTTCAACCCTGTAGCTCCTCTTCCAGTACCCCCTGTGACTGAGCTGAGGTTGCAGCATTGTAGGTGGGGTCCAGGCTACATATTAAAGGCACTTGGTAGCAAGCGTGCAGTCCAACAGCCTAAGAGGGCTACACTTCAATTATATATTATAATGTTATTATGATTTTTATTTAATTAATAAAATATTAATATTTTAGTGATGAATAATATAATAATTAAATCATTATAAATTTCATTATGGTTTCAAGGGGGAAATAGATTTCCTTGATGATTTGTTTGAGCAAATGACCTTGATATGTGTCTACACTTGACGTTCAATTCATTCAGTCAATAAACATAGTAAGTTCCTACTATGAGCCAGGCATTGATGCTAAGCACAGGGGATACAAAACAAGGCAAAAAACAGTCCTTGCCCTTAAGGAGCTTACAGTCTAATGGGGGGGATAATGTGTAAACAAACAGATACACAGTGAGTTATGTACAGGATAAATAGGTTATGTTTGCCCTTTGTTCTCAAAGAGCACCATGACATTGGGGAAATGATGACATGACTTGGATTTGAGGGAGGGAGGGCTGTGCAAGGTCACCAGCCTCACTTTCTCCTCCAGAGCCATCTGGGTCCAGTGACCAGATATTCATCTAGAGTCCAGATATTCATCAGGATGACTGGAGAGGGCCCAGGCTGCAATGGGAGACCCTGGCCCTTGTAGGCCATGTCTTTTCAGGAATAAGAAGGGGCTGGGGAAGGCTTCCTGTAGGAGGTGGGAATTTAGTTAGGATTTAAAGGAAGACAGAGAGGTCAGTCGTCAGAGTGGAGAAGGGAGAGCATTTCAGGCATGGGGGCAGCCAGAGAGAATGCCTGGAGCTGAGAAATTTAGGGCTTCATTCATGGAAGAGCCAGAAGGCCAATGTCACCGGATTGAAGAGTTTGTATTGGACAGTTAGGTATAAGACAACGAGAAAGGCAGGAGGGGGCTAGGTTATGGTGGGTTCTGACAGAATAGAGAACTAAAGCATTCACCTAGAAAAAATTATGTAAAGTATGTTTCTGCCTCAATTACCTTGCTATTCTAGGTTTAAGTGGATTTTTATTTTGTTTGAGTTGTTCAGATCTTTGCCTTAGTCACCCAGTTCAATTTGGATGTGTAGCCTCTATATTCTTCTAATACTAAAATGGGAAATGACCAAGGGATGATAGAAATAGAGCTGAGGCCAAATGAGTTTGACGAGTTTGGGGCCTCAGGAATTCTTTCCTTGAGGTGGCTCCTATATGGGGCTCCCTCTAGTGTTCCTCTATGGCATTGGCCTCCAGAACCAAGTCCACCCCCAACCCCTATTTTACAGATGAGGAAATTAAGGTCCAGAGAGGTTGTGACTTGCCTAAGGTTGCATATCTAGTAAGGGTCTGAGTAAGGATTTGAGACTAGGTCTTCCTTTTTTCCAAGTTCAATTGCCTTAGACTGGAACATTACTACCTGAAACAAAAGATGTTACTAAATGCAGTTCCTTGATTACTATGGAAAAGAGTGATTGAAGCAGAATGCAGCATTTGGTGACATTATTTAATCTGGACTTCTGCAAGTATTTAGCGGTTTAGTGTGGTGGGAGTCAGAAAGAATTAGTTGGAGAGTCTGGAGTTTGAGAGTTTGAGGATTAGTCCTGCATCTTGGGGCCATGTGGGCAGGCCAACATCTAGTAACAACTCCACTGGATTTCAGAGTAGATTCTCTCCTTCTCTTTCTTTCTGAGACTTTGACAGGCTTTAATTATTGCTACTGATGCTTCTGCACCAGGAGGACAGCAAGGAAGTCAAATGACTGCTAAGAAGGTGAAAGTGATGGCTGGTGAGTTAATCCAAGTGCCCTTCAGTCAGTCCTCTCCTCCACCATCTTTGACTTGGGACAAAGAGCAACTGCCCAAGTGCTCCAAGTTTTGTGTCTCTTTTCCCATGAGAGGGAAGGAATTAAAAGCAGAAGAAGCTGTTTTCTGCTTTAGTACTAGCATTGGCTGCTTTCTATTCCAACACACTGTTTCCCTTCCCTCTGTTTTTTTCTGTTTTCATTTCTATTTATTCTCCTTTATATAAAAGAAAGCCTGATGGCAGCTGCCAATCCTTGTTATGTAATAAATTCTAGTACACGTAGAGATTTGGGAAGGGTTAGATCTAGGAGAGAGATGGACATGCAGACAGAGATAGACAGAGAGAGTCAGAGACAGACATACAGAAACAAAATCAGAAACAGAAACATCCTGCTTCAGTCTGAGGTGCATAGGAGGTAGAGGAAATAATTACTCCATCTAGAAGTCCCAAATAGAATGGCAGCACATTGAAATAGTAGAGTTTCCACATTGTGACTTTCCCCATTGCAGTTTCGATATAGTGTGTCGGCATAG
This sequence comes from Pseudochirops cupreus, assembly GCA_028627135.1. Classification (NCBI taxonomy): domain Eukaryota; kingdom Metazoa; phylum Chordata; class Mammalia; order Diprotodontia; family Pseudocheiridae; genus Pseudochirops; species Pseudochirops cupreus. The sequence continues at coordinate 280,880,015 of CM053582.1, read as the reverse complement.
GAAATTAAATGGGAATTTTGGGGAAGTTTTGTGGAAGCCACAGCCAACACACAAAGTCCAGCAGATGACACAGAAAAAGTTTAGAAACTCAGAAATTCATAAAATATATGTATGGTACTGTATAATACCAACATATGTTATCGTTTAATACTATAAGAATTCAGACTTCTTCTCTGATATGAACTGAGCCAAAAAAATTTTACATGGATTTTCCAGATTGTGGGGGGTGGCCACATCCCATTATGTGGAAGGGATAAGTCAGCTCAGGTATTTATAAGCAGGAGAAAAATTTTTAGCAATGCGAGATTAATTAACTAAAGTGAGTGGGCCTCCTAGATTTAGATTTTAAACCCTAGAGACACAGGCAAACCAAGTCCCTGAGAAGGGGCATCTGTGTAATGAATATACCTTGTACATCTTTCCCCTTTGTATTCTTTAATGGTGGTGATATGTGTACCCCTTCTTATTAAATCCACCACTGCTAGGACACCTATCCCCTGATAATATGCTACACAGACAATAATCTTGTATAATTTCCCCTTATAGTCTTTCTTTATGAGTGAATGGTCCAACCCTGTGGGCTCAGCTTAGTTGTGTTCCAACTGTATGTATGATGATCTCCATTGAACCTAAGATATGGGGACCTCATCCCCATCTGTTGGTTACAGGAGGGGTCCCAAACCTCAAATATATCTGACATGATGAAAATCACATTCACAATCCTACATAAAGACCCCCTGTGATACACCCCAAAGCTATCTTTTCAAGTTCCCTCTTAGATGGCAGTCACTGTATAGATTCTTTCAGGGCAAATAATCCCAGCATGTTTTGCAATACTAGAGCCAGCCGGTTGATCAGATGTAACATGAAACTTTGACATCACTTACTGCATAGTAGTAACTTGTACTATAACTGTATTGTCCTGCTCCAGGCCCTGTGCAATGGCTTAAAGCCACCTCTGGACACTGCCTCATTGTAAACAAGCTGTCTGGCTGAACGGGGATATCCTGTTAAAAATATTTAAACAAAAAACAGAAGCTGACATCATTGGGCAAGGCTATGTCCCCCCATTTGCTTCCTAAACTATCCCTAGAGAAGACCCTGGATATTGCCTAACCGCCAGGACAATAGATCATGTACAGTTGTTGGAAAAGGGGAAAGACTGATTAGATCATCAGTCTACCAGTGCTGCCAGCAAAGGGCGCAATCCCTAGATAAAGAATCTCACACTTCATTTCAGCCCAAGGGCCTGGTAGTAGAACTACACTGACTTCATTGTCTCCACCAGTAATATTGACAAATCACCAAATCTGTTTTACTTGGCTGCACCCATGCCCCACTTAATTCCTTAAACATGAGCTCCAGCAACAGTGCTTCTATTTTCATCCTTGCCCAGAGATAACCACACAGAATGAAGGCATTGCCAGGAGGCCAGTTGGGTAGGTCTAAAAGTCATTTGGTGGAAGGCAATTAGCTCTTGTAAATGATGCCTGTGCAAAGACCTCAGGGCAGGTTCCCATAGACAAGACCCTGCCCAGGCTGTGCCAAATGCGTAAGACAGCACTGGAAAGGTCCTGGGGAGTCCTTCAGTTCAGGGAGGCTAGAACCTTGCCAGGCACTGTATTTGTATAAACTCTGGCCCAGAAAGGACCATTGTCTCAAGATTACTTATTCACCTGGCTGGGTTTATTGAATAGCACAGCTGAAATACTGGGTTCTCATTTCTGTACTTTGAGGTTCTTTCTTATTCCAGAGTATCTTCATTATTTCCAAATACTTAATAACAACAATTGCTAACATTATACTTTCGTACTTTAACATCTATGAAGTCCTTTAGAAATATTATCTCATTTTATCCTCACAACCTAGGGAGATAGGTGCTAATACTATCCCATTTTATAGTTGAGAAAATTAAGGCACAGAGAGAGGTTAAGTGACTTACCTAAGGTCACAGAGCCAGTAAGCACCTAAAATAGGATTTGAAATCAGGTTTTTCTGACTCTAATGTCTGTACTCTATCCATTCTGCCAGCAAGCTGCACCCAATTTTAGTTTCTTAAGAGAACGCTTTTTTTTTTCACTCTCTCAAATTTCCTGGACTATCTGTCCAAACTGACCAGATTAACTAGCTAACTGCCGCATGCTCGCTCTACTTTGGGTAGACCTAGTTGTTTTTGTGCCATTTCAGTGGTGTCCAACTCTTCATGACCCCATTTTGGGAAGCGGTACTGGAGTGGTTTGCTCTTCTCTTCTCCGGCTCATTTTACAGATGAGGAAACTGAGGCAAACAGGTTTCAGTGGTTTGCCCAGGGTAACACAGCTAGCAAGTGTTTGAGGCTTGGTTTGAACTCAGGTCTTCCAGACTTCAAGGTTGGTGCTCTATCTGCTGTGACACCTAGCTGCCTCAGACCTAGATCCCGGTAGCATTTTATTTCTTACACCACAAGCCTTCATATGCTTCCAACATCAAGGGATGGATAGTGTGTCAACTTATGAAGCCCTCAAAAATAGGATCTGGGTTTATTTGTGAGATAGATGTTTGATGTCCAACGTTGTGGGAGCCAAACACATATCTATTATTACCGATTACCAACAACAAGGATGAGCGGATTAAATGGGGGGAGGAAGAGAATACACCTGGGAAGGTCACAGACAATAGAAGGCCCTGTGATCATATTCCTAGTGAAAACTTGTCATTAATAAATACTCTTATCATGTTTTCTCATGGTTCTGCCCTCTCTTAGCAACCACCTTGGGAAAGTGGAGATTGCCCTATGGGGGAGTAAGTGTTAGGCCTCACACACATTGATTAGGCCTTGGGCTGTCACACCAGCTGGGTAAATATGGTTGAGTGATGCTGGCAACCAATATTCCTAAATTATCCCGTACAGGCATTGCCAATACCCAGAAGAGTACTGGGTGGTGAGAAAAAGGGAGGCGTGAAAGAGTAATTCCAGGAAAGAAGTGTGGAGTCTCCTCACTTCATTTGTAGGCACCTCAAGCAACTTGTGCATCAGGAAATATCTGAGGGTAGAAAGACTCTAAGGAGATTTTCTGTGGGATGACTTCTGTCCCTAAATGATTTTCTCCTAGTTGTCTTTAGTTACTCCTTGGAAGTTCTGGAGGTATTGTCTTATAAGATCTGTCACCCTCCTTCACTTCCAGGAACAATGGGAGCACAGGATTTCTTTGCATAGCAGAGAATAGAAGGAAATTCAGAAGGAAGAACAGACTAGTAGGAAAGTTTTGAAAATACGTGGAATATATTTTATACTTAAAAAAAAAAACCCAAGAAGGATAAAATGGAGAAGTATGGTTTCATATACAATCCCCTTCTTGCATTCTGCTTTGTATATAAAAAGGTTATTTTAGGTGTTTGAGTACAAAGTAAAAATAATTTTTAAAAAATTTTTTTAAAGGAAGCACAACAATTCTCTCTCTCACATCAGGATGGATAATGAGTGCTGAGTTAACCCGCATAAGTGGAGGGATGCTAATAGGGAAGGTTCAGTTTCTCTAGTTCAGCGGTTCTCAACCTGTGGGTTATGTTCAATTTGTAACAATGAAAATACATCCTGCATATCAGATAGATTCATAACAGTAGCAAAATTATGGTTATGAAGTAGCAACAAAAATAATTTTATGGTTGGGGGGTCACCACAATATGAGGAACTGTATTAAAGGGTCGCGGCATTAGGAAGGTTGAGAACCACTGCTCCAGTTGAATAGATTGGTTTTACTTTCCAGTGACTAATGCTCTTGAACTATATTGTTCAAGTCAAGGAAAATAGGAAAACATTCCAAATGTATATTAGAAACAGTGGAAGGATAAAGGACAATATTTCCTCTTCAGGTCGTGGGATGATAGAACTTATAAAGACGCCAAAGGGTAAAGTTGTTTGTTTTTTTAAATGTTTGAGTTTGCTTTAGGGTTTTTTTCTCTTCATTTTGTTCCTTACCAAAAGATAAACTGTAAACTGAAAACAAGATGAAGAAGACAAAAAGTCTAAGCTGGAAAATGAAGGAAAGCAAGTAGGTTATTTTAAAAAACAGATGAATTCAAATTTGCCAGCCCAGGCACTTGCCTCGTGACCTCTTACAGAACTGTGAAAATGAAGGCAAGAAGCAAGTTTCAAACGTAGGGCCTTCTTGACCCTAAGCTCAGAGTTCCCTTCATTTTATGTTCAGGGCTCTCTTCATGCTTCCTCATCCTTCCGTGATGGGAATCAGCTGTACTGAGACTGGTGACAGTCCAATGCCCCACTGCTACTAACTAACGCATTGTGTGTGACTGTGCAAATGACAGTTGTTGTTCAGTTGTGGCCCATTCTTTGTGACCTCATTTGGGGTATTCTCGGCAAAGATACCAGAGTGGTTTGCCATTTCCTTCTCCGACTCACTTTACAGATGAGGAAACTGAAGCAAACAGGATTAAGTGACTTGCCCAGGGTCACATGGCTAATAAGTGTCTCACCAAGTTCCTGACTCCAGACCCAGTGGTCTATCCACAGTGCCACCTAGGTGTCTAAATGACAACCACCATTTTCTCAATCATTTTAACAAAGACTTTCACAAGCTGGAGAAGAGCCAGAGGAGAATGAGGAAAGTGGCGCAGGCCTCCAGCCATATGAAAAATCAATTAACGCATCTAGATGTCCCAGAGAAGAGAGATCTTAGAGGGAACGTGATAGCTACTTTCAAGTAAGGGAGAGGCTACCAGGTCATTAGAGATTAGACTTCTACTTGGCCCTAGAGGGTAAAATTAGAAACAATGGGTGGAAGTAGAAGAGGCAGATTGGATTGCCTCAAGAGAAAATGGGTTTTCCCTCAGTGGAGATTTTCAGACAAAGGCTGATTGAACACTTAGTAACCAGGGTGAGGCAAAACAAGCTTTGCCATGAGGATAATTGAATTTAGGTGGAACCAAAATGGATATGGAGGGTGTAAGGGGACTTATACCTGTATAGGTCAATACATAGGAGGTCATGGTAGGTTCTTCCAACAAAAGCATTTCTTCCCCAGCCTTTCCTGGGGATATTAGAGCCGATTATTCCTTTCCTGAGGGCCTCTCTGAAGGTGTAAGGACATGAATGGCTCACAACCACCAAGATTTAAGCATCTGCTTTGGGGATGATATGGCTACCTGGTCAGAGAGAGTGGGGGAAGGGTGATATTAATGTAGAAAGGATGAAATTTCCCTACCACTCATCATCAAGCTTGAAAGTAGGGCCTCAAGCCAGGGGCCTAACCTAGATTCTTTGCTGGATCCTCTTCTAGATTACAAATAGTAGGCGTCCCTCAAGGTTCTGTCCTGGGCCCTCTTCTCTTCTCCTTCTATACTTCTTCATTTGATGATCTCATCAGCTCCCATGAATTTTATGACCATTTCTATGCAGATGATTCTCATTGCTGCCCTTCCTGCCCCAATCTCTCCCTTGACCTCTTATCTTATATCTCCAAATGTCTTTCAGACATCTTGAACTGGATATCCAGTAGACGACTTAAACTGATTTTTCCTTAAACAACATGTCCCAAACAGAACTCATTATCTTAACCCTTCCCCCTTTTACCTTCCCTATTACTGTAGAGGGAAACACCATCCTTCCAATCCCTCGGGCTCGAAACCTAGGAGTGATCCTGGATTCCTCACTGTCCCTCACTCTCCCTGTCCAAGCTATTGACGAGGTGATTTCACCTTTGCAACATCTCTGGAATACAGTCCCTTCTCTCCTCTGACTCTGCCACCACTCTAGTGCAGCCCCTCATGACCACACACCTGGACTATTGTAATAACCTGTTGATGAGTCTGCCTGCCTCAAATCTCTCCCCACACCAATCCATCCTCCATTCAACTATTAAAGTGATTTTTCAAAAGTGCAGGTCCAATCATGTCATCCTCCTACTCAATAAACTCCAGTGGCTCCCTATTGCCTCTAGAAGCAATTATGAAATGCTTTGCTTGGCATCCAAATCCCTTCATAGCCCTCCCTCCACCCCCACCCCAGCCTTTCCAGTCTCCTTACAGCATACTTCCCAACATATACTCTTCTATCCAGTGACACTGGTGACCTGACTGTTTCACGAACAAGAAATTCCATCTCTCTGCTCCGGGTTTTTGTTCTGACTGCCTCCCATGCCTGGAATGCCCTTCTTCCTTCACTCCAACTATTGACATACCTGGCTTCCTTAAGTCCCAGCAAAAATCTTATCTTCTATAGGAAGCCTTCCCTAACCCCTTTTAACTCCAGTGCTTTCCCTCTGTGAATTTTTCCTGTTTATCCTGTATACAGCTGGCTTCATACATAATTGTTTGTATGCTGTTTTCGCCATCAGATTGTAAGCTCCTTGAGGGCAGGGACTGTCTTTTGCCTCTTTTTGTATCCCCATTGCTTAGCACAGTGCTTGGCACATAGTAAGCACTTACTGTTTATTGAATTGAATCTTCCCCTCTCCACTGCTTCCTTCTCATCTATATATGCATATATATGTGAGAAGGGGACAGTGTGTGTATACATAATATACATATATGTATGTACACATGTGTATTTATCTATGTATATAATATACATGGCATACGTATATATATTATGTATCAGTGATTATTTTTATGCGTATCTACATATGTGTGCAATACATATATCTGTATATATTTATAGACACATATATCATATATATATAAAATATGATAGGTTTTGTATGTATATACATAGACTCAGAATTCTCTAATACTAAAAATGCCATACCATTACTCTTTTCTTTTTTTGCATTTTTTTTGGAGAAGGTAGGGCAGGGCAATTGGGGTTAAGTGACTTGCCCAAGGTCACACCGCTAGTAAGTGTTAAGTGTCTGAGACTGCATTACTCACCCCATGACCCACAGGGGTGCGCTTCTCCCAAACCCCTTGGTATAGTGTCCCAGTGCTTCTGCCTCTATTTCTGCAAACAAAGGACTTTTATATGCCTCTTGATTGCAAAAATTCCCATCTGTGTGTCTGATCACTTATCAGAGATGTTATAAAAGGCATTCTTGTCCACCTTCCTGCTTCCTGAAGGGCTCTTTTATAGATTTGTAGGATTTGTACCTGAGCCACACTCCCCAATGGCTTCCCAGTCCCCCAATCTCTAGTGACTATGCTTCAGTATCTTTACCCCTGCTAAATGAGGGAACCTCGCCTCTCACTTACTCTAGATGCAAAGATGCCCATTTATGGCTCTGACCCTTATTAGTGATGCTTGTAAAGGACATTCTCATTTGGATACGAGCTAGACCAAGCAACTCTGAATAACTGTCAACTCTAAGATCTGGTAGTTGTATAAAGTGAGCTAGATAATCTATAAGGCATGTTTCTGTGGCATATCTTTCAGCACATAGCATAATGTCTTATATCTAGCATGTATCTGCTCATCAAGTCTATAAGATGATTTCGTTATTATGCTTATTTGTGCTAATCCTATTGATCAGCTTAAATTTGAATCAGCAAACGTTTATTGACCATCACAGTGTACAATACAATCCATCGTATTAAGTATTGTGGTCATTGAAGAGGCTGGTCTCCAACTCAAGAGAGAAGTTAGGGCTGCAGATAGTGACTCTGGAATAACTGGCAAAGAGATGGCCATTGAAACTGTGGGAGTAAATGAAATTGCCCAGGAGAATTTACAGAGAGACCACCAGGTTGCGCAGTGGGTAGAGCACTAAGCCTGGAGTCAAGAAGACCTGAGTTCAAATTCAGCCTCAGACACTTACAAGCTGTGTGACCTTGAGCAAGTCACTTAGCCTCTGTTTTCCTAAATTTCCTCATCTGTAAAATGGGAATAATAATGACACCTACCTCCCAGGATTATTGTGAGGATCAAATTAAATGATTGCCACACATGTAGCACAGTGCTTGGCACTTGTTGTTCAGTCATTTCAGTCATGTCAGGCTCTTCATGACCCCATTTGGGGTTTTTCTTCATAAAGATACTAGAGTGGTTTGCCATTTCCTTCTCCAGGTCTGGCACTTAGTAAGGGCGTTTTAATTGCTAGATACCTATTAGAAGAGACTAGTGGCAAAGAGAGAATCTTGGGAAATCCCCAGCTAAGGGAATAGGAGGAGGAAAGCGAAGCATCAGATGATACAGAGAAAGAATGATGAGAGAAGCAGGAGGAAAACCAAGGAAGTGTGGTACCTTGGAAATCAAGGGGGGAGAGTCTCCAGATGGAAGGAATGGTCAATAGACCCAGTTATACAGAAGGAATGAAGGAGGAGCATGACTAAAAGAGTAGCTTAGTTTATCAATTAGGAAGCCACTGATGACTTTTGAGGGAGTAATTTTAGCAGAACGATAGTGCTTTGTACAAAGCAAGTAATTAATAAGTGCTTGTTGTTTGATTGATTGATTGGCAGCTGAGTGGAACAATAGATAGAGCACTGGATCTGGGGTGGAGGGCTAAATGCAAGAGGTGAAATAGACAGATAGTAAGTAGAAAAATCAGGTGTGAGCTACTTTTCCTTTTTTTTTTTTCTTTTTCTTTTTTGGAGGGAGAAGGCAGGGCAATTGAGGGTAAGTGACTTGCCCAAGGTCACACAGCTAGTAAGTGTTAAATGTCTGAGGCCACATTTGAACTCAGGTTCTCCTGACTCCAGGGCTGGTGCTCTATTCAGGCTAGCCACCTAGCCACCCCCAAAGCTAATTTTTCTAATAATTTTTTCATGAAGAGATGAATGAATGAATGAATGAAAAAGTATTTATTAAGTGCCTACTATAAGAAGACAGTCCCCACCTTAAAGACCTCATATTCTAATGAAGGAAATAGCACATACATACATAAGGGAGTGGTGGCCAGGGAGAGAAATTTTGGTTTGGAAAATATAACAAGTATGATGAGTGGAGACAGGGAAACAGGCTGACATACCCTTTTAAGAGCAATGAAAGAATTGTGGGTTTTTTGTGGTCCTAGATCTAGGAAGGGTTAGAGGAAGGAAAAAGTGAAGAGTAAGGTGAATCATTGCAGCTGGCAAGAGGAGGATGAAACGAAACTATCTCTACCTTTCCCTAACCAGCTACAGTGCCTCATACTCATCCTTTCACTCACCTGCATTTCCTTTTCCAATCTCTGTCTCTCTCCATCTGTCTTTCTGTCTCTTTCTCTATCTCTCTGTGTTTCTCTTTGTCTCCCTCTGTCTCTGTGTGTATGTATGTATATGTACATACATATATACTTGCATGTATATATAGACATCCATATGGAACCAGTATACTATGTACATGTATGTGTGTATAGAAACCTGTGTATATTTCCACTTCTCCTTACAAAAGAAAAAAAGCTTTGGCCTTGCTTAGCCCCACGGCTTTGTCCTTGTCTTCAATCCTTTAAACAGGCTAAGTAGGAGATAGAATTGGCGGGCAAACAATGCCTTCCCAGCTTGAAAGAACCACTTTATAGTCAGTCTCAAAATGAAAAACACAAGCCTGGTAGGAGACAGCCCCAACTGGGGTTTGATAGGTAACTAGGCTGTCTGCTTCTGGCAGCATTGGGCAAACACAGGAAATGGCAGAGGTGGTTAAGGAAAGATGGTTCCCTCCAAGAAGGAGGAAGAGAAGCATCTTATGGCATGACAATCAACACAGTCCCATAAACTAATAAAATCAGTCCTTTTGATGGAATTTTTGTTTTTCTGTCAACCCCTCCACCCCCACTCCCATCACCCTTCCTCAGAACATACTCCAGAGGTAGTGACTTGGTGTGACCTTTCCCAAACACAATGAATGTTAGCACTTTCCAGGCTGGCATATATGATTGATTCTTTCTCAGTCTCCTTGAGTTTTCCTGATTTATCCATATCAATGGTTAAGTTTGCTGTATTCAGATTCTTGGATGTCTTATGGAATAATATGTTCTAGACTAAAAATATACTCTTGGAATCTTTTCACCCATACAAAGAAGTCCTGTGTAGCTTATGAAATTAGCTACTTTTTCCCCCTTCCATTTAAAGTGCTGTAGTAGAAAATGTATTGCCCAGTCTTGCCTTTCTCCTTTCAACTGGCACAGAACAACTACTTCCTACTTTTTCTTTCCATCTCACCCCAGAAGTGACTCAAGTGGGAGTCATGAGACTGGCTAATAAGTTTATCATATAATTCAAGTTTCAACAGGCTTTTAAAAAATTCATTGAAAGTAACAAGGATTATGGAAAATGTTCTGAAGACTGCTGGGTGTCCATGAATCATTCTTATTCATTGAAGAATTCCAAGTTAATGGTCTGAATTTTGCAGGGGCTGTAAAAGCTACTATGCTTTCTCTTTTGAACAAAAATCTCAGTTGATTACAAATCCTTCTCAAAAGAAATGAAATTTGCAATAAAAACTGGTCACCATTATTCCTGGGTATTTGTTATTGTTCAGTCATTTTTTCAGTCATGTTCAACTCTTTGTGATCCCCATTTGAGGTTTTCTTAGCAAAGATATTGGAGTGATTTGCCTTTTCCTTCTCCAATTCATTTTACAGATGAGGAAACTGAGGCAAATAGGGTTAAGTGACTTGCCCACAGTCACACAACTATTGGGTGTCTGAGACCAGATCTGAATTCAGGTTTTCCTGACTCTAATCCTGGCATTCTATTCACTGTTCCATCTAGCTGCCCCTTTCCTGGGTATATTTCTATGTAAAAATAAATGATTTTGAATTTTCCTATACCTCATTACTGGGTTATCTAAAATATATTTGTGAAGGTCTTCTGAGTGGTTTATATCTCTTAAAAGAAGGCATTTATATTACCAGCTTGCTCTTTAATTTTTAAATACTTGTAGCACTTCAAGATTCAAAATAGGAGGAGAAAAGCAAACCTGCTGTGTAAACATACAGGCAGCCCCCAACTTAGAAATATAAGACTTATTAATAATTTCTACATAGAAACGTCCCTTACCATTCCTACCTTATAGGAGCTACTGCCATATTAGCCACTGTGAAAAAAGCTTTCAGTTTTTAGAGAATCTGTTGTTTCAGATGTAGAAGAGAAGTTGCTTAAAAAAAATAAGAAAAAGAAAAAAGCAAAATCTGTCTTGGGGGTACGCTCCAAGATAAGATGGTCTACATCTCCCTGCCGCAAAATATCTTGTTACCAATTAGAAATTCATTTCTGGGCTGCTAGGTAGCACAGAGGATAGAATGCTGGACCTGGAATCAGGAAGACCCATCTTTCTGAGCTCAAATTTTGCCTCAGACACTAGCTGTGTGACTCTGGGCAAGTCACTTAACACTGTTTGCCTCAGTTTCCTCCTCAGTAAAATGATTTGGAGAAGGAAATGCAAAACACTCCAATATCTTTGCCAAGAAAACCCTAAATGGTGGTGAAAAGAGTTGGAAATGACTGAACCACAAAAAAAATTCATTTAGACTAACAAATTATCTTTAAGAAAATAATTCACAGAGATATGGCACACTTAAAGGGTAACCCAGACAATGAATCATAGATTTAAGGCTACAAATTATCTTAAAGGTAATCTAGTGCAATCCCCTTATTTTATAGATGAGAAAACAGGGGTGCAATAATTTGCCCACAGTCTCAGGGATAAGGCCAGAATTTCAACCTAGATCCATCAACTTCAGAGCAGCCTACTACAGGCCAAGCGCTGCTTATACAAAGGTAAAAACAGTCCCTGCCCTCAAGGAGCTCACAATCTACTAGGGGAGAGACAACGCGAAAACAACAATATACAAATAAAATATATACAGGATAGATTGGGGGCAATCGACAAAGAGAAGGCATTAGAATTAAGGGGATCTGGAAAGGTTTCCTGCAGCAGATGAGATTTTAGCTGAGACCTGAAGGAAGCAAGGGGAAGGCAGGAGGTGGAAATGAGGAGGGAGAACATTCCCTTCATGAGGAACAGACAGGGAAAATTCCTGGAGTCAAGAGGAGTCTTGTTCAAGGGACAGTAAAGGCTGGATGAAAGAGTATGCAGAAGTGAGTGATAAGACTGGAATGTTGGTGCTGGGGAGGGGCTGAGCAGCTAATGAAGGGCTTTGATAGCCAAATGGAGGATGTCATATTTAATCCTGGAGGTAATAGGGAGCTGTTGCATTTTGTTGAGTGGAGGAGTGCCATCACCAGACTTGAGCTTTTGCACTATTCCCAAGTTGCATCTCAGACTCTCTGAGTCTGAAAACCGACCTCAGCAGTCATCTAGCCCCACTAGTGCCTTCATTTTACAGATGAGGAAATGGAAGAACTGCGAGATTAATAATAGTAGCTAGAATCCATATAGTTTCTTAAGGTTTGTAAAATGTTTTATGTATATCATTTCATTTGATCCTCGCAACAGTCCTGGGAGGTAGGTAATATTATTATTCCCATTTTACAGTTGAGGAAACTGAAACAGAGAGTAAGTGACTTGACCAGGGTCACATAGCTAGAACGTATCTGAGATAGGATTTGAACTCAGGTCTTCCTGACTCTAGGTCCCACTAACCACCCCACCTAGCTGCCATGTCCAGTGTCCTACAGGTAATAAGTGGAGGAGCTGTCATTCAAACTCAGATCTTCATAAGTCAAACCCTGTACTCTTTTCACATTGCCAAAGTTCACATTCATGCACACAATATTGTCACAATGAGGCCATTTCTGTACCTATGATCATGTCTATACCACTTGAGTATTTTCCGACCATACTCTATTAAGTTCCAAGATATTCTGAAATACTTTGCTATCCAAAACCATAATGCAAATAAATTAAGTGGTTAGTAGTGGATGACAGAGGCATAAATAATAATAAAAATAAATATTAAGAGCACTTACCGTGCGTGAGGCCTGTGCTAGCTGCTTTACGGTGATTATCTCACTTGATCCTCACAACAACCCAGAGAGGCAGGTGCTATTATAATCCTCATTTTACAGATGGGGAAGCTGAGGCAAACAGAGGTTGAGTGACTTGTTCAAGGTCACACAGCTAGTGAATACCTGAGGCTGGATTTTAACTCAGATCTTAAAAGGGCCTAGGGTTCAGATTTTTGAGCTGTGTGGAGAGTCACAATCTTTCTCATTTGTCTGTTGTTGCTGTGTGTTAAAATTATATCTTGCTTTGGTCCCTCTGACCACCACCTTCTACCACCTGCTCCCTCCCCCCCATTCTAGTAAGTATAATTTGTTTTTTAAAGAAACATTGTAAATAGCCAATATAAAGAGACAATGGCAGGAACTAAGATTGAAAAGGGAAACCTGGGAGTCACAAACTGTCCTCAAAATCGAAGAAGCATAATTTATAATGTATCATAGAGTAACCAAAATTCACATCCCAATAGTATGTGCTGAGTCAGCAGGAGCCATATGGGCACTGAGGTCATGGGTTTGGTCCTTTGAGATGTATATCTCAGACAAGTTCCAGACCTCTGCAGAACACCAAATGGTGTTGATAATTTTGAGATGATGTGGACGTGTTAACTTTATAGTTTTACTGACAGCTTTGAGACGATCTGATCTTTTAATGAACTAACCTCAAAGTGGCACAGATAAGAGTTAGCTTGTTCCCCTAAAATCCTATAAAATGAGACCTCAAACTCCTGTCTCTGAGCCTTCTTCTGTCTTCTAAGGGGCCATACTGCTCAAGTGCTCCCAACTTCAATCCAAAGTTACGAGATTCATCCCCTCCTATGCTCTCTTTACACTGCCTGCCTTCTCCATCCCTACACTGTCCTCCTCTATCTGCGTATTTTCTGTGCTTTTTCTTGCCCCACACTCTTTAAGGTTACTGAAATATGATTGCTGCCCCGTTTCTCACTGCCAGTCATGGTCTTTCCTGAACTGGGTGTGCCTGCCCTAATTTCATAATCTCATTAATTAATGATCAGCACTGCCTCATGCTGCCTGGAGGACTGAAGAAGGAATTGAGATTTGATTCTGTCCTAACCATGAACACTGCCAGGGAAGACATAAAACACTCAAGGGTAATATTGATTCCTGTCATTAGAAGGAAACACCCTTACTGAGATACTCCCCCAATATGTAGTCATACTTGTGGGTTGGACTCCCAGAGGGCAGTTGCTAGCTGGAGGCCTAGGAGTAACCTTGTGGGCAATACTCCTAATACCATAGCTCGTGAGCCCCCGTTGCTGTGCTTCCCTTTGAGAATCAGACAGTAGATATAATTAGCTTGAAGCAAAGGCATTTTGCTTTGAGAATGACAAATAAGTAGTATCTATATATGTATGTATGTATGTATGTATGTGTATATATACACACACACACACACATAGTTTTTGTGTATGTATAATATTTGTGTGTATGTATGTTGCGCATATAATTGTGTGTGTGTATATATATATATATATAGAGAGAGAGAGAGAGAGAGAGAGAGAGAGAGTAACAAAATATTACCCCTGCAAAACTAAAGTGCATTATCCCACAATTACATGTAGTATTCATAGAAAGATGAGGCAAAAGCTTAGAATATGCTTAGCAGTGTTACACAGATGTAGAGAAAACATGGGACCAAGACAACTCACACCTGTGAAACGCTAGGACTCCAAACTCTGTCCACTTTTTGTGAGGGCTTGGTATCTGTTCTTGTTCCACTCTTATACCAGGCTTCCTCCTCATAAGGCACAGTGCTTCTGCTGGAAAGACATCTCAGCTAGATTCTTTTGAACTTGTTTCTCTATAGAGACCTGTAATATTTCCCACCTCCCCCTTAAGCCAGCTGCAATTCTCACCTGGGGGTACTGCTTTGTTCTTTCAGAAAAATCAAGGATCCTTACCCTAGGACTGTCAGTAGCTTTCCCCAGTTCAGCACCTTTGGGATCTCAACTGTGAGGCTTACCGTCTTCCAGGTAGGAGATGAGAAATTAATCTTTCTTTTTGATAACTCTCCCTAGTACAGAGCCTTCCTCACTGTGAGAATTCACCCCAAATCATAGTGACTAGTACATTTTCCAAATATTCATTTTTGCAGCTTAGGCCATAATCAGTCAATAGACATTTGGTCAATAATTGCCAAACATCTCTGGGGTTCAATTCCCAAATTTTAAAGAATTCTGATTCTCACAAAACTGAGTAAGTAGGGAAAGGGTACAGAGGCAATCTGTGGAAATTTATTGTCTCTGTTTGATCCTCAGCTTCTTTCCTGGCCTTTTCATATGCAAATCAGTTACTTGAAGCCTCATATCCTTTTACCAGGTACAAATGAGTCTACTCAGAGTTTTATATCTTTTACAAAGTGCAAAATGATCCACTCAAATCTGAAAGGAACTTACCCTCACATCTCAATGTCTCTCTTATTTGCCTTCATGTCCAGCAGTTTGCCAAAGTCTGAAAGGGGCAGACATTTATACTAGCAAATCCTATGCAGAATATATGGAGATTGGCTAAGTGTGCTACTGGTGAGGTCCTTACCTGAGCTGCTTCTGGGTGATGACACCAACTGGTACACAAAAAGAAATAGCCCAGCATTCTACCACTAAAGGAATGACTATGATTTTTGTCTTTTTGAATGCAGTCTCTTAGTTTCATTCCTCTCCCAAACCTTGCTTTGTGGCAGCTCATTGCACCCAGAATCAGTCACTTAGCATACATACCAATTTTACCATAGTTCTAGGAGATCTTGACTCATAAATTATATACATGCAGGTCATCTATAAATAGCAGCATGGCACAGGGGACAGAGGGCTAGCACTGTAGTCAGGGAGGCAGCTAGGTGGCGCAGTGGGTAGAATGCTGGGCCTGGAGTCAGGAAGACTTTTCTTCCACCCTTACTAACTGTGTAACCATGAACAAGTCACTTAACCTTGTTTGCCTCAGTCTTCTCATCTGTAAACTAGAGGAGGAAATGGCAGTCTACTTCAGTATCTTTGCCAAGAACACCCAAAACTGGGTCGTGAAGAGTCAGGTACAACTGAAGAACAACAACAAAATTGTAGTCAGAGAGTCCTGGGTTCAAATCTTGCCTCTTAAATGCACTGAATGTATGAGCATGGGCAAGTCACTGAACTCAGTGACACAGGAACTTTCTAAGATTCTAAGTTATAGGCTAATCTTTCATATAAGAACATTTTTCTCCTGACAATTAAAAAAATGGTTGGTTGTTATTGAAATGATTTAACTTAACCACTACATGTCATGGAGTTTGAAGCATGGGATTTCTTTCATGGCAGTGATATGTAGTCTGTTGATGGATGTTTTGTTTTCTTTCTGAAGTTTTCTTGTACTATTTTATTGTGTTATGATATTGAAGTTTTTTTTCTTTTCTTTCTTTTTTTAAGGAGATCTAGGAACCTTAAATTACTTCTGTGCAATCTGCCTGCAAAGATAATCACTTTGGCTTATATATGGTGAGCCATCACCTGCTTCAGGGAGGTGGGGTGGGGATGGGAGGCAGACAGGGTGGGAAGAGTAGGTATGTTTGGGCAGTCTCAGAAGCCCAGAAATCACTGAGAATCACTATGGACTATTAACCTCAGAAATGGGCCCAGCTCAGCTTTTAGTCTATTTTTCCTCATGTCTCATATAACTAGCCTGTATAGACCTGCTTTGGATTCTTCCTCTGTTCTCTTTCTTGTCTTCATGGGGCAGAGTAGAGTCCAAGTTTGTTGCTTCTTACAGGGTAGGGGGAAAAGAGGATTTGGGCAGAGTCACTGAGAACTGAGACCCTGAGGGTTCCTACCCAAGGGCTCCCACTCCCAACATGTAGCATAACTCTTGCTTATCTCTGGAGACACACAGAGTGAGCACTTTAAGGTTTTTTACCATTACTCTCAGGACTGTTTTATCTTTTTATCTTGAGGATTAGTTCAGTTACTCTACTGCTACATCAGGCTCTTAATTCCTGTATTTGCAGGTTGGAGGTTTGAGATGGTTTGTAGAGAACAGCTAATCTACCATCTTGCTGGTCAGGAAATCTGGCCTTTAACTCTTCCCCAGAATCTTATGTCTCATCTTCTGTGATGAGGTTTCAAGGAGAGTCTAAAGGCGATTCAGGGTTATTGTCCTAATAGGTTTCTCACAAAGATGCTGTTCTGTTGAGGTAATGACATAGATACTCGTCCTGTCTAACTCTCTCATTCTATAGATGAGGGAACCGAAACCTAGACAGGTTAAGTGTCTCACTCATGGTCACAGATAGTCAAACCAAATCAATAAGAATTTATTAAGGTTCTGCTACGGGCCAGGCACTGTGCTAAGCACTAGGGACACTAAGAAAGGCAAAAATAAACAAATCAACACAAACAGACCCGGCTCAAAAGAAACTCACAGAATAACAGAGATGACATTCAAACAATTCTGTACAAACAAGATATATGGGTATATGTGTACATATGTATGTATGCACACACTTACTAGTTGTGACCTTAAGGCTAGTGACTTCCCTCTGGGGATGACCCCAATGTATCAAATATAGGTATATGTACATAGACATACATGTATAGGTACACACACGTAAGTGTATATATACATATATATATACATATATATATATATGTATATGCACACATACTGCGTGTACCTATACATGTATATGGGTAAATGTCTGTATTTGATAAATTGGAGGCAATCTTAGAGGGAAGTCATGTATATGTATATGTATACATACATGTGTATGTTTCCTATGTGTATAGTACATTTAGTATAGTATGTGGGAACCTTCAGCCTTGAGGTCATATGTGGCCTTGAGACCATAGGTTCCCCACCCATGGATATACTATATACCTATATATATAGGTATTTAGGAGTGTGTATGTGTGTAGCAGCAAGCACTCTAGCATACCCAGGATGCACAGGTTCTTTGATCTGCTTTTCTAAAGGAAAGCAACTCAAAATGGGCTAACAATCTTACTTTAATCAAACATATATCATTTACCTAGTTCAGGGGAAAAAGTCAACACCCTGAACGTCAGAGAATACAAACAGAAGTTACAAGCAGACAAAAAAATACAGACAGAGAAAATAACACAATTTAACAGACCACCAGACAAGGCTTCTATCTGTCTGACCATCACGTACCTACATAGTTGCCACAGAGGGAGGCACCAACATCTGCGTTTTCAAAGCCGGAGGGCTCAACAGCTGCCCAGAGTCTCATCTGGCCAAATCACACAACTCTTCCCATAAGTGAGCCCCAAAGCAAAACCTCACATCAAGGTACATATATATATATATATATATATGACCCATTGCATAATTACAAAGTAACAAAAGGTGTGCGTGCCTTCCTGAAAAACAAGCCCCCTTTCCTCCCCAAGCAGGGCAGATCTTCAAATTCCCTTACTATTACAGTGTGTAGGTGCATTATACACACGTACACACACATATAAATTGGAGATAATCTTAGAAGAAGGGCATATGTATGTGTATATATATTTATGTGCTTCCTATGCAAGTGCACATAAACACATATGTGTATGTATGATAAATATGACCAGAGACAAACTTAGAGGGAAGTCCCTAGCATTAAGGTTATAGCTAGTAAGTGGCAGAGGTGGAATTTGAACTCAGGTCCTCCTAGGTCTAATTCCAACATTTCAGCCATTATACTATGATGCCTCTCTGTCTAGTGCATACTTTGATTTCAAAGGAAAATGCTATGTAAAGTCATAGGTCTGTTGTTATCAGGACATTTTTCTTAGAAAAAAGCAGTGGTTCTTCTTAATTCATCACTGGTGAATTCATCACCATGAATTTATCAACTCATCACTCTATTGCCAGAGACAAGGCTTTCTCTTTTAGGAGTGGAAATGGAGTCTGCAGACAAGAAACAAGTACCACCAAAGGTGAGCCCCTGTGATTGGTCCACATCCTTGTTTGAAGTTCTGAATATTCTCTTTTAAACCACTTTCAAGGGCTGACTCAGAGTGACCTCTCCATTCTCTTTACATCCATAGTCCTATAGGAAAAAATAGCCATTCCTACTATTCCTAGAATGGCTGGCAAAGTAGCTGTCTTGCAGGTCTAGAATCTAGAGCAACCTACCTCTCCATTACTGAAAATGGAAATGTTGACAACAAGAATGTAGTGAAAGTCTTGGGCAGAATGCCAGAACTGGCAGATTCATGCAGTTTCCTACAGTTAATGACCTTGCTTCAAATTGAGATAATCAACCTTTTTGGTTGCAGGTGGCACCTGCAGACTTACCCTGCTGACAGAAGAAAAGGCAGGATATGAAACCTGGCCCTCCAGCACTCACACTTTCAGCGACACTGAGCTGAGGCCCTGCATGCTGTATCCACGCTTTACTCCATGTTCTATTTGGCTATCCTAGGGAAGGCCACTTCTTGTTTTTATTTCCTGGCTGGGAAGCTCATTTTTTTTATTGCTAAAATGTGTTTCCTATCAATTCTTAAATTAGTCTGGCACTAAAATCCTTTGAATAGCTGCCCTAGTTACGTGGGAGGAAACTGTGATTAGCCAGCTTAAAATTTCCATGAGCGGGTGCCAGCCATGGGGTGTCTGGGCACTTGCTGTGGATGCATCCTGCCAAAGGGAGAGTTTTCACTTCTGGTTTGGATGCACATCAAACACTGAATTTGGAGACAGCTTTAGATTGGGGATTAGGGAAGGGAAATGCTGACTTTTCTACCTGACAAATTTTACCCCGCTATGTCGGTCCCCAGTCACAAAAAAACAGAAAAAGTGCTATGTAAGAAAGGGAAACAAATGAAAACAAAACGCAGTGTCTTCGTAGGGCCACAGAAAAATGTTTAGGTGTTTCCTGGAGCCATCGCAGCCATGAAAGTAAAAAAACCGCGCTTCCAGCTGTGGCCAAGGTTAGGGCCTACCACATGTTACCTACAAAGCTCCTTGCAAATAACACATGCTGGAGTCTTGGATGAGAAGTGAGCCCTAGCTAGCCACAGTGTTAATGAAGTCCCATAGGCTCCATTTTGAAAATGAGAAAGGTTAGCGTTTTACCATTGTGCCATCAATCTAGAGAAGCGTAATCCAGCTAGACTTTTTTTTTTTGGTGGTGAAGAGATTGTAATTTCTGAAGACTGTTGTCTCTTGGGTGACTTATACTTCAGAAGCTTGCTGAAATGCCAAGGACGATTACCAGCTTCTCAGGAAAACCAATGACAGTATTGCTAAAATTGGAACACCTCCATCCCCCTGAAAAAACCCAAAACATAAGACTTCATCCTCTAAGATGGAAGGATCAACAAGGACAATAAGTATGCGCTGTAGTTTGTAGGCACATACATTTTTAATTGTCATAGGTGTTATTTTAATCTTATTTTTAAAGAAAACTACCCAAACTCCCTGTGACTTCCTGCCAGATTTTGATGTTCATTTCAATTCCCTGAAAGGTATTCTTTTGAGTTAAATCTTCTTTTCCTAGCAGCCTTTGGTGAAATGAGCTTGATTCTCTAACATAGGAGTTAGAAATATACCTGTCACTGAGGCATAGATTTCCTCTGGCATAGACAACGGGGTTGGTGGTGGAAAGACTAACTGCTCCTCAAATAACTCTGGAACAGGGTTACTTACAGATGTGGGACATCAATCAACCACAAGTATTTACTAAATGCATACTTTATGCAAGCACTGTGCTACGTGGCTGGGGATACAAGTACAAAGAATGGGACAATCCTTACTTGCAATAAGATTACACTCTATTGGGGGATGTGAGAATATATTTTAAATACATACACACACACACACATACATACACACACATATATACATATATGTATATATATATATATATATATATATATAATGCACACACATTTTTTAACTTTAAAAGTTAAAAATACAAACATTTACAGGTAGGTCAATATAAGGTCATTCAGGAAGGAGGGTCACAGCAGTTGAAGGGTCAGCAAAGAAGATAGTTCCTGAGCTGCAAGCCTGAATAGAAAGACCCAGGGAGACACATGTAAAGAGGGGGAGCCTTCTAGGCAAGAGCAGAGAGAATAGACAAGGTATATGAAGAGCAAAGAGAAGTACAGTTTGGCCAGATCAAAGGGCACAGAAAGGGGAGTAAGCTCCAGTGAGTCTACTGGACACTCATCTTAGTAAAGGTGCCTGCCCTGTATACTGACATTCAGGGCTGGCTCTATGTGTAAGTATAATAATAGGTGTCTGTCTATATAGTGTGACTTCAAAGGTCTGGGAAAAGCTGACAGCCAAAATAACTTCCTTACTTCTTCGTTTATGCCTGAAATTATATCATTAGAGTTTTTATTTCTTTAGTATCAAACTTTGATTCCTATTATAATGAAAATACCCCCCTGAAACCTCTTTAAAAGATATCAGTTATTTCTAACCTAGTGTGAATAAGTTTTCAGAGAACAAATTTGAGCAAGAAGAAGGAAGAGAAAGAGGCATACGAGGGAACTGGATATCTGAGCTGGGTGAGAGGAAGGAGCTCTACTATAAGGCACAAAAAATGGAGAATGTAGAAGCTGACAGAGCTAAACAGAGAGTTTGAGTATATGATAATTTTGTATAGGACTCAATCTGCTGACACTAGCCTATATACCCAGTGCCTTCTTCAGTCCATAGGGCCATCAAAATTGTTGAAAGTTGCATACCTGCTAGTATATTGTATTTTTCAACCTCCAGACTAAAACTAAACATGTATTAAGCAGAAAATCTTGTCTCAATAAGCTGTGACACACGTCTTCTTTCACTTGACCTTGTACAAAATGTCTCCCATGCAGCTTCCCTCTCCACCAGAAAAAATTCTTTCCATATTAAAACAAGCTCAAAGCAACAGTCAGTTCTAATTCCACAATATGAAGGTGTAATGTACCTTATTTTATTGTAATTTATTTTAATTTCATATTTTATCAATATTGTATAGTTCACATCCTCAAGCCATAAATTTTTTTTCCCATTTTCCCTGTGCTTCTTTGGTAATTTAAAATAAATCATTTCAAACATTTCAAAACTGGATTGTTGTTTTTTCCTCTTTAGTGTCCCTCCATGGTGTTTCCACATCTAGTGCAATGAATCACTCAGAGCCGGAGGGTTCAGGTAAATTATCCCATTAATAAAATCTCCCCACAATCTTCAGGTAAAAGGTAATCTAGAAGTTAGTTTAAAAAAATTGTTTTCAGGAAAGTAAAAAGCAGACAAAAAGTCAGTGACACGGAAGTTAGAAGCAGGAAGGAAGAGGTCACCAGAGTCTCAGGAGCTCTTCCTCCAAAATCCTAAAACTGTTGTTTTATATTCTTTGACCAAAGAAAGGGCTCACAGCCAGCTCCCACATCAGTCTAGCTGTGGGCAAAGTTAACTCAAAATATCCCACGTCTTCTCTACAGTGTCTTGACTCACAACAGCCTTGGTTAGTGTTATGGAAAATGTGGAAGTTAGCTCAAATCTCCCTAATTCTCTTAGTTGTCCTGGCCTATACCGTTTTTAAAATGTCTTCAAGTGTAGTTGGGGAGCCCTGGACTTGAAGTCATTGGCCCTGACCTGGAATCCTAATTATGTCATTTATTAGCTCTGTGATTTTAGGCATCACTTTAGGCAAGCAGTTTCTTAGTGCCTCAGTTTCCTTACCAGTTTAAAGAGGGGAATAGACTAGATCACTTCCAAGATTTCTTTCAATTCTCACATTTGGTGATTTTGGGGACCAAAAATAATATTCAAGATGATAGCTATGGAGAAAGTGACAATATCCTTAAGTTAACAGTAAATTCAAATTTAAGAATAGAATAGAGAGGGTTGGAGAAATAATATTTCAAAAAATTTAATATATCTCTCTATTCACTCATTCATTTAATTATCATCAACAAAGAGAATGTAGCACCTCCTCCAGGAGCTACTTTCCCAATTCTGCTCTCATATATTGCAAATTGGGTCCCCTGAAGGGTAGCTAATACTACCTAGAGTTCCAAAGTTAGCCTGAACTCCTAAAACTATAGCCACAAGCACCCCCTCCAAGTTTAATAATCAGCCAGTAAACACAATTAGCTCAAAGCAAAGGCATTTAATAAGATGATAGCAGCACAATTTCTTCCAGAAATACACAGAAGAACTGTGGGGAGATTGGACACAAATTTATGGGACAATGTCAGTAAGATCTACACATACGACAGATAAAACACACATGTGTCCAGGGCTACTCATACTTGCAATACTTCAGGACCTTTTGTTCAATGGACAACACAAATCTGATATAGGCATAAAAATGTTTATTAAAGTAATGAGAAAACTTAAAGAAAAGAAAATCATGAAGATAGAATTATGAAAACTAGGGGAAAAGTATTTCCATTGCGGGTGATACAACCTAGGCAAGAACCAGGAAGTCAGATTGTGGGGGACAATATGAATGTTAGCTTGGACAGAGTGGCAAGTCCACTCAGGAAAAGAAGGTTTTCATGAGATTGAAAGATATAATTGGTACAAGCTCTTGAAGGCAAGGTTTGGTCACTAATGTTAGCTGATGTACAGCAGGGCAGCATAATAGATAGAGAATTGACTCTGGCGTCACAGGGATCTGGGTTTTCAAATCATACTTTTGATGAACACCGGATTTATGACCAAGCACAAGTCACTTAACCTCTTACTGACTCAAAGTAACTCTAAGACTATAAGTTACAGAGCTGTATCAGTAGATGAAGTTTCCATACTAGGAGTCCCCCATAACCAAGAAATTCCAGGTCTAGACCAAAGAAATGTTAGTTTATTTGCCTTACTCCAGTAGATGGGCAATGAATTGGGTCCAGAAGTGAATAGGAAGAAGGGAGTGGGCTAAATTTCATTTGGAAAATTATGCAACACTTCCAATAACTCCAGACTTTTCATTGAAACAACTATATTTTATAACACCATCCGTCTTCTACTGATGCCATATGACAAACAATCATGGCATGCTACAATCCCCAAAGAAAAAAAATTATAGGTGACACGGAAAGCAATGCAGAGATGTATGGTGAGTATGAGTAGGGTGCAGCATCTAACCAATGATGATGTATACACAAGAAATGCTATGAAGGATATCATCCAAGAGCCCTCATATTCCAAAATTATTTGGGCCATTTACTTAGTGAGAGCAAGAGAAGACAGATGGACAGTCTGAGGACTGCACTGGTACCAAGAAGATGTTAAAAGACTCAAAGAAAGCCTTCCAGCATGTTGTATAAACCCCACAGTGGAGGACATATGGAAGGCAGGGCCTGGACAAGAGACAGACACATTGTGATCTTCCACCGGAAGGAGCATCCACATCGACATAGTTCCAGCTGCTTTGAAGTAATGAAACAGTTAATTGTGAGTGAATGCATTCGTAGGATAATAGAATAATGGGTGTAGATCTGGAAGGGACCTCAGACACTATTTTGTATAATCCCTTCAATTTTAAATACGAGGAAATTGAAGCTTAGGGAGGTGACTTGCCCAGCTCACACATGTGTTCTTTCAATAAGCATTTATTAAGTGCCTACAAAGTACCAGGCACTGTCCTAGGTGCTGGAGATAAGGGACAAAAATGGAACTCCCTTCAAGGAGATAGATCACATTCTACCGGGGGAAGAAGGAGAGAGAGACACAACCAACATGTGCACTGAAAAGTAAATATAACATCTACAGAAAGTAAGTCCAAAGTCATGACAGAAGCATTCACATGACAATGCATGAGGAAAATAGTGGCTCTGAATAAAATGTAAGATGGAAAAGAAAGGAAATAAGGCTTCCAAGAAGGATGCAGTTGGAATAATCCAGAGAAGAGGTAATGGAAGGTGTCTGGATGAGAGTGAATTTTACCTATGTAAATAGAGAGGAAAAGATGGATATAAGAGACATGCCAGAAAGAGGAGTGAAAGGATACAATGATTGATTAAATAGCCAGCCCTCAAATTTGGACCATATCTAGATGGATAATTGAAAACAAAACAACTCTTGGAATAGCGATTTTCCCCTCAAACAATAAATTGGCTGTTTAACTTCTGAGGTGGCCACATGTGCATAGAAATAGTTTCTCTTCGGGGGAAGAGGTGAATGGACTCTTTAAGAATATTCATTGGCTTTTGAATAAAATGCAGGGCCCTCCCGAAGTATTTTTCCAGTTTGCTTACAAACAAGAAAGGCATCCTCGTGGACATGTGTTGTCAATTTGGTTATTATTCAGTGACAGCCCTTTGACATAAGCATTACTTTATGATGAAGGAATATGGGAGCAAGAAGTTGCCTCTTTCCCTTGCTATACATGAAAGAAGCAGTGTCTCTGTGGGGCTATTAATGTGATGTAGTTACATTGACAGTGAACAAACCCCCAAACTGGCCCACAGAGAAAACATCTGTGTGGTAATTGTTAGAACCTCAGCCCCAAGCTTGAAAAGCTACTCATCCTTAAGGTACAAATAGGAGACTGGAGTTATTCCTACATGTATTCAATACAGATCAATTGTACCAGTTTAATGGGGACTAGATTGTTTTGGATTCTGGACTACCTTCAGTTATCAATGATCTTCCAGTGTTTGTCAGAAGTGGCAGTTACCAACTTGAAGACAGAGGTCCCTACCCTCTCCTTCCTATCCAATCTTCTCCTGCACCCTTTCCTACAACATTCCAATAGCCAGGCCCAGAAAGTGCAGGATTCTGTAGTCCAGAGAGTAACACCTAAAGCAGCACTTTCTCTGGGACACTTCCTTGGTTTTTTAATTTATTTTTCCTGGCTATGACCTGTGATTTCATCTGTGCATTGAAACTTATTCCATTGATGGAGCTTAGCAACTCCCCAGAAGTTACTTAGTCTCAGCATCACAGTATCTGAGAATTGGAAGGGACCTCAACAGTCATCCTGTCATTACAGTACTACCAGGGGTGGGTCACCTGTGGCCCTCTGGGTCCTTAAGTGCTGCCCTTTGACTGAATCCAAACTTCACAGAGCCAATCCCCTAAACAAAAGGATTCGTTCTGTAAAACTTGGACTCAGTCAAAAGGTTGCACTCAAGGACCTGGAAGGCCACATGTGGCCTCAAGGTCACAGGTTTCCCAGCTAAACCTATGACTTAAACCCTTCCCACTCCTACTTTTCCTGTTCCTGTAGAGGGCAACATCCTCCTCATTTTGTTCATCCCTGAGGCTCTCAGCCTAGGAGTCGTACTGGACTCCTCAGTATCTTTCACCCCCACCCCCATATCCGATCTTTTGCCAACATCTTTCAATTTTACCTTTGCTGTATCCATTGAATACATTTCTTTCTCTCCTGACACTGCCACCATTCTGTTGTAAGCCCTCATCATCTCACACCTGGACTATTGCAATAGCCTGCTGCTGAGTCTGCCTGCCCCAAATCTCTCCCTGATGTAATCCATTTTCCATTCAGCTCCCAAAATGACTTTCCTAAATTGATCATTACCCCCCCCCCCCACTACTCGTTAACTCCTGTGAGTCCCTTTCACCTCCAGGATCAAATATGGCATTCAAAGTCCTTCATAACTTACACCTTTCCCTTCCTCTCTCCACCCTTCCTCCTTTTTCAGTCTTCCTATACTTTATTCTTCAGCACCTACTCTTTAATCCACTAACACAAGCCTCATTGTTGCTCCTCAGACAAGACACTCCATCTCTCCAATCCCAGCATTTTCTCTGGCCATCTTCCATGCCTGCAATGTTCTCCCTCCTCATCTTTGTCTACTTGCTTCCCTGGCTTCCTTCAAGTTTGAGTTAAAATCCCATGTTCTAAAGGAAGCCTTTCCTAATTCCTCTTAATTCTAGTGCTTTGCCACCTTTGAATTTTTCCTAGATATAGCTTGTTTTTACATACTTGTTTGCTTGTCACCCCTATTAGATTGTGAGCTCCTTGAGGGCTGGGGTTGTTTTTCGCAGAATGTCTTTTGCTTCTTTTTGTATCCCTGGTACTTAGCACAGTGCCTACTAGCACACAGTAGGTACTTAATAATGTTTGCTGACTGACCTGTATATGAAAAGTCCCACAAATGGGTATACTTGACAAATGAGCATCTAGTCTCTGCTTGAAGACTTCCAAGAAGAGAAAACCCACGACTTCTCAACAGAACCCATTCCATCTTCTGAAAAACTCTAATTGTTAAGAAGTTTTTCCTGATATTAAGCCTAAATTAGACTCTTTGCAGCTTCTACCCAAGATCCCTGTTCTTAATTCCTCCTAGAATTAAGGTTTGGTTTCCAAACTCAACAAGTCTTCTCTCTTCCACATGACAGCCCTGCAAAGTCTTAAACAGGGCTGCCGTGTATCCCATCTAAGGTCTTCTCCAGGACAAACATGCCCACTTCCTTCATTTGATTCTCATACCTCAGAAACTCAAGGTCCTTTGCAATCTTGCTTGTTCTCCTTTGGACATCAGCTTATCAATGTCCTTCTTAAACTGCTGAGCCCAGAACTGTAAAGACTACTCTGAGTCTGTTTCTTTATCTTGTAAAATAGGGATTATAATAATAGCTACTCTACAGGACACTCAAGGTTAACGTGAATGGGTTAAAGGATATAAAAACACTTTTTAAATGACATACAAATGTAAGTTATTGTAATTTTTACAAACTATTCCTTATTTTCTCTAAATCTGTCTCTTTTTTTCTCTCATACATTTTCTATTCTCTCCTTTTTTCCTCTTTTCTTCTGTGGAAAAGTCCAGTGCTTTGTTGTTGTTGTTTTGGCTTTTTGGAGGAGGGAAAGGAGGGCAATTGGGGTTAAGTGACTTGCCCAAGGTCACATGGCTAGTAAGTGTTAAGTGTCTGAGGTTGGATTTGAACTCAGGGCCTCCTGACTCCAGGTCCGGTGCTCTATTCACTGTGCCACCAAGCCACCCAAACCAGTGCTTTGGATTAGTAACTGTATCACATCATCATCATCATCAATCATCATCATAAATAATGTTTGCAAAGTGCTTTAACAAATATCCCATTTATACTCACAACAGGGAGGCAGATGCCATAATTATATCCATTTTATGAATAATACTAATAATGCTGATGACAATAATAATAGGTAACATTTTGTAGCACTTAATATGTGCCAGACATTGTGCTAAATTTTAGCTTTATAATTTATATATTATTATATTATATATTTATATTATATATATAATAATATATATATATTATAATTATTATCTTATTTTATCCTCACAACAACCCTTGGAGGTAGGTACCCCCATTTTAGAGATGAGGAAACTGAGTCAGGAAAAGGTTAAGTGACTTGCTGACATAGGTAGGAAATATCTGGAGCTGTTTTTGAATTCAAGTCTTTCTGATTCTAGGTCTAGGGCTCTGTCGATTACAATACTTGGCTACAAAATTGTGTTGAAGGGAGTGTGAAATTAAGGAGATTATTCCAGTTCATTTTTTCTCCATTTCAGTTCTTGGGCACGATCAGGCTTTCCCACCAAGCTTATTTATACACTGAGTTACCTGAATGCAGATCTAAGAACTCTGAAAAATAAAAGGAGAATTCTTGATGTTAAGCGTGCATGAGAGAAGGAGGTTGAAGAATCCTTCAAGTCTTCTTGAAGTTTACTTCCATTGCTTGTCTAGCTGTAGTTTTTACCTCCGTTTGGATAATGGCACATGGCCAACAAATCATAGACAGGTTTTTCCATTTGCTTGAGTTTGGATCAAAGACCAAAAATGCCTTTATGGCTCATTCGAAGACTTACATTGTAAATCCTTTTCTTTCCCCACCCATTTCTGCAAGGAACCACTGAAGTAAGAATTCTACATGATTTGAATAGAAATATTCAAGCTTCCAGGAAAGGAGGGAGCAAGTGGGGATCTAAGTTCCTTTTCCATTTGGTGTTTCCAGTTCCCATACCTGTTACTCACCTTTGTTTCTGTCCTGTTTTGTGCAACCACAAAAATCGTCATGCTCCTTGAAAGAATTTTTCTGGGAAAAATGCATAGCAATTGAAATAATGGCTAAGTTAAAATGCAATATGTAAGGGTGGAAATTACTTAAAGGAAAAATTGTTATGTTGCTAAAGTTAGCCAAGTTCTACATGGTAATACCTCATTAATTCAGCATTCCACACTAAATGAGATTTCTCCATAAATGAACTATACCCCTTTAATACTAAAACTTTTGTTATGATAAAACTTTCATTATATGAACAGAAATCTTCCTAAAATGTGTATCACATGTTTCTCTGCCTTCTTAAAGAGAATGTATATTGAACATTTAAAAAGACATTTTTGTTCATTCAGGGTCATTCTGAAACTGCTATGCTGTGATATTCCCTGGGCCAAGGAGGCAGTGGAATGGAGTCTCTGAGGCCAGAGAACCTCAGTACAAACCCTACCTGTGACTCTTACTACTTGTGTGACCTTCACTCCCATATCTAGATCTGGAATGAGCATGTGCAATCTGGTTGTACGTGTGTGGATCTAACCCAGTACAAAAATCATCATGAACCAAAAGTGCTTTTGGAGCTCACGTGTACTTTCTGTGTTTTGTTCTGGTTTTCTCCTTGCCATCATGCCACTGGTCACTCCTCCTGGCTGTCACTATGACTGCCTCTGGAGGCCATCATCTCCCTCTGCTTTCTAGGTGAGGGCTTCTCTGTGGAGGCCTTCCCTGTCCCCCAAGACTTGAAATGTTCTCCCATAATACATCCACCTCTCAGAATCCTTAGTTTAGGCCGCAGGTTCCCTACCCCTATTTTAGTTCCTTTCAAGTATTAGCTCAAGGGGCACTTTCTTCAGAAGGCCTTCCCCCTAACCCTAATCTCTGTGTATTTATTTTTATGGATATCCCATATATACTTATATATGGACATGTTGTGTCACCCAAGTAGAAGAAAAGCTTCTTGAGATCAGAAATTGCCTCACTTTTGTATTTACGTATTTTCAGTATTAAACATAACATATGGCACAGAATAGGTGTTTTTAAAAAAATGCTCATTGATTGCTTGAGATGGGAAACAACCACATAATCACGCTTGGTAGAAAATTGTATATAAAACAAGAGACAATATAATCTAAATGACTGCCCCTTCACTGAAACAAAATGAATGAACTCTGACATCTACTTTGCAGGCGTGGAGGCCTCCTTGAATTTTCCCATATTCTCATCTGTGTTTCATTTAATGAAGGTTTCTAAATAAATGAGCAGCTTACTGTCTATGAATCTAGTGACCAAATTGAACATTTACATAGTAAAACTCCTTTAGAAATTTTCAGTTGGAACATTAATGCATTGTTGATGGAGTTGTGAACTGATCCAAACATTCTGCTTGCTGACTGACTGGACTATATTTGTTTCTTAATTTCATTTCATTCCCACTATTTCATTCATGATCAAAATGTACCTTCTTTTTAACGTCTACCAGTTGACACCTTTCCGATAAATGCTTTTTGAACTAAACTGAATCATTTCTAGTCAAAACCTAGCTCTGCAATTTGGAACTATGCCCAAAGAACTAAAAAACTGTGCACACTCTTTTTTTTTTCCTTTTTGGAGGGGGAAGGCAGGGCAACTGGGGTTAAATGACTTGCCCATGGTCACACAGCTAGTAAGGATTAAGTATCTGAGGCCAGATTTGAACTCAGGTTCTCCTGACTCCAGGGCTGGTGCTCTATTCACTGAACCACCTAGCCACCCCTGTGCACACCCTTTAATCCAGCAATACCACTTCTAGGTCTGTATCCCAAAGGGATCATAAAAAAGGGAAAAGAACCCACACATACAAAAATATTTATAGCAGTTCTTTTTGTGGTGGCAAAGAATTGAAAATTGAAGGGATGCCAACAATTGGAGAATGGCTGAAAAAGTTGTGGTATATAAAAATAATGGAATACCATTGTTCTACAAGAAATGATGAGCAGGTGGATTTCAGAAAAACCTAGAAAGACTTAACATGAACTGGTGCTGAGTGAAGTGAGCAGAACCAGGAGAAGATTGAACATAGCAATAGCAACATTGTGCAATGATTACCTATGATTGACTTATCTCTTCTCAGCAATGCAATGATCCAAGACAATTCCAACAGATTAATGATGGAAAATGCTAACCAAATCCAGAGAAAGAACTATGGAATCAGAATGCAGGTTGAAGCATACTATTTTCACTATTTTTTTCTATCTTATGTTTTTTTTTCCCTTTTGTTCTGATTTTTCTTTCACAACATGACTAATGTGGAAATATGATTGTACATGTATAGCCTATATCAGATTGTGTGCTGTCTTCAGGAAGAGAGAGAGGAGGAACATAGGGAGAAAAATTTGGAACTCAAAATTTTACAAAAATGAATATTGAAAATTATCTTTACATGAAATTGGGAAAAAATAAAATACTATTGAGGAAAAAATAAAATAAAAACAATTTATCGGATGAATTTTTTTTTCAAAATCTCACGTGTCTTATTACATAGGCAAAGTCCAAATATGGAACACCTCTGTCTAGAATAACGTGGATCTGAGGAAAGTGAAACCACTCACAAGAGTCTGAACATAAAAGAGATACATGAATAATAATCCTTGCATTCAAGCAAATCTACTCCTCTCAGCACCATTTCCTCACTTGTGTGACTCATCCCAAGGCTTACTAGAAACACATTTTTTCAGCTTGCTCCATTTCTAAATTGTAAAGGAGAGCTCATGTTTGGATTACCTCCTACAGTGATTCTCTCTGGATCTATTAGTAGAAATGTTTGAATTGTTTTAGCCCAGGGAGGGAGATGAACATACACTAATAAATTAATTTAATTTGTGTATTTGTCTATATTTGTATACATGCATATATATGTCTGTGTGTTTGTCCAGAATTTTTCTTTTAAGTCAAGAATGGGTTTAATTATGTTATATAGCACTTTAGGCTTGGTTTGCAAAGTGCTTATAATTTTTATCTCATTTTATCTCTACAGTAGCCCTTGGAGATGGTACAATGGTCATAGGCCTCTAAGGTAAGAACTAGAAGTATCGCCATCTCCACTTTACAGATGAGGAAACTGAGACTCTTGGGGAATCATTAATTTCAGTTTGGTCTATACTCATTTCCAATCCAGCTGGGAAGCTTCAAGCTTGTTAGCTTATATTGGTGCTGACATTTTCCTATTGCATTGACTTTTGTGTAGTTCTGGGATGGAGGAAATAATTTACTGTAGTAGAGTTGCAGTTGCACAACCAGTAAGTTAAAAAAAACAAAACAAAACCATAGGCCCTGTGTCATTTGCTGGCCTTCCCAAGTCATCTGCAGCTTTGATTCATTAAATGCTATTTATGTGTTAGGCACTGTACTAAGCACAGAAACCAAAAGTCTCTGCCTTCAAAGAGCTTACATCCTAAGAAAGGAAGACAACAAGTGTATAGCTAAGTATATTCAAGATTATATACAGAGAGGAAAGTAATTTTGGAGAGGAAGGTACTAGCAGAAGAAGGACTAAGAAAGGTCTTCGTAGGCTTTCAGGTGAGTCTGGAAGAAAGTTAGAGAAGCTCTGTGGCAAAGATGAGAGGGCAGAGCATTCCATTCATAGAATATTACAGGTACAGAGAGGGATCATAGATTTAGAAGTAGGGGGGAACTCAGAGGCCAGTGAGTCCAACTTCCGCATATCATAAATGTGGTAACTGAGATTGGATTACTTTCCCAAGGTCATACAGCTATAGGTAGTAAGCATCTGGGGTAGGATTTGAATTTAGGTCATCCTGCATCTAGCTCCAGTGCTCTACCCATTGAGTCATCCAGCTGCTGAAAGGAGATGGAGCATCATGTTTGAGAAACAGCAAATATGCCAGGACAGTCAGATCATAGAGTGTATGAAGGGGAGGAACATGAAAGAAGCCTGTAGAGGTGGCAAAGGGTCAAGTTTTGAAAAGCTTTAAATGACAGAGGATTTTATGTTTGGTCTTGGAGATAATGGGAGTTGCTGGATTCATTGAGCCCCTAAGGCAGCGGTTCTCAACCTGTGGGTTGTGTTCAATTTGTAACAATGAAAACGCATCCTGCATATCAGATATTTACATTACAATTCATAAGAGTAGCAAAATACAGTTATGAAGTAGCAACAAAAATAATTTTATGGTTGAGGGGTCACCACAACATGAGGAACTGTATTAAAGGGTCGCAGCATTAGGAAGGTTGAGAACCACTGCTTAAGAGGTGGGGGTGACATGAATAGATCTGCACTTTAGAAAAAACAGCTTTGAGCAACCAAGTCATTTTGATTACAGTTACCCTTCTGCATCGCAACCTTGCCCAGATATATCAGGGGTCAGCATAAGAAATTAAATGGGAACTTTTTGGAGATTCAAGGAAGCTGCAGATGATTTGGGAAGGCTAGCAGATGACACAGGGCCTATGACCAAATACTTAACCTAAATTTCACAATAAGGTACTGTAGGTACCCCATTAAAGAAAAAGAAAAAAATCATACTTCTTCTCTGGTATGAAGGGAGGGTCAAAAATTTTACATGAATTTTCCAGATCACTTTGCTCCACCCCCGAACCCTAACTCCAGTGATGTGGAAGGGATAATTGTATTATAAATACCCAGATTAACTACAAAGGGCATATGAAGGATAGTACTGTCTGTATCCAGAGAAAGAACTGATAAATAGATGTACGGAATGATTTTACATATATGTGTATGTCTCTGTGCATACATGTGTATGTATATATGTGTGTGTATACACATATAAACATATACACACACACACATTTGTATCTAACAGTAGCCATCTGTAGATGAGGAGGGGAAAGGAAGAAAAAAAAGTGGAAAAAGTCACATGATAACTTTATTATATATTTAAAAGGAACAGCAAGTTGTTCATAATAGATTTGAAGTTTCATGTACAATCATTGCTTTTTCTATTCCACTGTGTTAATGAAATGTTTCTTTTATGTCATAAGTTCAGAATAAAATGAATAAAAAGAAAAATCACCTTAACAGCTAAGTGGAGGATTTAGATAGAGAAGCCAGGATTTGAATGCAGATTTCATCTGACCGTAAGCATGGCGCTTTTGCCACCGCACTACACTGCCTCTGTGTTAGCTATTGGTCTGACATGTTTGATTAATCTGCTTCCTGGAGGTTATTGGGCTGTATAAGACTGCTGTTCTTGAGTCCTTTCTTCTAGGCATGAAAATGCATGTGGTTTTTTGATAAACTGTAAGGTTTGAACTCCATAAGCTAGGTTTGGTCTAATCCAGATATATAGACATAGCTCTTATCTACAAAGCAAAGAGCAGTGAGCAGCTGAAACAATAACACCTAGCATAATAACTAGAATCTGTAATATAAGGTCCCTTAAAGTAAATAAAAGTAATGTCAGGTGCCTTTTGAGGCTGTAATATTAATGATGATGACAACTACTACTACGACGACTACTACTACTACTACTACTACTACTACTACTACTACTACTACCACTACTAGTACTACTACCACTATTAGTTAGCATTCATATAGTACTTTAAGATTTACAAAGAGCTTTACAAAAGCTATATCATTTCATCCTCATATCAACCCTGGAACATGAGGTCTATTATTATTATTCCCATTTTACAGCTGAGCAAACTGAGGCAGACATGGGTTGCAAAGGTTCACATAGTTAATATATCCAGATACCTCAAATTCTATGATTTTGTGACTTGAACTCAGATTTAAATCTACTACTTAGAGACCGATGAAGACCCTTACCTTCCTTTACTCATACATGTGACCATGGTGCATATATATTTTACATAAGTGGTTTACCTTGATGAACTTTTCAGTTCAACAATGGGTCAGCATATAGATTATATGGCAGTTAGGTGGCATAGTGGATAGAGTGCCAGGCTTGAAGTCAGGAAAACTCATTCTTCCTGAGTTCAAATCTGGTCTCAGACAGTAGCTGTGTGACCCTGGGTAAGTCACTTCACCCTGTTTGCCTCAGTTTCCTCATCTGTAAAATGAGTTGGAGGAGGGAATGGCAAACCAGTCCAGCATCTTTGCCAAGAAAACCTAATAACTCTAAATGAGTCACAAAGAGCGAGACAAGAGTGAAAAATGACTGGACAACAACAACAACAACAGTACACAACACAGTAGAAAGAATATTAGCTTTAGAGTAGGTGAAAGTGAATTTAAATCTGGTTTTGTCATTTACTACCTATGCGACCTTGAACAAGTTTCTTTATCTCTATGGGCCTCATCTATATAATAAGAGAATTAGCCCAGATGGCCTCAGAAACCCCTTCCAGCTCTTAACCTATGATCATATTTGATTAGAGATGAGGGAACTCTAAAATAAGCTTTGGTTTCAATTTCCATGAGAAGGAAATAGGACGGATAAAAGCAGCACACAGAAGAAAAGGAGATGGCAATTTGGACGTGTATCTAAGGTACACACTATCTCATACATTCCACAATTGCATAGCATTCCTATGCACCGAGGTTTCTTTAACAATCACTCTGATTGAGACCACAGTTTGCATAAGAGGTATGACTTTGATCCAGCTGACCTGGTGTTTGTTGTGACTATTAAGGAGTTACCACTGCATAGTTAAGCTCCTCCATTTACAGAAATGAAGAATTTAATATGACTGATATGGCCCTTGAGCACCTCCTGCAATCTTTAATGCCCTTTTATTTATACTTCTCTTATGCAATTATCATATTTTTCTGTATTATATTCCATTCTAGAGACCACAAGTTCCTTTAGGGCTTGTCTTAAATAGGATTCTATTTCCCTCTGTGCTTAGCAAAGAGCCTGGCACATAGTAGATGCATAATAGAACCGTGCTGATAGATTGACTGCTTAAAGTCATATGACTATTTAGTCCAGAAACAAGACTAAAATTTGAGCCATGCCATAAATCCTAAAGCTACAAGTGTCTTGACCAGAACACATTTTGTAAATGTGCTGAATAAAATCTGTTGAATAAATTTTCTGTTGAATGAAGTCTCCTTTTTCTTGCCTTTTGGACTTATTTTTTTTTATTCTTTTATGACGTATGACAAGAAGATGTGTCTAATAACAGATTAGTGCTAATGAGAGTCTGAGTTACGATATCTAATCAGCTTTTCCAGTTCTCAAGGGGTATGTGCAATGTTCGGGGAAGACCAGCACCTCTGATGTGAAGGCTGCTATATCACCAAGGAAATATTCGCAGCACCAACAGCTGCTATGAATATGCTGGCATAGTTCTGAATGGCAAAATATAACAGACTCTCCATATAGAAAACAGAAGCAAAACATTTGTTCAGACACCAGAAAGCCAAATTCCAACATTAGAAAACTGAATCCATCATAGCAACAAAGACATCTATACGCAATAACACTGCAGAGAGCAACACCATCCCAAAGCCTTCCCACAAGCACTCACGAGCCTAACTGTCTCCTTGCCTGAATCCTCTCTCCCCCTCCACACTAACTGCTCTGACTCCCAGCTTCCTATCAGTTCTCCTCCACCCTTCAGGAAACTCCTCCCACCACAGGCTCCATGTGATTACATTCAGCCTGTTAAGGGGCAGGGAAGATCTTCAAATTCCCATTACCATTACAGCTGCCAAGCCCTTTTCATGGCTATTCATCCACCTTTGGTGTCCACCTATCACTGAGCTCTCACCTGTAGCTCCACAAAGCTGTATCATATACAGGGGCCACACCGCAATAAAACTGTATTGGCAAACAGACTAAACCAGATTGAAGGCAATCAAAAGACCTCAAAGACATCAGTGAAGTTGGGAGATGTCTATCCAAGCATGTAAAGACCAATTTTAATTGGTAGAATGGGCAGATGAGAAAAATTTGTTCCAATGGCCACAAAGGTGACTAAAGTAGGCTCTGTGGAGCACTAAGAGCTTGGTCAGACATCTAAGATGTCAAGGTCATCTATTGCAGCGGTTCTCAACCTGTGGGTCATGACTCCTTTGGGGGTTGAATGACCCTTTCACAGGGGTCACCTAATACCATCGGAAAACACATATTTCCAATGGTCTTAGGAATCAAGACATCATGACACCGCTCCTCTATCCATCTCCAGGAGGGTTCACGCACATGCAGATGTGCCCCCATATGAGTATTAAAGGGTCACAGCATTAGGAAGGTTGAGAACCACTGATCTACTGCATCCCAGGCCATTGCCAGTTGTCCTGGCTTTTGTCTTGCCACTGAACTTTGATAACTCTGGAAGAGAATGTGAGGCTGACAATTTTGAGCAACTCTGCCTCACTTAAATCCAATTGATGCACAAGTCAAGATATCCCCTATGATGTCATTGATCCCCTTTGAAAATGAAAGAAAAACAAAAAAAACAGTAGTTCTCAAGTAAAGAGTAGGTCCCTTCTAGCCCTAGAAATCTGTGCTTTTATACCACTTCTAGGTCTGTATCACAAGGAGATCATAAAAATGGGAAAAGAATCCAAATGTACAAAAATATTTATAGCAGCTCTTTTTGTGGGGGCAAAGAATTGGAAGTTGAGGGGATGTCCATCAGTTGGGAGAATGGCTAAACAAATTGTGGTATGTGAATGTAATGGAACACTATTTTGCCGTAAGAAATGATGAACAGGCAGATTTCAGAAAAACCTGGAAAGACTTATATGAACTGATGCTAAGTGAAATGAGCAGAACATGGGAAGATATAAGAAATGATGCAGAGCAAAGAAATCAGAACCAGGTATGTAATATACAAACTGATTGCTATAGTGTAAATGAGAAACAGTGCTAATAGATATGAGTCATATTAATTGTAATTAACAATCTGGATTCCAAAGGATGGATGATGAAACCCATTACCCTCTTCTTGGTAGAGAAATGATGGACTATTGCTATAAAATTGTCACATGCATTGTCAGATGCCATATGACAACTGTGTCAGCTGTTTTGACAATCAACCAACAACTATCTATTAAGCTGCTGCTATATATGCCAGTTTCTGTGCTAGGTACTAATGATGAACGAAATAATCCCTACTCACAAAGATTTTGCATTCTGATGGGTGTAGACAAGTATGTATGTAAACACACACACACACACACACACACACACACACACACACACACATAGCGTAAATATAAAGTTGATGAATGCAAGTATGGTGTGTCCCAAAAGTCTTACTGCACTTGGCATTAAGCTATTAAAGCTATTAAAAGCTTTAAGCTATTAAAGCTTTGATACAAAGTAGTTCCATTCAATGCAGTTTGGGAGGAAGGTGACTAATAGTGGGGGAGATTGGGAAAGGCTACATGCAGAAGATGCTCAAGCTATATCTTAAAAGAAGAAAGGGAATCTGAGATGGAGGTGAGGAGTATATTTCAGTCAGGTGGAAAGGCCACAGCAAAAGCATGGAGACATGAGTGGGAATGTCATAATCACAGGGCATGGAGAAATTCAGTTTGTCTGGACTAATGAGCACAGGAGGGGGAGGAATTTTCAGTGAGGGTAGAAAGATAGGCTGGTGCCAGGCTTTTAGGACTTTAAAAGCAAAACAAAAAGTTTACATTTTATTGAGAAAGAATAGGAAGCCACAGGCATTTATTGAGTAGGAGAGTGACACCCTCAGATCTACACTTAAGGAAAATTATTATGGCAATAGTATGTAGGGTGGAGAAGGAAATGGTCAACTACTCCAGTATCTTTGCCAAGAAAACCCTAAATGGGGTCATGAAGTGTTGGACATGAATGAAACAACCCAACAATAAAATATAGGATGGACCGCAGTGGCAAGAGTCTTACAGAACAGAAACCAATTAGGAGGATGTCGCAAAAACTTGGATGAGAGCTGGGGCTTGACCTAAAAGTGACTATGTAAGTGAAGAGATGGGGGTCAGATGTAAAAGATGTTGTAAAGGAGAAAATAACAAGATTTGGCAATTGATTGGATATGTGAGGTAAAGACAGTGAGGAAGTGAGGAAAATGCTAAAGTTACAAATCTAGGAGACTGGAAGAAAGATGATGGTACCTTTGAAAGAAATAGGGAAGTGTGGAAGAGGGTAGAGTTTCTAGAGAAAGATAATGAGTTCAGTTTTATACATGTTGAGTCTAAGATGTCTCCCTAGAACATGCTATTTGAAATGTCTATTAAGTGTTTGGTGATTTGGGACTGACACTCAGGGGAGAGGTTAATGATAGGCAGATATGTACACACGTCTACTTGCATGTCTGTACACACAATGCATGCATGTGTCTATATGTACATGTGCATGTATGTACACATGTGTAAATATACTTACATAATTAATTACAATGTATAGTACATGGTCCCCCCAGCAGGAAACTGCATAGAGACAATAGTTAAGCCAATGGGAGCTAATGAGGTTACTAAGAGAAAACAGTGGGAGAAAAGAAGAGGGCCTAGGACTGAACCTTTGGAAATAGCCACAGGTAAAGTTCTCAGATGAATGAAAAACCAGCAAAGGAGACTGAGAAGGAGCAATCAGATAGGTAGGAAGTTATTAGAGGCAGGTCTAACATCAGTATTCTCTTAGTTCAGGTGGAGGTAACATTTTTGGAGAAACAGGGAAGAGGTGGGATCAAGCACATACATAGAGAGGTTGACTTTGGTAGGGGAAAGGACGACCTTTCTCTTAATCTGGGAGGAAGGAGGAGAAAGTGGGAGAAGATGTCGAGGGATTTTGAGATCAAGAGAATTTAAGAAGAGGAATATCTTCAGCTGAGAAGGGGGAAGCAGGAGGTGTGAGAAGCCTGAGGAAGGAAGAGAAAATTTAGAATATCCTTTGAGGGGTGTGAGATAGGGAATCAATTAGGGAGGAATAAAAGGACTACCTTACTGTAGTGAGAGTCCAGTTGAGGTTGGATAAAATGAATTTGTAATGTAAACCTTATTGTAATGGTTTTCCCCATCACGTAGCTCTATAAGAGCTCCTCAGATTTTTATGGAGAGAGCTGAGGATCTCTCTCAGGTGAGTCTGTAGTCACAGGCAAGGAGGCACTGATTAGCTATGAAAGTGAAAACTTCTAGCCAGAAGTCTTCCAAATTACATAGAAAATTCATATACAGGAAAGTTTCAGAAAAGGTAAAATAACAGGAGTAAAGAGTTACCAGACAGGAGGTGGAAACATGGCTCAAAGATAGATATCCAGTTTGATAGAGAAAGAAAAGTTCTGAAAACCAGAGATTTTTTCCAGACTATATCAAATTCCTTTATTTTTTATAGGGTACCCACCACCCCCAACTAATCACTACCAGGAAACATAAAGGGATTTAAAGCAAAAAGAGAAAAATGCAAAGTTATAAAATACAATATTTTAAAACCTATCCCATGCCATTGTTGGGAGAGCTAATGGGGGAAAGAACTTCTTTCCCCCGTTTCCTGACTGAATCCCTTCTTTCCCATTTTGTTCTCAAAATCCCTGGGTCTAATCTTCCTGATCCAAATACTAGCCCAAGGACCTTAGCCCAAGGTTTTTATATTTTTTTCACCTTTTTTAGGTACTGTTTCCAAATCTTAGCTTCAGGGGTGGGACTTCCAGTTTTTCAAAGTTTATGGTTTCCAAGACAAATTCTTGCCAAGGTGCCAGGCTATCTTGCAATTCACTTGCATTCCTGTTGGATGGCTCTCGGCCCTTTAGAGGCCTAACCCTCACCCCTGTCTCCCTGGACAAGAAATATTCTTTTCTATGTAACTTCTGAAGATTCTTCCTCTGGGATTCAGGACATCTTAGAGTTACCTTGACGTAGCCTACTTCCTTCCTGGAGATTTCCACAGTTTTAGCCCCTTGACCCTTACCTCTGTTGTAAGTGGGCTTGTATGAAGAGAATTGTCCAGTCAGTTGTTACAACTGGTTCAGCTTTTAAGCAAGGGTGCACTAAGGGTGAAAATATGGCAAAAAGAACAGAATATGAAAGACCTCAGTTCAAATCCCACCTCTCAAAGTTGTGTCACAGTGAACCAGCTTGTGAGACCCATTTTCTTCATAATATCCTATATTGTCTACCTCAAGACAGCATGACATAGATAGCAGGATAGAGAAGCTTATTCAGTCAGAACAACAAAGGTTCAAATCTCAACTCTGACTCACACTAACTGTGGGATCATTGGTAAATCAGCTAACCTCTTAATTCACCAGGCAACTGACTGTCTAACACTGTAAGTTACAGAGCACTTAATGATCTGCATTGATAAAGAGAATTGCCATACTAGGAGCTCCTGATACTGATGAAATCACAGGACTAGACTGAAAAAAAAAAGCTCCCTACCTCACAGGGTTTTTGCAAGACTGGGAATGTTCAAATGACATCATTCATATAAAGAGCTTGGCAGACGTTTAGAAAGTGCTTTATAAACATCAGTTACTTTTTATTGCTCTCCGTTGGCCCTGGATCTCCTCTTTTCTAGTAGTTGTGGAGTCCACGGACATACGCTATCCTTTTCCTCAAGTCTGCCTACCCTATATTGTTCTCTTCAATGTTGCCCCCACTTGCTCTACTTCTCTTTCCGTTCAAAGTCCAGCCCTATGATTGACCAAGAATACACCCAGTGCTTATCTAAAGGATGCCTCTATCTCTTAAGACACTCATTAACAAAAATAAGATCAGCAGGTACTCTGTTCCGAGAATAAACAAAGCTCTGTTAACCAGAACTAGTCATACCTCAGCTGATTTGTCCCTTTTCTCCCCCAGGAAGTAGGGGAGCTCTAACACCCAATAGAAAAATACTTTACACAAAATAGTAACAATGGCAGACAATTCCTACCAGTACTATGAGAATGGTCCCTTTCCCACACCCATCTCTCCTTATCACACTACAGCAGGAAATGTGCTATTTTGGGAAAAGAAATATAAACTCCATCTCCTGGCATTTAAAACCCTCCACAATCTGGCTCCAATCTTACCTTTCCAGCCTTAGTTCACACTAATCACCTCCATACACCCTGTCTTGTAGACAAATTTAACCACTAGCTGACCCCAGAGTTCTGAAATAAGCCAGCTGCCATTTCTATTCATTCAAACAGGACCATGCAAGGGAACACATGTCCTCCTTATCTCCTTCTCTTCCTTTTAAGTTCATTGAAGGTACCACTTCTTCCATGTAGCCTTCCCTGAATTCCCCTTTGCCCAGTCCCAAAAGCAATCTCTTTGTCCAAATTTTTCTTATTCCCTTTAACTCTCCAATGCCTCTGTATCATTCCAGAGCTTGTGTTAATCTTTATCTGTGTATGTAACTTAGCCACCCTCTCACCATCAACAGAATGTAAGCTTCTTAAGGGCAAGGGTTTTATCATTTGTTTCATCTTTGTATTCCCAGAGTGTTACACAGAGTAGACACTTAATAAATATTGTATTGTTAAATGAAGGGGAAATGAACTTGGAAAAATGTGTTTGAGTCCTGGCTCTGAACCTTATTGGTTTTGTGAACTTGACCAAGACTCTTCTCTTCTGGGAATCTCATTTTCCTGGAAATTTTCTTTCTGTGGCTAAACTCTTTTTCCTCTCACTCTATTCTTACCTCTCTACAATCTGACCTCCAACTTCAT